>CM031240.1:157643891-158856391 GCA_018340775.1 Taxus wallichiana var. yunnanensis | reverse complement strand
ATCAAGTGAAACTTGCAAAATGAAGTCATAGGGTACCATTTATATGCACACACACAATAACTACATGGATTTTGAGATGTAGTGCAGCACTCGATCATCGGGTTCACTCTCGGGGTATTTGTTGGGGTCATCTTACTCCTCATTCTACATTTTTTCTTTTTAGATTTGATGTGGTGTTATGGTCTTGTGTAAACAAACTTTTCTTTTACATGTTACTAGAATATTCAACGATCATAGTGTGAATATCATAAATCAACAATGAAGACCTTATGACATAGAAGAAAATATATTCCAAACCTCTACATGGTCTTTAGCACCCAAAAGTAGTCACCAATGCTTAGCGCCTCTTTCCTACACTAGGCACCCATGTCCGACATTCTTCTAAGTTTCTATATTTCATAGTGACCAATGACAACCATGTTTCTATCAGTTGTACCTTCCCAAATCACTTCCTTTTCAATCGAAATAAGCTAAGTCCTCTTACCTCTCCTTCTTGCTTATGGTTTCATACTTTACATGCTATTTTTCTTGTGTCATACTATATTTTAACATTTATACATTATTTATTTCAATAGTTACTCTATAATTACATTTTTTCTATTTTTAATTAAATCATTTGGTGAACCCATCACTCAAACCCAACCTTTCTTGTAGTAATTTTGTCATCTTTTATCATTCCCAAACCTATAAACCCTTGATTGATGAAGAGCTTCATGATCTCCAAGCTCGTATCGTTGAACATATGCAAGACTTATATCTTCTCTTATTCATTTATTATTAGGAGGTCTCCAACCTAGCTAAGCTTAACCCTCCCACCTCTAATATTTCTTCCATTCCTATTGCAACACAACCTCCCTCTTCTACCCTTCCACCTACCTCTATTGTTCCTATTTCCATTCCCACTCCTACCAACCATTTCACTCCACCTCTTATTTCTCACACATGGAAAGTCTCCTCTTTCAGCACTCAATACCTAGCTTCATTATACCAAGACCTACAAGTTCAAATCCGTTAGTTACAGCAAGCTACTTCACGCTCCTCTCCATCTCTTGATTCCTCATTACTCCTTCATACCCCTTTCGCACCTGCTATTTCTACTTATCCACTCCCTCCTAAATTTTTCACCCCTAATAATTCCACCTTCAATGGCCATGGTGACCCTCAAGAGAATCTCTAATTTTTTCATGTGGCATGTCTTGATTATGTGGATGATCATACATTACTAGTTAATCTATTTCCTATAAGTCTTTAAGATTACGCCATGTGTTGGTTTTATGATCTACCTATTCATTTGTAACTTATTTTACACATCTAGCTGATGATTTTATTTCTCACTTTTCCATCAATATCAGCACTAATATCTCTTATGCACAAATTTCTCAAATCAAACAAAGATCTAATGAGCATCTAGCTAACTATGTTTTGCATTACAAGAACAACCTAGCTAAGATGACCAATTTACTCATTGATTCTAAACTACAAAATCTTTTTGTTCAAATCCTCTTACCACTACTTTAGGAGAGTGTTATATTTAATACCTCTCCTTCATTTGATCAATTATGCCATAAGATCAAAATGTGCAAATTCAAACTCCTCTTTATGGGGAAATTAAAATATCATGATGCTTTCAAAGATGTCCTTCTAATAGGTTTCAATATAAATCAACAATCAAGCCATCTCCCAAGCCCAACAAAGAAAATGAAAATTTTAATTTCAGCTCTCCACCGAAACTATTTAATGGTGTTGTTGTAAATTTTAGTTTCCAAGCACGACAACTATACCCCTATTGAAATTTTCATGTTTTATCATTCCTGAGTTCATTAGTATGGTCACCCATTATTTGATGTAAAATTATTCCCTAGGTGATTTAGGAAAGTCTATTCATTCCCCCTAGGTGATTTTAGGGAGTTTTGAAAAGATGCTATCTTTTGGCAGTATTGGGAAGGGCTATCATTGGCCTTCCCAGACTAGACCAACCACCCTAGAGTAGAAAGAGAAGGTCCAAATTCAAAATGGATGTGAATTAAAGACCTTAAAACATCATGGAAATGATTTTGGAAGGTTTGGGAAGTTTTGAAAGACTTGGGCAGTTTGAGTAAAAAGAGGGTTCACAAGCCTAGGCAATACACAAGCCTAAAATAGCTATCGGGCTTCAGAAGAAGATTCTAGGAGCTCCGAATGGAATTAGAAGTAAAAAAAACATCTTCAGAAAATAGGATTCCAAGACCTACATGATGGTGAAATAATATTTTTCACAACACCTTAGCGCATAGGATTTGCAGGTAGTTTTTATCAGGCACAAGTGGAGTCTCAAATCACAAATATAATTTTTAGGGATCATATGGATGAATAAAGACATTATACCCCCACCATTGGATTAAAAATGATATTTCCAGTTAGGATCATATAAAATTTCACCAATAAATTCCACCGGGAGCTCAAGTTATCATTGTTCCAAGTTACCCTCTCAAAGGTAGTTCAAGACTTAGTCATTTTTCGGGAGGACACGTGTCAACACCAGGAGCCTAGTAGGATTTCATGTCCCCGATGTCCCTAAGGTTAGGTAAACCAACCATTGAAAATTCTCCCATCCCCCATGTGACCTCTTAGACCCTCATGTGACCTCCAGACTTGACATTTCACCCCCTGGTGCATTTTTGGAGCATCCATTCCCTGTCGTCGGATCAAGCGCCACGTGTCAGCTCCAGACCACCGTGGAAATTGATGTCCCTTATTCCCTAAGGTGAGGGACATCATACCTTTGAAAAATTTTCCCAGCCCCCTATGGGGATCTTTTGACACCCATGTGAGTGACTTTTAGCCCCCAGGTGCATTTTTGGAGCATCCATTCCCTGTCGTCGGATCAAATGCCACGTGTCAGCTCCAAGACCATCGTGGAAACTGATGTCCCTTATGTCCCTAAGGTGAGGGACATAAAACATGAAAAATTCACCCATCCCCTATGGGGAGCCTTTTGGACATCCATGTGACCTACTTTTAGCTCTCAGTGCTTTAAAGCAACTTTTCTCACCTTCATTCCCTGTCGTCGGATCGCCACCATGTGTTGTCCTCTTGACCACCATGGAATTTGATGTCCCTCACATCCCGAGGTTAGGGAAATCAAACATGAAAAAATGCACCCAAGATTCTCCTCTCATAATTTCAAAAATTCAAAAAATCTAATTGCCGCTTAGTGCTTCTTAGTGCTTCCACTGCTTCCACTCCACGTGCACAAACAAACTTCATCCTTCCTCTACAACTTTCTTCCATCACTCTACCATTGAAAAAAACTCAGAACACATCAACCAAGGAACTGAAATACCTTTCCCATGGTGATACATAGGTCTCAAAAGGAATTATCATCAAGCTAAGAAGGAGAAACAAAGAACAACGAAGAAGAAAACAATACAATCTCCATAGCCAAAAATGAAAATTTGAACAAAGCTTACAAACCAGTGCATGAATCAATGAACCATTTGTTTTTTTTGTTCCTCTATCCAATACCATCACAAACATAACCTCAAACTCTCCTCTCATGTGACAGAGCATCCATAATGAAGAAATCTCCTTTCCAGCTCAATGAAGAAAGAAGTGGGATTTCCCATCAAACCAATTACCGATTGAAGTAAGATCACACGTGAAGCACCAAAAGAAAAAACCCACATCAAAAATATAATTTTATTCACAAATGGAGGAGAAAACTAGACCTGCAATTTTGAGGTCCATTAATGGTGCCACATCTAGAAGCACTACCAGTTCGAAAATTGAAACTTTAAAATCTCTTGGACTATTAAGCGGGCAGGACCAAAATTTTAGAGGGGTGATATTGGGAAAAAAACCCATATCAAAAACTTTTTCATGTCAATCTAACCTCTAGAAGCCAAATTTCTAAAAATAGCAGGTCTACTACATAGGGATTGCTATTTTGGGAAAGCCATCGACAAAAGGACCTCGTGAAGGAGGCGAAGACATTGGGGTGCACTACAGTATGAGAATTCACTAGAATGGGCATTTTTGGAACTTACTAAAAATAGAAAGTGGGCCCACAAGAACCTTCTAAAAATAGAAATTTGATCCTAGAAGGAATGAGGAATGCAGGGAGAAAGAGGAATCAAGGTCACAACACTCAAGTAGAAGTTCCAAGGACTTGATTTTTCACACTTACTAAAAATAGTAAGTTACTTTTTCTAAGGGAGACATGAAGCCGAAGTGGATGGGTCAAAATCCGACATAGCCCTTCACCTACAAGTATGATGTGGAAGACAATGATGTCTTGTACATGGACCTGAATGACCTTAAGACTCACATGGCCTCCAAGGACCGAAGGAGGATTGAAGACTAGATATTCACAAGTGGCTTGTTTCCGCCACAGACACCCAATGTCTTTGTGCAAAGTCTCGAGCTAGTCCTAGCCTACTCTTTCCACTACGATCCAAGACATGAACCATCCGAGATGAAAATGGTACAACAATGGTGGTCATCAGCCCTAGGACCATTTCAATCTCTCTGTAGATACCGAACATCCCCCAACATGGTTATCATCTCAAAGGAAAGAGTCATGCATGATTGGGAAACAATGGATTCATATGTCCAAGGAGTAGTGCTTGACTCATGGTTGAAAATGGGAAGAAATCCTTCCAGGATGCCCAAGAATCTACCAAGGTGTGAGTTCCGAGAAGGGTATTTCGATGTCATCACTCTCCTCAATAGAGTTATGGGAAAAGTAAGCACAAGATATTTCCAAGACTGGATGGGCCTTTTCATCCTGACATTGATATAAGGGAAGTAGAGAATTGACTGGGGGTAGATCATCAATGAAAATCTCCATCTACAACTGCTCCAAGTTCCCATGACAAAGAAGTTCCACATGAATTCTTACCTAGTTTATCTCCTCGCAAGCTCAAGATCATTCAAGGGATTGGCTCTCATGCAAAACATTACTTCTAAGGTACTATGCATTTGAGAAACTTCCACAGTTGGTAATGGAGGAGAGCAATAGGCATTTCACCCACATGAATGATGCATTCACCATGTACATGGTCCAAATCTTAGAAGGGGATCTTGAAGCTAGGATGTCACCAAAAGTGGCATCCCTGATTAAGGAATATGGCTCGTACTTCATACAATTCTCAACATTCTCCTACATACGAGTCACTGGCTTTGACCAAGCTCCACTGAAACTACCTAAGTACCTCAGTGACCAGATTGTATTGTTGAACTTTGTAGGAAGATCACTCAAGTGAATAACAAGCTCAGAAGTAGGAGAAAGAAATTGATTTCATTCCCTATATCTCTAGGGGAGTTCACGTGTAAAATCTCAAATGACGCATCTCACTGGAGGCCACTTTTCACACACCTAACTTTGCATTCCTACATCCAAGCCCAACTTTGACATCCGAGAAGATCCTGACTCATTCTATGTCCCATAATTACAACATGAGCCACAAGTCGAGGACTACTGGGAAAATTGTATTGATGAGTTTGAAGTACATGAAAAGGACCACATGAGGATGACAATCAGTGAGATGAGGAAATTCAAGTTCTCTTGGTATGAAGACATCTTACATGATGATGGGACAGAGATGTATGATCCTAAGTACGCAATCAAGATGTCCCCAATGCCCCAAATCAACTGGCATGTTTGTGAATCAGGAGATATATTGGAGTAGACTAAAAAGGTGGTGAGGAGAATGAGGAACTAGTTTTAAGAAGAAGAGGACTATGATCATTCAGTCACGAGGAATTTCTCCAAGCTAGAAGCAAGCTTCACATCATTCATCTTCAAAAGTAGTAGAGGTGACTTCCACTCTAAACACTCTAGAAGCGAGCTCAAAAAGGAAGGTCATGGAATCAGAAGCTTCTCCCCATGAGAAGACACCCAAGAAAGTCAAGGAAGGAGAAGGTTCATTGGCATCACCACAGGAGGAAGACATGATCTCAATGATGCAAAATGGAAAATCTACTAGTAAAATGCACATGTGAATGATGAATACATGGTTCATGATCCAGTCTTGAACCATTGCAAGAGGTCTCACCTCTTGTTGACATAAACCCCTCTCATTCAAGACTTTCCCCCTCCTTCAGAACAAAGAATGGTTGGTGTACCCATCATTGAGCCGAATCGATGAGATGTTTCCATGGATGTGGGAAATGGTCACCCCTAACACTCACACTGTGTAACAAGTAGGCCCCTGATCTATCAGTGATTGTCTCATTGGCTAAAGGAAAAAGGTCAAGAAATATTACACATACAACATCACGATTCTACAAGTGGGGAGACTAGTAATTAGTACATCAAAGTATCTTAGCCAAAAGTAATCAAGCCACTAGATGAGATGACACCAACCGACTACGAGATGAGCATGATCCAATTGGGACCAACTACTCATGAGGGAGACTTGCACATATATCAACAATCTTCTACTCGCATGGTGGAAAGGAATAAATAATATAAAGAGAAGATTGAGGTACTAGAGGAACAAGTACAAACTATTTCAGCTTATGTGCAACACCTGGTGGAACCAAGCACTACAACACTTCTTATCGAGAAAGTGGCACCCATCAGTAGCTTTGATCCAGAATCCATCAGAAGAATGCATGAGCTCATGATGTAGGGAGAGAAAATAATGAATGGATCAACTCAATCTTTGAAAAAGGGAAGTCAATGCTCCAAGAGGTAGTCAAGATATTTGTACATGTGCACCACAACCAATAAAACGTAAGCACTCAAAGAGGATGTGGGGAAAGAAAGAGATTACTAGGAACCTGGGACCAGTAGTGAGTGAGATGAGAAACACCCATCGCCAGGAGTTGATCAACAAGAAGGTATTTGAAACTCCTGTAGAATGACTTGACATGTGTATGGGTGAGGGCCTTGGCAATCAGATTTGAAGCAATCAATTGGGCCTTCACAGAGCTAGAGGAGAAAGAAGAACAACATACAAGTTGCAGGATAGTATAAATCGGAAAGTTCAGAAACTTGGAGTACCTACAATGAGCGAACATACAACTATTGATGAGTTGATCACCCTTTTGAAGAATATGTCAAGAAAGGGGTGGAAAACCATTTTCCTTCACTAAGGATACTCTTGGACTTCTTCTCGAGATGAGCCTCCATTGACAAAGTAGAAAAGCATTCATCATGGTTCGAGAAGTGCAAGGACATCAAAAGTGTGACCGATGGATGGATTAAAACCTTGAGCTGCATTCACATCCCTCATGCCAACAAAGTAGAACCAGTAGAGTAGATTTCAAACAAGATCTTGGAAAGATAGAAGCCTTCTCAGGATCACAAAGTGGAGAGAAGTTAGAGAGAGCCAAGTCCACCGCAAGCAGCTCATCCTTTAACATAATTCTTCTTCTTCTTCTTCTCTTCTCTCTCTCTCTCTCTCTCTCTCTTCTCATACAACACTCTCTCTCCTCAATGTTATATTTTTGCATTGAGGGTTGCACTTTTTAATATGACTTAAGTGACTTTAGAAATATAATGTAACTTTAAGTCACCTTGCTATTATAAAAGGGACTTAAATATTTAAAGTGGAATATGAACAGTCTTAAGTCATATTAAGGTATTCAAAAGTCACTAGGAAGATGAAGAGTTTCTCTTCTTCTATAAATTGTAGCAAGCTCCTCATTTGAGACTTCTTCTAAATTTTGTCTTCTAAAAATTCTTAGATGTTGGAGTTTTTTTTTGAATTCATGAGAGAGATATCCTTGTGAAGAGAGCAAGAGATAACAATTTTCTTCCATTTCTCCCACTAAAAATGTCTTCTACTTCCCACACTATGTACAAATTCTGCTTGAGCTTCAATAAAGGAAGAAGGAATTTTAGCCTCTTTGATTGAGGATTTTATTGGTACTTTGTGTTCATTAAGCTCTATTTAGTCTTGTTGTTGTTTTGTAGATTTGTTTTCTTCTAAAATACAAGTGCATGTAATGAAACTTTTGGCTAGTGTGTGCAAGTCTCTAATTTTCTACTTGCAACATTAGTTTCTCCTTTCTAAATATTCTCACTCCCCTTTCTCACCTTCATAGAAAATTCTTCCCTTGTAGATACCTACAAGAATTTTCCACAGGTCAATGGAGTGCCCCTATTGGATCCTTGACCGAAAGGCCACCAAGATAAAACTCACAATTTACTCACGCATGCACATACGGTAGTTGCACCGGTTAAGTAGAGGGACTTAGAATCCCTAGAGCATTGGCAAGATAACCACCAATTTTCCCTGAAAAATTTTCTCACCAACAGTTTTTGGCACCCACCATGTGGGGAAGATTTAGTAGCATCTACACTTGAATATGACCACAAGGTCTGAAAAATACCAAAAAATTAAAATTCAAAATTCAAAAAAAAAAATTTTTTTGGAATTTGAATAGCTATATGAGCCACATGTCTACAAACCATGGCTATTTCGGGAAATCCTCCTATTGAAAGACCTGAATTTCTCTTCCACATCCAAGAGGATATTACTTCAGATTTGAGAGAAGCTATCTGACATAATAAGAAAAGTGTCAACCACTACTTCATTGCCACAAGAATTCTTGACCTTGAAGAAGAAATGACTACTTGAATTGGAGAGGCAAAGACAAATTCAGCACCACAAAGAAGAGCATAGATTTCCAAGTTGGCAGATAGAAGATACACTGGCAACAGAGACAAGGAGGACAAACCAACCCTATTTTTGAAGATCTTTAAAGAAGACAAAGGGTCGCTCATAATTTTGAGGTCTCCTTTTCATCAAGCAACTAGTCACATTGGGAACTTGAGTGTTTTCAATCCTTTGGATAGTGAATTTCCATACATCAATGAGAACCTTGAAGATTTCACTAATGTAGAGACCGAAGAAGAAGCTAGAGAAAGAGAAGCAAGAGTGGAAGAGGAAATAAGAGCTCAACTTGAAGAAATTGAAAGACTTAAAGCCGAGGTAGAAGAAAGAGCAGCAGCAAGGAAGCCACAACCTTAGAAAGGTTGGAAGCTAGAAACATAAATAGAATGGGGGATCATGAGTGTGATCATGATCGTGAGGCCCATAGGCCTAATGTACCATGGGGAGGAAACACCGGTCCACTTTCTCTTTCTCAACCACTCCATGAGCTACCAAGGGGCTCAAGAAAAAACTTTCCAAAATTCAAAGGGGATGGTTCTTAACTCCTCAAAGAACATGTAGCAACATTTATCACTACTTGTGGTGTCTTGGGTGTCGAGGATGAAGATGTTTTAGTCTATAATTTTTTGTGGAGTCACTTCAAGAAAAGGTTTCTAAATGGTTCTACATGTTACCCCCAAGGTTTTTCACCTGTTGGGAAGATATAAGAAGTGCATTCAAACACAAGTTCAAGACCACGAAAGATTGTCAAGATCTCTTGGTCCAATTAGTACAAATGAAAAAGAAACCTCTCGAGTCAATGAGAGACTTCATAGAAAGATATAACAAAGTGATAAGAATAATCCCTTGAAGATGTGGTGCCTCCTGAAAATAATCGAAGAGATTCTTCATTAGTGCCTTGCCATCAAAAGTAGGTTTCTTCCTTAGAATAACCCAACCAAGAACATTGAGGGAAGCTCAAGACCATGTGATAGAGACTAATGATGATCTAATCTTTTTTGGCAAGGTGAAAGGCCCAAATGGAAAGCAAAAGGGCCGAATTCAAGCTCAGTCACCATGGACCCAATGTTCCAAAAATGGAAAATGACTTGGTTTCCTTGAAGAAACAATTTTCCTAGATCACAATGTGGAATGCTCTAAGGAAGCCAAATCCTCCCAATAGACCAAGGATTTATCCACCTCCTCACCGGCTTGCTCTTGAAGCACCACCATTTAATGCCACTTGTGACACCGAAGAACCAGAGGAGGAAGTGGAAATTGAAGAACTTGAAGAAGAAAATGTGGAGGACTATGAAAACTATCTTGAGGTCGAGGAAGTTGATGGTGATACACATAATGGCCTAATTGAGTACATTGATGATGATGATGAAGAAGCTCCAAGTTTCTCATGTGTAGTTTTCACTCACGCACAATCCAAGAAAGGTGCTTCATCCTCAATGGCCATGGTAAAGGACAAGAAGAAGAAAGAAGATTCTCTTTGGAGGTCCCACAAAATAAAATCATCGATAGAGGATCACCACTACCACCTTCGATGGAGTTGGCTAAAGAAAAATTAGACCCATTGGCTAGCAAGGATCATGCTTCCATACCAAGTAAGTCATCTAATCCTTCTCCCAGCTCAAAGGTTACTAAGAATAATTCTCCTTGAATTTTGTTGTGAAAACATCTAAGGTGCCATCAAAACCTACATCCCCATCTCCTTCCAAGTCAATTACTACACCCTTGAAGGAAAATTCAACACCCAAAATAGCAAAACCTTCACCATGTAAATCTTCCATCATTCCTAGAACCTCTTCCTCACCCACCATAACCCCATTTGAATTTTTGGAACACGTAAGAAAAACTAAAGTCCAACTCTCAAAAATAGAATACCTACAAACTCATCCTACCCAATTTGATAGGTTCATTGATGTAGTCCATGGTGGTAATCCTATAACCTCGGGTCCAAGTTCCAAAGGCTTACTCCCCACACCATCCACACCACCTTCTCAAAACATGTTAGCCCTCAGTGCCTCCAAAACCAACATGTTGAACCTTTCTACTTGTCACTTCTCATTAAAGTCTTCGAGCTAAATAATTATATCATAGATTACAGAGCCTCAAATAATGTGATGCCCATCAAAGTTGCAAATGCTCTTGGCCTCACCTTGACCCAGGAAAATGGCACTTGTTATTCAATGGAATCCAAACAAGTGCCATTGGTAGGAAGAATCAAAGATGCATAGGTAGCATTAGCTGATTTTCCTAGACAAGAAGGTGCTTCTAACCATCCTAGTGGCGAGACATCCCAACCTCCTTTGGCATGCTATTGAGCCAAAGATTTTGTAGAGACTTGGGTGGAGAAATAAAAATGGACTGGTCATCTACAACTATTCCAGTGAAAGGTGAGATGAAGAAGTTGCTTCTAGTGAGAAAGATGAAGTTCACAGTACGCAAGTCTGATGATCCAAAGGAAAACATCCTTTTCAAGATAGCGGGCTAGGAAACTACTTCCTCACATCGAAAAAGATGATAACTTGCCACTTCTTATGGAAGAGGAAGAAGATCAAGTTTGGATGATGGAATTTGATGGTATTCATTCCAACAACCTTTGTTTTAGGAGTAGGTGTAGTGTTGTACTCTCCTTCTGGTGAATTGTACCCATTTTCCTACAAGCTATAATTTGATAATACAAATAACATGGAAGAGTATGAATATATCCTCTTAGGCATGGGCATGGCTAAAGATATGGGAATCAAGAAGCTGAAATTCTGAGGTGATGTGGAAGTGATAGTAAAGAAAGTTTAACAACAATATCAAGTGAAAAATCCAAGACTTTGGCATTATAGAAACAAAGTATGGGACTGCATTGAATATTTTGATGCATTTTCCATCAAGCTATCCCAAGAGGAAAATAATGAAAAGGATGATTCTCTTGTAGTATCAGCTTCCCTAGTGACACCTCATCCTTCTTTTGGTAAAGACAAGGTGACCATAGAAATGGTATTCAGGCCTAGTGTACTAGATAATACAAATCATTGGCAAGTCTTTAATGATGATAACCAAATTCTAGCATTTTTGGAACAAAGGGATAATTTCAATAATCTCTTCTTTGAAGGAAGCAAGAATCCACACCAAGAAGTGGTAGCTGAAGATTATTTCATTTCTTGATGGATTCTCAGGATATAATCAAATCAAAGTGGTGGAGGAGGATCACACCAAGATAGCCTTCACAATGCCTTGGGGCACTTTTGCCTACAACAGAATGCCTTTCAGCCTAATCAATGTGGGAGCTACATTTCAAAGGGTGATGGATTTGGCATTCAAGGATTTAAAACATTGCATTATCATATATCTTAATGATCTCATGGTGTTTTCAAAGAAGAAGGGAGATCATATCCATCACTTGGAACAAGATACTTGCAAGTGTAGAAAACATGACATATCACTAAATCTAAAAAGTGCATTTTTGGAGTCACGGAAGGTAATTTATTGGGACACATTGTGAACAAACATGGTGCATACATTGATCCTGAGAGAGTACAGATCCATTCAAACATTATCGCTCCCACAAGCAAGAAAGGATTTCATTCATTCTTCAAAAAGGTGAATTTTCTTTGTTGCTTTGTTCTTGAGTTTGCTAAATTGACAAAGCACATCACCACCATGATGAAACCCTAGAAAAAATTCAAATGGAAAAATGAAGGGAAGGAAACATTTGAAGAGATCAAAAAATCCATTCAAGGCTCTGACTCTTGTTTCTCCATATTTTAATAAAGAATTCATCATGTATTATTATGCATTAGAACATACACTCTCTATTGTTCTTGTTCAGAAAAATGATGAAGGTGTGGAATCACCTATTGATTTCATGAGTTTTTTTGAAAAAGCATGAAATAAACTATAGCCAATTGGAGAAGCATGCCTATGTAGTGGTTAAGGCTGTAAAAAATTTCAGGTTTTACATACTCAATTCTCATACGGTGGTGATGGTCCTTGGTAATGCAATCAATTCCATCTTAACACAAAGTAGGATCCTGGAGCTAAAAGAGGAAATTAGATTGAAAAGTCTCAAGAATGTACTTGGAGATTCAACCCTCCAACTGGTAAGGGGGAATGGTTTGTGTAGGTTGATTGTTAAGGATGAAACACTCAAAGCTCAACACGGTGAAGAAAATTTTGCTTGCTCAACTTGTCCCAAAAATAATCCACAAGTTCTCTTTGTAACCACTACTGATGAGTGGTATACTGATATTTCCTATTACTTAACTTATGGATAATGTCCTCCCCATCTTGATTACAAACAAAGGATAACACTCAAGCTAAAGGAAAAAAAGTTTGTAATCTAGAATCATGTGCTTTACAAGAGAGGTCTAGATGGATGCTTCCTCAGAGTGTGTAGATAAAGAGCAACAAGAAAAATTTCTTAAAGCATACCACGACCAAGCATGTGGTGGACATTTTCAGTGATGGTCACTACACACAAGATCCTCCAAGGAAGGTATTATTGGCCCACCATATTTGCAGAAACTCAAGATTGGGTTTCCAAATGTGAAGCATGCCAACAATTGTTAGGAGACCACAACTTGTTGCACTACCCTCGAGCCAATTTTTATGAAGAACCATTTTAAGAAGTGGGTACTAGACTTCATTGGTGTTCTGAATCCACACTCAAGTGTGGGGCACACCTATGTGCTCATGGTGACATATTACTTCACCAAGTGGGTGGAAGCCATTCAGCCAAGCAAGCCAATACCAAAACAATATGTAACTTCATCAAGGAGAATATCATAGTATGTTTTAGAGTTCCATAGAAGATCGTAGCAGATAACACTACCTATTTCTCTTCAAGGAGTTAAATGAGTTTTTCTATGGCTATGAATATCTCTATCTCATTCTTCTAACTACTATCCACAAGGAAATGGATAGGCTGAATCAAGAAACAAGAACATCATGACCATTGTCTCAAGCTTGTAGATGAGAACCAAAGGAATTGGCACAAAAGTTGTACAATGCATTGTGGGTGGACAAGATCACTCCCAAGAAGGCAATAGGTATGTCACCATTCCAACTATTGTATGGAGTTGAAGTAGAAATCCCCCTCATGATTAAAATTCTAGATCTCAAATTTCTACATGGAATAGAAGATGGGTAGTACAAGGATTCCATTGACAAGAGAATCCTCTTTCTTGAGAAGCTAGAATAAAATATACTTGAGTGGTGGACCGTATCAAATAACACCAATTGAAAGTAAAAAAATATTTGATAAAAAGGCCAAAGAAAGAGAGTTCAAATTTGGATGCTTTTTCCTACTATGGGACAAGAGAAGGGAACCAAAATCTAGCCATGGAAATTTTGATTCATTATGGCTCGGCCCATTCTAGATTTGTGAAGCTTGCGGAAAGAATGATTTTCTACTCTCATATTTGGATGGAACACTACTAGAATTGCCTCACAGTGGGCAATACCTAAAATTATATCATCAGTGAAAGTGGGTTTTCCCCCGCCTTGTACCATAGGTGATTTTAGGTGTTTTTCCCTTTTTATGTGTCTTTTGTTTCCTTTCCATTCCGTTTTTATTTGTGTGTGTTTCCTTCTTCCAATCTTTCTTTCTAGAGGTTGTACATGACTATGCAAGGCCCAATGGATAATTCATTTATCTAAATTGATATTATAGATTCCCATGTCATGTCTTTACTGCACTCAGTCCATTTCATGTCCCTAAGCTAGAGCCAAATGTTGTTGTGTAAATGTGCAACAGGAAATTGGAAGTTTCCAAGCACGACAACTATACCCCTATGCCAAATTTTTCATGTTTTATCATTCCTAGGCACCTCAAGTCAAGTATGTCAGTCTGGTCACCCTTATTTGATGTCAAATTGGTCCCTTAGGTGATTTAGGAAAGTCTATTCATTCCCCTATGTGATTTTAGGGAGTTCTGAAAAGATGTTATCTTTTGGCAGTATTGGGAAGGGCTATCACTGGCCTCCCAGAATGGACCAACCACCCTGGAGTGGAACGAAGGGAAAAATTAAACATGGAGGTGAATTAAGACCTTAAAACATCATGGAAATGATTTTGGAAGGTTTGGGGAATTTTTAAAGACTTGGGGCAGTTTGAGTAAAAATAGGGTTCACAAGCCTAGGCAATACACAAGCCTAAAATAGTTGTCATGGGCTTAGAAAAGAAGGTTCAAGGAGCTCTAGAGGGAATTATAAGTAAAAAAACATATTTTGAAAAGAGGATTCCAAGACCTACATTATGGTGAAATAATATTTTTCACAAAACCTTGGCGCATAGGATTGGTAGGTAGTTTTTATTAGGCACAAGTGGAGTCTTAAATACAAAATCCATTTTTTAGGGATCATAATGGATGAATCAAGACATGAACCCCAACCATTGGATTAAAATTCCATTTCCAGTTAGGATCATATAAAATTTTACCAATAAATTCCACCGGGATCTCAAGTTATCATTGTTCCAAGTTACCTCTCAAAGGTAGCTTAGGACTTAGTCATTTTTTAGAGGACACGTGTCAACACTAGGAGCCTGGTAGGATTTCATGTCCCCAATGTCCCTAAGGTAAGGTACACCAACCATTGAAAATGTTCCCAGCCCCCATGTGACCTCTGGACCCTCATGTGACCTCCATACTTGAAATTTTAAACCCCAAGTGCATTTTTGGAGCATCCATTCCCCCGTCGTTAGATCAAGCGCCATGTGTCAGCTCCAGGACCATGATGGAAACTTATGTCCCTTATGTCTCTAAGGTGAGGGACATCAGAACCTTGAAAAATTCATCCATCCCCCTATGGGGATCCTTTTGGACATCCACGTGATCAACTTTTCAACCCCAGGTGCATTTTGGAGCATCCATTCCCTGCCATCGGATCAAAACACACGTGTCAGCTCCAAGACCACCGTGGAAAATGTCCCTTATGTCCCTGAGGTGAGGGACATCAGACATGGAAAAATTTTCCCAACCCATATGGGGATCCTTTTGGACATCCATGTGACTTGCTTTCAGCTCCCAATGCTTTAAAGCAACTTTTCTCACCTTCATTCCCTGTCGTCGGATCGCCGCCACATGTCGTCCTCTTGACCACCATGGAATTTGATGTCCCTCACATCCCTAAGGTCAAGGACATCAAACATGGAAAATTTTCCCAAGATTCTTCTCTTCCATAATTTCAAAAATTAAAAAAATCTAACTACCGCCGTGTTCCTTAGTGTTAGGCTTCTTCCACTCTCATGCAGACAAACTTCATCCTTCCTCTGCAAATTTCTTCCATCATTCGCCATTGAAAAAAACTCAGAACATCAACCAAGGAACTGAAATAAATTTCCCATGGTGATACGTAGGTCTTAGAAGGAATTCTCATCAAGCTAAGAAGGAGAAATGAAGAACAACAAAGAAGAAAACAATACAATCTCCATAGCCAAAAAATGGAAATCTGAACAAAGCTTGCAAACCAATGCATGAATCAATGAACCATTTGTTTCTATTTGTTCCTCTATCCAATACCATCACAAACATAACCTCAAACTCTCCTCTCATGTGACAGAGCATCCACAATGAAGAAATCTCCTTTCCAGCTCAACGAAGAAAGAAGTGGGATTTCCCGTCAAACCAGTTGTCGGATTGAAGTAAGATTACACGTGAAGCATCAGAAGAAAAACCCACATCAAAAATATAATTTTTTTTCACAAAAATGGAGGAGAAAACCAAGACCTGTAATTTTGAGGTCCATTAATGGTCCGCATCATCTAAAAGCCCTACCAAGTCGAAAATTGAAACTTTAAAATCTCCTGGACTATTAAGAGGAAGACCCAAAATTTTAGAGGGGTGATATTGGGAAAAAACCCATATCAAAAAAATTTATTGCATGTCAATCCAACTCCTTTGGAAGCTAAATTTCTAAAAATAGCAAGTCTACTACATAGGGACTACTATTTTGGGAAATCCATCGATAGAAGGACCTGCAAAGGAGGCGAAGACATTGGGGGTGCACTACAACTAAGAATTCACCAGAATGGACATTTTTACACTTACTAAAAATATAAAGTGGGCCCACGAGAACCTTCTAAAAATATAAATTTGATCCAAAAGGAACGAGGAACACAGGGAGAAAGAGGAATCAAGGTCACAACACTCAGTAGAAGTTCTAGGGACTTGATTTTTCACACTTACTAAAAATAGTAAGTTTATTTTTCTAAGGGAGACATGAAGTTGAAGTGGATGGGTCAGAAGTCGACACAACCCTTTACTTGTGAGTATGATGTGGAGACAATCGATGTCTTGTACATGGACCTAAATGACCTTAAGACTCACATGGCCTCCAAGGACCGAAGGAGGATTGAAGACCAGATATTCACAAGTGGCTTTTTTCACCGCTGCAGGACACCCAATGTCTATGTAGAGTCTCGAGCTAGTCCTAGCCTACTCTTTCCACTACGAGCCTGAGACACGAACCATCCGAGCTAACAAATGGTACAATGATGGTGTCATCAGCCCTAGGACCATTTCAATCTCTCTATAGATACCGACATCCCCAACATGGTCATCATCTCAAAGGAAAGATCCGTGCATGATTGGGAAACAATGGATTCATATGTCCAAGGAGTAGCTCGAATCATGGTTGAAAATGGGAAGAAAGCCTTCCAGATGCCCAAGAATCTACCAAGGTGTGAGTTTCGAGAAGGGTATTATGATGTCATCACTCTCCTCAATAGAGTTATGGGTGAAGCAAGCACAAGAGATTTCTAGACTAGATGGGCCTTTTCATCCTGACATTGACATAAGGGAAGTAGAGAATTTGATTGGGGGAAGATCATCAATGATAATCTCCATCTGTAACTGCTCTAAGTGCCCATGACAAAGAAGTTCCACATGAATTCTTACCTAGTTTATCTCCTCGCAAGCTCGAGATCATTCAAGGATTGGCTCTCATGCAAAACATTACTTCTAAGGTACCTACATTCGAGAAACTTCCATAGTTGGTAATGGAGGAGAGCAATAGGCATTTCACCCGCATGAATGATGCATTCACTCATGTACGTGGTATGAAGCTTAGAAGGGGATCTTGAAGCTAGGATGTCACCAAAATGGCATCCCTGATTAAGGAATATGGACTCGTACTTCATACAATTCTCAACATTCTCCTACATACGAGTCACTGGCTTCGACCAAGCTCCGCTAAAACTACCTAAGTACCTCAATGACCAGATTGTATTGTTGAACTCTGTAGGAAGATCACTCAAGTAAATAAAAAGAAGTAGGAGAAAGAAATTGATTTCATTCCCTATATCTCTAGGGAGTTCATGTGTAAAATCTCAAATGATGCATCTCACCTAGAGGCCACTTTCGCACACATTTGACTTTGCATTCCTACATTGCCAGGCCCAACTTTGACATCCGAGAAGATCCCGACTCATTCTATGTCCTAGAATTGCAACATGAGCCACAAGTCGAGGACTACTGGGCCAACTGTATTGATGAGTTTGAAGTACGTGAAAAGGACCACATGAGGATGACAATCAATGAGATGAAGAAATTCAAGTTCTCTTGGTATGAAGACATCTTACATGATGATGGGATAGAGATGTACGATCCTAAGTACACAGTAGTAGTCAAGATGTCCCCAATGCCCCAAATCAACTAGCATGTTTGTGAATCAAGAGATATATTGGAGCGGACTGAAAAGGTGGTGAGGAGAATGAGGAACTAGTTTTAGAAGAAGAGGACTATGATCATTCCAATCATGAGGAATTTCTCCAAGCTAGAAGCAAGCTTCACATCATTCATCTTCAAAAGTAGTAGAGGTGACTTCCAGCTCTAAACACTGGAGTGAGCTCAAAAAGGAAGGTCATGGAATCAGAAGCTTTTCCATGAGAAGACACCCAAGAAATTTAGGGAAGGAGAAGGTTCATTGGCATCGCCATAGGAGGAAGATGTGATCTCAGTGATGTAAATAGAAAATCTAGTAGCAAATGCAAATTCACATGTGAACGATGAATACATGGTTCATGATCCAGTCTTTGAACCATTGCAAGAGGTCTCACCTCTTCTTGACACCAAATGTCCCCTCATTCAAGACTTTCCCCTCCTTCAGAACAAATAATGGTTGGTGTACCCATCATCGATCCTAAATCTAATGAGATGTTTCATGGATGGGAAATGGTCACCCTCGACACTCACAATGTGCAAAAAGTAGTGGCCCCTGATCTATCAATGATTATCTCATTCACTAAAGAAAAAGGTCAAGAAATATTACACATACAACATCATGATTCTATAAAGGGGGAGATGTAATCAATACATCAAAGTAGCTCGGCCAAAATTAATCAAGCCAGTGGATGAGATGACACTAACCAACTATGAGATGAGCATGATCCAATTGGGACCAGCTACTCATGAGGGAGATTTACACATATATCAACAATATTCTGCTCGATGGTGGCAAGGAATAAAGAATATAAAGAGAAGATTGAGGTACTAGAGGAACAAGTACAAACTCTTTCATCTTATGTGCAACACCTAGTGGAACTAAGCACTACAACACTTCCTATTGAGAAAGTGGCACCCATCAAGTAGCTTTGATCTATAATCCATCAGAAGAATGCATGAACTCATGATGTAGGGGTGAGAAAATAATGAATGGATTGACTCAATCTCCAAAAAGGGAAGTCAACACTCCAAGAGGTAGTCAAGATCTTTTGTACATGTGTGCCATGGCCAAACAAAATGCAAGCACTCAAAGAGGATGTGGGAAAGAAAGAGATTACTGGGAACCTCTGGGACCAATAGTGAGTGAGATGAGCAACACCCATCACCAAGAGTTGATCGATAAGAAGGTATTTGAAACTCATGTAGATGACTTGACACATGTATGGGTGAGGGCCTTGGCAATCAGATTTGAAGCAATCAATTGGGCCTTCATAGAGCTAGAGGAGAAAGAAGAACAAGCATACAAGTTACAGGATAGTATAAATCGGAAAGTTTAAAAACTTGGAGTACCTACAATGAGTGAACACACAACTATTGATGAGTTGATCACCCTTTCAAAGAATATGTCAAGAAAGGGGTGGGAAACCCATTTTCCTTCACTAAGGATACTCTCAAATTCTTCTCAGAGATCTAATCCTCCATTGCACTTATCATAGAAAAGCATTCATCATGGTTCGGGAAGTGCAAGGACATCAACAAAGTGTGACCGATGGATGGACTAAAACCTTGAGCTACATTCGCATCCCTCATGCCAACAAAGTAGAACCAGTAGTAGCTCATTTCAAACAAGAGCTTGGAAAGATAGAATCCTTCTTAGGATCATAGAGTGGAGAGTAGTCAGAGAGTGGAGCCAAGTCCACCGCAATAACTCATCCTTCAACATAATTCTTCTTCTTCTTCTTCTCTCTCTTCTTCTCTCTCTCTCTCTTCTCTTCTCATACAACACTCTCTCTCCTCAATGTTATATTTTTGTTGAGGGTTGCAATTTTTAATATGACTTAAGTGACTTTAGAAATATAATGTAACTTTAAGTCACCTTGCTATTATAAAAGGGACTTAAATATTTAAAGTGGAATATGAACAGTCTTAAGTCATATTAAGGTATTCGAAAAGTCACCGAGAAGATGAAGAGTTGCCTCTTCTTCTATAAATTGTAGCAAGCTCCTCATTTGAGCTTCTTCTTAATTTTGTCTTCTGAAAATTCTTAGATGTTGGAGCTATTTTTTGTGAATTCATGAGAGAGATATCCTTGTGAAGAGAGCAAGAGATAACAAGTTTCTTCCATTTCTCCCACTAAAAATGTCTTCTACTTCCCACACTATGTACAAATTCTGCTTGAGCTTCAATAAAGGAAGAAGGAATTTTAGCCTCTTTGATTGAGGATTTTATTGGTACTTTTTGTTCATTAAGCTCTATTTGGTCTTGTTTTTTATTTTACAAAAAAATTTTCTTTGAAATACAAGTGCATGTTTTGAAACTTCTAGCTAGTGTGTGCAAGTCTTTGATTTTCTACTTGCAACATTAGTTTCTCCTTTCTAAATATTCTCACTCCCTTTCTTGCCTTTGAAGAAAATTATTCCCTTGCAGATACTTACAAGAATTTTCCGCAAGGTCATTGGAGTGCCCCTATTGGATCCCCAACCGAAAGGCCACCTAGATAAAACTCACAATTTACTTGTGCATGCACATATGGTAGTTGCACTAATTAAGTAGAGGGACTTAGACTCCCAGAGAATTGGTAAGATAACCACCAATTTGTCCCTGAAAAATTTTCTAGCCAACAAATGGAAACCTCTAAAGCATGATTTTACCATATTACCCTATGCACCCTAGTTTCTATTGCCCCATTTTATTAAAATCAACCTTATCACTATTCCACCACCACTCAATCTCAATCCCTGTCTCCCTCATGGCTGCAATTTTGACAAAAATGAAAGATGTGATTATCACTAATGTGTTGAGAATTCTATGGATTATTGTTTCAAACTCAAGCATATCATTCAAGATCTTATTGAAAATAATTCACTCGAGCTCCATGATCCATCTACTTCTAATCCATTCAATTATATTAAAAATCCCCAAAAATTTAATGACCCTTTTCCCAAGCATGACACACAAGCTCTTGATTCTTCTCCCAATCATACATGTCGAGTTATGCCTCTTCCTTCATCAGGGCCCCTTGAAATCTTTGTTACTTTTGTTCATGCATCACCACTAGTCATTTCATTTTCAATTCACGATTATCATGCTACATTTACTCATGATTCCTTTTACATCAATGCTTCTATCCATTCATATACTATCAATAATACTTCGATCTATCCAGAAGCTCCTATGAACATGTGCTCCATCATGCTCCTTCTTGCTATCAAATATCCAATGTCTAACATAAAATTTCCATTTCCCAATTCTTTTGCCTACATCTTGCTTCCCATTCTTGTTGGCTCTTTTACCATGCTTGTTTCATTCACTGTGTAATCTTCAATCAAAGGTTTTGACATGTCCCTAGGTCTCTCTTGTATTTGTTACACCCAAGCCATCCCTTCCATGAATAATTTTTGTCTCAAGTTAATTCACAATAAACAAGTTATCACTCTTAAAGGTGTCTCACCATGTGCATCATTGCCTCTACCTCCTCTTGATGACATTTATACACCATTGTTAGCATCTAGGACTTTTATGCCTACCAATTATAAAACACACTCTATAACTAGTTCTCCTATTCGAACATGACTTACTTCATGACCTTGTTTTCCTCATTAGTCCACTATTCCATATCATTGGCCTATGTCCCCTACTTAGGGAACCCCTTCACATAGGTGTTCACAACTACCTTCACCACAGATGTCTCCTTCACATACACATCATTACTCTCCCACACCACTAATCTTAGAGCATTGTCACATTCCTTTATCTCCTCAAACATCGGGTGGAGGGCCTTTTCCCTTCACTATTTATGGATAGATTTCTCTCACCTAAACACTTGGGTGGCATCTCCCTTTCTTCCTACCCTCCCATCACTTTTAATTTTCATTATGACTTTTACCACACTTTTTTCTACATGCCTTATCACTTGTACATACCATCAAACCCTTTGATACACACATTATATCCTCATTATGCTATGGTGCAGTCTATTCCATGATTCATACTCAACTATTGAGGGTATGATTCTAAAATTAACCTCACATAATTCACATTTCAAGATATGTGCTTCATGGTACATATTTTTAGCATTTATTCACACAACACACTCATTACTCGATGAAACACTCTTTTTCTATTGTTAATTCTTGACTATTGAGGGTATGTATAAATGAGCCTGATCTCATACATAGTCATTGGGGGAACATTACTCCTACCCTCTTCACACTTCCATACCATCACACTAATACACTACATTTTCATATCTTGGTTGCATCTACTCTCGTTATCTTCTTCTATTTACATGCTTCACTTTTTTTCCATGCTAGATGGATTCTTAGTATGTCATCATCTTTTATATCTACACATGTGTGTTCACTTTTCCTTTTGTGGTGAATTCAAATCTCTTATAGGTTCTTACACACTGAAATAATGCTTGGCACTATACCTTTTAAAGGTCCCACCAAGGTTCCCGGGGGCATCTACTTTCTCTACTATCACATACTACATGAGTTCTATTGCTAAATCTCATTATGGTTACTCTAATTTTTCAATGATTTATATACACTAATGACATAATATTTAACTTTCTAACATGCTAACTGGTGTTTCATGTGTAGCATTTTCTTTCCAAGACTATATGCCACCATTTTTATCTAATATACTTTTATTGACACCATTTATTATTGTTTTGCAGTATTTTCCCTATGGCTTGTTTGATCATTGTATGCTTTTGGGCACTTTGTCCATGATTGTCTTGTGATATTGTGAGTGATGTCCCATGTTTGAAACCCACTTTTGTGGTTCATTTTGTTTCCACACTTGCTTGTTACATTTTCTTCTATTACATGGTTTCTACTTATTCTACTAACACGTGTTACGAGCCACTTTGATTGCATGTGCCTTAGTTTCTACCATGCACATCCCCTACCCACTGTAAGAATAAAATACACCTCAACATCAAGTCCTCTCCTTTGGGCCACATTCAAAGGATGGGGCATACACTAGGTGGAAAAATCACCCCTATAGTAACTCGGAGATATAATTCGATCAGCACAATACAACAACAAAATAGGAATACGAGTCACATGCTGAATGGCATAGAAACCGACTTGGGTCCAAAACATAGTATAGACACTAGCACCAAAAATTAGAAACTAGAACCCAGGAACTCTTGACCTCTCTGGGAAATAATCTCCTAGAGGAAGATACATCCATCTTCTCGAGATGATCAAGGTTCAAATAATTCTCTAGAGGAATTCTATGAATTCTGACCATAGTCCTCATGTCACAAAATGCATTTTATCTCCTTCAATCAGGACAACTAAAATAATTGAGAACTAATTCAGAATAATTAAGACAAAATGAACAACATGATCAAATTGGGACGTACCATTTACAATGGTTCTTATTGGGTAGAGTCATGGAAGGAGAGTAAAACTAGACCTCTCTCCCTAATACTCGCTCTTAACATGAGATCTCCTAAAAACTCGTTCTTGGCATGAGATCACCAAAAAAACTTGCACATAGCGTGAGATATCCCAAAAACTCACTCTTCACAGCATTTTAAGACACATTTCTATCCTTTACACTCTTTTACATCAAGTGCACACTTTCCTTTACTACTACTTTTACACACTTTTGCATATTTTCTCAAATTTCTCATATACAGGACTTTGAATACTCTTTCTCTCCTTTTTTCAAGTCCTCCTTGATACGCAAAAAAAAGCAACCTAAAACAAAAATATAAGAACAACAATAGGTATAAGCAATGCATACGCTTCACCCCTAGGGTCACTTTCCTTTCCTAGTCTCCACGCTTCACTTTGCAATCATTCCACACTTTACTTGTCCACTCAAAGCATGTTATTCACTACATGCTCTATAGGATCATAAGGTACGCATATCTTATCTACTTTATGTTATCGATTATTCACTTAAAAACATAAAGTGGGGAAAATATAGTCACTAAATCATGCACTTGGGTACATTTCCATATCCTAAAAGCATACTAGAATTTATATGACTTCTAAGCAAGAAAACTAGTGGTTAACAACTATTTGTAGCCTCTTTTCTTTGTCTCTTATTTTCCATTTGGTCTTACACACCTTATAAACTTTACCGATTTATCTTTCATGTAATTTTACACCATTTCCCATCCAAGCCTGTAGCTCCCAAGCACTCATGTCCCTCTTGGGCACCCTTAACCATTTATCATCGTACTCTCTCTGCTTTTGGTCTCTTTTATCTTTCAAACATGTTTTTCACTTATGGGTTGGCATTCTAATTGTCAATTATGAAATTAAAACAAGGTAATCATATAAATACATAGTTATGTGTTTAAAATCAAGGGCCAAGCACTAATCATTACTATCATCACCTAATCTTGCACTCCAAAGGCACTAAATTACTATAAAGGCATACATCTAGTATTGATTCAATGGAAAAGGACTACATACTTTTGCATACAAAAAATAGGAGACAGAAGTATATTTTATTCCATCCACACATACTACTACATTGTTGCATTCTAAACTACATCCACGATATCAAGTCCAACTTGCACAAGGGCATCCTATGGTACCATTTATACACACACACACACCCAAGAACTACATGGTGTATGAGATGTAGTGAAGCACTTTTGGCGAGAAATTTTTTTAGGTGGAAAAATTGGTGTGTATCCAACAATGCTCTAAGAATCTAGGTCCCTTTGCTTGAATGGTGTAGCTCCATTTATTATGTGTGCATGAAATTAAAATTTTTGTGTCTTAAAGGCTAGGGATCCAACAAGAACACTCTACTAAACCTATGACAAAATATTGCAATTACTTTCAAGGGAGGAATTTTTGAGGAGGTAGGAAAGGGAGTGGGAAAAAGGAAAGGGGGATTAATATCTCATGTATAAAATTAAATTCCTGTAGACATCACTAATATTATTTCAACATGTATAGATATTGAAAGAATACAACTGACTTTATTACTAGCATCAAGACAAGTTAGAATTAGGAACACAAATTATCAATAATTCTCTCATCAAAACAGGAAAGAATCTTCTTTCTTCTTCATTGATGTTTTGGAAAAACTGTACATAGTGAGTAATAGAAGAACATCAAGGATGAGAATAAAGGAAATTGTTGTAGGAAAAAATATTGCAATTGCTTTCAAGGGAGGAATTTTTGAGGTAGGAAATGGAGTGGGAAAAGGAAATGGGGGATTAATATCTCATGTATAGAATCAAATTCCTACAGGACATCAATCAAATTATTTAAAACTTGCATAGATATATAAAGAAAACAACTTTATTACTTGCATCAAGATAAGGTATAATTAGGAACACAAAGTATCAATAATTCTCTCATCAAAAAGGCAAGAAACTCCTTTCTTCTTCATTGATGTTTTGGAAAAATTGTACATAGTGAGAAAAAGAATACCATAGAGGAGGGTAATAGAGGAAACTTCTCTCTTTTAATTCACTATAAGTATTAATCTCTCCTTGAGCATACAAAATTGACAACCCTTAAGAATGAGGGTGTCATCACAATTTATAGATTTGAGAATGACTCTTCACCTACCCCCCACATGCCTTTTCATTTGTCCCCTTACAATACATGACTTTTCATATTCCTAGGAATAAAATTAAGTCCCCTTTTATTAATTAAGGGTCACTTATTACATTACAAACTAAAGTGACATTTAAATGAATAATAAAAAATAGGAATAGGATAAAACGAAAAATTGCAACCCCCAATGAAGGAATAAAACATTAAGGGGAAGGGAAAGATAAGAGAGAAAAATGGAGAGAAGGAGAGAGAACTATGCTAATGAAGATATCACTCTTATTGGTTCTTCCTCATCGCTGATTGATCCTTTCGAGTTCCACTAGAAAGCTTTCCACTCCCTTAAAATATTTTTGTATCGTGTTTTCGTAGGTGTTACTTTTCTGCTTGAGGAATGCGAAGCAGTGCATGGGGGCTTCAATCCAACCATCCGAGATATCATTTATGTTTTCCTCTTTGCGAACTATGAGAGGTGTTTCTCTGTAATGTTTGAAATTGTGGTTCTAATATCATATAGAGACTCTAATGTGATTTCGTTGAAAGAAAAAGGGGTCTTTGGCCTTTTTCTAGACATACTACTCGAATGGACTCAATAACTCATCATTGTTGTAGTGATCTCATCAATGGTGGTCACTCCAAGATTTTATGCTCTAGTGTTAACATTGTCTTACATCTTGAAGGCACACTCCTCATTTGAGTCCATCTTGTCAATGGCCTAAATAAAAATTCCATATCGAAGCAAGGGTTCTCACCAACACGCACAATAATTCCTCGGATGGAGAATTGAATACTTTTCTTATCACCAACACCTGAGAGTGAGAATATCCCATCTCCATCACAATTGGATGAACATGGTCCCAATGTTATTTTTCCTTTTCAAATCCTTCCCTTATCATCTGGACTTTTCAGTAGTGGCACACATGTACTTGTATAGTGAGATCAACTCTGGAAGAAAAACTTTTCCTTTTTATGATCATGTTCGTCCATTTGGTGTATTCTTGTCCCTACACAGTGAAGGCCTCCGTATTTTAGATGGAATCTGGGTTGAAGCTATTGATTGGGGTAACTTATTTGATTGGGATTGATGATGAATAATTCAGGTCTATGAAGTGTTGTACATGCAAAGAGAGAGTTTTTACTTGGTCTTCCAATTGATTAATTTTCTCTTTATACTCCTAGTTTCTCGCAAGAAGAAGGCGAGTGGAAGAATCTTGGAACATGTGTGCATATCCTTCATCATTGGTTGGGCCTAGGGTAATGGTGTTCATTTTGTATTCATCTAATGTCATCTCTTCAATAGGATTAACTACCTTTGGTCTGACTACTTCTACATATTGATTTCATATGGCACCAATACAAAAGAACAAAGCCACTTGAAAAAAAAAAACTTCATCCCCTTGGTAAGTGTTGATATTTCTAAAAATCGGGACCTATCAACACCAATCTAGCACTACGATAATTCTCCACTGGGAACTCCTTGTGATATGATTATTTACTAATGCACAGCCTTTAATTTGGTGGATGTAATCTAGAAACACAACAACAAACATAACACAAGAATACCATAGACTATGATACAAAGGAATGATGACAAATCTGAAATATAAGTGTAAATTATAATATCAACATGAAATAGTTACAATCTCACCCATGAGGTACTTCAAGTGTTACTGACTTCACTTTCCTTCCAACAATAACTATGGAAGAAACTTCACAATGGATTCTTTAACACACCTTCTAAATGATGGCTTCCTTTACACACTTACTCATACAATATTTCTCACTACTTCTCTCTATGCCAAATGAGGGGGGTGGCCTCTTCATTTATAGGAATTCAGGGCTTATCCACCCTATCTCTAAGATAAGATAGGAAATCTCTTCCGGCCAATCATATTCCATGCCTAACTCTTTCCTTTACATGTAGGCTTATCTTCTAAGATAAGATAAACCTTATCATCTCACATGGGTTCCACCTTTTTAGAATTTTCCAAAAATAAAATACACAAAATATTTATGACATCACTCTTTTTCCTTATTACAAATATAATATTTCTAATTCCTAATCATGTAGAACCTACTTCTCTACTTACCCCAACTTTGACATTTTAACATTACCGGACCACTTACGACAAATATTTACTTTTTACCACAACATTCCTATTGTACTTTGACTGTTACCATAGTCTACTTTATTGGTGGCACTTTGATCGTGGTGACGTTATCTTCCAGACGCCACTACTAATTATTCTTAACAACATCCTATTCCTAATACGGACATAATAAAATAGAAATTACGAAGAAAAATTTTAATGTCGACATTTTCCCCCTTCCTAGCTTCTACTCCATCCTCGGAGTAAACTATTCTGGTGCTTGGAAAATATTTAACTTGTCATGGTTGACCCATTTCATAATGGGAGTGCCATCCAATTCCTCCAGTTGATATGTATTATTTTCATGCACAACTACTATTTTGTAGGGCCCCATCCATTTGTGAAGGAATTTTCAAGGTACCTTCTTCTTTTTTGTATACGGAATCATATACTAAAACCAAGTCATTTACATGAAATGGAGACCAATGGATCTTTTGATCAAAGTATTCCTTCTGCTTCATTTTCTTCTTATAGCTTGTATCCTTCATTGTTTCCCTCATTTCCTCTAGCAAATGAAGATGTACCAACATTTCTTTTACTGAATCACTTTCATCCATCCTTTCATTTTTCATAACTCTCACAGTGGGAATATCAAACTCAATAGGAAGAACTGGATCAATGCCATAAGCCAACTGAAATGGGGAGTATCTTGTTGTTGACTTTGATGTTGCCCTATATGCCCACAATGCTGCATGAATCCTTTTATCCCACTTATGTACCTGCAAGGATGCATCTTTTGCTAGAATTTGACACAACACAAAATTTGTTCGTTCCACCTATCCATTTGTGCTTGGCTTGTATGTTGTTTCCTTCCTGTGCTTAATAGAAAAATTATTGACTAGGGCTTCTACCACCTCATTAATGAAGTGGATTCCTTGATCTATTATAATTTCTAATGGGCAACTAAATCAGTGACAATGTGTTCATATATGAACCTTTCCACTTCATCCATGGAAGATTTTTCAATGGCCTAGCTTCAACCCACTTGGTTAAATAATCTGTGGCAACTACAATATACTTATTTTGGCATGGGGTAGTTAGAAGTGGACCTACAATATCTATTCCCCACTTTTCAAAGGGACCAAGTGGAAGAATAGGGCATAATGGAGCTGATGAAATCTTACGGTTACCATGTGTTTGACAAATATAACATATCTTACAATAATTATAAGAATCTCTAAAAAGAGTGGGCCAGTGATAACCTGCATCCAAGATCCTTCTTGTTGTAAGTTGTCCAGAGAAGTGTCCTCCACATGTACCATTGTGGAGTTATTCTATCAGCTCCTTCCCTTGATCATGTCCAACTACTCTCTTATACTGTCCATCAAGTCCTACTCGAAATAATACTCCATGCAGAATAGAATATGGATGACTGGCTTGAGTAATCTTCCTCTTATTCTTTGCATTAGCACAATTAGGAAACTTGAATTCATTCGAGATAATTCTAAATATCTATGTATTCACTAGGGATTATGTCAAGGGATAACAACGTTGCATCTAGGAAATCATCATCATCACAAGATGAACCTAAACCATCATAGGCTCGAGAGAGTGCATCTGCATTGACATGTTTCTTTCCTAGCCTATCTATAATATCAAATTCAAATTCAAATTCTTGTAGAAAAATTATCCATCTTGCTATTCTCCCGATGGGTTAGGCTTATTTACAATATATTTTATAGCCTAATGGTCATTGCAACTATAAACTTCTTCCCTAGCAAGTAATTTCTAAACTTTTTTACAGCAAAAATAATAGCTAGAGCCTCTTTTTCAGATTACATGATAATTTACCTCAAGATCTTTGCTCATTTGTCTGCATTCCCAAAGTAAAGCTGGATGATCATTCTCATTTTCATCTTTTTGGCTCTCAGTACTTCCTAGTGTTGCATCTGAAGCATCAGTATACACAATGAATGGCTTGCTCCAGTCTGGATTCTTTAAAATAAGTGAAGACACCAAATCTTCCTTTAGTTGTTCAAAAACTTCATGTTCCTTCTTTCCTGGTTCATAAGTAACATCCTTCTTCAAGAACTAGGTTAGTGGCTATGCAATCTTTGAGAAATTCTTGATGAACCTTCTATAGTAACCCACATGGCCTAAAAATGATCTCAACTTACTTTTATTCATAGGAAATCATAATTCTTTGATTTTTGAAACTTTATCAGGATCAGTACCAATACCATCTCTGGATAAAACATGCCCTAACAAAACACCTTTAGAACATCCAAAGACACACTTTGTAGGGTTTAGTGAGGCTTGTGCTTCATCTAACCTATGAACCATTATCTCCATCTAGTGTAGGTGGTCCATCTTGCTCCCATAGATGTAAAAATCATCTAGAAATGCTCTGATGAAGTTTCCAATGTAGGGTTCAAACACCCTATTCATCAATCGCTGGAACGTTTCCGGAGCATTACACAACCCAAAAGGCATAACTCTATAAGTAAAAGTTCCCAAAGGAGTGGTGAACGTGGTCTTGGTGATCTTTCTCTCGCTATATGAACTTGGATGTATCCATTATATCCATAAGCAAAACTATAGCACTCTGGCCGGCTACTTCATCCAAGATCGATCTCGAGAATGGAAGAGGGTAATGATCCTTCTTTGTTACCTTGTTGAGCTTCCTATAATCAACACAAATGCGTAGTTTCCCATTTTTTTTATTGAGATCACAATGGGAGAAACCCATTCTGAATTCTCCACAGCAAATATGAATCCTGCATCAAGCAACTTATCTATTTCTTATTTTACAATCTTAGAAAAATTAGGATTCATTCTATATGGCATTTTCTTTATGGGCTTAGCACCATCTACCAACTCAATAGAATGTTCTACCCAACTTACTGGACGGATTTCCTTGTAATCAAAAGCGAATAGGTGTATGTACCTTCGAAAGAGCTAGAGGTAGGATTCTTTCTCACTCTCCATCACAGCATCACCAATCTTTATTTGTTGGAGATGATCAACAATTTCTTCTTCAAATAATCTTATGGGTTCATGAGTCGGTGTGATTGGAAGGATATCCATGACCGAAACATCAACCTCACTTTCTTCATCTTTTGTGTCCACTTCATTGGTACTAGAGTAATCAGAGGATGTCCAATCATCAGTTTCATCACTTGAATCCACATGTTCTGCCTTATGATGCCGAGGGATCATATTTATCTTCACCCTCTCTCTACCACGTCCAAGTGTCATGAAGCCTTCATTCCAGTAGTTTCTTACATGAACTCTCCTTAGCTATGGCCTTCCTAACAACATTGGGTACGCAACAATACCATTTTTCATCACCTGAAAGTCTACCACACATACAACACCCATAACAAATATTTCCACATTTGAAACAAAACCTTACGGTTTAGTTTTTCCTTATTTAATGACCTTAACATAAGTGTTCTGTGAGGCAATCAATTTTAAACCCAACATATTCATGACGAGGCTCAATCATTACATTAATCGCAACACCTCCATCAACTAAGACATCATGAATAGAAATACCATTACATAATACCTCGGCTTGTGGAGCGTAGGGATCCACGTCTCGCCTCCAACACAGTACCTTAACATCCTTCCTTCATTGAGCATTGAGTACACTTCCCAGCTCCCACCTCTTCTCAGAAGACATAGCCAGAAGTTGACCATATGTAATATTTGTAGGCCTTTTGGACAGATCTTCTAAGATGGAGTATGGTCCTTACCCCTGTGAAATCAAAAAATCCTACACACCCAACTTTCTTCTCCTATGTTTCTTACTAGTTTCTCCTTTCATCTTCTTAGGATCATTTCCATCTTGGTTATCTTTTTCTTTCTTTCTTTTTATTACAAACACATATGCTTCATTATTTATGCTCCTATCTATTACATCAAAAGAATTCACATGTACTTTTCCTTTATCATTATCTCTTGTACCAGATGTAGAAGCTCTATCTAGACAATTATACTTATAATGACCCTTTTTATGACAACCATAACATACAACTTCAGAAATATTTCTTTTTGGACCTTTATCTCCTCCCTGAGAACTAAATTATTTTCCTTGAAGAAGATTAATAGTTAACTGACCCATCTTCTGAGAAGATCTTCATACTTAGTAGATGTACTAGGAGAAATATTTGTGCTCACCAAGAGTGGTTGTGGATTCTGGACCAAAGGTGTTGGTGTAGGCTCTACCTTAGCAAGCAATTTCTTTGGGCTCCTCTTCCATGCTTTCTTCTTGCCTTCTTGCAATCTCCTTTACTTGTTCAATGGTAGCTGGGTGGTCATACTTCACTCGTTGTCTAATCTCTGGCTTCATCCCAAGAATGAAGTGCTTATAGAGGAGATTATCCACGCCATTCATCAACCCATCCACTAATCCTTCCTTCCAGATCTGGGCATCGAGCTTCCTCCTTAGCTCTAGAACATGAGCATGATAATCCCTTATCTTCTCATTCTCTCATTGGGATAACTTTGTGATATCGATCATAAGATCTCGCATATTTTCGTTGTTCACCAAATTCTTCAAGAAAACTTTAGTTAACAAATCCCATGAGTTTTTCACATTATCACCTAGTGTTTCAAACCACCTAAGGGTGAACCATCCAAAAGGTAGGAAAAATTCAGTCCATTGTTCCCTTTTTATGAGACCATTACAAATATAAGATCATTTAAACTCTTAAATGAAAGATGAATCATCTTCATTAGATTGGGCTGAAAAAATAGGAATCTTCCCCATTTTAAAAGTAACCACGGTGAAATACCAACTCACAAGTACAATCAGTAAGACTTATGTGCACAAATAATTGGACTCACTATAATAAAAAGTGACTTTACACATTTCTACAATAAAATAGGAATGACCATGGTAAACTATGGTAAAACTTGACTTACTACGGTAAAAATGACTTTACTGTGGCAAACACTATTCATGGTAAAAAGTGAAGTTACTGTGGTAAATACTATTCACGGTAAAAAATAAAGTTACTATGGTAAATTCTATTCATGATAAAAAGTGACTTTACCATGGTAACTACTATACACAGTAAAAACAAGGTTACCCTCTAAATGATTTATGACTAAGTGGAAATATTTCTCCGGAAAATCCACCAACGAGGAATGGTCCCTTAACAACAGAACCAAAATGTCAACACCAATCGGCACTATGATAATTCTCCACTTTGGGAACTCCCGATGCTATGATTGTTTACTAATGCACACCTTTAGTCCGGTGGATGTAATCTAGAAACACAACAACAAACATAACACAAGAATACCATAGACTATGATACGAAGGAATGATGACAAATCTGAAATATAAGTGTAAATTATAATATCAACATGAAATTGTTACAATCTCACCCATGAGGTACTTCAAGTGTTACTGACTTCACTTGCCTTCAAACAATAACTATGGGAGAAACTTCATAATGGATTCTTTAACACACCTTCTAAATGATGGCTTCCTTTACACACTTACTCATATAATATTTCTCACTACTTCTCTTTATGCCAAATGAGGGGGTGGCCTCTTCATTTATAGGAATTGAGCTTATCCACCCTATCTCTAAGATAGGATAGGAAATTTCTTCCGGCCAATCATATTCCATGCCTAACTCTTGCCTTTATATGTAGGCTTATCTTCTAAGATAAGATAAACCCTATCATCTCACATGGGTTCCACCTTTTTAGACTTTTCCACAAATAAAATACACAAAATATTTATGACATCACTCTTTGTCCTTATTACAAATATAATATTTCTAATTCCTAATCATGTAGACCCTACTTCTCTACTTACCCCAACTTTGAAATTTTAACATTACCGGACCACTTACAACAAATATTTACTTTTTACCACAACATTCCTATTGTACTTTGTGGTGACCGTACTCTACTTTATTGGATGCACCATACCGATGGCATCGTTATCTTCTATCAGACACCACTACTAATCATTCTTAACAACATCATATTCCTAATACATACATAATAAAATAGAAACTACGGAGGAAAATTTTAATGTCGACAAGACCTTCACCTACTATACTATATGAGCTTCTTTTGTGATCATTTCCTTCATCTAGGGAAACATCTCATCTGTCTCAAGCTTGGAAATTGATGTGACTAATATCTCCTTTTCAAGGTGAATTTTTATATATTACATATGAGGAGTAGCGGTGGTAATAGGAGGTGAGAAGATAAGTGACTCTTTGAGAAGTAGAGAGTTAAATTGTTTCATTCTCTTCGAGTTCTACTTATACTATAGGATCCTCTATTGATCTGACCTTCTTATGTAATCTCTGGTAATAGAAGGCCTCTGACTCCACTTCTTTGTGCTTCAAAATCTCTCCAAAATGGACTAAGCCCAAAGTCTTCTCCATGACCTTTTATAAATATTGATATAAATCATGTCTCTAAAGGGTGGGGAAACTTCCTGATGCGATGGAGGAAGCCTTCTTCTTGAACCATTCTTTTTATCTTTTGATTACAACCTCATTCCACTCACTTATATCCCCCATCTCATGGACACTCCATGTTACCTATGGCAGAGGTGAATCCTTCACTACTTTATATTCTAGATCATACAACTATGTGCCATCATCTTGAATTCCCTTTTCATAACAGTAAAAATTGAATCTCATCATTTGTTCGACTATCATCTCGCATATAGTCTCTTTTATTGACATCAAATTCCTCTATGCAATTTACCCAATAATCTTTGACCTATGGTACATGATATGACTCTGCGAGATATAAAGTGTTTATATCACCTCGATATCAAATTCTTCATTCAAAGTGTATATGAATACAACATGAGGGGTTTGAAGGTATCTTCCATGTGTGATGTATCATTGACACTCTTGCAAGTGAAGATTCCAAGTGAGATGGGGAATGATACATTCTTTATTTTCTAATTCTTGATATTTTTTTTGAACGTGTGTCAACTATCTACAAATCTCGAATAACATGATCTTTTCACTAATATATCAATGTATTCTAAGTGGGGAAAGATCATAAATAAAAACATATGTATGAGAAAGTGGAAAATTGTGTGAAGTATGACCCGTACTTCTTGATCAAAGAAGTTGTTTGTGGAGACAATCTTGAGTGAAGGTTCCCCTCTAGTGTCTTGATGATGAACATGGTGAAGGAATCATTTACCCTCATGAAGTTCTGATTTCTCTCCTTCAAAACCAATTGAGGATATCTTTAAAATGCTAGGTACCGGAAGAGATGTTCGAGCAAGTGCCATCCCTTTGAAATATCTCGATATTGTAAGAACTTACACTAGATATAGATTCATTGTGAACTTCTTTGAGACCGGTACCTAAAGCAACTTGTGGTATAGGTTTTCATTGATGATCTGTCCCTAATCAATCCTCTAATTCTCTTCCATGATCATGAATATGAACAAAGTCATCCAATATTAATTTTCCTTTGAGCTTTCTTCACCCATCACTTGATCGAGAAGTATGATTGCATCTGAATTGCCTTTGTGAAATTCACCTCTCGTGAAGTAATTTGGCACCAATGAAGGTTTTCTTCATTGTTTTAACCATGAACCAAGAGTGAGGACCTGAAGTTATGAGTCCATTTTAGTCCACTATTTTGTTACGACCTCTTTTGAAATGGTGACCATATTGCTCCAAATTGGGATATGCATTGAATGGGAAATGGATTTGGGAGAAAGTACTACCAGGGATGAGCCATCATAGGCTCGAATGGTTCTCTGGTCTCAGGTTCATAGTGTTGGGAACATGTTAAAACCAATTTTATACTTTGCACTTAGACTGGATATCCACCTTCCGCATACTGGTTCGCTCATGAAATTTTTTTCCTCTACTCGCTCTCTCATTCCTCTAAACATTTGGTCTTTAAGATCTTTGAGGTCCATGTGGGTGACATTACCATCTCCCATAGTGGAGTACTCGAAAAGAGAGTAGATCTTGGTTCGAGGCCTACGAATTTGAACTTCATGGTCAACATTGACACTTCTCTGTGTCCATAAATGGGGATTTAATATTTTTAATAAATTGATATTTTCACCTTTTTGGCTTTAGAACACCTTTCATCACATTTTTCGTTCCTACGAATGTCCATGTAAATTTGTCTTTGCAAAATCTTCCCTCTATGAAGATTTTCTATTTATAGTAAGCTCTTGTGTAGAGACTTACTATTTTTGGAAAGTGGATTTCTTGACCTCAATTTTTGATGAAATCAAATCTTTTATATGTGTTTTTCTTCTTTGATTCACATAAAAAAACTAGCTCAACCCGATTTCGGAACATCAGAAATAAAATTCAAAAATTTGTGAGTATGAAATCGGGTTTCTCTTCGTAAAAATTTGGGTTGTGCATGAAATTTATTTCAACTGGTTCTTCAAGGTTCCTAGAAATTTGTAAGAATGTAAAAATTCTATGTCAATCAAAGTGCATTAGATTTCACGTTATGAATATTTTTACTTTGCGGGCTATAAAATCAAATCTGGTGAAAATGTGCCCAGAGCGTTTAAAATTAGTGATTTTTTATTACATTTCTCTCGCCAATATTATGGAAACATGTAGAAATTAATTTAGGTGTAAAATGAGGGTGGATGAATTCTAGAAAAATTTCACGAGAGTTAAGGTAAAAACAAAGCAATGTGGGGGAATGAAGAAAATGACTAAGTGTTGGGTTTTATAGGCATGAGAGGGAGAGAGGAAGGGGGAAAATTTTTATACCCCCTTTCCCCTTATAATGGTACATGGGGACACCAAAATTTCACCTTAGCTATAGGGTGACACATGGAACACATGCACGGGCGAGAGATTTTGAAGAAAGGGCTAATTTTGAACACCCGAGAGCTAGTTTCTGGTCATGTGAGGGTCATGACAAGAGCATGGAGGGGGTGAATTTTTTATGCCCCTTTTTCCCTTAGAATGGGATAGAGGTAAAAAAGTGTGCATTATCCTAGTGGTGACAGTTGGCATGCATGCAAAGCGAGGAGAGGGGGCTCAAAACTAGCAAATGCGCTTTATGGAGGTCTCCGGGGTCATATGTTGATTCCATGAAGCCAAAGGTGGGGGGAAATTTTTTATTCCCCCCTTGTCACCTTGGAATGGTGCATAGGGACATAAAAAGTGAGCTTAGCCTATTGGTGACACTTTTCAAGCACACAAGAGCTGGAGCATGGGCTAGAAATTTGGTGAAAGGTGCTTATCGAAGCTCCCTAGGGTCATGTTGAGGGTCCATGAGGCTTAAGGTGGGGGAACATTTTTCCGACCGTATACCCTTGGAAATGGATAGAGGGATACCAAAACTATGCAATATCTTAATGGTGACTAATCTCACTAAACTTTTTGGCTAAGTATGGAGCTTGTACCTTGGAGAGGAGATTGAAAATGACATTATCAGAGCTCTCAAATGAATGTTTAGGCACTTATTTATATGATTATAACTAGAAAGAACATTTTGAGCAGGATGGGATGGTTATTAAATTATGATTCATCTTACAATCTTTTCAAAAATTTCCTTTTTGATTAGGACCACTAGTTGTGCTTGCAAAGATTGAGTTGTGGAAAGTATTGAATGGGTGTTGTGAAAAATATGAGATTACCACCATGTAGAGAATTGAATCAGATTTTCATTGACTTTTTTACCTCTAAATAATTCCTAAGCTCCCAAAATCATATCCTGAATTACAAATTCTCTTTCACAAGTGCAAGCTCTTTTGACATCAAAACCCTACTTTCGCTTAACTTTCTCTAGAATCTCCAAATATTCCCTAAATCACTTGCACAATTATTGTGGCTCATTAATGCAATTTCTTGGTGAATTTAGGACTTGAACTTGGGTATGAATAATGTGGACCCACTTAATAAAGGCTAATAATATCCATTCCTGGGCCTACTAAAAGATCCACCTTGAAAGGCCTTTTTGAAAGACTCCTTTGAACTTGTTTTCTTATTTTCCACACATGGGTGAGGGTGAGACCACATATACATAGAAATTATACATATGGGGGATAATCCTAGCATAGGGGATGTACTTGACCTAGAGGGGTATTGGGGAAGGGTTACAATGAAATATTTTGACATTAGGGTATAGTTTTCATATTTTCAAGTGATTTTTCCCTTACAAAAACACAAGACAACACCTAGATCTCATTCGGTGGCTCATTTTGGATGAAGAAAAGTGAGGACATGATGAGAAGGAACTATAGAATATCAGTGTACAAATTGGACTAGTTTTTTATCCATTGGGCTTCACAGAGTCATTAACAACATATAGCTTGAAAGGATTACACACACAAATACAAAAGGAAACACACTATGAAATCACCTATGATAAAATGCAGGGGACAACCCACTTTCACTACTTATTTTAGATATTTCCTGTTGTTGGGTAACTCTAACTTTGTTTCATCTAGATATGACATATAGAAGGTGTTTTCTCCATAAGTTTTGTGATTCTAGAATGGAACGAAACACAAAGAGTCAAACTTCCCATGTCTTACCTTAAGTTAACTTCACTTGTCCCAAAGAAAACAAGGTCTCTAACTTTGAACTCTTGAGCCTTCACCTTCTTGTAGAACAATTTATTGATCTTTAATTGATGCGCATTGATTTATTCCACCACCTTGAACCTATTTTCCTTAATATTTTCAAGAATTAAAATTATTTTATCAATAGCATTACGATATTTCCCATCTTCCACTTCTTGGAGAAATTTGAGTGTTGGCATCTCCACCATGACTAGAATCTCTCCCTTGATCATGTAGACTAATTAGAACATAGACATATTAATCGATTTCTTTGGCATTATCATGTCCTCCACAATGAATCATAGATATTTTTATGTCAGCTCCTTTGATTTTCATCCACCAGCTTGTAGACTATGGTCACAATGTTCTTATTTTTTTATTCCACCTGACCCTTCCCATGCGGGTAATAGTCGATACAGTGGGTGACAAAGAGATTCCATATCCATAGAAAACCTCGGTCAGCTCTCTAGAGGAAAAATATGTGGCATTTTCTACCACAATATTTTGTGGGATACTGAAACAAACAATGATGTTATCTTTTATGAAGTTGCACATTATTTTGTTGTTGTCTTGTTTGTCTAGGATGGCCTCTACCAACTCAGTGAAGTAGTTGGTTATTGTGAGTACATAGGTATGGCCCATGCTTGAATGAGGATTTAGACCTCCAATGAAATATAGGCCCCACTTCTGGAAAGGCTCTTTAATCAACATTAGCCGAAGCTGCAGCGAGTTGTGGTTTCGACAAACTGTTGACATGCTTCATAGTTAGAGACCCATTCCTAAGTATTCACAAACAAGGTTGGCTAGTACTATCTTCCATGGAGGATTTTTTTGATTTGTTACCATTTCTGAAAAATTTCCTCCACATGTTTGATCATGATATGCCTTTAAGCAACTACTCATATTTCTCTTTTCCACACATTTCAAAAAGTTCCCATCAAATCCTCTCTTATAGAGCACGTGATTCCATATAACATACTTGGCTTCCTTAGCTTGATTGCTATATTTTATTTGTGATCGAGGCTAGGAGGGAACTCACCATAGGTCAAGAAGTAGGTGATGTCCACATACAATTCACTTGTTGTACTCATGAAAAATTACTTTAGGTAATTCCTTGCCTATACATTCATAGCATAAGAGTTCTCCCGCACCATTCTCCATCTATAATGTTTTATCTTCTGTTATCAACCTATAAATTCCCATTTCCTCTAACCAGGTTCAAAGGCTTGATCTCCATATCGTACTCCTAAATTCTCACCACTTACTTTCCTCTTTTAGTTCATGGGTCCTTTTCAGTAATAATTCACTTGATATCGAGTTCTTGGCACCCACTACCATGGTGTGGGAGTTGAGAATGTATAACCTAAAGTTTTCACAACTTTGAACACATTATAGGAATTTTTTCTAATTGGTTATACTTCAACTCATGGTTTTTTATAGGTGATCTTGTGAAGGAAATGGGGGCTTCAAGACCTTCTTCGTTCTTCTGTACCAAAATGGTTGATATTGTGTGCTTCAAAGCATAACATTATAAGATGAAATCCTTATCAAAATATGGGCACACCAAGGTGGGAACCTTTTCTATTTCTTATTTTATCATCTCAAATTTCATTTTTCCTTCTTTGTTCTATTTGAAGTTATCGTGTGGCTTCATCATGATAGTTATGTGCTTGGTCAACTCGGTGAAGTTTGGGACAAAGTGCAAGAGGAAATTGACCCCTGCCAAATAAGGAATGTACTTTTTTGTTGGTTAGAAATTAAAATTATTGAATGGATTTTATTCTTTCTGAATTGATCTTATCTCCTCCTTGTTCATAACGAGCCCAAGTAGATTGCCTTCAAAGTGACCCAAAAATGCACTTTCGAGATTCGTGGATATGTCGTGTTGCCGACATTAGATGAGTATTTGTCGAGATGGTGTATGTGGTCTCCTTTCTTATTTGAGGCTATTGTGAGGTCATCCAATTATATTACAATATAATGCTTGAGGTTTTTCAATGTTAGGTCTATCACCGTTTGAAATGTTTCTCTCGTATTGATCAAATCAAGGGCATTCTGTTATATGCAAAACTACCCAAAGTGTTGTGAAGGCATTCTTTGTTCTATCCTCTTATGCCACTTCACTCCGATTATACCCCAAGAAGCCATCAATAAATGAGATCATTTCAAACCCTGTGACTACTTGCAAGATATGATCCATGATTAGGAGAAATTACTTGTCTTTCAAGGAGGCTTAGTTCAAAGTTGTGAAAGTCCAAACAAATCATTATTTCCCCATTTTATTTTACACTGGAACAATGTTCACTACCCACATGGAGTGCTAGATAGAAAATATGATTCTTTCATTTAGCATCTTCAGTACCTCCTCCTTTATGGTATCCACTATCTTCGATTGTATGGTTGTTTCTTTTTCCTAAAAGGCTCGACTTCTTGCTTTAGACGAATAAAGTGATGTATTTATTTTAGATGAAAACGTTTGAGTTCATCGTAGGAATAGGCTAAGAAATCAAAATATTTTTTCAACAATGAGATAAACCTTATTTTCTCTTCATGTGATCAACATTTTTCGATATTCACCATTTTGGGTTGCTCACGGGGTGTCAATGTTTTCCTTCTCAAACTTAATTATGCATCATGATGACTCTTTTTTCCTTGATGAACTGTCATTTTATCAAATAGATCTTCTAATGACACCGGGCCCTTTAGAATATTTTTCCTCGAATCAAATCCTTCAATTCTTTCTTTGTCTTCTTCTAAACTTAACTCCCAAAGTGAGGACTTTTTCTTCCCTCGTAGAAGAGGCTACTAAAGTTATCTTTCGCTCAAATAAGGTGAGGAGTTAATTGTCGTTGTTGAAGACTTGTCAATTGTTCACATTGTCTCGCACACTTGTTCTCAAGAGCATTTCGACATTCAATTTTTCCTTATTAAAGGACAAATGTGGATTCTCCAATAAAGTTGAGACTGCAAGTGATTCTACCTTTTCATTCTACTCACAAGGAATGGATTTTATGGATAAAGCGTCAAAATATTCAATGCAGTTGCAAAATCTATTTCTATAGTGCTTTATTCTTGGGTTTTCAACTTGATATTGGTATCTCACTTGTGTGACTATCACTTCAACATCTTTGAGACACTTGAGCTTTTAATACCCATAGACTCGAAACATCCATTCCGAGGAGGAGATCCTTATACTCTGTAATTTTTTTATTTTTTTCATATTGCATCTTGTATGTAAATGGGAAGAATTTACCTGAGGGAGAGGTCAAGACAATGCCAAATCCAGACCCCACACTTTAATTACTTCCATCGAATTCCATGGTCCATAGATGATCTTCTTCATCTTCAGTTAGGAGAGGAAATTTTTCATCTCTTTCAGATGTGAGGAAGTATTTTCTCATCCCATTTTCTTAGAACAAGATGTTTGCTCTTGGGTCTTCTAAATTTTGGAGTGTTTACTTCATTTTTCGTACTAGAAGTAACTTCTTCATTTACCATTTCACTGGAATGGTCATGGAGGACCAATCTATTCAAATTTTCCCACCTAGGTCTTTTCAGTTAAACTTCTACTCAGGAGCATACCAAAGGATGTTGGTATGTCTGCCACCAAGATGGTGAGAAACAACTTCTTGTTTAGGAATTCTAATAAGGCCACTTGTGCATATTTGATACTTCTCACCAAAAAAATTTCCTTAGATTCCTTAGAGTAACAAGAAACATTTGATCTTATCAAAGTAAGTCATAAGGCATTGGAAACTTTGATGGACATGATGTTATCAGAGGATCCCGAGTTTATGATGCAAATTTTTAGCTGGTAGCCTTTTATTAGGAGGGATAGGTAGACGGGTTCTACCTTATTATTTCTAGATGTTCTTAGTGCTAATGTAACACACACATTGTTGATTCTCCAAAATCACATTAATTATTTAGGAAAATTATGGTTAATGTTTTTGTTTATTTATTGTCTACGTTTATCTCATTATTTTACTTGATAGGATTCTCTTCAATTAACCAAGGAATTATTTTCTAAGTTAACTTTCATTTGTTTCCCCATATTAACTTAATGTTCATTCCCATTGTTTAGCTATATTAGGTATAGACTTTTCATTAATTAAATTAATGTTCTTGGATCATTATCTAAGTTATCCATTCCCAATATCATTTAATTGTTCCTAAAGTCAATGCCATTCATATATAAGCATTTATCTCTAACAATAAGGGTCACAAATTAATTCTAACTCTCTAGTGCCCTTAAGTAGCCCCATTCACATATTACCCACACCATATAATTTAATTCCCAATCCCACAAAAATCCCCATCATTGAAAGTTGTAGGGTTCATCCTCCACAATTGGATCAAATATGTCTAAGCCATTGCATTTATAATGTTTTAAAATCCTTATGAGTTTACTTTTTTTTTCTACATTTTTCCCTAATCCCTCTCATTTTTAATTTTTCCGTCACACAAAAAGCTCAAACTTATTAGGATTTAATTTTTTAGATCTTAATTAATTTTTGTAATTAATTAGATTTAAATTTAATTAAATCTATTTTTTTAATTACAAATTAATTTGCTCTCATTTTCGATCTATAGTAACTTAAAAATTGACATCTAAATAATCTCTTTATCGTTCTTTTAAAACCTCCAATAGCTCTAGAAATAGTAAAATTGAGTGTTTCCAAACGGTAAACTTTAACCGTTATTGTCAAAAAAATTGATAATCATGCGCTCAAGTGTGCAGTGACACTTTGAGCATCTCTTTGCCTTGAGCTCTTTTCGGTGTTCTCAAGACTATCTCGAACTCCTTGAGTTCCCAAAACCTTATATTTGACCCTTATTATTGCTTTGCGACTAGTGGCGCGTCTGCCACGATCTGCAGCAAGTGGGGTTTCCTTTACGATGTGAGACATTTTTTTCTCACCACCAGGGTTGGCTTTTGCCTCCTTTCTATTTTTTGCTTGTGCTTGTTTACAGTGCTCCTTTTTGTCGCACTTCATGAAACACTGTTGTGGTCTCCTCTCTTGCGCGTTATTACACTAATTGCAAGATGAGTTACAAGTGTTTCAAACCACACTTGCACGGACTCGATTGTAGTCAACACACTAAATTATAAAGTGTCGAAAACAGGGGGTTGTTATTGTCCTGGGTGTTGTATTACATGCAGACGCATTATCGGCCGAGTCCGACGTCTTGCATTTGTGCATCTTGCACTTTTTGATTCGCATCATGGAGGGTGCTCTTTCTAGATTTGAGCATTGTAGGATCACCTTACAACCTCCGCCAATTCTTACTAGGAGAGAGAACTATTCAGCTTGGTGTGCTTCTATGGAACATTACTTCACCTGCAAGGGTCTTTCTCACTTCTTGGTTGGGCCTGTTCCTGCACCCACTAATCATTGTCATCTTAATGATTTTCTCAACAATTGTGACTGTGTTTTTGGTCACATGATGATGCATGTCTCTACATCTCAATGGGTTCACGTGGCAGACTTAGATCCACCCCACCATGTCTGGAGCATTCTTCAGTCCCTCTATGGAGACCCTTCACATACTGCCGTAGTTGTTGTTGCAGCTGATTCAGTTGTCTCCTCTATTTTTTTATGTGATGACAGTTCCACTGACATAGACTCACTTGGTTCTACTTTTGATGATGAGGATTGTGCACCCAGTTCTGATGACGAGAGTACTATAGAGGAATCTTCTCCTCCTCTCACTATTCCAGAGAGTGTTGACACATCCCACATCTCATCATATATTGAGCAGTCTCTTATACAATATCATACAGTCATCACACCCACCTCTTTTCCACCTTCAGTGTTTGAGGCCCATTTCACTCCTCAACCTTCCTTGGATGACTCATACATATCTGACATCGCTCTTCTATTTGTTGAGCCCCCTCATTGGGATGAGTATCTGCCTGACCTTAGTTATCTTTTCGCAGAGCACACTTGTGATGTACTACAGGTTCCTCATCCATCTACAGGTATTTCAGAGGATTTCATCATCTCCGTTGTTGGGAGTGCCCCTTCTGGGACTCTTGCCACTTCCACTTTTCCGGAGACCTTCATTGATCCACCCTTGCTTGTGGATCCCTTTTCTATTGTGGGGGATGTTTTGTTACTTTCACATCAGTTGGACATCCTTTCTACAGGTGTTCACCCTTCATACTGACGATAGTTCTACACTTGTGACATTACCCTCGGCTCCTTTACACTCACTTGCTAGACCTATGTCACACTTTTGTGGACCAGACTCAGAGTTCTTCATGCTACTACCTTCAGTTTCCTTTGTGGAGTGGGCAGATTTCCAACACATCTTTTTCTGTCCTTCCTAAGGGTAGACACACAGTACGGTGTAGATGGCTCTTCTTTAGTCCAGAGGTAGAGGATCTCATCATTGACATTCTTCTGGGAGACTTCTTAGAGTTACAGAGTTCAGATCCATCCATGGCATCTTCCGCATCCATCTCATCTCCCTCATCTTCTCTCTTTTTCATCTTTCCGAGAGATTGCCCCTTTGTACATGGGTACCTTTACAGGCTAGTCTATGGCTAGGACCCATTTTTGACATCTTTCTTAGATTAGAGAGTAGTTTTTGTTCTCTTGTGGTGGATTTTTTTCCCACTGGGTTTTCCTTCGCTGTTTGGGACTTCTTATGTACATGGGTACCTCATCAGGGTTTATGCCAGGACCCATTTTTCTTCTTCTTCTTCTAAGAAGATTTTGTTTGTATATGGGCACCTTATCAGGCCTTTAGTTGCTAGGCCCCATTAACACATCTTTCTTAGTTATTTAGGAGTGTCTTTCTCTTCCGTCTGACTCATCACAGTTTCTACCCTAGCTTCGATGAAGGGGGGTGTTAGTGTTAGTTATCCTATGTGTCCTCCTCTCATGTTGGAGGGTCATCTCACATGGGTTAGGTTTAGGGTTTCATATGTGTCATGCACTAGGGTTACTCAAAGCACCCTATATGTACCCTTTTTCTATTCATTTATGAGCATGCCAAGACACTCCACTGTCTTTCCTCTATGTAATCTTTGTTTCTATTGAGAAAGTTCTTCCATTACTGATCAATTTTTTCCTTGCTATCGCTAGAGCTATCACGATTCCAATTCGATTCTCGCAAATTATTTTCAGGGGATAGCCGAGGAGCTTAAGGAAGCTATGGAGGATTTTTGGTTTGGATTTTGGGGTGGATACACACAATTTGTGTGTCTATAATGCTTGTATTTTTATATACATTTCTCTTCAACAAATTACATACCCTACCTAGGGTTTGTATGGATATTCCATTTTTTTGTTGATTTTATACCATTTATATGGTTATGGGTTTTTCATTTTCCCCATTTTATTTTGGTTCAAAATGAGATATACACAAGGATGTATGGTTTGAAAATATATATATATATATAGCATTTTTGTTTTGTAAATGATTTTAAATAAACCCGATTTAATTTAAGGTGGCATCTGGTGTGTGTGTGTGTGTGTGTGTGTGTGTGTGTGTGTGTGTGTGTGTGTGTGTGTGTGTGTGTGTGTGTTATAATGATTTTATTTAAAATATACATATAATTATAATATATATAAATATATAAATTTATATAGGTATATATAATTATAATTGTATATTTTTGTTTTACTTTATTTTACACAATCAAATCAAGTTTATTTGTAAAATAAAATATAAGGCAAAAGTAGTTGTAAATTTCTATTTATTCATAAATGTGTAGTTGGAACGTATAACTTTGTTTTTATTCAACCCAATGCAAGTAAAGAGGAAATATTTCTTTAATTTAAAACACTAAATATAAAATTTTCCCCTTATAACTTTGTATAAAATTTGACTATAATTTCAACTCAAATAGTTCCTTTTTCACAATTTAGTTTGGAGAGAATAAAAGGAATAACATACTTAAATAAACTCATTTCTCTATTTTTCTTTTTTAGGTTAAATTTTGCCAACAATACGAGTAAACAAGAAATCAACATACACTTTACATACAAGAGCACCACTCTTTTTAAAATGCAAGTCCACAATACAACTTTTTAAATAGTTTCAACAATTCAAATGTGCTAATTCTTACAATGAGAATGAGGAAGTGCCTCTTCTCTTTTCTTACAATAAACTCACACCATTACAATATTACAAATTACAACTAGATAACAATACACTCTTTTCTCAAGAATCTTAGTTCATTCTCTTACAATATAGTAGTTCCTCTTTCCAACAATTTGAAAGAATAAGTTTACAAGAATGCTTCCCTTAAAATACAAGATTGCAATTTTCACTTTACAAAAAGGGGGTAACATTACAAGGGTGATCTTTTGGCTCCAACAAGTATAACTCCTCCAATATTCAACTCCATAGCTTTTCCTTTTCTTCAAATCACAAAACAAGGGAGGGGGTGTAGGCAACACTCACCTCCCAACCTTTATTCCAATGAGGAGAAGAATCCATTCTCCTCATTGCCCCCGAGCCCCAACCATAGTAAAATAAAAAATGTTTGCAACCAATGGCAACTATAATTTTTCTTCCACATTACAACACACATGCCAACAATACAAGCAATACATTCAACACCAAAATGCAATAACACAAAATATAAATTTCAACACATAGGCTTATAATCAAAGCCAAGGGAGAATAGAATAATGGGAACCACCTCCTTTTAACTCCCAAATGAGATAGGGGTTCCACCCAAAATACCTCCAAGTGCACAAACAACTCCTCAACATATCCCTTTTCCCTCCCAATGCAAATACACAAAGTATAGCAATTTTAACCTTTTCTCTCCCATAGGTGGAACTCCCTACTCATACTCCCTCCACCATGCATCAAAATTCCCTTTTCCCTCCCAAAATGGTCCCATTTTCCATCTCCCACACCATTTCTTAAGGCCAAAATCTACCCAACCCAACACAAATCACAAACATACACAAACAAGTAATTGAAAAATAAAGGCATAGGCCCTACCTTGCCATCATAAGCTTCCACAATCTTCAACAAGCTTCAAATCTTCCAAAACCAAGCAAGTCTCCCAAAAGCAATCTCCAAAAGCTCTAAGTAAGAAATCCAAGAAAATTTTCCAAAAGAACAAGTGCACAAATGAAAATGAGTAACCCCCAACACATCAAATAAACATGTATAAATAGAAAAAAAGAAGAGGAGGGTGAGGTGGCTCCATGTAGGATGCCACATCACTTCTCCTCAAATCCACATCACTAAGTCAAACATCAAACCCAACGCTAATAAATTGGTGGGTGATGATATCACAAGCCTCTTACACACACTAGTCCTCACTACATGCCTCATAAGGACATAATTAAAAGTTCATGTAAGACAATTGCAATTATTTCACCTTTTTCCATCCAAATCACATAATGGGGTCTAAATTTGACCCCTCGTCCCATAGGTATAGTTGGTGGGTGAATTTAAGAGGTGTGGGACAAGCTTAACTTGTCCCACAAGCCTCCAAAATTGGCTTGAAAGTCAAATTTCGAATTTAGAGAGATGGGTTGAGTACACACCAAGTAAATTAATTAAAATCCAACTTCAAATCACAAGATCAAAAGGACTATCTACCCAAATAAATTCCCCCTTTGGTCACATCTCAAAATCAACTTAATTAACATACTTAATTACTAAACAAGGGTACATTTAATCAACAATATAAAAGTGAAATACAATGCAATAATAAAATACATACTCACAAATTAATCAAAATAAAAATGAAAAGAATAACACATATCCTATGGTCATAATTTGAGGTCACCCCCCATGGGGACCTCCTAACATCCTAACCACATACAACAATAACATAACACAAATTTTCCATGGTGACCGTCATTGCAACCATCAGATATTCCGCTACGGTTGGTCTCCTACCACCCTTTTTTGTTGTGATACAATCACCTAAAAATCAAACAATACATCCTTCGGCCTCGTGGCCACATTAAATACATCAACAATAAAATATATGCACATCCATCAAGAACATCATCATAGCTAAGAAATGTTATCATTCATTTACAATTTCAAAAATATTTCAATTATACCATTTCATCAATATCAACGAGATTACAAGACTAGTTCGAACACCAAACAATGGTCAATACGATGAGAATTCAAAATGTTAGTGTGTGTGTGTGTGTATATATATATATGTATGTATATGTGTGTGTGTGTATATATATATATATATATATATATATATATATATATATATATATATATATATATATATATATATATGTATGTATGTATATATATATATATATGTATGTATGTATATGTATATATATATGTATATATATATATATATATATATATATATATATATGTATATATATATATATATATATATATGTATGTATATATATATGTATATATATGTATGTATATATATATGTATATATATGTATGTATATATATATATGTATATATATGTATCTATATATATATATATATATATATATATATATATATATATATATATATATATATATATGTATCTATATATATATATATATATATATCTATATATATATATATATATATATATATATATGTATATATATATATATATATATATATATATATATATATATATATATATATATATATATATATGTGTGTGTGTGTGTGTGTGTATGTATGTATGTATGTATGTATGTATGTATATAAGCTAACAACACATCATCATCATCATCATCAATACAATGCCTCTAAGAATCCATACAAACCATAATATGAATCACAACATATCAATAGTCAGAATATCTCTACCATCTAACATCATGCTAATCCAAAATAACATAATAAGGTCCATGTCTATAGTCCATGATAAATCAAAATCATAGTATAATAAGTGTCGAAGAGGAGTGGCCACTATAGCTAACATGTTTTGGGTAGGTGGCATAGGTGGTGTTGGATAGGCCCTTAGGATTAGGATTCATAGTGTTGGATTTTGGGCTACCACCTTGGAAAACATTGAAAAACCTTTTGAATTTCTCTCGGTATGTTTGTAAGTATTCAATTTCAAAAATCTTAACTCTGGTCTTGTTTTCATGTTCGACATTATCGAATGGAGCTAAGGTGGGTGAACTCGATGTTCCAGGGGATAATGAAAGTTTTTCATGGTGAGACAGTGATACCTTGGGATTTTAGTATCTTTGGTGGATGAGGTAGTGGGTTTGGAAGGAGTGGCTGACTTTGGTTGAGCCTTAAGGGATTTCATAGGAATATAATTAGGTGAAGAAATATTTTTAGAGGTATATTTTAAGCTAGGAGAAACACTAGAGGATTTACTTATCATGGAAGTTGACTTCTTGTTAGTTATCGGGTCCTGTTTCTCCTTTACTAACTCCATTGATAGCGGAAGTGGAGATCCTCGATGATGATTTTGTTATACGGAACTACTACTAGAGGATCCTCCTTTTTATTCTTTTGTAGTAGCCAATGAGGAGGAAGTTCCTTTTGAGACTACGAGCGGGTAAATATAGCACATGATGAAAACTAAGTGCTTCTTCATTGTCGTCATCTTTATCGACAAGTGGTACTCGATGAGACCATTCTGAGTATCAATGTCAACCTTTTCAACTAAAGAACATTGCCATCTTCATTTTCTTATTTTTATGCCTCCTCCACTTCTTCTTCTTTTTTGGTCTTCCGCATCATAGGTTGCATTGATTGGTTGTGCCTTAAGGGCATGCCACGGGAGGAGGTGGACCTATCCTTGTCTAGTTCAAGAGATCGGTCTTCTTTGGCACATTCCTCATGGTGGTTTGAGAGACTTACTTCTTGAGAGAAATTATATCATTGGCCATTTTTTGAATCATGGGGTCTATGGGAATGGAGCTATAATTTTGGCTTTTTTTCCATTTGGGTTCTTCACTTTTCTGGATAAAATTAGATCATCCTCTATTTCAATGGCATAGTCTTGTGCCTCTCTTATATTTCTAGGTTAGAATATTCTGATGATGAACCCAACTTTGGGTAGCTAGGAACTTATGAAGAATCTATTGATGTTATCATATAAAGACATGAATTTGGTGGGTATCCTCTTGATTAATCTATTGTATATAGCCACAAAACCCTCATGCCTTTGTTAGATTCATTCTTCATGTGTACAAATTACATGAAGATATCTTGACAATATTCGGTATATTTGAATCTATCTTCAAATATTTTGCTGATATCATCCTAGCAAGTGATAAATCTTGCTAGTATAAGGTAGAACCATTCGGCAGCCTTGTCTTGTAGGGACTACATGAATAATCTGATGGAGAAATGTTCATGTTAAACCACAAGCACACCACATGTGGTGATGAAAACTACCACATGTTCTTCTTAGAGCTTTGTATAAGCTCCCCAACTTAAGAAAGATTTGTCTTGAACCTCATTGTATCTCATGAAGGGGTTGCGGGAGTAAAAGTAGGCATGTTTTTCTACCCCAAGGCACATTAGGTTGTGGTATTTCTTCATTATCTATTTTGGATGTGACTTTTGTTTTGACACTTACTCTTACTTAAGCTTTTTCATGGCTCTTATCGCTTCAAATTTCATGAGTTTTTCTTCTTCGTATTCTGCTCTTAATTAATCTTGATTGGTTTCTACTTGAAATATTTTTGAAATCTTCATTGAGGTTAAGAAACTCAATATCCACTTAAACCACCTATGAGAGCAATTTTAGGATGAGGGGAGTTCCTTGAAATTCTGGCTAGTTCCTACCTTCTTTATAGCTCCTCAAATATTGGGTCAATATTTTCTCCTTGTCTTTGTGACCTAGTATATCCGTGATTAGCCACTTGTAGACTTGAGATTATCCTAAGCTCTCCTTTGTTATAGTTATGCTTGTCTTTCTCTTTCTCTTTCTCTAACACATTATTCTTTAATATCTAGCACTCTGATAGCTATGATGTAATGTGAAAAGTTTTCTCAATTATGTCGATGACTTCCCTCAAGTTGGATATAATATCTTCTTGGATATGGAAAAACAATTCAAGTCTCTGGATAGGAGGGTTACCAAGAATAGCCATGGATATGAGACATAAGGCTTTGTGAATTTTCAACTTCCAATTTTTTTTTATTTTTATAAATATGTTTTTTTTTTGTATTTTCTTGTGATTCATATTTTGGGTGTATACTTTTATGAGTCTTCCTGACGATGGGTGCCAAATCTATTGGCGAGAAAAATTTTCAGGTGGACAAATTGGAGGGTGTCCATCAATGCACTTAGACTCTATGTCCCTCTACTTGAATGATGGATCTCCATTTATTATGTGTGCGTGAAATTAAAATATGTGGTGGCCTAAAGTTTGGGGATCTAATAAGAACACTCCACTGAACTTGCGAGAAAAATATTGCAATTGCTTACAAGGGAGGAATTTACTAAGGAGGTAGGAAAGGAGTGGGAAAAAGAAATGGGGATTAATATATTAGGTAGAAAATCAAATTCTTGTAGAAATCAATCGAGTATTTCAACACACATAGATATAGAAAGTAAATAAATTTTTACTCACATCAAGACAAGGTAGAATTAGGAACACAAAGTTTTAATAACTCTCTCATCTAAAAAGGAAAGAAAATCCTTTCTTCTTCATTGATGTTTTGTCAAAATTGTACATAGTGAGAAATAGAAGAACATAGAAAAGGAGATTAAAGGAAATTGTTATCCCTTTTGCTTCACTTCAAGTAGCAATATCTCTTTGAGAATACAAAATTGATAACCCCTAAGAATGAGGGTGCCATCACAATTTATATATTTGAGAACGACTCTTCACCTACCCCCCACATGCCTTTTCATTTGTCCTCTTACAACATGTGACTTTTAATATTCCTAGGAATAAAATTAAGTCCCCTTTTATTAATTAAGGGTGACTTATTACATTAAAAACTAAAGTCACATTTAAATGAATAAGATGAAATAGGAATAGGAAAAAATAAAAAAGTGTAACCCCCAAAAATGAATAGAACATGAAGGAAGGAAGGGGTAAGGGGGAAGAGACGAGAGAGAAGGAGAGAGAAGGAAAGAGAACTATGCTTTGATGAAGATGCCACTCCTTTTGATTCTACCTCGCTGCCTAATTGATCCTTGTTGAGCTCCACTGGAAATATTTCCACTCCCTTGAACTCTTTATTGTATCAGGCCATAGTAGGTGCTACTTTCTATGCTTGAGGAATGTGAATGCGATTCGAGGATTAGAGCCAACCATCCGAGATATCATTGATTTTTTTTTGTATGCAAACCACAATGGGTGTTTCTCTTCAATGTTCAAAATTGTGGATCTAATCTTAGATAGAGACTCCAATGTGATTTCATTTAAGGAAAAGGGGTCCCCAACCTTTTCTCGGAAATAATCCTCAAATGGCCTCAACAAATCATTAGCGGTAGTGCTCTCATTAATGGTGAGAAATACAATCTTTTTACTCGACATTGACATTGTCTTACATATTTAAAGAATGCTCCTCATTTTAGTCTAGCTCATCAATTTCTGAATCAACAATTTGTATTAAGAGGCAAATTTTTCTCACCCAGATGCATAAGAAGTCCTCGGACGGAGAATTTAATACTTTTCTGATCACCAACACCATGGAGTGAGCATCTCCCATCTCCATCACAAGTGGATGAACTTGGTCCCAATGTTATTTTTCCTTTTTAATCCTTCCCTTATAATCCATACTTTATCAGTAGTGGCGTACATGTACTTGTACAATGATATCAACTATGAAATAAATAATTTATCTTTTTCTATGATCATTCTCATCCATTTTTCATTTCGTCATCCCTATAGAGTGAATTCCTACGTCATTTAGATGGACTTTGGATTGAATCTACTGATTGGGGTAGCTTCTTCGATTAGGAGTGATGATGAAGCATTCAAGTCCATAAAGTGTTGCACATATAAAGAGAGAGTTTGTACTTGGTCTTCCAATTGGTCAATTTTCACCTTATACTCTTGGTTTCTCACAAGAAGTAAAGTTGAAGACTCTTGGAACATGTGTGCATCTCTTTCATGAGTGAATGGGCCTAGGGGAATGGTGCTTATATCATATTTGGATGATGTCATCTCTTTAATGGGCTTGACTACCTTCATTTTGAATACTTCTACATATTGATTTCTCGTGGCACCACTAAAAATAAAAAAGCCAATTGAGAAAAACTTTTCTTCTTCCCCTTAGAAAGTGTTGATATTGTTGAAAAATCAAGGAGCATCACTTGATGGACTATACAAGCTTTTTTTTATCATTTCATTCATTCATAGAAACATCTCATTTGTCTCAAGCTCAATAACTAATGTGACTATTGTCTCCTGCTTGGGGTGAGATGGTACATCTTACACAAGAGGATTAGGAGTGACAGTAGGAGGTGATCAAATTTGGGGCTCTTTGAGAAGCTGAGAGGTGATTTCATTAATTCTCTTCAATATATACTTATACTACATGATCCTCTACTAATCAAACCTTCTTGAGTAATCTCTTGTATTAGGAGGCCTCGACTCCATTGATTTGCACTTTGAACTCTCTATAGAATAGATTGATCTGAATTCTTCTCCATGACCTTTAATCAAGAGTGATGTGATGTCTATCTCTAAAGGGTGGGGAAACTTCCTGATGTAATAGAGGCAACCTTATTCTTATTTTACCATTATATTGATATTTTTATTATAACCTCAGTCCACTCACTTATATCTCATGTCTCGAGGACACTCCAAGTTACCATATGTCGAGGTGAATCCTTGATGCTTTATACTATAGATCATACAACTATTTTTTATCATCTTGAACTTCCTCTTCATACAAGTCAAACCCTAATATCCTCATTTGTATGAATATCATCTATATATAGTCTCTTTCCCTAACATCAAATTCATCTATGTACTTTACCCAATAATCTTCAACCTACGGTACATGATATGACTCGGGAGATAAAAAGTCTTTAGATCACCTCTCGATTTTGAAATATTCCCTCTGTGTATGTGAATACAAGCTAAGGGGTACAAAGGAAGATTCCAGGTGTGATGCATCATTGACACTCTTATAGGTGAAGATTCCAAGTGATATGGGGAATGATACATTATTTCTTTTCTGATTCTTGAGCTTGTTGTGAACATGTGACAGTCATCAGTAAATCTCAAACAACATGATCTTTTGCTTTGAGATACTGAGGTAGTCTGAGTGGGGAAAGATCATAATCGAAACTTGGATGTATGAGAAAGAGGTAGATTGTGTGAAGTATAACCCATAATTCTTGATCAAAGAATCTTCTTGTGGAGATAACCTTGAGTGAAGGTTCCCTTCTAGTTTTCTCATCAATAACATGTTGAAGGCATCATTTACCCTTGTGAAGTGTTAATTTCTCTCCTTCAAAATCAACTAAGGATATCTTTCAAATGTTAGGGCCTTTGAGGAGATGATCTGAGAAAGTGCAAACCCTTTGAAAGGTCTCAAGAAATATCTCAAGATTGTAAGAGTGTACACCAAATATAAATTCATTTTGAACTTCTTCAAGACCAGTACCTAAAATAACTAGTGGTGTAGGTTGTCACTTTGAATATCTTTCCCCAATCAATCATTTGTTTGTCTTCCATGATCATGAATATGAACAGAGTCATCCAGTCTTGAAATTCCTTCAAGGTTTCTTCACCCATCACCTAATTGAGAAGGATGATTGCATCTGAATAGCCTTCGTGAAATTCACCTCTTAGGAAGGACTTTGGCACCCGTGAAGGTTTTATTACTTGTTTTAACCATGAACCAAGAGTGAGGCCAAGCTATGAGTCACATTTGGTCCACTATTTTGTTGCGACCTCTTTTGAAATGATGACCATATTTCTCCAAATTGGGATTTGTATTGAATGGAAAATGGATTTGGGATCAAGAAATCTTATCGGGGGCTAAGCCATAATATGCTCGAATCGTTCTGGTCTCGGGTTCATAGTGTTGGGAACATTACAAAACCAATTTTACACTCTGCACTAAGACTATATTTCCACCTTCCACATACAATCTTCTCATGAAATTATTTTTCCTCCATTGGCTCTCTGGGTCCTCTGAACATTTGGTATTTGAGATCTTCGAGGTCCATGTGAGTGACATTACTATCCCCCACAATTGAGTACTCAAAAGAGAGAGTTGAAGCGTCCTCGAAGAGAGAGTTGAAACTAGTTCGAGGCCTACAAATTTGAACTTCATGGTTGACAATGGCACTTCTGTGTAATACTGTAAATGGGGATTTAATATTTTTAGTAAATTGAGCTTTTCACCTCTTTGATTTTGGAACACCTTCAATCACCTTTATTTTTCCTTTCAATGTCCACTATAAATTTTTCTTTGCAAAATTTGTCCTTTGTTAAGATTAGCCATTTATAGTAAGCTCTTGTGTAAAGACTTATTATTTTTGGAAATTGGATTTCCCAACCTCAGATTTTGATGAAGTATACTTTTTTGATATGGGCTTTTCTTCTTTAGTTCACATATAAAATTTTAACTTAACCCAATCTACGGAACAACGGAAATAAAATTAAAAAAATTACGAGCATAAAGCGGGGTTTTCTTTCGGTAAAAAAATTCGATCTGTGAATATAGTTTATTTTAACTGGGTATTTAAGGCACCTAGAAATGTGGAAGAATGAAAAAATTCCTAAATCGATCCGCACTCTCTTTTTCAAGGTATGAAGATTTTCACTTTGCAGAGCTCTGAGTCAATATGGTGAAAATTTTGCTCAAAGCCTTAAATTTTTGTGATTTTTATGAAATTTAACTTGCTAAGATTATGGGAACATGTAGAAATGAATGCAAGTGCAAAATAAAGGTGGAGGAATTCTGGAAAAAAATTCGAGTTTGGGTAGAAACGGAGCAATATGGGGGAAAGAAGAAAATGACTAAGTGTTGGGTTTTATAGCCATAAGAGGGAGAAAGGAAAGGGGGTGAATTTTTCTTCCCCACTATCCCCTTAGAATTGGATAGAGAGACACCAAAATTGTACCTTATCCCTAGGGTGACACATGGCACACATGCACGAGCGAGAAATTTTGAGGAAAGGGCTAAGTTTGAGCACCCGAGAGCTAGTTTTTGGTCATGTGAGGGACTGGCGGGATCATGGAGGGGGATTTTCTTCCCCCTTTTTCCCCTTGGAATTATATAGAGGGACACCAAAAATTTTCATTATCTTGGTGGTGACACTTGGCATGCATGTGAAGTAAGGAGAGGGGGTTCAAAAACTAGCAAAAAGTGCTTGATGGAGGTCTTTGGGTCATATGATGAGTCCATGAGGCCTAAGGTTGGGGGAGGATTTTTCTACCCCATTTTCCCCTTGGAATGAGATAGAGGACACCAAAACTGCATCATAACCTTCTGGTGACACTTTTCAAGCATGTATGAGTTAGAGCATGGGCTATTAATTTGGTGAAAGGTGCTTATTGGAGCTCCCATGGTCATGTTGACGGCCCGTGAGGCTTAAGGTGGGGGAAATTTTTATGTCCCCCTTGTCCCATTGGAAATGGATAGAGTAACACCAAAATTGTGTAATAGCCTCATGATGAAACGTGTCACCTAAAATTTGGCTATGTACAAAGTCACGTATCTTCAAGAGGAGATTGAAAATGACATTGTCAGAGATGCCAAATGAATGTTTAGGAACTTATTTATATGATTTTGACTGGAAAAATTTTTTTATAAGGATGTGATGGATCTAAAAGTCTAATTTATCTTACAACCTTATCAAAAATGAATTTTTAATCGGGAATGCTAGTTGTGCTGTAAAAGAATGAGTTGTGGAAAGCAATGCATGGGTGTTGTGAAAAATCTAAGATTACCACCATGTAGGTCATTGAATCATATTTCCATTGATATTTTTTTGACCTCAAACTCATTCCAGAGCTCCCAGAATCATCTCTGAAGTATAGGTTCTTTTCCCAGTCTGCAAGCTCTTTTGACCTCAAAAACCCGCTTTTGCTAAACTTTCTTCAAAATCTCCGAATATTCCCTAAATCTTCCTAAATCACTTGCACAATTATCTTGGCTCATGAATAAATTTTCTTGGTGAATTTATGACTTTAACTCTACTCGAAGGATGTGCACCCACTTGATAAAAGCTAAGAATAGCCACTCACATGTGCCTATTGAAAGATCCACCTTGAAAGGAATTGTTTTGAAAGACTCTTTTGAACTTGTTTTCTTCTTTTCCACACATGGGAAAGGGTGAGACCATAGACATAGACATTATATAGATGGGAGATAAGCCTGGCATAGGGGATGGACTGACCTAGAGGGGTGTCGGGGAAGGGTTAAAATGAAAATTTTTGACACTATGGTATAGTTGTCATGTTTTCAAGTGAATTTCTCCCTTTAAAAAAACACACAATAGATGGTTCTCACTTGGGGACTCATTCTAGATCAAGCAAAGTGAGGACAAGATGAAAAGTAACCCGAATCTCGGTGTAAAAATTGGACCAATTCCTTATCCATTGGGCTTTATAGACACCTGTAGTTTGATCAAAGCACTATTATCTCTAATATTGCACTAACTATTCTCTTCCTCGCAAATTGATGACACATCATCAGTTAGATCTATCTAACTCCTCTTTTACGACACTCTTCTAGTCTTATTCCTCTTATAAGTCAATTAAATAGGCTATTATAGCCTCTTCTTGGCTAAAATCCTCTTCTTCACCGCTTTTATTAGCTTCTGGACTATCAATCCATTTCATTGGATTGATTAGGCCTTTCAGAACCCTCTCAAAATCCTATTTACTCTCTAAACATGGTTAAATAGTCTTAAACCATGGTCAATATCTTCTAAACCTAGTCAAATCTTACTTTGACTTGCTAAAGGTGCTTTTTGGCTTTTTCTATTTGTCCCACATGCACCGAAATCTCCCACTTTCCAAAATGGAAAACTATAAATAGCCCACTACCCCCCTCTCATTTCTAAGAACACTTCTTCCCTCTAACATAAACTATAGTATTATTGTTAGGATTAGGAGTTTTATTTCATTTTATTGACCTATTTTCTTTATCTTTTGCATTTCACCACACAACATGGAGTAAATGGGAGGAACCATTGGCCTTGAAGCCATTAATGGTGAGCTCCCATTCTCTTGAAGCATAAACTAATTGCTTAGATCCTTATTAGGCTCATTTACTTAAGCTTTCAAGAATAGAGGGTAATTATATTTGTTAAGTTTGTTTGTTTGCTTCAAACTAATGCATGTAAAGTAGGAATCCTTGTTTACTTCTTAACTGATGGTCCATTGATCGGTTTTGCACAAATATTTGGGGTTCTTAAGTGTTCTTACCCCATTCCATAGCTTTTGTAACCTTTCTTTGAACACATTTGGCATACCCAATGGGACACTTATGTCCATCCTCCATTAATGGAGCTCTTTAAAGTTTTTTAAACTTGATTACATGTTTTTAGAGGAAACAACTTGTTATTTTCTTATTTCCATATCTAAAACTAGTTAAATCACCCTTGTTTGCATATATTTTGTGGGTTTGAACTAGAAATAGGCTTCTTTGACTAAAAATAACTGTTTGCTTTTGAAAATTTTCAAAATCCATGAGTTTTGCAGTTTTTCAGGGGGTACGTGTAGGTGTCTTAAAGGGGTACATCCATGTCAAAACCCTAGCATCCCCGTTGAAATAGGCACGCACCTATCTGGTCATACTCTTCACTATCAAGTCATTTTTCAAAGAGGCATGTAACCGTTGACCCATACGCATCTACGTTGGTTGGCACACGTCTCCGTCTCTCTGGACACGTTGGTGTATATGACCCCACTATGTAAATATGTCATTTTGATCTCGAACACGTCTCTATTGAAATATCCATGTTTCGTAAAGCTTGCTTTAGGCGTATACGTGTCTCTGTGTGTGCTAGTGTATTTTTGATATACTGTGGATTTATTTAACTTTGTTTACAGGTCTATCCATTGAGACAAGCGTGTCTACATCAGAACCCTAGTATACCTATCAGACATGCCCGCATAGGTGTTATAACCCCTGACATTTCTTCCTACCATGTGTATGTACTGGGTAGGGTGTTTATCTATCAATTGGGGCACATTGTTGTCATTCTAGGTGCATAGGCATCTGTGTTAAAAATTGAAAACTTTTCTCCAGGATGTAAGATTATTTTTCTAAACTTTTATGAGGCTTATTAAGACTAACAAGGTACATACAGGGTTTTTGTTTTGTTATTTCAGATTTCATATCTTAAGTGTTTTTGTTTCTTAGCTTGAATGAGGCTTGTAAAGTGTGTTTTCTCTCTCCTCACGCCTTATAGGTGACCTTAGAGACAAAAACACTTGTACAACTTTATGTCACACTTTAAAAATAGTTGTTCTATGATTACGAAGGGTAAAATAATTTCCATATGATTTTTCTTAGTAGAATTTTCACATTGTGTATGCTCTTCCTTCGCACCCTTTGGTGATCTTAGGAATAAAAAACAAAGTGTAAATTCTCTTTCTTGATATCAATTTGCAAATGGAAAATTACTAAACTCATTGTCTATAGGACCTAACGCTTGTTAAAGAAAGGTGTCAAAATGAAACACAAAACTTCTAATACACGTGTTTACATGCAGATTTCCAAATGGTGTGCTACTTAAAACCACATTTAAGTTAAAAGATAAAAAACACACCATTCCCCTTCACACTATATTACAGGTTTCAGAAAAGGGTACGTCCCTATCCACTCAACTAGAACATAACCCCTTTGGCATAATGCCTTAAGCTACAACAATGGGGGTGGTTCCAAGAACCCTAAAGTAATCCACCGCTGAGTAACCTCGTGGATGAAACAGGAAGCACTCCACTTACCCACTTGACTAGTTTTTCATTGTGAGTTAGAGTCACAAGTTGTCTCGTATCACGACCCTAGTAAGAGTACACGATGGATGCATTTATTTCCCACTATACTTGAAGGGGGAAAATCGAGATACTCCAAGAATTAGTCAGTGTGACTTTTCTTGGTAAATCGTGCCCGCTCTTAGAAAAACTTGTGACACCTAGTTGAGAGATCTTGTTAGGGAAGCCATTCTGTCTTGGAGCCCACTTTACTAGTCCTTTGTCACATCGAGTCACCATGAAGTGACGACTTGCTTGGAATATGAACCTTGTTTCTCAAAACAAAGAAAAGATTCCATTTAAGTTGGATCTAAGTTTCTTTATCATGGAAATTAGACCAATGTTTCACTTAGCTTAGCTTCTTTCTCACCTTCAAATGAGGTGAAGCTCTGCCCAAGTGGTGCTTGGTTTATTTTTCATCTTTTTGATCTATACCCATGCATTCTCACTTCCTAAATTTGGGGTGAGAAGGAGCATACTGACGCATATTATCAAACATGGTACTTGTCACTTCTTTGTCCGTTTACGCCCATCCATGTTTATAGATGGGTTGTTAAACGTCTAAAGTGCATAGGTACATTTTCATATCTTTTATAGTCCTTTGATCTTGATTGCAAGATCATCTTCACCACTACGAGTTTGGTTCATCATTTTTCTCTTCTTGAGTTGATAGTTTTGCTCGCATTCTACTCGCACAATCTTGGTACTTACATCATGTTTTCAATTTTTTTGAGAACATGATATAAGTCCCTTTATTATGCATGGTTACGCTACTCGCACAATTAAAAACTTCTTGTCATACTTATTACTTGGTTTTAGTTTCAACGTCATTTGAGTCTTTTAAAAGTGTTGATATCCCTTATATATATCGCAATAATGTTGTCTTGATACTAACACCTTGCTTGCTCAGTTAATGTATCAAGATAGTGTTGTTACACTATATCTAGTCATGACTTCCATTTTTCAGAAAACTTAGCTTTCATCGGCATTCAAACTAGTTTTAGTATACCTCGTCAAGAGACTGCGTCAATACCACTTTGATATTTAGGCCTTGTTAGAATTCTAACTTGACCTACACATTGATACGATATTGTCACTATTCATTTTAGGGTATAGGCTTGGTAATGACAAAATTGAGTGATCATTACATTTAAGTGTGCATATGAGTGTTCTTTGATAAAAATGATTGCATAGCATTACATCTAGGACACACTGTGGCATATTTCAAACATCACCTCGAATGACTTGTAAAATCATACATTTAGGATCCACGCTAGCTTCATACAAACGTTGGCTATTAATGCCTAAAATTGTAAAGATGGCAACCAAATCAAATGAACATGACTTAGGAGAAAACCCTTTCGAAACCTTCCCATTTTAGCATAAATAACTTAGTGCCTCTATTTTCTCAAGTCAAGGATGTAGAGCCATTGATTGACCATAGTGGAGAAGAGTCAGACTCTTCCGGAGAGCAACAGAGATTAGACCTAGGCACATTTGATGAACTCCTATATTATAATAGAGATTAAGTACCCTCAAGAGTCTTATAATTAGAAGGTAAACTTCTGCATGAATGCAAAGTAGAAACCAAGGTCATTAGTCAAAAACATACAAATGAGTATCACTCTTAGACATAGATAACCCCTTTAAGATGGGGTATGCTTCTACTTCTAGGCAACATCACGCCACCATCGAAGGAGACCCGTAATGAAGGCCTTATTACAAAGCTTCACGTAAAGTGAAGATTGAGCATAAAACCTCACCTCCTCCCAAACTTTATGAAGAAGAGGACCCTCTAGTTGAAGAGGAGATCCTTCAAAAACAAATCTTGAAATTGATCGAGAAATTAGCAAACCTAGGCTCTTCAAGAAGAAACATATACAAAGACAAAGACAAAATGAAATATAGTGATTTCCACTTTGATCCATACATTGAAACTGCCTTTAAGGGGGTTCAATCACAAAGACCAATGTCACCTACTAAATAACAACTCAATCAAAAAGAGTTACAATCGATGAAAGACGTGCTTACTACCCTATAAGAGGGAAATGTATGTGATAGCAGGAAATACTTATATGAAGAGTTGTTCCCTTACCCATTCGACAAGGACATGCTTATGGAAACCCTTTCAAAAGCACTTCACCATTCTAAAGTTTAAAAATATAAAGGAAAAGGTGATCCTCGTGATCACATCAAATACTTTTATATGGATTTCCAGGAGGTCACATATAGCAATAATTTCCTGATACAACTCTTCCGTCGCAGTCTAGGGGCACTACCATTGGAATGGTTCTTCAATATACCCAAGGGGTCTATTACAACATGGCATGCATTAGCAGAGAAATTTTTACAACATTATTCCTTCAACATGGAAAATGATATCACGATGAATGACCTCTACAATGTAAAGAAAAAACCCAATGAGACCTTTGCAATATTTTTACAACGTGATAAGCACCTTGCATATAATAAATGAATAATTTGCATAATATAACACAACAAAAGAGGTATGGGTGGCCAAGATGCCCAAATATGTAGAATAATACCCTTAAGGTAGGGTGACACCATACAATGCTCCTTAAGGAAGGAGTAACTCCACAATCTCCCAAGATGGGAATCCACTTCGAGGGAGACACCTCCAATATACCTCTACCAAGTAGAAGAATCAACTCATACCTACCTTCCTAATGATACTCACATCCTTTAAATAGGATGGGTAACACCTAATCCCAATGGAGGCCGACCCATTACCCGATATAATTAATTCCTATGTGATCCCATATAACTAACTAAGGGGATGTGTGCCACATGTCGGCATCTCCATCAACCCATATACATTATATTATCATATCCCATGTGAACCCATACATATAACTAAGGGGATGTGTGCCACATGTCGGCATCTCCATCAACCCATATATATTATATTATCATATCCCAAGGTACATAGCATTTCCTCCCTCTTTGACATGTTTCATCCCCGAAACATAAGAAGAAGCCATATAATGAGTGTGCTTTAAATTATTGCACACTTGTCGCCAAGCTCGATCATCCAACCACCCATATGAAATACTAGTGGGTGATGCTTGCCCAAACCCGATTCCATATTCCATTGTGCTTGTCTCGATTCTATCCTAGTCCATATGTGTTCCTCCTCGGCATCCATGCATATTCCATATTTAAAGGATGGGTAACACCTAATCCCAATGTATGCCGACCCATTACCCAATATAATTAATTCCTATGTGAGCCCATATAACTAACTAAGGAGATGTGTGCCACATGTCAAAGCATCTCCATCAACCCATATACATTATATTATCATATCCCATGTGAACTCATACATATAACTAAGGGGATGTGTGCCACATGTCGGCATCTCCATCAACCCATATATATTATATTATCATATCCCAAGGTACATAGACAACGATGGCGAGGGTTGGCAAGTCATTTCCCTTGTGCATTACCAAAAAAATAGCTAGTGAGCATATTTTTTCCTAACTTAAACCCAAAAATAGCCTTCCATTTACAAATGCACTATGGCTCAAACTTTGAAGAGGTCATAGAGAAAGGTGGTCAAATCGAGAAAGCTCTCATCACAAAGGGTATGCTTAAGCCCATCGTTAAAGAAAAACATGAAGCCAAATCCATAGATAAACCAAATTTCTTCAATAAAAACAAACATGTTATTGGTGATGGCATTACAGACTCCAAGAGAGTCCAAGTCATGTAGACGGGCCCACTTTTGAAGCTCTCACAAGGACCTCGTCCCAAGGCACCCACTAAATGTATGTTTATGTCATTAACGGAATCCCTATCTGCCATACTAAAGTAGTTAGATAATGTAAAAATGGTGGAATATCCAACTACGATAGTACCATACCCAAAAGATGCTCTAAAACCTAGTTGGTTCAAGGACCATGAGTACTATGACTTCCACCATGTTAAAGGACACAAGATAGATAGGTGTTTAAGACTGCATCATAACATGCAAGACTTCATTAAAGAGGGTAAGATCATCATAGATTCTCCCCCTCACTCAGGATAAGGTCTAAACGAGAAAATGGGTATCTACAAATAACCTTTTCCTAATCATGTAGATAAAAATAAAAAGAATCCAGATCGCGTGAAAACTTCCAATGACTATAGGACTACTTCTTATACTTATCCCACTAATGACAATCCATTTGATTCCCTCATAGGATGTATCCATTCATCTAATGAATAGGTCAATACTATTATGATCTTAGAAAAGAGTTGTACAGTAGGGACAAGACATGCTCACTTAATCATACCTAATCCCCTACCTATTCCTTAGGAAGGTTAGTATAATTTGATAGACCAATTAAAGAAAACACCTGCTAGGATATCTATTTTAGATCTCTTCAAAATCTTTACTTCCCATAAGAATGTATTGTATAAAACATTGCAAAATTTAGGATTCTAAATAGATGTATATCCCACGCACCTCCGAGCCATGATTGCACACCTTGACTCCAATGATCATATTACTTTTTTCACACCACAATCCCACATAACAACCCAGAACACAACTTACCCTTAAACCTAAAAGTGGTGGTTACCCGTCATAAAATCAAGAGGGTACTTGTGGGTGGTGGATCTGGTCTAAAAAATTTTACTTTGAAGTTGGTTAAGTAGCTAGGCCATTCGAAATGGATCTAGGAGCCAATACTATTACAATCATAGCCTACAAAAATAAAGAACGATAATCAATGGGTACTATAGTAGTTCCCATAGAAGTAGGCCCAACTTGTCACGACATGACATTCCATGCCCTTAACTTGAACCTTCTATACAAAATGCTCTTGGGGTGCCCATAGATTCATGCCATGTAGGCCATTCCATCGAATTTCCATCAACGTATCAAGCTATGTCATGAAGGACAAGTGGTTACCATTAGGGTGATCTAGAACCATTCACATATTGTAAGGCATTGCACATGTTTTCTCATACGGCTTATGAATGTCCTTCGGAAGATGTTTTTATCCCCCTACAAATGGAAGCTATTAAGAAATGGGTAGAATCATAGTCACTCACACCTTATAATCAATATTTTCCTTTGTTAGTCAAGTTGTTCTCTTTATGGGAGGAAATGTCAGAAAAATATGGCCTAGGTGAGCCATTCACTCTTGAACAGGTTTTTTTAACATAAGATTTATCAGTATCTCCTAGAACAAGGGGTAAACATTATTTTGAGTTCAATAGTACTTGAGAGAAATGTCCTAAACCATTGGAAAAATTTGTTCCTAGTGGTCTCCTATTTGAGGGGAAGATGTTAAAATATCCCACTAGCAGAGTGTCGAAGGTACCATGGCTTCATGCCATCAAGCACCCTAGTATATCAAAGGTCACCACATGATGTTTTTCATGGGTTACAGTGGGTTTGGATGTGGAATCAATGCACAAGGCTAGCTAGAGCCTATTCCCATCCCTTGTTTCAAGTCTGATAAGCATGGCCTAGGGATAAGGCCTCATAACGCTCTACCCTTTGAGAATGATGCCACCTCTTCTAAACATGAGGATGTTTCATCTCATTCTGATAGCGACATAGATTCCCAGTGTATCCTCTATGAGGATCTTGCTTCCACTAACCTATTCCCATTCAGTTGTCCTTACCTTATCTGGATCCAACCCCCTAACCAATTATCAAATATCCCTTGTATATCCTGAACTTATAGATTGGGATCAATAACTTCACATGTAACTATACTTCTTTGAAAATGATGAGGCATTTTTAGATTTCATGGGGCTCGAGGATTTTATTCCAGCTAGGGGTCGGAAGAAAGGCTTTACAATTAAACTAGACACTTATGCATACTTCGGAGTAGAGGTAGAAATGTGTGGACATTTGAATAATAAGGTCGTAAAAAGAGTACAAACACTTGAGATAAACCTTACAAAAAGATAAACGGAAGTCTCACGTGTGACAAAATCTTTGAAACACTCATAGATAAATAGAACGAAGTGTATGGGGATGAAGTGGTTTATCCTTTTAAATATTATGATGAGCTACCACATGAAGTTAATCTTACTCTTCCCCCTAATCCTACATGGATGGAAGATGCTTCTAAGATGCTTGTTGAGGAAACAATTAGTGTCAACATTGGCTCAGAAGAAAAACTTCGAATGATAAATTTGGGGGCTTCACTCTCAAATTAGGAATAGAATGTCTTTGTAGAAATCTTAAGGGAATACATGGATATATTTGCATGGACATACACAAATATTCCTAGTTTAAACCCATATTTAGTTATGCACAACCTCTTGTTACCCCGATGCCAAACCCATCAAGGAAAAGTTGAGAAATATGCACCCTAAGGTGGAACTCCTTGTCAAAGAAGAATTGGAAAAACTACTAGCTACTGATTTCATTAAATCTATAGACTATTCGAGTGGATCTCTAACATAGTCCCTATACAGAAGAATCTTGTCGGCATATGAATCTACACTGATTTCCACAACATCAATAAAGCATGCCCTAAGGATGACTTCCCCTTGCCTAACATTGACATGATAGTTGATTCCACTGTTGGTTATGAAATGTTGTCTTTAATGGATGGGTTTTCAGGTTATAACCAGATACAGATTGCAAAAGAATATCAACATAAAACAACCTTCATCACCCCTGGGGAACATTTTGCTACAAGGTCATGCCTTTCGGACTCAAGAATGTCAAGGCCACTTACCAATGAGCCATGACTATCATCTTCCATGATATGATGAATGAAATCATGGAATATTATGTTGATGACATCCTAGCTAAATCCAAGAGTAGGGAAGAGCACCCTGAAGTGTTAAAATGTATCTTTCAACATCTCAGGGATTATAAGGTGCACTTAAACCCCAAGAAATGTGTCTTTGGTGTTTTATTAGGAAAGCTCTTGGGTTTCATAGTTTCATAGAGAGGGATATAAGTGGACCTGCAAAGGTTACAACTATCATAGAAATGTATTCACCTACAACTCTCAAACAAGTGATAACATTACAAGGAAATATCTAGGCGATCTGTCATTTCATTTCACAAATTATGGATAAGTTCCACCCATTTACCCATCTCACGACAAAAGACGTTGCATTCATTTGGGGACTAGATTCTCAAAAATCCTTTGCACTACTAAAACAATACTTGGTCAACCCACCTGTACTCATGCCCCTACCCCAGGCAAACCTATCCTCTTTTACATTTCCACTACCCAGTTTTCTATTGGTGCATTGCTTGCCCAATATGATCTAAACCATAAAGAAAGGGTAGTTTATTATCTCAGTCGCACCTTGATTGCTTACGAGTTGAATTACCCGCAGATTGAAAAGGCTTGCTTGGCAGTTGTCTTTACCTTCCAAAAGCTTCACCAGTATCTCCTAAACAATAAAACCAAACTCATATCCAAATTTGACCCTCTCAAATACCTTTTATCAAAACCCACTCTCACAGGCCAAATGGCTAATTACATCATTCTCTTGGGTGAATTTGACATTGAGTTCACAAATCAAAAATCCTTGAAAAGAAAGCTATTAGCTGATCAATTGGCAGAAGCTCCTCTACTAGGGATGGAACCTTTGTGCCTGGATCTTTTAAGACGCATCTATGATGCACTTTGAAAAGTCTAAAGAATGGCAGGTCCATTTTGATGGATCATTCACCTTCCATGGATCCATAACAGAGTGGTTCTCATCACTCCCATAGAGGAGGTCATACGAAGAGCATTTCGATTGGGATTCCCATGCACTAATAACATTATTGAGTATGAGGCACTCATATTTGGCCTCAAGCTAGATATTATTTGGAATATCAGATGACTGAAATTCATTAGAGACTCCCAACTCATCATTAAACAAGTTAATGACGAGTATAAAGTTAAAGATGAGAAGATCATTCCATATAAGAAAATGGTCGAAACCTTGAAGGAGTACTTTACACAGATCATATTTGAGCAAAAGCCTAGGTCATGTAATAGATCCATGGATGCTATGGATATGAGTGGGTCACTGTTATGCATACCACCTCAAGAGAGAAAAATTCCTTTCTTTTTAGAGCATTTACAAGTTCCCGCATATGATATGCTAGATTCATGTTTGGCATGTGAAGTTGTTGGTCCATTATCCCCCTAGTATGACCATATCTTTCGATACCTACAAGATGGCACTTTTCTACTAGACATTACCCATTATGAAAAAAATCTCTTATCCTTTATATAGCCCATTATACACTCCTAGGAGGCACCCTTTATCCTCATGGCTACGACGGGAATCTACTTCATTGTTTGGATGTTACTGACTCAATCCACGCTATTAAGGAAGTACACGGTGGTATTTTTGGAGTGCACACCAACAATATGGTCTTAGCTAAAAAATATTAAGAGTAGGCTATTATTGGCCTACCATGGAATCAGATTGCTGAAATTTCATAAATAAATGTGAGCTATGCGAAGTATGGAAACTTAATACATGCGCCAACACAAAGCTTTCTGGCCTATCATAACACCTTAGCCATTTTCTAAATGGGGTCTAAATCTCATAGGGAAGCTCTATCATTCTTCTTTAGATGGCCACACCCACATTATCACTACCACTGAGTATTTTACAAAATGGGTAGAGGTTGTGCCTCTCACTTATGTCACTGGTGCACAAATTTCCAAATTCATCATGAACCATCTCATTTTTCATTACGGTATCCCTTTAGCCATTGTCACTGATAATGGTAAATCCTTCAAAAATAAAATGATTAAGACATTGTGTCAACATTTCCATATTCAACTCAAGTGGTCTACCCCCTATTACCCCCAAGGTAATAGACAAGTTGAAAGCTACCAATAAAACCCTTGTACGAATCATGGAGAAAATGGTCGATGTAAGTGGCCGTAATTGGCACATACAGATACATCCCACCCTCTGGGCCTATCGAACCTCCATCTGTACTCCTACTGGTGTGACCCCATATTCACTTATCTATGGCACTGAAGCCATCATACCTCTGGAAGTGGAGCTTCCCTCCCTGAGAATATCTCTTAGAGTCTATCTTGACAAATACTATGACTACAGAGATGTTTGACTAGCAAGAGTTAGAATGATTAGATGAAAATCGTATCAGAGCACTCAATCACCTAAAATTATATCAGAACAAAGTATCCAATGGATAAAAAAATGCATCATTCATCAGAAATTTGATGTAGGAGGTCTAGTTCTAAAGGAAAATTAGAATAACAACATCAAAGACAGAAAAGAAAGGTAAGTTTGAATCTAACTGGTTAGGCCCTTATGTGGTGGTTGTTAAATATGGATCAAGAGCATATAAAATTACATACTCGGATGGTGAAGAGCTTTCAAAGCCTATGAATTCCATGCACCTCAAGTGGTTCTACACTTAAGCATGACGATAATATCATATAAGAACTAAAAAATAGAAAAAAAAAAGAAAAAACAACCAAAACATGAGAAAATTGAGAAAATAGTAAAGAAAAAGTAGGTCATCCACATGTGAAAACCATGCAATTGTGGCACAGTGGGTAGGTATTTGAGTGAAAACTAGTCTCGGCACTCAAAGAAGATTCTTCGGTCACAAGTCACTCTTGCATCGGGATGGGTAACTCTCACCACTTTCTGGGATTAGTTTCTCTTGATAGGTCTAGGAACCTTATTGAATCTATCTTATAAATATGTGATCTGGATTATTTACTCTTATATCTACATGAATGATGTTTCCTTTGTATATTCCCATCTAACGTTGGGGGCACCTTCACATTCCATTGTCACCGATAATGGTAAATCCTTCAAAAATAAAATGATTAAGACATTGTGTCAACATTTCCATATTCAACTTAAGTGGTCTACCCCCTATTACCCCTAAGGTAATAGACAAGTCAAGCTACCAATAAAACCCTTGTACGAATCATGGAGAAAATGGTCAAGTAAGATTTGGAATTGGCACTTACAGATACATCCCGCCCTCTGGGCCTATCGAACCTCCATCGTACTCCTACTAGTGTGACCCCATATTCACTTATCTATGGCACTTGAAGCCATCATACCTCTGGAAGTGGAGCTTCCTCCCTAAGAATATCTCTCGAGTCTATCTTGACAAATACTAGGACTACAGAGTTGCTTGACTAACGAGTTAGAATGATTAGATGAAAAGCGTATCGAGAACACTCAATCACCTGAAATTATATCAGAAAAAAGTATCCAAGGGATAAAACAAATACATCATTCATCGGGAATTTGATGTAGGAGGTCTAGTTCTAAAGGAAAATTAGAAGAAAAACATCAAAGATAGAGAAAAGAAAGGTAAGTTTGAATCTAACTGGCTAGGCCCTTACTTGGTGGTTGTTAAATATGGATCATGAGCATATAAAATTGCATACTCAAATGGTGAAGAGCTTTCAGAGCCTATGAATGCCATACATACACCTCAAGCAGTTCTACACTTAAGCATGACGATAATATCAAATAAGAACTAAAAAGAGAAAAACAAAAAAAAAAAACCAAACACATGAGAAAATTGAGAAAATAGTAAAGAAAAAGTAGGTCATCCACATGTGAAAACCATGCAATTATGGCATAGTGGGTAGGTCTTTGAGTGAAAACCGGTCTCCGGCGCTCAAAGAAGATTCTTGAGTCAAAAGTCACTCTTGCATCGGGATGGGTAACTCTCACCACTTTCTAGGATTAGTTTCTCTTCATAGGTATAGGAACCTTATTGAATCTATCTTACAAATATGTGATTTGGCTTATTTACTCTTATATCTACATGAAGGATGTTGCCTTTGTATATTCCCATATAAAGCTTGGGGCACCTTCACATTCCACTTTCTCATACATACACACGTGGCATTCTACCTTTTTATATTCCCACATCACGTTTGGGGAATCCACGATTCTTGGTCCTTATACATTACTTTCAGAACATGACCTTAGAAAATACAAAAACATCCAGAAAAGGGATACACAAAAAAACCTAAACATTTAGAAAATCTCCCTTCTAGGGATGAAGCTACACCAATTGCACAACATTGTCTTAGAGAAGCCTCAAAAAATGTGAATAGTAGCCTTGAAAACTTATCTTTTTAGATAAACCCAAAAACATTAGAAAAACATATATCAATGTTGTCTCACAAAAAAAAAGTAGTATTCAAAGATTTCTTTTAGTTGTTGGTTTGTATAGTGTTGATGTGTTGAGCTTCTCATAATTTTAGGAGTAGTTTGTTGCTTACCTTAGATTAAATCTTGTTTAGTTTAAATTGTGTATTGCATTGAATTCATTTTCTTGTACAAACGTTGGTATGACCACATCATCTGTTATATGCATTTATTAGGATTCATTTTACTTACTTAGATTAAATTTCAATTTGATCTCTTTGGTATGTTTAGTAAATTCATGTATTTTGCATCTTAGTTATGTTGTGTTGTATAGGTACAGTTGTTTAGCTTTGTTAACTTTTTCTTGTGTGTTTGTCTCTTGCACAGTTGTTTGTTATCACATCTATCATCTACCATTCATCACATATAAACATCATCTACTACATCATATATATAGAAATGCTAAGTATTACATCATGCATGTATGCTAAGCTAATCATCACATATCGTATCATCAATGGGGGCAAGAGGGGTTGTGCATAATCACAAATATATCCCCCGCACCAATATCATCTAGTATCATCCCAAGTGCTAGAATAGAAATCAGAAGCATTCCATAAATCCAAAGCATGTGATACTATCTATAGATATATCATCAATATGAAAACATGGAACATAAACATCTCTAAATCTAAAGTATGTCACATACATAGAGGAAAGGGAAATCATACATCATGATACAATAGTTACAAAGTAATAACCAAAAATCATAAAAGGAATAATCACAACATGACATAACAAAATCATCATCGAATGTCCATATAATACATGTATAAATGTCCATCTTCAAAACTCAAGTATACATCATCGATACAATATGCCATCTAAAAGGGGCATGCATAAAAAATTGAGCCTTCATCAAGAGGCATCATCAAAATAATGGTACATGAATCTATACATCGATCAAAATCAGCCTTCATAAGAGGCATGTATACAATACATCTGTACAAAAGGTAAAGTAAAGAACTCAACTCGGCCACATCTGCCGCCCTCTCTCGGGGCTCCTAGGTCCATGACTTTGCAGACATAAGAGTGGTGGTTGTGATGGACCAGCACCAAGGGTACAACCTAGCTGTTTGGTTAGTTGTTATCCGGTTGGTTGTTGTCTGCAGTCGGTTGTTCTACAACTGATTTTGTACTTGATCTAAATGAGTATCCCGACCACCATGTCCAGGAACCTATCTTACTCACACATAATTGTTCAAAGGGTGTTAGCCACTTCTCTGTTATGACTACTCGAAATAGGTAGTCCTATAGTATAAGGCCTTGTTGCTGGCCCTCATAACATCCTAAATAATATTAGCATCTCCAAAATTAGTGGCTTCCTGAATGGCGGCATCTCACTCGCCTATCAATCTACCCCTGTTAGCATGGGCATGTCTAGTAGTAGTGGCCTCTCGGTCTCTATCGTAGTAATGGTCTACACGGGCTTGGGCCTAATCTCTCCGGATAATATAACCCTACACCTATGCCTACACTGCTCTTGCTGACCAAGATCACCTTGTAGCTGAGTTTGTGCCTAGTGTAGTAAGCTCAATAGATGAGCCCCATGTCAGCCATCTAACTAATGCGGTGTTACAAGGCTACACCATCCCCGCTCTGAGTGGCTTGTGCTCTGTCACGATCTATCTTGACTATTAAAACTTGTACCCAAACGCTGGCCTAATCCCACTCTACTATAAGGGCATGTACCTACATCTTGGCCTCATCTCTCTCTCCAGCCACCTATAAATGTATGGAAATTACTACCCGTAACAAATGCTAAAGAGCAGCCTAAGCGCCCACCATCGCCACCACCCCCTGGAGCATGAGGTGGCAGGCCATGCTCTAGAAGTACCCTGCGAAGAGGGGCATATATCCCCGCTAGAATGCCTACTGGAGGAAAATCTATGTCTAGTGCCTTGGGTCCCTATCTCTATGCTGCTTGTAATAGAGGACCCTATCCCCTACCCCTAATATGATGTTATGCATCGGGACCAGCACCATAATCGTCGTCATTGTCATCATCATCCCTGTCAACTCCACCATCATCACTGTTGGGAGGCCCCACTAGAGGAGCTCTCACACCAACATCATAGGCTACCCTGGAAATGGTCAAATGGCATGGGATCACACCATGGTACCATGGCGCATACTTAGGTGTGTAACCAAGATCTATGATCTGTCTCAATGGAACCCACATAGCAGGTACCACCTATAGAAAGTTGGTCAAGTGCTCTATCCTAGGAAATCTATGGACCCATATCAACATACTCTTAGGCCCTATGAGCATACCACATATCTAGCCTAAGAACATCCTGGGTAATGCCAAATTGTCTCTAGCACCAATCTACTTTGTAAATCTCCCACATATAGTTGTGGCTGCCCAACATGAAGTGCTCAACTATAGCGGTGTTGAGCTCTAAGCCATCCTCAAGCCACTGGAAATGTCTATAGGGCCTCCATACTATGGCGGCCTACTGTAACTCATCAAGATCATGGTGGTAATGATACACATCTCCCATGTATGGCCACACATCGTCCCCAATCGGGACCCAACCCATAGAAGAGGGCTCCTCTAGAGCCCGAACTCTCAAAACACCTAAGGGGTGACCAATAGCAATGTGGTCCCATGCCCAAATCTAAAGTAATATGGTTGGCCCTACCATCTTCTGACGGTAGTAGGTAATCAAATGTAAGTCCTAGTATAAGTGTGCTAGAATGCACTGACCCCAGTAGTAGGTCTCTTTGTCTATCAACCCACATATCACTCTAAGGAGGCCAAGCGGAAATGAAGCACTGGTCTTGTCAGGGAGTAGAAATCCACTAACAAAGGCCATCATATAAACCACAATGTGATCTAGCTATGGGTCTTGAATGGACCATGACAATCTAATAGTCATCCCACAACATGGTATCATCGGGACACCAAATAAATTTGAGATACATCGAAGAATATCAGGTTAGTAACTCATGTACTAGATAAGCTGACCCTGGATCAAGACCCACATAATGTGCCACACATCCTCTAGTGTAATCATGATCTCCTAGTCAAAAGCCAAAATCATTGACTCTCGTTGTGCCATCTCTCAGCTATGGCTGTCAAAAGGCCATGATCCAAGGTGATCTGAGGCATATCAGCCACATAGGCTAATCCCGTGACGTATAGGAGGATATCCAATATCTTCCTATCATCCTCATCGAATTGTGCCTCTATCGCCACTAGCTGACCATATCACTCACGTGTATGCAGAACGGGTAATATACATTGCAAAAAAATAAACACACATGTATTAGGCACATTTATATCTACTTCTATCTAATTTGCTAGTAAAATCCTTTGTTCTTCCATCTTATTTCCTAAATTTTCACTTTCTTCTAGTCTATTTTATTTTCTCCTTAGCTATTTGGCTGGAAGGTTTTTTTCCCCTTTTTCCAACACATATATGCCTTCCCCAATGCATACATGCCTTCCCGATGCATAAGCACCTTCCCTAACACATACGTGCCCCCTCTATTTTTCTACCTATTTCCCCTAGTCTACACAGGATGCATACATGCCCAGTGTGACACCTATGCGTCTGCTTTGACGCATGCATGTACATGCCCCCATTCCCCTACCTAGGATGCATACACATCCTCTTTGACACCCATGTGCCTTCTTCGATGCATGTGCACATCCATGTCTTCTCCCTCCGGTGGATACACATACGCGTACCTATTTTTGACGGATATGTGTATGTGTACCCATCAAAATATATGCATGCGCATACACATATACCTCAAATCGACACATGTGTGTACGCGCATATGTCAAAAATTTCCTAATCTAGCCTAAAAACAACATTAAATGTATAATTCACAAAGAAGGATAGACCACTCACATAGGGTCCATCCGTTGGGTCCCATATGAACTCTCAGATGTGATCTGCTCATCTCCTCCTGTTTGGTAGCCTCATCATCTCACTCTAGGGATATCACTCTCACTCATGGTAAAAATTTGCAAGAGCTCAGTACAAATGAACTGGTCATGATTGATTTACCCCAGGGTGGGTATATTAGGCTGCCGTGATGCCCCCAGGGCATGTTTTCTCCATCGTGATCACTCTAACCCTTCTTCTACCCACCGAGGTGATTATTTTTCTATTAAAATAATTATTTTTCTCCTTTTCACATGTTGGGGCACTCAATGCCACCCCACGGTCACTTCTTCATTGCACATGGAATAATTTATGAATCTTCAAGGTGCCTTTCACATTTCTCTTCTATTTTTCTACTATTTTACCCATCGTAATGATTATTTTTATTAAATAATTATTCGGGCCCATAATTCTTCTCGTCGGGACATATTGTGACTCTCCACCGACCTTTCCTTCACCTTCACATGTACTTTTAGGAGATCTTCTATCTCTTAAATTCTTCTGACCAATCAAAATTTAAACAATATAAAATCAAAAAAATCATAAACACTTTGAAAATGAACTAAAATTGGTAAACAACTCATTTACAGCTGAAATTTGTGTCTCTCGCATGACACTCATCTCATATCTTGCTGATGTTTTCAAATATTTTGAAACAACAACTCACGGATCATCTGAATATTTAATCATCTACAAAAGTTACATTGCTTACTTTGTCTGTACTCTGGGGCATTATCAGCTTCCTGGTACTATTTTCGTCATGCACTTTACTTTTTCATCGAACCAAGTGTCCTCCACCGTTTCCCTTGCATATACACATTGCTTGGGGCATCATCCTTTACTCTTTTCATTTATCAAAACATTTGGGATTACAACTTGATAAAAATATTTGTGCAACTATCTTGAACGTTGTTGGTTTGAGTGTGTGTGATTGTACTCATTTCCTGTTAAAAGAGTTTGTTTACTTCTCGTATTGCATTGCATGTTTGTATGTTGCATGGAGTTGTTATTTTATCAATGGAAAGTTATTTGTATCATGGATTTTTCATGTCATTTTTCACTTCCATCGTATTCTTACATCTTAATAAGGATCAATGATGAGGATTCTAAGAAAAATGATGATTTAAAGTTGTTGGCACTGGTTTACGGATAGCTCAATATCCCCTTTTCTTTTTGTTTTTCTCATCTACTCTTTATACTTTTTCTTCCTTTTGTTCTCTTTTTTATTGTTGATTGAGTTCTTCTATCACCCCATCAACACTTGAGGGGGCATCCTTCATCCTACCTTCATCATATTAATTTTTCTTCTACCCCTTCAAAAAAATTCTACTCATTTATACTTGTCTACTTTCTTGAAATGACGTAGCTTACATCACCCCAAAGAGGGGAAAATGTAGGCACACTGTAGTTTGATCAAAGCACTATTATCTCTAATATTTCACTAACTATTCTCTTCCTCACAAATTGATGACACACCGTTAGTTAGATCTATCTAACTCCCCTTTTACGACACTCTTTTGGTCTCATTCCTCTTATAATTCAATTAAATAGGCTATTATAGCCTCTTCTTGGCTAAAATCCTCTTCTTTATCGCTTCTATTAGCTTCTTGGAATATCAATCCATTTCATTGGATTTATTAGGCCTTTCAAAACCCTCTCAAAATCCTAATTACTCTCTAAACATGGTTAACTAGTCTTAAACCATGGTCAATCTCTTCTAAACCTAGTCAAATCTTACTTTGACTTGCTAAAGGTGCTTTTTGGCTTTTTCTATTTGTCCCACATGCACCCAAATATCCCACTTTCCCAAATGGAAAACTATAAATAGCCCACTACCCCCTTCTCATTTCTAACAACACTTCTTCCCTCTAACATAAACTATAGTATTATTGCTAGGATTAGGAGTTTTATTTCATTTTATTGAGCTATTTTCTTTATCTTTTGCATTTCACCACACAACATGGAGTAAATGGGAGGAACCATTGGCCTTGAAGCCATTAATGGTGAGCTCCCATTCTCTTGAAGCATAAACTGATTGCTTAGATCCTTATTAAGCTCATTTACTTAAGCTTTCAAGAATATAGGGTAATTATATTTGTTAAGTTTTCTTGTTTTCTTCAAACTAATGCATGCAAAGTAGGAATCCTTATTTATTTCTTAACTAATGGTCCATTGATCGGTTTTGCACAAATATTTAAGGTTATTTAGTTTTCTTACCCCATTCCATAGATTTTGCAACCTTTCTTTGAACACGGGTTTCACAAAGTCATTAACAACATATAGCTTCATAAGAGTACACACACACATACAAAAGGAAACACACAACTAAATCACCTAGATACTGATGTGTGGGGGATAACATGCTTTCACTTGCTTGTATAATTTCGTATATTTCCTACTACGAGGTAACTCCAACTACGTTCCATCCATATATGACAGATAGAAGGCATTTTCTCCATAATTTTCATGAATCTGAAATGGGTGAGCCATAAAGAGTTGAACTTCCCATGGCTTACCTTTAGTTCTCTTTACTTGTCCCAAAGCGTAACAAGGTCTCCAAATTTGAAATCTCGAGCCTTTTCCTTATTTTTGAACAATTGTTTTACCTTCAATTCATGCACTTTGATTTGGTTTACCACCTCAAACCTATCTTTCTCAAAGCATTTGCAAAAAAAAAAAAAAATTTATCAATAACATCGCTATATTGTCCATCTTCCACTACTTGGAGAAATTTGAGTGTTGGAATCTCCACCGTGATTGGAATCTCTACCTTGATCTCATAGATAAATTGGAATGGAGATATATCAATTTCTTTCTTTGGCATTATATTTTCCACCCACAATGCATCATAGAGATTTTTATGTGAGTTCCTTTGATTTTCATCCACCAAAGCATGTGGACTATGGTCATGATGTTATTTTTTCTTGATTCCACATGACCATTCCCTTGTAGGTAATAGTATGATGTGTGTGATAGAGAGATTCCATAGGCATAATAAAACTTGGCCAGCTCTTTGGAGGAAAAATATGTGGCAATTTTCTACCTTGATATTTTGTGGGATATTGAAACAAGATGTTCTCTTTGATGAAGTTACACACTCTTTCGATGTTTGCCTATTTGGTGGGATATCCTCTACCCACTTCATGAATTAATCGGTTGTTATGAGTACATAGGTATGGCTTGTGCTTGAGTGAGGATTTAGAACTCAACTTAAATCTAGGCCCCACTATTGGAAATGATCTTCAATCACCATTGACACGAGGGAAGTTCAATGAGTTGTGGTCTCCCAAAAATTCTTGACGTGTTTCACATTTAGACACCCATTCTTGAGTATCCGCAAATAAGGTTAGATAGTAGTATATTCCACAGAGAATTTTTTGAGTTGTTACCATTTCCAAAAAATTACTCCATATGTGTGATCATTATATGCCTTTAGCAACTACTCCTATTTCTCTTTGTCAGTGCATTTTGAAAGCATCCAACGAATCCTCTCTTGTAGAGCACGTGATTCCATATAAAATAATTGGTTGTCCTTGGCTTGATTTTTCTCTTTTGTTTGTGATCAATGTGAGGAGGGCACTCACTGTAGGTCAGGAAGTAGGTGATTTCTGTGTACCATTCACTTTTTATACTCACGAAAAGGACTTGAGGTAAGTCCTTGCCTATACATTCACAGCACAAGTGTTCTCTTGTATCATTATCTATCTGCAATGTTACATATTCTTCTATCAATCTACACATCCCATTTCCTATGAATAGGTTTAAAGGCTTGATCTCTAGATCATACTCCTAAATTCTCACCACCCATTTTCCTCTTTTAGTTCTTGGGTCTGTTAAGTAATAATTGACTTGATAGTAAATCTCAAAACCATTACCATGGTGTGGGAACTAAGAACTTAGAACCTAAATTTTATCACTTTGCTTTGACCATGGCATAGGCATGTTTTTCCAACTAGTTATACTTTAACTCATGGTTCTTTAGAGGTGATCTCATGAAGGAAATGGGAGCTTCAATACCTTCTTTGTTCTTTTGTACCAAAATGGTCGATATCATGTGCTTCTGAAGCATAACAATACAAGATGAACTCCTTATAAAAATATGGACGCACCAAGGTAGTATCCTTTACTATTGCTTCTTTGATCACCTAAAAATCTATTTTTCCTTCTTTTCTTCCATTTAAATATAACTTAAAACTTCATCATGACAATTATGTGCTTGGTCAACTCGAGAGAAGTATGGAACAAAGCACCAAATGAAGTTGACCTTTCCAAAGAAGGAATGTACTCCTTTTTTCTAGTCAAAAACAAAATTCTTGAATGGCTTTTATTTTGTTTGGATCGATCTTTGATCCCTCCTTGTTCAAAATGTGCCCAAGGAGTTTGCCTTCAATGACTCGAAAATGCACTTTTTACAATTCATGGATATGTCATGTTGCCAAAATCAAATGAGTACTTGTTTGATATGGTGTATATGGTCTTCTCGCTTCTTTGAGAAGATTGTGAGGTCATCCAAGTAGATTACAATACAATTTTTGAGGTCTTTAAATGCTAGTTCCATCACCCATTTAAATTTGTTTCCCACATTGATCAAATCGAAAAAGTATTCTATTATATACAAAAGTACTCTAATGTGTTTTGAAGACAGTCTTGGTTATTTCCTCTTCTACCACTTCAATCTTATTATACCCTGAGAAGTCGTCAAGAAATGAGAGCATCTCGGACCTATAAACGCTTGTGATATGTGATCCATGATTGGGATTGGGTAGTTTCCTTTCAAGGAGGCCTAGTTCAGGTTTTGAAAGTCCACACAAATCCTTATTTCACCATTTTTCTTTCACATCGGAATAATGTTCGATACCCATGTGGAGTGGTGGATAGGAAAGATGATTTTTAGTATTTAGCATCATCGGTAGCTCATCTTTGATGGTATCTCGTTAACTTCAAATTTTACGGTCATTTTTGTTTCCTAAAATTCTTGGCTTCTAGATTTAGAGGAATAGAGTGATGCATTTATTTTGGCTGAAAATATTTGAGTTCATCATAGGAATAGGCCAAGACATCATAATATTTCTTCAACATTGAAAGTAACTGGTTGCAAAGGATTTTTGGAGGTGCTTTAGTTTGATTTGTGGAGATGTTATCATTTGGTGATGACCCTAAGGTCATGATATTTCCATTGGCATCTCACACTTGCATATTTAAATATATTTGATGGGGTTTTGGCTTTCATCTTTGAAGACTAGTTTTTAAGGTCTTAGACCTAGTGAAGAAGGTTGCTCCAAATGGTGGTTCCTTTGCATGAATTGATGTTGCAAGGTGATGAAATGTTGCTGAAGGTTTATTTTATTCTTAGAAAACATTTATAAGTTGTTTTTTGTGTTTGGTGAAGGTGGTTTTCTCAAGAACAACCAAATTTGTAGAGTAGGCTATTTAAGTGTTTTAGAGCTTCTAGTATCTCCATGATGAATTTGAGTATGTAAATGTAAATTCCAACCTATATAGTATTATGTAGGATGTTTCTATAATTTTATTAAGATATTTTTATTTTATTTTTCCTATGATGCCGACCTATATGATTTAGGATCATAAGTCATGTATTAAAGCTAGTTAGATGGCTCATTTGACTTAGTTGATCAAGGAAAATTATGAGCGAGAGTGGTGATTCTAAAGGTAAAAGAGGTCTTTATGATCATCAAGAGAGGGAAGAGAGAGTGTGATTATGTTCTATATATTTATCATCTATTGGATAAATAGGTCATTAGGCCTAATCAGCTTGGTGAATAAGATCTTGAGCAAGTTGACCTAGAGAGCAGATTTGATGAAGAAGGAAGGAGAAAGGGCTTCATTGTGTCATCTTCAATTATTAGTACACCATTTCAAGGTGATAAAAACATCAAGTGGATTTGGTTAGTACTAAGGCATCTTGGGGTTGGTTTCTCATTGTAGGGTTGGTGCTCCTTGTGGTGTTGGTGCCTCATTAAACCTAGGGGTTAGTGCTCCTTTTGATTTGGTGCTCATCTAAATTTGATTCATTCCTCTAATAAAATTTTGTTTCATTGGTTTTTCTTCCCTTTGATGGTTTCCCTCTTAAATTTGATGTACTTGTGTTATTGTGTTCTCATTGTGTATGATTATATCATTGGTTAATCTATATGTTTGTTAAATGTGTTAAATGGTTGATGTAGTTTAATACTTAATTGAACAAAAAAATTAATTCTGCACTAATTCACCCACCCCCACATTGGTTGTGCTTCCAACAAAGTAATGATTAAATGTTGAAATGGTCACAAACCATGTGTAAGATAAATTATAATTTATCAATTTTATTACTATGGTCACATACCATACACATTGCAAGAAGTGTTTGGAAATTTTGGAGGAAATTTCAAGAGGACTAGCAATTATTAAATTCATTTAATAAAGCATGCATCATTTTTGGGAAAATTGGAAGCTTGCTAAGTAAGCCAATGCATGTAATCATCCTTCCCATACACATTTTTGGTGTTGGTTATTTGTTTTTACTTGTTGGAATTTCCATGAGAGCTTAGATGGAGAAAATAGAGGGAGAGAATTTCAAGTGTTTGTATGCATAAAGGAAATATGTTTAAATGGAAATTTTGGTTTTATTCTTATTGTTGTGGAAATTTTTGGAACCTTTTCTGGAAATTCAAGTTGTAAGTTCATGGAGAAAAGAGTAAAAATAAAGAAGAAGGAAAACATTACGGGCATGAGTAATTATTTCTCACATTTTTATTGTTTTATGTTGAAATCACGGATATAGATTTGTGTTTCCTAATCGATTTTTAAAGAAAAAAATAATGGGTATTTGTAAAAGAAACTTTTTGTTGGTTTATTTGGAAATTTGGGCATAAAAGTTTATAAATTTTTATGGGTTTGTTATTCCCTTACTGGAAAATGTGCATACATATTTTTATATTTATTAGCAGCTCGTTTGAGCTTGATGCAGTCGATTTGGCAATGAAATTTGCGCATGAGTTCTTGATATTTTAAAATGGGGTTTTTAATCTTATTTTAATAGAAAAAATAAGAAGAAATTACAGGAAAAGAAATGGGTTTTCAAGAATGTTGAGGATACAAACTTATGTTTTGTTACAGTATCGGGTTATGTTTTTGAATTTAAAACGAGCATTTTGTTTGCACTTAGAAATCTTTCTTTGAGTTTGATAAGCTGTCAACTTGTAAATTTTACACATTTTTACTTTTGTTAATAGTTCAATTATCTTGCATAAAATATATATTTATACATATTTTATTCTTTCACAACTCCCATAGAGATTACTAGTACTTTATTTGATAATATGATAAGTTCTAGACTTGTTTCTTTTAAAACCGAGAACTCTTCGTTTGATTTGATATGAAAAATTCTTAATGAAAATGGAGAAGATATTTTGTTTTGGGTTTATAATTCTTGGGATGTTATATTAAACTATAGTTAGTAACCCAAGAGTGATGGTAATGACTTTTCCCTTTTTGTTGTGTTGGAAAGAAAAAATTTCGAGTGGACAAAATTGTGGATTTCTTGCCAACGCTCTAGGAATCTAAGTCCCTTTACTTAACCAATGCAGTTGTTGTGTATGCATGCATGAGAAAATGTGGATTTCTATGGTGGCCTTTCGATTGGGGATCTAACATGGACACTCCACTGACCCCTATGGCAAAGCTTGTAGATACCTACAAGAGAGGACTTTTTCTGTAGAGAGGGAAAGGGGAGTGAGAAATTAGATAGGAGAACTAATGTTGCAGGTAGAAAATCATATTCCTGCATACATCAATTAGAAGTTTTATCACATGCATTAAAATTAGGAGGAAACAACTCTACGCATAGCAACAAGACCAAATGGAATTTATGATCACAAAGTATCAAGAAATCCCTTAGTCAAAGAAAGCTAGAAACTCCTTCTTCTTGTATTGATTGCTTAAACCAAGTTGTACATAGTGTGGGAATAGAGGAAAAATAGAGAGTGGGGGAAAGGAATAATTTGGCTATCTCCTTTGTTCTCTCAAGGTAGAATGCACTCTTGAGCTTACAAAATTAATGACCAACCTTTGAGATGGAAATGGCTTTAAAATTTATAGAGTAGACTCGACTCCTCATATTCTTCATGACCCTCCATATGCCTTATTTCTAACTTTAGACTATTCATATTCCTACAAAATATTTAAGTCCCTTTTATAAAATCAAGGTGACTTAATTTACATTATGTTTCTAAAGTCACTTTTAGGTGACTTAAAGGCATATCAAAAGTGCAAACCCCAACAAAGAATTAGAACATTTGAAGGGAGAGAAAGTTGGGGGAGAGGGAAGAGAGAGAAGAGGAGAAGATGTTGCCCCTAATGAAGTCCGATGATCCTCATTGATGGAAAGCTCTGATGCGACAAAGTTTTGAATGTCCCATTGTGCCAAAACTACTCTTTGAGTGTGACTTACTATTTTTATTAAATGCCTAGATGGGAGACTTACTATTTTAGTAAGAGGTGATTCTTGCTTCTTCTTGATCATCTTGATGTGATGAAAATCTTCATTAAATCCTATGCATATTACCTTTTCTTTGACCACTTCTTGGGGTGACTTACTATTTTTAGTAAGCACCCATATAAGGGACTTACTATTTTTAGTAAGTGGTCATTTTCACTATTTTCTGCTCCGGATAATCATTCAGCTTCTTGGAGATCTTCAGTGCACACTGCCTTTTCCATAGCCACTTTTGATGAAGACTTACATAAAATAGCAAGAATGTGTAGGAAATCTTACTATTTTTGGAAAGTAGATTTCGATGCTCAGTTTGTGATTGATTATATTTTTTGGATTCAGCTCATCGTCATGGTCATGTCCTCTAAATTTCACTTGATTTCACCCACTAGAATGATTGGAAATAAATTTTGAAATTTTTACCTGATAGTGGCTTCGGGCACAGAGCTACCATGGCGGCCATTAATGGAGCTCAAAAAATTTCAGGTCTTTTTTTTGTCTCTGTTTGTGACAAAAACAACTCCATTGCAATAGGTTTTTCATTTGGAGGTCGTGTGTAATTAATTAGCTCATTTCCATTGTCGAATAATGGGAAATCGCGAATGTGAGTCGGTGCATGAAGTGAGGATTTTATTAGAACAAATTATTCTAGGGACCATTTGACCTCTCGTTTGTTGCATCTTGATCATCTTGAAAATTTTTACTGATCTGTAAAATATTACATCTCGATCCGACTTGTATTTTACAAGATATGAGGATTTTCCGATTGGGTGACTTCATGGTTATCTGGAAAAAAATCTTCATTTTCTCCTCGTTCTTCATTTCTTCAACATTTTTATCAATCCTTCCCCTAAGACCTATGTATTTTCATGAATTGGAGGATTTTTGGCCATGGCAGAGCTAGTTGAAGCAACAATGGTGAACCGGTGTCTGGACAATCATGAACAAAGCCATGGCAAGGTATGAAGTTGTGAAGGAGAAATGGGGGAAATAACGAGCTAAGTGCCAGATTTAAATTTTTCAAAAAATGCATGAAGGGGTTGGGTGAATTTTTATGTCCCTAATGTTCCTCAACCCAAAGGGACATGAGGGACATCAATTTTCACGGTGGTTAAGGTGATACCACGTGGCGGAGATCTGACGACAAGGAATGAAGGCTTGACAAGTACGAGGGCTGAAAATTCACTCTTGAATAGGTCACATGAGTGACTAGGAGTATTTTTAGGGGATGGGCACATTTTTCCATGTTTTTTTTCCCTCACCTCAAAGGGATGTGAGGGACATCAATTTCCACGGTGGTCAAGGTGATGACACGTGGCAACGATCAACGGTGAAGGTTGTGAGCTCCCGCAAGCACTGGGGGCTGAACTGGTGATCTGGAGGTCATATGTGGGTTTAGAGGGATTCAATGGGGCTGGGTGCATTTTTCCAACGTTGATGTCCCTGACCTTGAGGGACGCCAGGGGACATAAAATCTTGTCATGCCCCCGGAGCCTGAAAAAATTGGCTAACTCTTAAACCTTGAGGACAACTTGTGACGGCAATATCTTGAGCTCAGATGGTATTTTTGATGTAATTTTATATGATCCTAACTGTAAATGGAATTTTTAATCCAATTTTTGGGTCTCATGTCTTTATTCATCCATTTTATCCCTAAAAAAATAGGAATTTTGGTTTGGTACTCCACATGTGCCGAAGAAAATATGCCTACAGACCTAATGCACCAAAGTTTTGTGAAAAATATGATTTCACCATCTTGTAGGCCTTTTAATTATATTTATATAGATGTTTATTTCTTCTCCTAACTCCATCTGGAGCTCCCGGAATCACCTTCTAAAGCTCAGCGGTTGTTTTGGCATGTGCACCGACTACGCCTTTGTGAACCCTAATGCAAAACTACCCCAACTTCTCCGAGCCCTTCCAGAATCTTGTTGAATCATCTCCATGATGTTTCTAAACATTCAATTCACCTCCATGTTTTATTTGGCTCCTCTTTCTGCTCTGGGGATTGCTCCATTCCTGGGAAGGCCAGTGATAGCCCTTCCCAACATTGCCCAGAGATAGCATTTTTCAAGAACTCCTAAAATCACCGAGGGGGATTGACTTGAATTTCCTAATTCAACTAGGGGATGAATTAACACCAATTTGGAGGTTAATAGACTGATTTAGACAGACTCGGGGTGCCTCAAAATGATAAAACATAAAAATGTTTCTACAGGGGTATAGTTGTCATGCTCAAAAATTGTTAATTTCCTTATTACACATTTGCATGACAACATGTTGGAAGTGAATTTGGTCATTGGTCATTTATTTATTGTATGAAATTATTATTTTATCTCATTACGAGAATATTTGTTAAAGTGCTACCATATCTTAAGAGTTTTCCTTTGATGGTTGTAATCTCATTTTATTGAATAAAGCTCTCAAAGAGTGGGTCAATATTATTGTTTATCTAGAATCGAGATAGTGTATGATGATGAGTGTAAATATTTATTTATGTGACTCGATGATATCCATTTCTTAGATGTACAAAATTTGTTCCTTTCATTTAATGATGTACTTAAGCGCTAAGAAAACTATTAGAGAATAAGTTGTTCTCATTTCTGGGCATTAAATCATTGATAGATTACGATAAAGGAAAAATAGTTGCATATCAAGTGTTTGATGTGAAGCTCTAAAGAACCATTCATGTTTGTAATGACTATAACTACTGAATGTTATATAACTAATGAAAGACAAAAAGGTATTGGAAGTGTTTGAATTCTTGTATAAAGTTGATATTGTTCCATATTCTTTGTATTATTTACAAGAATGGTAATTTTTTTTAAAGACTTACTAAGTATTCATTTTCGTGACTAAGGATTGTTTAGTTAAACCATTTAATTGATCAATTGTTATAAAAGATAATGATGATTTATATAAGTTGATATATTGGATTATAATGTTTATACTTGGGTGAAGCACATCAAGTCGATATTATTCAAAAGTATAAATATAGTCGAAGATTTGGTTGTTGATTAACTAAAATAAGAAATAATGTACGTATATTCTAGTTTAATCAAATGCTATGTAAATAAGTAAATAACAGCTAAATAAATAAATAAAGTGGCCCAAGCAACTAAGTAAAAGAAAATTTGAAACCCTAATGTGCAAGAATGGTTAGGAAATCCTTAGTTGATAAGATGAAAGTTTGGGATATGTCACAATGCCAATCGGATGAACAGGGGAAGAGGAAATGACCACACAAAAGCTTGAGAAAGAACATATCTAAGCTCTCTAACTGGACTAGGGCAACTCTCAAGACCTGGTCTACAAAAATTACCTAAAACCCTCCTTTGGGGTGTTACTAAGTGACTTCCTATGTTCATTTCTTATCGCACTAGCTTCACCTTTGAACTCACTAGATGTCATTGTAAATTAAAGAGGGAGGAAAGCCCTATAATACCCCAAGACAAGCATCAAAACCCTAAAAAATAAATGTGCATATGAAGGGGTTAGACTATCCTCGGTGGCCACAATGGTTCACTTATTAATTGAGCAATGTACTACATCTCAAACCTATTGTAATTCTAGGTGTTTGTGTGTAAATCATGCCCAAGGTTGCTTTTATGTCAGTCACACTTTTTGAAGCAATGAGAAAATAAATAGATGTAGCATGTAGTAAATGTGTGCATGGAAACAATAGACTCCCCTCTTATAAGTGTGATGTAGATGAAGCAGACTTGTGTACCTTGTGATAGAGCTAGATGGATGAAAATGTAGCTTTATATTCCTTTTATGGATGTAACCTAGATGTTTGATAGTAAGTGTTTAGTGCTTGGTCCCTCATTATGGTAAAATAACTTTATATTTATATGGTTCTCTTGTTCCAATTCCATGATTAACCTAGAAAAGGCCAACCACCAAAAAGATAAAAATCTCAAACAACTATAAAGTTCCCAAAAGATGCAAGTAAAGTGTAAAGAGGATCGGGGCTCCCATAATGGGAATAGGGAGCTCGGGCGCCCCAGATTAGAAATATAAAAACACAAAATGAAAAAACTGACTAGGTGAGTGTAGGTGTAAGATAGAAAATATGATAGCAAGCAATATAAAAATGGCCAAAGACATGGGTTAATTATTACTCTTTTCACTCAAGAACCATATGAATAGTAGTATGATACCAGGACTAAATATTGACTCAAAGTGCATGATTTAGTGACTATATATTCCCCCACTTTATGTTGGTGAGTGGAAAGCTCGATTACATAAAGTAGATATAGATGTGCACCTAATAATCTATGTAGAGTGATGTAGAAAAATGTGTTGAAGGACTAGACAAAGTGTGGAGTGATAAAAAAATATGGAGCATGGAGACTAAAGATGCAAAATGTGTAAAAATTGATGAAAGTGAACCTAAGACGGAAGCACGTGTGGATGAAAATGTGTGTATTGTACTTGTAAGGTTAGTATCATGTGTGTGATGTACTCGCAATGTGTGTGTGTTGTTGTTTACTTCTTTCTTCCCATACTGAAGGACCTGCAAAAGAGAAAATGATCAAGTATTCAAATACGCATGGATATGTGTAAAAATGCTATGTAAAGAAACATTTAGAAATAGTACAAAGATAACAATGAAAAAGGAACATGTGCACCTGATCCATGATGAGACAAAAGGGTGTAGAAAGGATATCCTATGAATTTCAGTGTAGTGTGAGTTTTTTGGGTGATTTCACACCATTGTGGCTGAAGTAGTGTAGGGAGAAAGTCGTGTTATTCTCCAACCTATAACTTCTTCCCCAAGATTGGTGAAGAGATCTATGTATTGTCTATTTTTTTAGGTGATACGACTCCACTGGCCAAAGTAGTGTAAGAAGGAAAGTTCATTATATCCTCCAGCCTGTAACTATTCCCAAGAATGCTAAGGACAATCTACCCTGTAAAAGTCATTGTGTATGGGGTTTGTAGACTAGTCTGAACCCACTCGTTGTAAAATGAATTGTGTCATGGACAATGACTATAGACTAAATTGTAGACTTTAGACTGAATTGTATTAGTACCATGTGTAAGCCCTAAATGATGCCCCCCCTTTGGGGGCACATGCAACATTGCAAATAGGAGAATGTGGCCTCAAAATAGGACTGACCATGTAAGTTAAATTATTACTGTAGGGGAACGGAATGTTCTTGTTAAAGACCAAGGTACACACAAACAAGTGGATATAAAAAAGTGTTAGTAAAAAAGCATGCATGTAGAAAGAAACAATGTGTAACCTAGGACATAAGTAGACAATGTAAACACTCAAGGAGACAATCATAAAACATGCAAAGTAGGTTGCAAAAATGGGACACCACTCACGGTGTCGCAAGACACTCAAGGAATTCATGTTTGTTAACAAACAAGTGTGTCTACACAACAAAGGGAAAATCCCAAAAACAAGAGAAATAATAGCATATAACAATAAACAAACAAACAAGTATGGAAACAAATATCCCTACATAAAAATGATTCATATGAAGCACCCATTAGCATGTTAGAAAATAGCTAGTATGTTAAAGCATGTATAACTGTTAATAGAAAGTGTTAAGTACAAAATGAAATGATAGCACATGTAATGTATGAATGTGGATTCCCCCAGTGGGTAGTGTGTCAAGCATCGATGATGTGTGTATAAGCCATTTATAGCCTACGATCATAACTAGAGAAGGACGTGAACATGCATGTGTATATGGTACATATAATGACATAGAAGATATCTATTTAACCTATGTAGTAAGATGAACATCTAAAGATAAGTGAAAGAAAGAGTAAATGCAACTATAAAATGCGGTATGTTTTGGATGGATGGAATGGAATGTAAAATGGATGATAGGATCCACATTCCCCCCAAGTGAATGGAGTTATATGCAATGAGGTTCATTTAGTATGCCCCCTCAATATTCAATAATGAACCAAAAATGGGAGTACATCATTGGGAAATGGTCGAACTATGTGATGTATGTAGCACGTTTTGATGAGTTTGTAGTGATGAAATGTGACATAACAATGACGTGTATGTGACTCTATAACCTAAGTGTATATCACGATAAGATGAATAGAAAAGAGATGGCAATTTAGCCTAAAGAAAATACCACTAAACAATGTAAGTGAAAGTGATGGTACAAAGTATCACAATATTATGCTAAGAGAAGTGACCATATAGCCTAAAGCATATATCATTAATCCTAGGAATGTTGCATAAGGAACATAGGATGTGAGTGGATGTGCGAGTGTGATGTATACCCTCAATAATGTAATTTAGGAATAGGGATGGAAGCTTAATAATTATATTGATGTTTAGGAAAAATCATATACAATTGATATGGTTGTAATACTTATAGGAATTGAATGAATGAGATCTTGAAAAAGAGATGTTACACATGTGCAACAATATACATGCGTGAAGTAATAAAAAAATGACTATTAGAAATTATGCAACAAATAAACCTACAAGATTATAATAATCCAAATATATTGGTTATAATAATTTAACCATGTAACAATTATACAACTAATTATCTTAGTAAATTATTAATTACTAAAGATAAAAATGTAAATACGATACATAATTAACCTAGTTTACCTAACATTTCCCCCTTTAATTTTGCATTGTTTTAAGAGATAAGGAGAGGAACTCTCTGAACAACTCAAACTTATCACGTGCAAGTGACCTTGTGAAGATATATGCTCATTGTTCATCTATTGGGAAAAATTGAAGTTGTATGTTGTGTTTTAAGACATGCTCACATATGAAATGAACTTGTACCTCAATGTGCTTTATTCTCTCATGAAAAAATAAATTGAAAACAAGTTTGAGAACACATTAATTTTCTACATACATGGTGGTAGATTTTTCATGTGGTATTCCAATTCCTTCTAGTATACAATGTAGCCATATCGCTTCATAGATAGCTTCTGTGGCACGATATTTAGCTTCAGAGAAGAGCGAGAAACAAAGTGTTGTTTCTTACTTCCCCATGATATCAGTCTAGATCCCAAAAATAATACAAATCCAGAAGTGGATTTACTATCATCAATATTACTTGTATGATCTGAATCTGAATATATAGTCAAGAAGAAGTTATCATTCTTCTTATACTCTAGACCAAGATCTATTGTTCCCTTGAGATATCTCAAGATTTACCTTGTTGCCTTCCAATGAAAAACTTTGGGTTCCTACATGAACCTAGAAAGATAGCTCACTACAAAGCTGATATCTGGTCTAGTATAAGTTAGGTAAATGAGACTCCCAATCAACTATTGATAGAGAGTTGCATCTACCACAGGAGATGGATCTGAATGAGATAACTGCAATCTCATCTCTATAGGTGTAGCAATAGGTGTGCAATCCATCATCCTAAATTTCTCAAGCATTGTCTTGGTATACTTCAACTGAGAAACAAAGACGTGATTATATTTTTCCCATACTTCCAATCCAAGATAGTAGTGTATGAACCCGAGATCTTTCTCATCAAACGGTCGGTAAAGATATTTCTTCATTTCATCAATCATCTTCACTTAACTTCCAGTGATGACTAGATTATCGACATAGACAAAAATAATCACAATCTCCCTCCTTGATTTTTAGGTAGAGATTGGGATCGTATGGAGTTTTGACGAATCCATGTTGAATGAGATGCTCATCTATTTTGATGTACCAATCTTGGGGTGCTTGTTTAAGGCCATACAAATATTTCTTGAGTCTACATACCTTTGTTTCTTCTCTAGGTACAACATATCCCTCAAGTTGAGTCATGTAGAATTCTTGTATATATCCATTTAGAAAGGCAATTTTCACATCCATGTAATGGAATTTCTAACCAAGTTATGCAGCTAGAGAAAAGATCACCCTGGTCATTTTAATCTTAGCAAAGTGGGAGAAAATATCTCCTCATAATCAATGTCTTCTTTTGTGTGTACCCCTTTGCTACGAGTCTTTCTTTGTACTTGTCTATGCTCCCATATTCTATGTACTTTTTATTGAATATCAATCTGTAACCAATGGGTTTCTTCCCTAGTGGAATATTGACAATCTACTAAGTGTTGCTTTTCATCACTAACTAATACTCAGCATCCATGGCATCTTTCTAAGATTTTGACTGTAGGGCTTCCTAGACACTAGATGGCTCAACAGATTCAACAACTCTATTCATCAAAGAAAATTTTACTTCTTCTCATGCTTTATTGTGAGTCTATGGTCCAATGGTGGATGTATCCGATGGAGCATCCAATTTTGCATCTCGTATCATGTTAGTATACCACTTGGTCATACGTTGAACTACTCCTGTGGGTTGTGGTCTTGTCTGATCATCACCATCATTCCCATCATCACCCTCATCTTTTGTGGTAACATCAGCTATTGTTTTAATAATAGGTGAAATATCTACATCAAGTGAGTCTAGAGGAGGAGTCTCTACTTCCTTCTTCTCAAAGAACTCAACATCTCTGTTGGTGTAGAATTTCCTAGTCTTTGGATCCATCAATCTGTACCCAAGATTCTCTTCATTGTAGCCAATGAAGATGAGTTTATGTGACTTCATATATAACTTATTTATGTTCTACTTGGGTATGTGCATGTTTTCTTTGCACTCAAATATTCTGAGGTGTGCAATAGATGGCTTCCTATTTGACCATGCTTCATGTGGAGTTACTCCATCAAGAGAAATTGTGGGCACTTTATTTAACATATAAAATGATGTCTTTACTAATTCTTCCCAAAATTTCCTCGCTAGTCCAAAATCATCAATCATGCAACATACCATTTCCATGATAGTATTTTTTCTTCTCTCAACAATGCCATTCCACTACGATGTGTGTGCAGGAAACATCTCATCAACGAATCTCGTAAGCTTATAGGTAGGCTTTGAACTCATAACTAGTGAATTCCCCCTTGATCAAAATGGAGAGATATGACATGTCAACCAATCTCATTCTCTATAGCCAATTTTAATATTTCTTAAAAGCTTCACTTTTCTTGTGAAGATAAAATATCCACAATTTTATTTAATAATTATCAACACAAAGCATGAAGTACTGAAATCCAAAATGAATCGGTTGCATCGGACCACAAATAACAACATGAACTAGATCAAGCTTACCATGATCTCGATAAGTACTCTTTTGGAATGAAGTTCTATGTTTTTTTCTTGTTAGGTAGTGAGGACACGTATCTATATTCTTCGGAGAGATGACAAACCTCTCACCATGTTGTACTGGAGAAGTGTTTCGAGATACTTGAAACTGATGTGACCAAGTCCCTCATGCCATAACTATGCTAATGAATAATTCTTAGCCATAAGTGTCGATCATCCTGTAGATAAAATCAATCTGGAACATACGTCCCACATTGGAGGATTTTGTAACAATTTTCAAGCCTCTTGATTTGTCTCAAATCAAACACACTTTCTTACTGAAATGACTATCAAAGTCAATCTTCAAATTGTGATCTAGAATCTAAATAACTGATAATAAATTCTTTGTTAACCTAGGGACATATAATACATCTTATAGTCTATAATTATATGAACCAAGAGGTAGAGAAATGTTCCCAATCCCCTGTACAGTGTACGAAGAATCATCACCTAATGAAACATGATTTTTCGAAGGTGTGTCCCTCATTTTGGTAAACTATTCTTTGTGTATGGTTAATGTGTTTAGTGTCTCCTAAATCAACATACCAAATATCACTTCATGACGTGGATGCTTCACTAGAACGAACTATGTATAATAAGTCCTCATATTCTAAATGTTCTTCTTGCTTAGTTATATTTCCTTTTTGATGGGGTTTTATTCGCCAGTTCCCCTTCTTCAGCATGTGATTGTAGTGTGATTGTCCCTTACGAGATTGCTAATTTTGAGGTCCAAAATTACTTGATGAACCTTTCTTATATGTATTGTACTAAAGTTCTTGTACATCATGTCCTCTATTATGGATAGGAAATTTATTCTTATTCTTGTCCCCATGCTTTGATGTTGATTTTGGGACTTTTGAGAGGAATGAGATTTTCCGTTTCCTTTTCATTTTCCATTTCCTTTCTTATGATAATATAGTTCCTGCTCTCTGCATCATTTTTATTGTACATAGCTTCTTGTTTTTGTAGTAGATTCACTAACTTGTTGAAACTAAGCTGTCTAATCTAACAAATTTAGTGTGTCACAAAAATGTGATATGAAGGAGGGAGTGCTCTCAGAACAATGGGAATGAGATATGTATCAGTGACCTCCTCTCCTAGGGCTAGAAGTGAAGCCCTCAATTTTGTAACTCTTCTTAAGAAAGCTTCTACTTTCTCATTCTGTTTGAATTTCAGTGTGTGTAATTGACTCTGTAAATTCAAAATTGTGTTCTTATTTTTGGCCTCATACACTGTGCTCAACTTATCCCATACTTCTTTGGTTGTTGTGGCATCTTGAATGTGGGGTTACACTTCATCCGATCACTGCGAACAAGATTATGACTTTGGCCTTCTAAATCAACATGTCAAACTACCTTTGTTGAGTTGCATCATCTAGTGATCTAGTTATGGAACCATTCACAATAGGCCATATCTCCTCAAACTCAAGTTATGTTTTGATCTTAGTCTTCCATGCAGCATAGTTATTTCCTCTTAGGAGATGTGAGTCTAGAAGAAAAAACTTGGGGGAATTGGTTCCCATTTTTGAATTCACTAACAAAGGGTAAGGCTTTTATCACTCCAAGTATACGGTCTCCCAATCTATATATCATCATTCGATATCTTGAACCTTTCTATATACACACCCTTCGATATGTGCATTAATATGTGGAAGAAGCTTTCCCTTTCACTATATTCAATAGTCCTTGAAAGAGGCATTAATGTATGTGAAATAATTTAATACATGGTACTAAGATAGTACTGAAATGGGTCTGTGTGATTATTGACACCGGCTCAAATAAATATCCTCATACGTGCATGTAACTTCGTTATATACTCGGATAATTTTAGTGTTTGGATTTATGTCATGCAATCATTCACAGATGGATGGGAGGGCTCAAAGTGTGTGTATTATGTCCTTATTACTCCCTATCAATTTATAAGGATGATGCCCATACGATGTTTGTCTACAGATATATTAGGTGTTAAGTGCACGATAGTAGTCCCGATGACTTTACCCATAAGCACTTCCTAGAGGTAATGTATATACCAAATGTTGCAAAAGAGATCTAAAGATATTGTGAGTGTTAAAAAACTAAATTTTACTGATTTTCTTTACAATTCTCTTTCATTTTTTAGCGATTATAATGTTTGCGATTGAATATGGCAACCTAAAAATTTGTACAATCCGCTAAAAATATGCTATTACATCAATATGCTGAAATGGTGGCCTCCAGAGTTTGATGTGGTTCTCGGTGTGAAAAACTATAAAAATCACTATAAAGCAATTTTCAGATGTCCCCCTTTAGAAAATGTTAATCGGAATGAAAAAATATGCAAAATGGGAGAATAAAATATTTTTCCCCAAATTAGGGTTTTCCCGCTAAATATGGCATTGGGTTTGGTTGTAAATAGTGGGTTTGGAGGTGGTTTTGCCCTAAATCTACCACTATAGTTAGCAATTCTATGAAATTATCCACCAATGCAAAGTATATAAAAGGTTGTGTATTGGTAGAGGGTTGAACAAAAGACCACCTTCCTCTCCCAATAGTCTTATTACCTTTTAACTAGCCACTTAAGCGTTGTTTGCACTTATTATAAGAAAATGAAGAAAATTAGATTTAAACTCTTCAAAAAAGGACTGAATTTTTAAAATAAATATGTGGTGAATGGTTGGGATCCACGTGGAATTGGGGGTTAGAGGAAAGTAGTTTAGGGCTTGGTGCTAAAAAAATGGACTCCTCCTTTTCTCCTCCTTTGGAATGTATTCTCTGTCGTTTTTGATTTTTTATCCACTACTTTGTTTTCTATTTACTCACTTCCATGTAGGATTTGTGTAGGAAGCTCTTTCTTGATTGATCTCGAGATTTTTTTTTTTTTCCTTCACACGGGTTGCAGGGTATCCAAACTCATCATTTGTGTGTTGATTTGTTTTCTACGGGGATGTCTAGGCCTCTCGAATGGAGAATTAGCCATTTAGATGTTTGGAGGGCTAGATACAGCAATGGGCACAATGAAATGTTGGTGTGGGCTCGGTCGATCCAAAGGCACCCAACTCGGATCCAGTGTTTGAGGCTTTTAAACGTAAAAATCAATTCCCGGCTCACTAATGCAACATTCTCGGCTTGCGTAGGAGCCACAAATAGTCAAATCGGTCTAAGACTCAATGGGGAGCTCAGTTCCTTCAACCTGAGAAGAGACCCACCAAATTTGGCAAGAAATTGAAGATTTTCATGATTAAACACTCGTTAATTGTATGTAAAACCCTATCGAGGGGGAAAATAGATATTTTTTTAATTTTGAATGTGATTTTTAGAACCGAGAATGGTTCCATGAAGTAAATTTTTCCTAGTGCAGGGGGCACCAGTGTAAAAACAATTTTCTTTCCAATCATCTAGAGATCAAACAGGAGGTTGTGGGGATGTAGGGATGGGATTGGCAAGTTGCGGGAGGCTACGCAAGCTCTCCAAATGTTGCAATTACTTATCTAAGATCCTCTATCTCTCTTACGTATTATCTCTACATATCTTCTCTTCTCACGGGGATCTAACCTACTCTAGTACCAAATGTAATTTAGGAACAAGGATGGAAGCCTAACAATTATATTGATGTTCAGGAAAAATCATATAAGATTTATATGGCTGCAATACTTATAGGAATTGAATAGCCAAATACATACAAAAGAGATGTTACATAGTTGCAACAATATACATACATGAACTAATAAAAATAAATGATTTTTACAACTTATGCAAAAATAAACCTATGAGATTATAATAATCCAAATATAATGGTTATAATAACATAACCATGTAACAATTATACAACAACTAATTACCTTAGTAAATTACTAATTACTAAAGGTAAAAATGCAAATACAATGCATAATTAACCTAGTTTACCTAACAAATAGTCATGTATGAACCGTGAGACTAGACTGCGTCATCAGGCATTGAATGTAATGTGTATAAGAATATGTAGTATGTGTGATGAAAAGAGACAACCATGTGATGAACAAAATGTGTAAATATGCAATGTAATTTGTGTGGATAGCCTAATAGTGTGAAATGTGTGGTATATTTTATGTATGATGAATAGGATGTAATGCTAGACTCGTAGACAATGGGAGTGTGACACATGGGTGATGAACACTAGTATGATGTGTAGATGTACAAATGTCAAAATACAAATGATTTAGTATGTAAAATATAAGATGTACTTGTAAGAAGTATGAAGAGACGCAATGTGTAGTACCTATTATGTGGTGTGTAGGGTCCATGTGTGGGAATGCCATCAAGCAGTCAAGTGTGAACCAAATCACAAGAGTTTGTCATAGGTTAATGATGATGTGTGTGATTTTGATAACTATGCACATGTGAGTATGAGACATGTGTTGATGCTAAGACAATGGGGAGTAATGTGTAAATATTATTCCCCCAAGTGTGTGTGAGTGAAAAAACTAATCAATGAAAGAGAAGGACAAAGGTCCCTCATCCGATGCTAGTGATGGGGAAAATGTATGATCATTCTCTAGTAGTGGTGGAATAGTAGATAATCATTATACGGGTGAGTGATGTTAATGTGCATGAAATGGATGAGATATGACCAATGTGTTGGTGTGAGAAAATGCATGGGTGATGGAGATCTACGCGGAATAAAACAAGGTGGAGATCTATGCCAAGATGTTACTGTTTGTGCATGGAATAGGCCTATATCGCTACGTAGGACTAGTAGAATGGTGCGAGTCATGTAGATGGTGTGCGAGTAGGTGAACTAGGAGTAGACTACGCTTTAACTAACATAGGTTGTGATGTGATAGATGGAGTAGGGGATGCTTGAACTAGCGCTCAAGGGGATGACGACCATGGAGTAGAGGGTGGTACACCATCAATAGAAACAACTTGATTATTATGAATGAATTTGAGTCACAAATGATTCATAGAGATGATGGATTTATACCTACGGATCTAGTTGATTCCTAGAATCATGTCAAAACCATCGATTGTTTGGCCCATAAGGAAGGGAACCAACATACTAAGAGGTCCAACATAAAAATGTAGCTAAAACACACCAAATGAATTGTTCATTAGATAGGATATTTTTGAACATGGATAGCTGATAGCATCAAGAAGTGGCAAATAAAATGCATTGATAGGCCATGATGGATCAACGTTAGTATTATTTATGGGGATGGCTCCGATGGATGTGTGAATGTGTAAGTGATTAGAATAGAATGTAGCATGATAATCATAATCAGATAAATCAATAACCAAAGGAGAAGCATCGGTCTTAGAAACTAATAAGTCAAGGGCCCCAATTCAGTTGGAGGCACGGTGTGATAACTATGATTAGCCTATGAATCAGTCGAGTTTCTTATCATGTTGCAGAGGTGGGTTACTAAATAATTTGAGCTTGCAATTTTCATTAACTGGTGAAGAGTCTGCAGCCTCAAGAAATTCAAGCTTGTTATTATCAATGAGGTCTTGGATGATGGTGTGGAATTTAAAACACCTATTTGTAGAGTTTCCCACACATCAATGATAATCACATCAAAAAAACTCATTTTAATTTCTTCCTTTTGGTCGTGAAGGATCCAATTCAAATGGTTGAGGGAGTGTGATAATATTGCTTTCAAGAAATTGTTATAAGATAAGCTATGGTGAAATAGGAAATTTGGTGAATGTTCATTGAAATGGTTGTGATTGAACTTGTTTAGTAGTAGCTACCGCATTGAAAATGAATTTTGCATCAGTAGGTTTAGTTGTAGATGGTTTAAATATTGTCTTACTTAGAAAATGTGGAGAGGATGTTTCTTGTTCTTGTTATTTAAGCTTTCATATGGCTAAGATCTTGGTTTTGCAAAGGTTAAGAGTATGAAAAATTTTCTTGAAAGAAGGAGAGGTCTCAAAGAGGACACTCTTCTAGAGAGGTGGTAGTAGAATTTGGTTGAATAAATCTTGAAGCTTAGATTTTGTAAGAGAATTTGAAATCTTGGATAAGTTATTTTTGTATCTTAAAATGTAATTTTCTAAATGCTGATTAGATCCTTGTTTGATTTGTACAATTTGAGCATAAGAGATCTTAGAACCGATTTCGATAGAAAAATGTGTGAGAAAATCATCACTAGATGTGTGAAAGAGATTCTTGAATGGAAAGGTACATCATAAAACCAACACATCACATAATCTTGTGAACTACGAGGAAAAATTTTAGCTAAAAAGATATGATCATCCGTGAAATCTAGAAAAACCACATGGAAATCTCAGAGGTGCTCTTGGGGGTCACCATGGCCATTGAAAATAGGTATTTTAGGGGTGAAAATTTTTGGTGCTAACAAATAAGTGGATATAGTTGGTGCAAATGGAGTAAGAAATAATAGATTGGAATTCAAAAATGGAGATGCATGATAAGTAACTTTGTCATGATTGGTGAATTTGCGCTTGAAGGTCTTGATAAAGAGAGGCTAGATCTTGAGTACCATCAAAAGGAGGTTACAATGTATGTGAAATAAGGGGTGGGGTATAATGATTGGTAGGAGTAGGGATAGAAACGGTAACAATCGAGATGGGTGGAAGTGTCAAGTGATCATTTGGGTAGGAAATATTGTGGGAAAAGTGATAGAAGCATTAAGCTCTGCAAGGTTTGTAGATTCCTCATGAGCGGCATACAAAATCAAGTCTAGATCTTGGGGATTCTTAGTGATATGAACATTAATATCTTTAATATGAGCTTCATAAATGTCTTCATAAGATTTATCCATAGTAAATAAGAGAAAGAGAGCCCACTGAGTAGAAGGTGGTGTTAAGTGTGGGGATCATGAAAATGATTAACTAAAATAAGAAATAATGTAACTCTATTCTAGTGTAAGCGAGATGCTATGGAAATAAGTAAATAACAACTAAATAAATAAAGAAAGGTACCCAAGAAACTAAGTAAATGAAAAAGTGAAACCCTAATATGCAAGAAGGGTTATGAAATCCTTAGCCGATTAAACGAAGGTATGGGATTGTGTCACAATGTCAACTAGGTGAACAAGAGGAGGAAACAACCACACGAGAATCCACGAGAAAGAACAAATCTAAGCTCTCTAACTAGACTACGGTTCACGGAAAGGAATAAGGGCACCCATGGGTAACTTGGTCCGAGAACTAGGTGCCTTGATCTACGGAAATGATACGAAACCATCCTCTAGGGTGTCGTTAAGTGATTGCTTTTGTTCACTTATTATCACACTAGCTTTTACGAACTACGTCGAATGTCACTTGTAAATCAAAGATGAAAGAGAGACCTACAAAACCCGGAAAATCATCAAAACCCTAAAAAGAAAGATGCATATAAAGGGGTCGATGTCCTCAATGGATAGAATTATAGACACCAAAATTGGGTCACACTCCCTTGATCCCCTTTCGAATAACCAACTTATACATATTCACCTAGCCATGACCCTTATCCCCCACATTAATATTAATTTAATTATTTACAATTAAATTAATACTCATCCTCACCCCATTTATTAATTGAACTTAGTTACTTTAATTAAATGGATACACACCTCACCTAAACACCTCACCATAGACCTATTCATAGCATGTTTCCATAAATGAATAAGACTTGGTCCAACCCTAAAAATTAAGGCCTATTATTCCTCTAACCACATTCCCACTTAAAAAAGCATAACATCCATTCTGATCGTGAATAAATGGACAAACTGGCCTAATTGATTACAAGATTTGTTATTTTTAGCAAACCTAGGGAATCCCACCTTAACTAATGTTGGTCATCCCTAAACCGATGGTAGTTAACTAGGAACCATCATCAGTTACCATTTATTCACTTGAGGAACCTTGTGGAAAGGGTTGGCACATTCTAAAATTGAGGAGGAGAGAAGAGAGTTGCATGCAAGTAGAACCAGAGTCTTTTCACACCTACAAACATCCATAGCCAGCACTAGGATAGATCCAGAGGTATTGCACTCACGGTAACATTCTGGGAAGCACTTCCATGGTACCAAACATCATTCCTTTGATCAACCATCATCACCATCTAGCCATTTGAACCTACACCATAGTAAGTACACTTTTTACCTGCATCATCTATTTCTACTTTAGTCTATTGGGTTCTTCTATTGTTGTTATCAGTTTCCACTTACACCCTCACTCCCCTACCATTTACTTTCCTGTAAACTCAACCATTCCTCCACCCACACCATTAAATCACCTATATCTAACTGTTACACATCTTTGAGTATAACTAAGATTCCTACAGACCTCTCCACCCCCTTTTTGTCTTTGTTTAACCTCAGATCAACCTCTACAACTAGATCCTTTTGAGTTTTATCAGCCCACCTCTACCGATGTCGGTTACCCATGACCATCGTTGGTTCTGCCTAACTATGATCGGTCATACCCAACCAATGTCGGTCTTTGTGTCTGTCAATATTGTGTAAACCAACAACCATCTACCTACCAAAACAACCCAAACACCTTACCCAACTCTGTTAGGACCCCGTCTCGTGACTGCGAGACCACCCGAATAACTTGACGCTTGACACGAAGAATTTGACCTACATAGTTTTAGTATTTAATTAGATCGATGTTGATAGTGATCTAAGGTACCCAAATCAGAATACTAGCACTAGATTTATTTATGTACGTATTTTAATTACTTCATAATTTGTTTTATAAAAATAGTGGGTTGACAACCTTCTAGGAAGTATCACACTTCCCAGATCTAGCATACGCTAGGTAGTCCACTGTCATATATTATTTAACTCTTCTTTGGTGGTCTTGTTTTCTATTTTAGGTAGTTCCTCATAGCCAAAAGGAAGTTTCGCAGTCAGCATCGAATCGAGAAGTCAGAATGTGCACATCAACCTCCAATCGACCAACATAATAGGTGTTCCTCCTTAACCCACACCTCTTATATGTTTCATCACATTCCAAAAATGTAAAGAAAATGGTGAAACAAGAATGGTGGAATTATTAAGCGAGCATTGCACTACATATCATACCTAATTTAATTCTAGGTGTGTGTGTGTAAATCTTGCCCTAGGTTGCTCTTGTGTCAGTCGCACTTTATGAAGTAGCGAGAAAATAAATAAATGTAGAATGTAGTAAATGTGTGCATGAAAACAATAGACTCCCCTCCTATGAAGTGTGATGTAGATGAACTAGCCTTGTGTGCCTTGTGATGGAGCTAGATGGATGTAAATATATTTTTAGATTCCTTTAATGGATGTAACCTAGATGTGTGATAGTAAGTTCTTAGTGTTTGGTCCCTCATTATGCTCACATAAATTTGTATTCATATGGTTCTTTTGTTCTAATTTCATAATTAACCCCAAAAAGGTAGACCACCAAAAATATAGAAAGCTCAAATGGTTAGAAAGTTCCCAAAAGATTCAAGAAAATTGTAAAGAGGATCGGGGTTCCTAAAATGGGACAGGGAACTTGGGGCACCCTAGTCTAGGTGGGCCCCCAATCAAAAATAGAAAAACACATAATGACAAAACCGATTGGGTGAATTTAGGTGTAAGATAGAAAATATGATGACAAGCAATATAAAAATTGCCAAAGACATGTGTTAATTATTACTCTTTTCTCTCAAGAACTATATGAATAGTAGTATGAGATCGGGACTAAATATTGGCTCAAAGTGTGTAATTTAGTGACAACAATTTTTGCCGATATTAATTTTTTATTTGGTTTATTATTATAATAAATTACATTGTAATTTATCTAAATGATTCTATGGGACATTAATATTAGTTGGGTTCTTGGTTATCTTGAGAACATAGCTTACACTATGTAGTATCACTCCATTTGATTAATGATATATATACTTAATAAATGTATTACAAATATTATGAGTTAGCATTTAGGATAACCTTGATGCATTATTTTATTTCAATTTAATACATCAAGAATATGAGTTGAATAACTCGTGACAGTTTATAGAAGCGGCCATGTATATGTTTCTTTATCCTACAAAGTGTGCATGGCATAATGATATTTTGAAGTGAATAATAGGATTGAATGTAGCATGATAATCAAGATTGAAGAAAGTAATAATCGGAGGGTATGTCTCAAAGCATGAGCAATTAGAAAATCAAGATCCCCAATATAGGAGGAGGCAATACGTGATATGTATGATTTTTTGAACAGTTGTCTACTTGTTTTTCATGCTTCGGAAGAGGATTGTTGAAAATATTTAGTTTATGATTTTTGTTTTCTTGGTACATAAGTAGCGAGGTTCAAGAAGCTTCGAGTGTATTATTATCGATAAGATCTTAAATGAGGTTACAAAGTTTAAAACACCAATTTGTAGAATTTCGACATGTTGATGATAGTCACATATGATATTTTCATTGTAATTACAAACTTTTGGACACGATGGATCCAAATTGAGTGGAGGAGGAAGAGTAATAAGATTTCTCTCGATGAGTTGTGGCAAAATAAGATGTGGAGTGATAGTCAATTTTTATATGTATGCCTAGGCATTTTCCATTGAAGCTATTTAGTATTAGATATTGCATTTATAGTTGTTTTAACTTCAATAGTTTTGTAATTGGCTTAAAAGTTGATTTACTTGGAAAGCGTGTAGAATATGAAGCATGTTCCTGAAACTTAAGCTTTCCTATAGATAAGATTTTTGTTTTGTGTAGCTTAAGAGTGTGACAAGAATAGTCGAATGATGGAAAGGTCTCAAAGATAACACTGTTAGTGCAAATCAGCAGCACCCCGGATGCAAATCAAGGTTCTAAATGATGTTTAGAGCATCCGGTGCGATTGCACAACATGGAAACCTCTCTCCAGTGTGTGACTTGTGAAAATGAGAGAGGAATCTCGAATAGAGGCTGGTTCCTCAAACTCCTCTCGATTTAGATCTATATTTTGCACAACTACAGAGGTTCTAATCCTAATTCTACCCTAGATTACAAGGGGACAGGATAAAAATGCAAAAATGAAACTAAACTAAAGATGGTGATGCACCAGAAGGAGTGGTGAAACATTTTTTTCCATGTAAATAGACACAAATTCATGAAATGCAACAAGGAAAAGCATACACAAGCTGATAGATGTAATTAGAGGTCTTAAAATGAAGTAAAACAATACAAACAGAGGATCGAAAGCATTCACGAGTTTGCTTTGTGAATTCCATGTAAAAATCTCTTGCATTCCACCATCAAAGAGGTATAAACCTATTACAAACTGTGAAAAGGTCTAATTGTACAACTATCACCTGCTGGAGGTGAAAGAAGAAGTTTTTACAATGCCAAAATTGTTCCCCCAAGAAATGAGCCAAATATGGCCTTTTACATTGCATGGGTCGAGCCAGGAGAGAGAAAACATGAAAAAACATGGGAGCCCATTCCTCATTGATGGAAAATGCATTAAAACAGCATGGAGGACCTTACAAACCCATACCCTGTTATTTTTACCATATTGGAGAAGAATGCGACCCATTCTGTATTAAATTTGGTTGTTGAAATGTCATTTCGGCCATGGACACGTACCAAAACCATTTTTTTTAATTTTATCTCTCCAAACTGAACCAAAATTATAAATTGACCATGGAATCATGTATATAATTTCAACATCTTTCCAATTATATAAAGAACGTGCAAATCCGAGCTCTGGATCAAAAGATATGATCGTCTGAAGATTTAGGGCAAAAACGGCCAAAAACGGATCGGCGGGAAAAATTTTGAATATTTTCCCAGTGTCGCGGATCCATCCAGGGTGCCACGTGGCAAAATTTAATTGGTCGCGGGCCCTTCCTGCTCCATTTTACTTCATTTTAGCCTTTGGTAGATTTTCCAAAATTCCCTTGTCGTGTCGACGAGTTGGGACACGTGTCGTGATCAAGTTGGAGGACAGGGGCGCGAGGTCATCCTTATCTTTCAATTTTTTTGGCCCAAGACTTTTGTCAAATTTTCCTAAGTCTTTCCCCCGGCTCGAACTCCCCCCACCTTAGGACACGTGTCTTGTGTCTATTGGCTTGGGCCGACCCTTCAAACCTTTCCCTTTGAAATTTTTTGGCCAAAAAATACTTAGCCAATTTATATTGCGCTTCCCCTTGGGACACATGTCACAACCTGATTGGTCCGCGGGCCTCCTTGTCTCTTTTTGCCTGTTTCACCTTTTTGTGTCCCTCGCGTACCTTTAGCCCAACTGTCCCAAACTGCCTGGGACAAATTTCTCCAAACCGCCCAATTCGGGCTTTCTTGCTCCTGCTTGCGGTGAAGACACGTGGCAAGGTTCCATTTGCTCTCGACTCTTTCGGATTTTCGCGTCCCACGTGTACTTTTGGCCCGGATGTCCCAAACGAAAGTCCTCTGCTTCGGCCGAACTGGCCGGTTCACATCCTTCGCGTACTCTTGTCCCAAGCTGTCCGATTTATGCTGGGACAAATATCTCCCCCCTTGAAATGGGTGCTGGCGGCTTTCGCCGGTTCACGTCCCGCGCGTACTTTTGGCCTAGATGTCCCAAACCGCGTGATAAAAAAACTTGGTGATTTTTCCCACTTTCGGTCGGTTCACCTTTTGCACCCTGCGCGCCCCGACGTCCCAAGCTGTCCCATTGCCTCACGAAGCGTCGGCGGCTTTTCGGCCGGTTCGCGCCCCGATGTCCCAACTGTCCCAGCTGCTACGAGGACTAGGACTTAGCCAATTTTCTTCATTTTTTTGGCACCAAGCTTGGCTTTTGTAATTTTTTCACCTTTTCTAACTCATTGGGTTTTCTTCTTGGATGGAAGAGTTAGAAGGAAGCAGAGGGGGACCCCGAAAAACATGATTTTGGGCCTTGAATCAATCTACTTGCTCGGGACTGAATAATCTGATGCATGTTATCAAAATTTACCCTAGGGGTGAATTTTGGATAACAATTTGGCGACTAAGTAGGGTCATCTGCCTGCTGGATGAAGTTACCAGTTGCCTAAAGCATTCCATTGGGCATGGAGTCATCAAATATTCTATTTAGAACCTCAACTGACTTAGAATGTGCAAGGAGGAAGATGGAATATCACCTGATGGAAGCAAGGACTACAAAACATCTCCATGGACAGCAAGTTGTGCCAAAGCACTTAGGGAAAACAAAACTAACCTACAGAAAACAATGTGCACAAGCACTTGGAGGAATGAAAATCTAATCTAATATTTACAAGGTGGTAAATTTCCCTCTAGAAGCAACGCTTGAGATAGATTCCATTGACTGGAATCTGCAGTTCTTCACCATCCAATGAGGCCAATTGGAAAGCATTGTTGTTTTTGCACTTCGTGACCATGTATGGGCCACTCCAAATGGCATCAAATTTTGAATGCCTTCCCACTTTTTCTCTATCCACATCCAATTTCAACACTAGATCTCCAACTCAAAAAGATCTATCCTTGGCCTTCCTATCAAAGGTCTTCTTGATCAAAGCTTGATCCTTTTCCATTGCTTGGGATGCCTGATCTCTGACCTCCTGCAGCTCCATCAACTCTACATACCTCACCTCCATGGGCTCAAACTCTAGCAACTCCAGCTGCTTCATGAGTTCTAATGTTGGCAACTCAAGTGACATGGGCAAGATTGCTTCTCTTCCATAGACAAGCCTGAATGGAGAGTTACCTGTGGATCTCCTGAGAGTTATCCTATCAGCCCATAAGGCTGATTTCAGTTTGGTATGCCAAGACCTCTCGATTCTCGTCAAGAGTCCTCCTAATGATCCTTAACAAGTTCTTGTTTGTAGACTCGGCCTGGCCATTACCTTAAGGGTAATAGTTTGATGAAGTGCTTAGGTAGATCCCATTCTTGACAGCCCACTCAGTCACCTTAGATCCAATGAATTCCAATGCATTATCAGAGATTATTGTAGCAGGTACACCAAATCTGGTTGCTATCCCCTCATAAAAGTCTAAGATGCTAGACTCATTTGCCTCTTTGAGTGCTACTGCTTCTGTCCATTTAGTGAAGTAGTCCGTGGCTATCAAAATCCATTTGTGCCCTTGGCTTGAATTGGGATTAATGACTCCAATGAAGTCCAAACCCCATTGCATGAATGGTTGGTCAACTGAGATTGGATGTAATGGAAGGGCAGCAAGTCTCTCTTTTCCTGTGAAGAATGCACAATTCATACACTTCTTGATCCATGCATAGAAATCATTGAAGATTTTAGGCCAATAATAACCAGCCTTCATGATTTTTAGAGCTGTCACTCTTGGTGCAACATGACCACCAGCTAGTCCACCATGGAAATCTTCCAACACCCTTTGAATCTGATTTGTGCTAATGCATCTCAGCAACACTCCATTCACATCTTTCTTGAACAAAACTCCATCAACAATGGCATACGGGACAGCCTGCAATCTGAAGTGTCTCCTTTGGGTCTTGTTCATCTCCGGAGGGCATAGGCATGTGCCTAGGAAGTGTATAATACCTTGGGTCCAGCAAGGAGTGGGGACAGCATTGTCTTCTTCTTGATTGCCACTTGGCTCATGGCTGTCCTGGACTGTCAAAACAGCCTCTTCTTCATTACATACTTCTTTTTGCTTCCCCAAAACCAGTTGCTCACACAATCCTTTCCCTCTTACCAGCTTGGTGATCTTGATCTCAATGTCATACTCCATGACATGGGTGATCCAACCTGCCCTTTTCTCATTCAAATCCTTGTTGAGGAGGAATTCCTTAACCCTAGCATGTGAGACCAGCAACTGGACCTTGTTGTTTGAGACTAAATGCTTGAATTTCTTCAAGCTTCTGATTACTGCAAGTACATGCTTCTCAATAAAAGAGTACCTCACCTCATAGTCATCTAGGCTCCGGCTGAAGAAGGCAATTGGCTGCTCATCATTATCCTTGTTCTGTTGTACCAAAATGGCAAAAATAGTGTCATTACCTCCAAATGCATAGAGGATGAAATCCTTGGAGAAGTCCGGGTTGATGAGAGTTGGTGCTTGAGAGATGGCTTCTTTGATTGCTTCAAAACTCTCCTTGCCTTCTGCTGTCCACTTGAAAGCCATGCTCTTCTTTAACATTTTGGTGATGGGCTTGACAAGGGCTGCAAAATCTGGGACAAACCTTCGAACAAAGTTTATCCTTCCCAAGAAACTCTGAAGGGCTTTCTTGTGGCTTGGCAATGGTAGTGCTCTTATGGCTTCAACCCTCTCTGGATCAATTACTAATCCTTCTTTGGAGACAATATGGCCAAGGAGCTTTCCTTCATGCACAAGAAGGATACACTTCTTAGGATTCAAAGACACTCCAAATCTCCCGCACCTCGTGAAGACGTGTCTTAAATGAGAGAGGTGGTCTGCTGCATTTTTGGAAAAAACATTGATATCATCAAGGTAAATCAGCACCACGTTATTAATCAAACATTTGAATGCCTTGTCCATTTCCCTTTGGAAGGTAGCACCAGCGTTGGACAAACCGAATGGCAATTTCGTATGCAAAAGTTCCCCATTTGGTTGTGAAGGCTGTCTTGAACTCGGTCTTCTTCCTTCATCATAATCGATTGTAGCTTGAGTAGCCATCAAGTAGTGAAAACCTCTCGGAGCCAGCCACAACTTGCAAGATTTGCTCCATGGAGGGAGTGGGTAATGGTCCTTAAGAGATGCTCTATTCAAGTCTCTCGAAGTCAACACACAATCTGATCTCTCCACTTTTCTTTCCGATTTGGAACCAAGTTGGCAACCCAACTAGAATGCTTGATTGGGAATATGATCCTTGACTCAATCAGCTTGTCCAATTCTTTCCTCATGAGAGGCTCCATGTGTGGATTGACTGGTCTTTGTTTCTGCTTGACAGGCTTAGTATTTGGATCCAATTCGATGGTATGCTGAGCTAAGTTGGGATTGAAACCTTTCAAGTCTTCATAGCTCCAAGCAAACACATCAAGGAACTCTTGACATAGTTGTATGAACTCATACCTTTCTTGTTCAGTTGTCATCCTTCCAATTTGCAATGGTTTATTCTCTTCTACCAAGATGGATACTGAATCCTCTCTCTTGACCTAAATTTTTGCTTTCTCCTTTCTAAACTGATCATTGGGGTTAAAAATGGACTCCAAAGTGATAAGTCCCTTGGGCAGCTTGTTAGTTCTCAGCTGTACCACTTGGTCACCATACTGTTGTTCCAATATTTCTTGATTCTTGGCTGAGAACTCAGCTTCTTCTTACAAGAAATGGATGATTTGCTGGTCATTTTCAAACACTTGCCAACTGACATTGTTATCTGGCACTGAAGGCCTCAAAATCACATGGATGTTTAGTTGTACCTTTTCTTGTTGAATGCTTTCAACAATGTCAAAGGCTGCCCCTACTGCTGCAAGCCTGTCAGCTGCTTGATTCTCTTTCCTAGGAATGGATTTGATGCCAAAACCCTCAAAATCTTCCATGAGGTCCCATACTCTGTTCTTGTAGCACTTGAGAAGATCGTTTACGGTAGCATGTTATCCCTTGATTTGATTTACAATCAATTCATTTGTCACCAAAGACTTGCAAGTTCTTTATTCCTTATTGCCCAATGCATCCCTTGCACCAAGGCTTCATATTCAGCGGTGTTATTAGAGCATGCAAATTGAAATCTAAAAGCTGAATAGTACTTTATTCCTTGAGGTGAAACAAGCATAGCTCCACCTCCTGCACCTTGTCTACTCCTTGATCCATCAAAAAACAGCTGCCATACCTCATTGTCATCTTTGTGGTTTGGCTTGGTGATGCTAGGAATAGGCTGATTTTCTTCATGTATGCAATAGACCCCTAGCTCAGATTCTTCTACTTCTTGATAAGGATCAAATGCATGTATCTTGTTTGCCCATTCATCAAGAGTTAGATCCGGGATGCTTCCAACCTTGGTGTTAGCCTCATCGGTGCTTGGGTGGTCTTCTTGATCAAATGCTGAACAATTGGCGTTGATCTGACTTGGAGTGTAAGGCTCAATGTGGAAGTTTGCAATAGGTTCAAACCTAATTGTAGCCTTAGTTCCATACCTCGTTCTGAACAAAGCATGTGTGACCAATCAGCAGACAAATATCCCCCAATCTTGGCTATGAAGTCCCTTGACAAGCATAGGGCAAAGAGTGGTGGAAGGTCTATGACTGATACATCTTGTAAAATAACAACATTTGGACATGCATGCAAGGTAAGACTCAAGTTTCTAATCACCCCAACTATTGCTACTGCTTTCCCATCTAGCTGTACTACCCCTTTGGATATGGTTTCATACTGGAGCCCTAGCTGATTAACTATTTGTTTAGGCATTACCGAGCTACTTTCCCTGGAGTCTATCATGCAATTGTGCACTAGCTGATTTCCAATGATCAATGAAACATAGAAAGGAGGGGGCTTCAACATTTTACCTTGTTGTCCTCCATGATTTTCCTCAGGCTAGGTAGCATTTGTAAGCACTTTGTCTTGCATCTGAACTTGTTGATTCGAAGTTGGCTAGTCCTTCATGGCAGCTTGCAACAGATCTCTTTGGCCTGGGATAGATAGGGATTCCCACATTGATATATTGACGTTTTCTTCTTCATCGATCGATCAATCTTGAATGGTGATGAAGGATCTCTTTTTTGTCCCTTGGTTTGCACATTCACTCCTTGCATGTGGGCAGCAACAACTGGTATTTGAGTTGGCCTAGGGGCTGTTCTTGGCTGCCCTTGTGCATTTACAACCGGATTTTGTTTGCCAACCACTTGTGGAACCATAGAAGGTCATGGATTGGTTGGGGCTAATGGTTGTTCTTCACCCAAATTCCTCCTTTTTGACCTTGTGTTGGCTGCAACACCTTGAGAAACTACCTGGTTCATGCCACAAAAATCCTCTGCTTGCCAATTTACCAATGTGGTGTCATTTGGGGCTGATTCTTTGTTGGAATGTTTCTTGTTGTTGGTTGTTTCCTTGACTGCCCTCACCCTCCACACCAGTAGTTGTCACCATTAATGCTTGATTCAAAGCACCATTGAAGCACATGGATTGGTTATGAGGCTCATTACATGGAAAACACCAATCATACTCCTGAGCAATGTTGTTTTGTGTTGGCACCAATGCCTTAGAGGCAGATATGGCATTTGGATTGTAGGGCTGAAATGGTCTATTGGCAGGAGGCCTTGTTTGATTCATATTTGTAGCTGGATTAGGTGGCCTTTGTGGTTGGTATGGCTGCTGTTAGGCTAAGCTTGGGGTTGATAAGAAGGTCTAAAACCTTGGGCTTGCTGCCTTTTGAGAGTAACCAGCTCATTGCCTAGGTTTTGCAATTGCTTCATGACTTCTTGAAGCTCATTTGGGGCACTTGGAGATGAAGTGGAAGCTTCATTTGAACTCTGATTTCTAGGAGTGGGAGAAGGAGCCAAATTAGGTGCTTGATTGGTGTTTGGACTCTCTAAACTTGGAAACAATGGCATGGGAGGTCTAGGGGCAAGTTTTCCAGCTTGGATCAAACAATTTTCAGCCCTAATGGCAATGCTATAAGCCATAGGGATAGTTATGCCTCCCATGGACTGAATCAACATAGAAATATCAGAATTTAGAGCTTTGAGATAGTAGAGAAAAGAACCTTCTGTTGTTGGTTTGACTGCCACTGGAATTCTCTCCCAAGTCTTTTGAAATCTGAAGTTGAAATCGGTCAGCTGTTCATTGGGAGCTCTCTTGATGGTTTTCAGTTGCTCCAAAAGAGACAAGTTGTCTCCCTTTTCTCCAAATTGCTCATGAAGTGCTATACACAGCTGATTCCAATTTGTGATAGAACCAGCTCCAAGGCTCCTAAACCATTGCAATGCTTTACCCTTGAATGAAGATGCCAGTAACTTGACAGCCACTTGCATCTCATTGATTTCATGAATTGCACAAAGGTTAGCAATATCTTTAACATGATCACCTGGAGTAGTCTGATTTTCTCCAAAGTGAAGTCTGAGAATGTTCTTCAAGGCTGCAATAGGAATTGGATGTTGTGCATTGAGGGCAAGTGGGTTGTTGCCTGTGAAGTTGACATAGGGGTTGTTTTGTGCCATTCTAATTGGTCTTAAAACCCTTGTTGACTGAATGAAAGGCCTACCAGGTGGAGGAGTTGAGAGAGTTCTGTTTGGTGGAGATGGAGACCTTTGAATCCTTCTTCCTCTTTACCTTCTTCTTGGAGATAATTGCAGGTATTCAAACAACACTTCTTCTTCTCCAACTCTTGACCTTGTGGTGACTCTTCTCATGATTTTTCAGGCCTACACTGCTGAAACCAGTTGATTCTTCCCCTTGGAGTCGCAGATATGCAAATAATAGCTCTTTTCAAGCAAGAAAATTGCAGCAGATGCACATCAACTTTACTACAATAAAAATGAGACCTCTAGTGTCCCACCGGGCATGCCAAAACTATTAGTGCAAATCAACAGGACCCCTGGATGTAAATCAAGGTTCTAAATGATGTTTAGAGCATCCGGTGCGATTGCACAACATGGCAAACTCTCTCCAAGTGTGGGACTTGGGAAAATGAGAGAGGAATCTCTAGAATAGAGGCTGGTTCCTCAAACTCCTCTGATTTAGATCTATATTTTGCACAACTACAGAGGTTCTAATCCTAATTCTACCCTAGATTACAAGGGGACAGGGATAAAAATGCAAAAATGAAACTAAACTAAAGATGGTGATGCACCAAAAGGAGTGGTGAAACATTTTTGCCATGTAAATAGACACAAATTCATGAAATGCAACAGGAAAATCATACACAAGATGATAGATGTAATTAGAGGTCTTAAAATGAAGTAAAACAATACAAACAGAGGACTGAAAGCATTCACAGAGTTTGCACTGTCAATTCCATGTAAAAATCTCTTGCATTCCACCATCAAAGAGGTATAAACATGTTACAAACCTGTGAAAAGGTCTAATTCTTACAACTATCACTGCTTTGGAGGTGAAAGAAGAAGTTTTACAATGCCAAAATTGTTCCCCAAGAAATGAGCCAAATATGGCCTTTTACATTGCATGGGTCGAGCCGGAGAGAGAAAACATGAAAAAACGTGGGAGCCCATTCCTCATTGATGGAAAATGCATTAAAACAGCATGGAGGACCTTACAAACCCATACCTGTTATTTTTTACCATATTGGAGAAGAATGCGACCCATTACGTATTAAATTTGGTTGTTGAAATGTCATTTACGGCCATGGACACGTGCAGAACCATTTTTTTGAATTTTCTCTCTCAAACTAAACCAAAATTAGAAATTGACCATGGAATCATGTATATAATTTCAACATATTTCCAATGATATAAAGAACATGCAAATACGAGCTTTGGATCAAAAGATATGATCGTCTCGAAGATTTAGGGAAAAACGGCAAAAAACGGATCGGCGGGAAAAATTTTGAATATTTTCCCAGTGTCGCCGATCCAGTGCCTCGTGGAAAAATTTAATTGGTCACGAGACCTTCGTGCTCCATTTTACTTCATTTTAGCCTTTAGCATATTTTCCAAAATTCCCCTGTCGTGTCGATGAGTTGGGACACGTGTCGTGATCTGGTTGGAGGACAGGGGCACGGGGTCATCCTTGTCTTTCAATTTTTTTGGCCCAAGACTTTTGTCAAATTTTCCTAAGTCTTTCCCTGGCTCCGAACTCCCCCCACCTTAGGACACGTGTCCTGTGTCTATTGGCTCGGGCCGACCCTTCAAACCTTGCCCTTTGAAATTTTTTGGCCAAAAAACACTTAGCCAATTTACATTGCGCTTCCCCTTGGGACACGTGTCAACCCGATTGTTCATTGGCCTCCTTGTCTCTTTTCACCTGTTTCACCTTTTCACATCCCTCACATACCTTTGGCCCAAGCCTGTCCCAAAGCGCACAGGACAAATTTCTCCGAACCGCCCGATTCGGGCTTTCTTGCTCCTGCTTGCGGCGAAGACACGTGGCAAGGTTCCATTTGCTCTCGGCTCTTTCGGCTTTTCGCGTCCCGTGCTCACTTTTGGCCCAGATGTCCCAAACAAAAATCCTCTCGCCGGATGAGCTGGCTGGTTCACGTTCTCCACGTACTCTTGTCCCAACTGGCCCTGCATGTCTGGGACAAATATCTCTGGCCCGCCCGAAATGGTCGCCTAGCGGCTTTTTTGGTCGGTTCGCGTCTGTGCGTACTTTTTGGCCCAGATGTCCCAAACTGTGCGATAACAAAACTTGGTGATTTTTCCCACTTTCGGCTGGTTCACCTTTTCGCACACCTGCGTGTCCCGACGTCCCAAGCTGTCCCAGTGCCTCGTGGATCGCCTGGCGGCTTCCGGCGGTTCACATCCCGATGTCCCAACTATCCCAGCTGCTGCGAGGACTAGGACTTAGCCAATTTTCTTCATTTTTTCGGCACCAAGCTTGGATTTTGCAATTTTTTCACCTTTTCTAACTCATTGGGTTTTCTTCTTGGATGGAAGAGTTAGAAGGAAGCGAGAGGGGGACCGAAAAACATGATTTTGGGCCTTGAATCAATCTACTTGCTGGGACTGAATAATCTTATGCATATTATCAAAATTTACCCTAGGGGGTGAATTTTTGATAACACACTCTCCTAAAGAGGTGGAAATATAATTTTCACAAATACGTCTTGAAGTTCACAAGATGCGTGAGTATATTAGACATATTAGCTAAGTTATTTTCGTATCGTAAGACATAATCGCTATATGTTCGTTAGATCCTTGTTTAAGTTGGGTGATTTGATCATATGAGATCTTAGAGCCAATTTTGATAGAGAAATGAGACAGAAAATCATTGCCTAGATGTGTGAAATATTTTATCAAGTGGACAGGTAGGTCATAGATCCAACGTATCGCATAATCATGAAGGATGCGAGAAAAGAGATTGGCTAGGATAATTTGATCATCCACAAAATCTAGACATGCCACATGAAATGCTCGGAGATGCTCTTGTGGGTCACCATGCCTATTGAAAATAGGAAGCTTAGGGGTGAAAAATTAGGAGGAAGTAGGTAAGATAAAATGGTGGGTGTGGATGGAGTATGAATTAATAAAGTGGAATCCAAAGATGGAGACATGCGAGAAGTAGCATGTTGTAATTTTGATTTGAACTTGAAGAGCTTGATAAAGAGAGGATAAGTTTAGAGTTTGAGAAGAAGAAAATTTCCATGTGTGATAAAGAGTAGGTGGATTGAAATGGTTGGTGGGAGTAAGAATAGAAATGGGAACAGTGGAAATAGGAGGAAGAGTGGAAGCAGGCGGTTGAGTAACAATGGAAGTGGGAAAGGATGTAAGGACAGTAAACTAAACAATGTTGGTGGCCTCCTCACGATAAGTGAATAAAATCAAGTCTAGATCCTGAGGATGCTCAGTGAGATGATCATTAAGCTCTTTAAGGTGGGCCTCAGTAAATTCTCCATAAGATTGAGCCATAGTGAGAAAATGATAAAATCCCTAGAAATAAGGTGGATTCGAGTGACGAGTTCACCAAAATGATTAATAAAAATTATTATAGATGAATAAAATGCCTAATCTAAGCATGTAACGATCTGTAATAAATATGTATGCAATAAGAATAAATTTGACCCAAGAAAATAAGCAATTAAGATTTAAAACCCTAAGTGCAAAGAGGAGATAAAATGACTTAGTTATTTTAAAATTAAATCTATATTGTGTCGAAGTTACAAATTTGGTAAATAAATAGGTAGAAGTGTTGCACAGGGGGCCTAGAAAATTATGTGCTCACATGATCTTCTTGACTGGGCCCCCCAAGATGGCTTAGTGGTGCTTACGGGTGTTACAAACTAGTTATGAGCACTTATGTCTACCTAAAACCTCATAAAACCTCCTTCATAGGGTTGCAAGATGTTTTTTTCCTTCGCTCTTTGTCACTAGTATTTCACATGATGATCGCCGATGTCACTGATAACTTGCAATAAAGAATTGACCTACAAAACCTTCAAAAGCACATCAAATCCCAAAAAGGAAATAATTCAAATGACAGTTGAACTATCCTCATTTATCAAACAATTGATCTTATGATTAAGCGTTGCACTACAATTTTAGACTCAATGTAGTTCTGTGTGTGTGAAGAATCGTGCATTGGGTGGCTCTTGCATGTGTCACAATTAATAGTGAGTAATAGCTAGATTTAGAAGATGTAAGTAGATGTGTGCATGGAATAGAATTAACTTCCCCACATATGAAGTGTATGTAGAATAATACAGTCCCTTGTCCCTTGGATGGAGATATAATGGATGCTTGAATGCTCTTGATTAGCCTTTGGATGCAAACTTAGGTGGTGATATCTATTTCTTATTGATTAGTCCTTTATTATGATCACATAACTTTATGTTTATATGATTCCCTTGTTTGAATTTCGTAATTAACCCTGAAAATGTTGACTACCAAAAAAATAAGATGCCCAAATGGCTAAAAAGGACCCAAAATATGTGAGCAAAATACAAAGAGGTCAGGGGCACCCAGGGGATGGGGGCCCTAGTGTTGGCATCCTAGTTTGGCGTTGGTGTCTAGGATGAAAATGCTGAAGTATGAAAAGGCAGACTAGGAAAGAAAGAGTGTAAGATCAAAAGTGGAAACATAAATCAAGAAAAGATGGCCAAAGACAAGTGTTAATTAGTAATTTTCTTACTTAGGAATCATATGAATAGTAGTATGTGATCAGGACTAGATAGATACCTAAAGTGTGTGATTTAGTGTCTACACATATCCCTCACCGGGTGCCCCCGACATTTTCTCACCTTACTCACTATTTTTTGGTCTCTTTTATCTTTTGGTCATCTTTTTCACTTATGGTTCAGCCTTCCAGTTTTCAATTATGAAATTCAAACAAGGGAATCATATAAATACATAGTTATGTGTTCAAAATCAAGGACCAAGAACTAAGCATTACTATCATCACCTAAGCTTACATTCTAAAGGCACTAAAGTAATCTAAAGGCATCCATATAGCATCCATTCAAGGGATAAGGGTTACATACACAACATAGAGAGGGGAAGTCTATTCTATTCCATCCACACATAATATTACTTTGTTATATTCTAAGCTATAGTCTGTTATCAAGTGCAACTTGCACAATGGCATCCTAGAGCACCATTACAACACACACACAAGAAAAATATATACTCTAATATGTATTGCGTAGTGTTTGGTTGTAAGCTCACTCTTGGGGTGATCTTCGGTATCAATTTGACTCCCCATTTTGCATTTTCCTTTTTAGGTTTGACGCTTGAGTTTTGTGGGATTATACAAGGAAAGTTATCTTTTACATGTTATAGGTAGCTTCAGTGATGATAGTGCGAATATCGAGGTAATTAATAGAAAACAACAATGAAGACCTTGTGACATAGAATAAAATATATTCCAAACCTCTACGCATTCACCAATGCCTAGGTGCCTCTATCCTACATTGGGAACCCATGTCAGCATTATTCTCAATTTATAGATTTTACGGTGACCATTGACGACCCTATTTACGTCTATTCATTATTTATCACTTCTTGTCTACTCGAAATCAGATAATTCCTCTTACCTCTCCTTCATGCTTAGGGTTTCATACTTAGCATGTTATTTTGCTTGAGTCATCTTGTATTTTAGCATTTATACATTATATATTTCAATAGTCACTATGCAAGTAGATTTAATTCTATATTTAATTAAATCATTTGTACCTTATTAAAATGAAAATGTTTAAGCGCTGATTTTAACATCATAGTATAAATATAAGTTAATGATTTTGTTAAGTAATCATAACTGATTTTATAGTTCCATTTGGATGACCAAATGTGTCGTTGACAAACAAAGTACGTTATGGGAAAACAATGCAACATAAACTATGTTATATTAATATTATACCTTACTAAATAAGTTAAACAATTCGTATCAAATGACAATCAAATGAGATTAAGTGAACCTTTCATAATGAATGATAAACTTATGATATTAAAACCAATACTATTTAGGAGTGATTGGATCATTTAAATACAAGATATGGTTAAATTAATCTATTTTGAATGACAACACTAAGTTGCATTAAATCGATAAGAGGTACCCATAAAGGATAGTAACTCAATGAGTTATTATAATCCTCTATTGTGAAAAGGATAATGTGTTATGATACCTAATATCCTATCGTGAAAACAAACCTAGTACTAAACTCAACTAGATAGTTAATAGTGTAAATGAAGTGTGGGTATTATGACCCATCATTCCGTTCGATAGAACCCTACCCATACCAACTTAGGATTGCTACGGGAAGGGTAGTGAGTACTTAATGACATAATTCATTAGGTGGTCACTATCTTTCCCATAGGGATCCTAATATGGGACTGATAGTGTCCTCTTGAATAGAATGATGAGTTTTAGTTACTACTTCTTTGAAATGGAAACTAAATTTCTTAAATAACAAAATGAGACCCAGATAACTATGTAGAGATGGTTATGTGGTGACGAAGAAATGTTTCATTGACTTGTGTGCAGTCATAAAACTAATCTTGCATTACTTGTTTGATAACTTGGTTAAGTACTATAGTTATTTTATTACACTCTATGTTCACAATACCCTAACTTTTTGTGTCAAATACCGGATGGAATGCAAATTTTCTTATTTACTGAGTTGACACTTAGGAGTTGCACATAGTTCTCAAGACCTGTTTAAAAGTTTTAACCAAAAGTATACAAGTTATACACACTTGGTTAGAGTGAATTAAGGGGGTCAAGTAGATCCAGTTGACCCTTACAGCTACACATGGTTATCATTTGTTATTAGATGGATTGTAAACATTTAATTATGTTGGATTTTAATTTTTGCAAGTTGAAAATCATTGAAGACATTAATTTTGATTAAGGGGTTTGTTTTTAAAAAATCCCTTAATTTGGATGAAGTATAATATGGTTTTTATAATAATATTTGTTCCAAAAATTATTTGAGACTATCACGATAATTCTTTACCTTAAAGTGGTTTCCCATAAAATAATGTCTTCATTTATTAAGCTGCATGAATAATAGACATCGTCTCTTTCTCATATATTGGCTTTATCAAATCCTTACCCTTAAATTGATGACTCTCAATTGTGATGGATATTCCTTCTTGCATGAGTACTACCCCTAATTTATAACATGATTCATCCCATGTGATAATGAAAGTCTTTGAAAAGTATGGGGTCACCAAAAGTGGAGTAGTGCACATTTCCTCTTAAAGCTTCTCAAAGGCTTTGATGGATGTTTCATTCCAGTGGAAAGAGTCATTTTTCAACAAGGATATGAGTGGTGTTGCTATGTTACCATACTTTATTGTAAAATCTACGATAATAACATGTTAACCCCTAAAAGTATGAATGTTCTTAAGGGTTTTGGGCACTTTCCATTCTAACATAACCTTGATCTTTTGAGGATCTAATTTGACCCCTTCATGTTACACAACATGTCCTAAGTATTCCACCTCTTGTACTCCAAAAGAACACTTGGAATGTTTTTCATAAATTTGCTATCGTTATAGAATTATTAATACCTAGTTCATATGTTTTAAATGTTCTTCCCAAGTCCATCTATATACTAAAATTTCATCAGAAAATACTAATATAGATTTCCACAAGAAAGGCCTAAACACAATGTTCATCAAACTTTGAAATGTAGATGGTGCATTAGTGAGACCAAAATTCATTACCAAAAAATGTAATGGCCTTTGGATTAGTTTTGAAAGTTGTCTTATGGACATCCTCATCTTTTTCCTGAATTTGATGGTAGCCAGAATAAATATATAGTTTTGTAAAGTAGGAAGCACAATGTAACTCTTATAACAAATCATAAATTACTAGTATAAGGTACTTAGCTCGATGGTATAGTTGTTAAGTTCTCAATAATCTATACATGTCCTCCAAGACTCGTCTTTTTATCTAATTGTAAATATCATTAATTCATTCAAATGGAATACATTACATTTAAATAGGAATTATTTCTCTCCAATATTGTAGGATATAATTTTAACAAACCAACAATATGCTATCAAATATTTTTATCTACGTGGGTTGTTCTAACAACTCAACAAATCTTCAACCCGCTAACTAACATTCATTTTCATATTTATGCACACATAATTATATATGTGAGCACTAACATAATATATTCCTAGCATTCTCCCCTTAGTGTGAATGTGGGAGAACAATAAATGCACTTCCATCTGCAGCATGTCGCCCCTATGTTCTCATGACCTTGGTATAATGATGGTTTTACAAAGGTTGACTAACAACCTTGGCATGAACCCATGTTCACCCAAAGTATGGACCCCTACTCAAAATATGAAACCTTGTTCATAAAAATGGAGCCTTGTCCAAGGTATGAACCCTTGTTCATCCTCTTAAAGTATCATGATGTTTCTTTTACCTTGTGCTTTCTATTTTTCACTATGTTATTACATCAAAGATGTATATAGGAATCATTGCTCATTTATTACAAATCTAAACACACCATAGTTAAAAGTAAACACGCAAATGAAATACTCAAAACAAATCTCCACCAAATTTATTGTGTATCCTCGTCATTAGTGAATGGAGATATTACTTTGATTTTCCTCCACTCTCTTGTTCCTCCATCCTCCAATGTTGCACTCCTAACTCAACAAATGATGATTTTAATTCTCAACAATTTCTACATTGTTTATTATCTTCCCCCCATAATGTGAAATATTTTATTTTTCAGGAGGTTGGGTCACACCAAAAATGCATCCATGAGGCAATTTTTTTATTTTAAAAACTTTCGACAATGAATCGAATCGGAACAACAATTAACACTTTACAATTTGACAATTTAACTATAGCGATAAAGACTCGACAATCACCTTTGACTTGACAAGAATTAACAATAAATTCAATTACATATTTTATTTTGATAAAAAAATAACATATTTTTGACAATCACCTACTCAATAAAAATTAACAAAGTGTTTTACCAATTAAAAAACTTACTATAGACTTTTGGCAATCATCTAAGAGTGGTATAGGATTGGCAAAGACTCATTTGAGACTTAACTTAAAAAATAGTGCATATAATGTATAACATATGCACTACCAATAAAACACTAACAATATATAGGTAAAATAAATGGGATTCATGTACTTAAATTAATTTCAATCTATTTAGATATTTTTGAAATCCCTAAATTACAATAGACTACCAAAAAAATATCTTTTGAAAAACATGCAATTTAGAGTAGATCATTGATTATTTCTCAACCATGTGGTAATTCATATGTGATATAGATAAGGGAATTAGATCCAAGAATGAAACATAAATTACATCTGATGTAGAGTTATGATTTGTATAATGGTGTAGTTGATGGTAGTTGTAATATTTTCATTCACCATGAAGGGATCCACCACATGTTATTAAGAACAACACTGGTTTTTACAATTGATGAACTTCAATTGATCTAATTCTTTGATGTACTGATATGAGTGTAAAATTTCCAAGGTGATCATGGATCGATGAATAATTAGCACATGTGATCTCCAAAAATAGGTTTTGGATCGAGCATTTTATATATATATATATATATATATATATATATATATATATATATATATATATATATATATATATATATATATTATATATATATATATATATATATATATATATATATATATATATATCCCTCAAATAGACTTAGAATTCCACATGAATCATAGTTGACTAAGTGAATATAAAAAAGAGGTGTGATTCACCAATCTCCAATCGCAATTCTCACATCTCTTTACAATCATGACGCTTGAGACTCAATTCATTTACTTACCTCCATGCATATCAAATCTTTAATAGGACTTGGACTATCATAAATAGATTTTAACTCCTTAGATAAAACTTTAGAATGTAGTAACACATCACTAAGTTGCAATGTCAATGAAGTATTTGAATAATGTTAATGCATACATAATGATCATTACCAATGCATGATCCATAATATAAAGGCTCCAAACAAAAATTTAAAACTATGGAAATACCTAAATTATGAAGAATGTGATTCAACCAAAAGTTTTACTATAGATTTAAATTTTCAAATGACTTGCATTAATCAAGGAAATCAAGAGACAATAATGGCAAGCTACCCATTTTTCTTTAATCAAAAACACATTTCTCCCCACACGAATGGACATTGTTATGATACCAAATCTAATTGAAAATTGTTAGGTAAAACTTATTTTACTATAAGTAATTATACATTGTATTACCTTAGTTACTTTTTATCATATGTAAATTAGTATTTATTGTGGTCATCAATTTGTTACTATGGTAAATAAATGGTTTATATTTTCTATTTTTTATAAACATATTTGTTTTATTCATATATTGGTTTAATAGACTACGTAGAGGTTGATTTTTTCCAACTATGTAACGATATCTTGTTTTTATTCGGGTTGTGCAATATCTATAAATATTGCAGCCCTCGTATGCAGTATAATATGATTTATTCCCATATTATTAAGATACTACAAGATATCTTATGCGGTCTGCAAGTTCAACTGGAGCAGGATTTGGATGGCTGAGCTCACACCAAAAATCAACTTTTTCTTTTGGCTGGTACTTAGGGGCAGAATTCTTACCACTGATAACCTGATTAGAAAAGGTTTCATTATTCCAAATAGATGCCATCTCTGTAAAAAATATTCTGAGGATATCAGACACCTTCTAGTGCACTGTGAATATGCCACTAAAATCGGAATATTGCCTTTTCTAATTTCAAAGTTCTCTAGGTTGTGCCGAAGGACTTTATCCAGTTTTGGACCCAATGGAATCCCCCTTTTAAGCATTGTATTGTGAGAAGACTCTGGAAATTGGTTATGCCCCATATCATTTGGAGAATATGGAAGGACAGAAATGACATCATTTTCAGAAACATTAAGCAACATCACAAGATCAGCTTTATGAAGATCACTAATGTTGTCAAAGAGAACATTGCCAGATTCAAACCCCCCAAGAACAAGAACTATCCTAAAAATGAAGAGCATATCTTGTCCAACTGGAAAATTGGAGTTGACAATATTCAGAATAGCACACACCCTAATATTGACAGGTCTCTGATACATTGGCATCCTCCTGATCTTAACTGGCACAAATTGAACTTTGATGGGGCTTCTAAGGGTAATCCCAGGATTGCTGTAGGGGGAGGAGTGATTCGTGACCATAGAGGCAATCTGATTGCTACCTATGCTGGTAAAATGGGGGTCCAAACTAACCATTATGTTGAAGCCTTGGCTGCTCTATGGGGGCTTAGAATAGCCCAGACTCAGAACATACAGAATATTATCCTGGAAGGAGACTCACTTAATATTATTAATCATCTTAATCAATCCTCGCCCCTAGCTGGAATATCAAGGATTTCATCATGGAATCCATAAGCATCTACCAAACCTTCAAAAATATCCGTATTAGGCACACTTACAGGGAAGGTAACAAGGTTGCTGATGAATTGGCCAATTATGGCATAAATAATAATTTAACTATTTGGAATGATGCTATTTACATCCCTGAGAAGGTACAAATCAGCATTCAAGCGAAATTTATGGGCACTCAAGTGTGGAGTAAGGATAATGATGACTTGGAGTGGGCTTTAGTGAAGCTCAAAGATCACACATGTGGGAACTACTCTCATCACTCCCAAAATGTGTGCGGGATTCTAAATAATTGGGACAGATAGAAGTGCAACAATGACATTCCATACAGAAATTCGAACAAGGGTTTAGAAGGCAAGAAGGGAAAACACTACAGAGAGGTAAAAATGGGAGGAGCCCCATGTCAGATTGAACCTTGCAGTGATCCGGATTGGAAGGAAAATACAGAGCTCTGGAATCTCCTTAAGTAGGGCGGGATTACAAATTTCATCGATCGCATTCAAGGTCACGACCAGAGCATTTCAATTCAATTCGCCATGGATTGGAAGGACCACAAAGTTGAGTATGGCAGACATAAAATTACAGTGAATGAAGAGCTTATTGCTGAAGCTACTGGTTTGGAGATGGAAGGCCTCCGTTTCTTCAGCAAGAGAGTCGACAAAAAGGCGGAAGAGAAGAAATTTGTTGCTGAGGACGAGGTGTTGATGTTTGTTACAGCGGGGCTATGGGTTAGTTCAATTCCACCGCCCTTTGATGAGATAACCCGCATGATGGTCCGTTACATATCTTTGGAAGGGAGGTATGTCACTGTCCCCACTAAGCATTTGGTTTTTCTAAACCACTTCTATAGACAAATCATGGTTTGTTTCCCTCACTATCTCCTGAACTCTCTTGAACGCTCCATCTGGGAGTTCCAGAAGCATACACGGGCTACCCCTTTGCATCAAGGGCTTATTCTCTTATTGCACAAGCTTTGCATTTCCAAATACCCTAGCCTCCCTTCCTCCCCCAGCACGACTCCTCTCCCTCCCTCCACCGACACCACCCCCACTCACATCCCTTCCACCACGACCCCCACTCTCATCACTGCCACCACCCCCACCCACATCCCTTCCACCATGACCCCCACTCTCATCACTGCCACCACCCCCAAGCCTAATACCAGAAAATAGAAGAAGCTCAAGCTGGAAACCCCAATTTTGAGTAGAATCCTTCGCAGTAGCAAGGATATGGAAGTTGCACAAAACCTGCTACACATAAGTAGTGTTGGCCATGAAGAGGCCTCACAAAATGAAGCAAATAGCACTATACAAAGACTAAATGACCTTGAAAAGGAGATGATGAAGCTGAAGGAGGAAGTGATGTAGCTTACCAAGCAAAAATGGAAAAGGAAGATTGATGAGGGTACTGAGATAGATAACCAGCAAGTGGAGGACATCTATAAAAATTTTAATTCCTTGGACAATCGAGTGGGAAGATCCAAGGATCGCCATGAGCATAGTATGGAAATTTTTAATGTTATCAGTGATTTTTTGGAACAGCATGTTCATCAGCATCACTATGTTGAGTGGGATTCCAGAGACTTTGTGGGGAACGGCTAAGGAGAGCGAGACAAACCTTGGCTAATCTTGATACTAAGGACCCCACCCATATGACTACGATGGCCCTCTTCACTTCTCTACAAACCATAAAATCTAAAATCACCAGAGCAGCTAAGAAGTAAGGTTGCTTTTTGCTGCAGGTGCCGATCTTTTTTTGTCATTTTTGTTGTTTTTTTGCTATTTTTTGGCTACATGGTTACAACGCTTATTCTGTTTTGATCATGATGTAACTTTTTGGTTACGGTTGATTTCAAACGTCTATTCTGGATGTTGATCCTATTTTTACGATACTTTGATTCTTATATCTGGCTTTTTGGCCTTCTTTGTAAACAGGGTATAGTCCCTTCAAAACTATTTTCCATCAATAAAAAAAAGATACTACAAGATACTTTTTTATTTCCTCAGGATTTGGTATCAAAGCAGGTTTTGAGGAGCTAATACAAGTGAGCAACATTTGTACAAGGTTGCGGAAGTGTGAAAAGGCTTGAAAAATAAATCTACCTACCAAGAAAGCATGTGATGCCTCAGAGAAGCTTCCCAATCCCACCACTGCATCCCCATAACCTTGAATTAAATTTTCTTGGGAGAAAGAATTGCATTTTTTTACAGGAAGGCACCAAAAATTTGATTATATTCTAAGGAAATATTATATATATATATATATATAATATATATATATATATATATATATATATATATATATATATATATATATATATATATATATTGTATTTCCCCATGTAGGGTTTTACCTCTAAACATAGAGAAAGTCTCGTCTATAAACAGATTTGGAGACACCTCCAAAGTTAATAGACTATCTAAGAGGTGAGTTAGTCCAATTCTTGGGTGATTTGTGTTTCATGTACCCACCGAGATGGGTATACAAGGAGGGGTCATGGAGTTTCATTAGGTGAGTTGGAAGATCGAGTTACGTGTTACATTGTTGGGTGAGCTAAACCCCGCACCAATCGGTTATTCCATATTTTTTTCCTAGGTTGTGCAATGAGTTGACTAAGCCAAAATTGACAATGGCTGAGTTGAGGCATATACGTTGACATAGCTCCTCGGTGAGCCAACAACCATTCATATCTAGCTACGCAATGATCATTGTATTCTTATATTTTTGAGTTAATTCAAGATCGGATCAAAGTCTTCATTCAACCATGCCATGCTAACTGAGAAAGTTGTGGATTGGGTCGATTACTCTACATTAACCTCGTCAGAGAGATCCTCATTCACCTTGTTTAACATGTCAAGTTGAGCCCTCTTCCACAGATCCCCGCCTCCTTCAAAGTACCTATAAATAAATCATAGTGACGTTGTGGAAAACAAACAACAAAAACCTTGCCAAAGTAATCACGACATGCAAAATGGCGAAAAACACTAATCAACACATTGTAAAAAAGACAATACTTAGATCATGGTCTATGGAGGGGCTCCATAAATATCTCAAGCGGGTGTTCTTTGATAAAATTTAGGAGCATTTTAGCAGTTTTAAGGTCTCGTGATTTTTTATTAGTTTCCTCAACAATACTCGTTGAGATATTATAGGATCCCATTGGATTTTTATGGTTATCTTGTAGGTAAATAAAATCATATTTCTCTCTAAAATCACCAAAAAATAATGGTAGAAATGTACATTAGATTCTATTAGCCCTAAATTGTGGGGGGAAACTCCAAGCGCCCCCTCTCTAGCCACCTCTTAAGTTCAAGGGGCTAAAAAAGTGGAGCTCCTATTTTTTAGGCCTAGATTTTATTATTTCTCGTAGCTAGCTTTAAAAATATGCATGAGACCTTATTCTGTAATAAAATAGGAGCCCAAGCCCCTCCAGAGGACCATGCCCTTAGGAGGTAAAATCTGAAGGAGGAAAACCTAAAACCTCTCCTATTGTCATCCACCATGTGGATCTTCCTGTATTCGCCACATTTTCTTTTTAAAAAGTTTAGTCTTTTTTATTTTGTTTAAATAAAATTTTGTTCAAATCATATTGTACGTGTTATTGGCACTTTATTTGATACTTGCATTTTGGGAGAGGGAAAGTCACACGATTGCCCTCCCTAAGAGAATTTTTTTAATTAAATTTTTTTATCTTTGGAGGAAATTATAACGACACATCTAATATTTAGTGGAAAATAACCTCAGCTAATAGAGCTAGTTATAGCCAACGTCCCACCAATTTAGTGACAAAAACACAATTTTAGGCCAAAAACATTCCCCGAGGACCCTAAAATTACTTTGCCCACTTTTGTAAAAGGATGGGTGCCCAAAAGGGTTGTTTTCAGTAAATTTTCATTTGTTTTGCATTTTGAGTTGTTTTGAGCTCCAAAGGCCACCATGGCCTCAAAAAACAAAACATTTTTCCTACCATTCAATTTCTTGCATAGTCGGTTGTAATATTGTTTTTGCATTATTTTGTGCTAACTTTCCCTCTACTATGGTAAGAAATTATCTAAAAATATTTTTACATGACTCATATCTACTTCATGGTGATAAATACACTACGTGGAATACAAAAATTCAAACTCAACTTAAGTTTGAAAAAATTTGGAAAGTTACAAATGATTCGAGAAATGAGATAAGTAGATAATGTAACTTGAAATGATAATTTTATTAGGCCAATCAAAAGTCCAAATTGATAATCTTATTCCTTGTGTTTGATGACATGAAACCCCACATTCAAGATGCCAAAACAACAAAAGAAGTGTGGGACAAGTTGCGCATAGTGTTCGAGGCCCAAAATAAGAACATTGTTTTGAATTTGTAGAATTAGTTGCTTACATTGAAATTTAAAATGAACATGAAAGTGGAGGATTTCTTGTGAATATTGTAGTATTGAGGGTTTCACTTCTAGCCCCGTGAGATAAGGTTTTTAATGATGTTATTATTCCCATTGTTTTGAGATAACTTCCTCCATCTTACCGTATTTTTGTGACAACACTTAACTTTTCATATTAGACCATCCATTTCAAGAAGTTGGTGAATTTTTTGAATCAAGAAGAGGCACTTTATAACAAATATGAAGAAGAAGAAGATCGAGACACTATTTTCTCATTAAAAGGGAAGGGTAAAGTAGAATTTTCTCAAAATCCCAAAAACATCATCATCAAGGGGACAAGAAAAAGATGAAATGCCTTATCTACAAAAATGACATGACTTGAAAGATTACTAGTATAACACATACAAGAAATGTTCATCGAGAAATTCTAGACCTCAAAATCAACAATCACAACAAGGAATGTCACACAACAAGGGTAGAATAAGTGGAACTAAAGAAAGAAACCATGTCGCAAGGAAATGTATTTGAGCAAGAATATCACTCATATGATGAGGAATTATTATACACTTCCTATTCTAGTGAATCATCCACGTCATCTAGTGTTTTATGCGGTACGTTGATATGGGATCCAATCGACACATGACCAGCCACATAAACATGTTTTCCACCATGAGGGAAACACCTTCAAAAAATCATGTTTTGTTAGGTGATGACTTTTCTTACACTGCATGCGTATTGGGAACATTTATATACCTCTTGGTTCATGACATTGTAGATTATCTAATGTATTATATGTCTCTGGCTTAATAAATAATTTACTATCAATTAATCAACTTCTAGATCATAATCGAACATTGATCTTGATAGCCATTCGAGTAAGAAAGTTTTTATGTGAGAAAAATTCGGAGGCTCGAAAATTATTGTAAAAGCCTCAAATATGGGACGGATGTTCCATATTGATTTTTTCATAGGTATGATCAGGAACTAATGGCTAAGAATACTTCTTTTACATAGTTGTGGCATGAGAGACTTGGTCACATCAGTTTAGTATATCTCGAGACACTTCATTGGTATAATCTTGTGAGAGGTTTTCCATCTCTCAAAAAGAATACAAACAAGTGTCCTAACTTCCTCACAAGAAAACAACACAGATCTTAATTCCAAAAGAGTACTTATCGAGCTCTAGGTAAAATTTATTTGGTTCATACCAATCTTTACAGTCTGATGTAACTTAGTCAATCTAGATTTTAGTATTTCATGCTATATATTGATGATTATTCTAGAAAATTTGAATTTTTATCTTCCTAAAAATAGTGAAGCTTTTGAAAACTTCAAAAATTTCAAAGTGGATATTAATAATTATATTGAGCTCATCATATTAGATCTCTATGCTCATATCAAGTAGATAATTTTCGATCTTGAGTTCAAATCCCTACATAGAAGCTCACAAGATTCATTGTGAGATGCCTCCTCTACACACATTTAACATAATGGTTTTGTTGAGATAAGTAACCATAATATCATTGAGATGGTGTGTTATATGATCGATGATTCTAGACTAGCAAATATATTCTTGGTTGAAGAAGCGAATATATTTTGGGTTATGTGATGAAATCGATATTATATTTGCTAAATAGAGTACCCACAAATTTTCTTGATGTAGTAACACCACATGAGGCATGGTCGAATTAGAATTCATCCATTACACACCTCATAGTATTTGAATGAAAATATAGTATGCACATACACAAGTAGAAAATAAAAAAATTGATATGGAATCATAGAAACTCATCTTCATTGACTACGGTGAAGAGACTCTTGGTAATGATTAATGGATCCTATGACCAAGAAAGTATACACTAGCATATATTTTGAGTTATTTAGGAAGAAGGAATTTGATACTCCTTCTAAAGACTTACCATGTAGATAGTACACTTGTTGTGAAAATATAAGTAGATGTTCCCCCGATAATGATAGTTATGATGGGGATGATGGTCGTGATCAAACAGGACCACAACCCACGAGGAACAATACATCATATGCCCAAGTGGTATATAAACATGATTCGAGATGCAAATTTGGATGTTCCTCCATATACATTAACTACTAGACCACATACTCACAAGTAAAGCTCAAGAAGAGGTAATTTTTTCTTTGATGAGTATAGTTGTTGAATTTGTTGATCCCTCTACTGTACAAGAATCCCTATAGTCAAAATCTTGGAAAGATGCCATGGATGTTGAGTATCAGTTAGTGATGAAAAATAACACATGGTAGATTTTTGATCTTCCACCAAGGAATAATCCCATTAGTTATGTAAATACCAAATTTCCGTCATACACCCCTTGGTACCTTTCAATTAATTAAACACACCATGGCCTCATTACTAATTATTTCTAATATATTCACTTTCACATTATTAATTAATTAAATTAATTTCACCCTCACACCCCCACCTCACCATGACACCTCACCCTAGACCCATTCTAGGGGGAATTTAACTCACAATGACTGAATCATCACCCTCATCACTGAGTCATCACCCTCAACACTAATTCATCACCCTCAACATTGAGTCATCACCCTTAACACTGAGTTATAACTCCTAGTGCTGAGTCACTAACTTGACCTAACTAAATAAGACTTCTTCCTAAACTTAATTAGACCTCTCCTAAGTTCTTCCTACCTTCTCTCACATGGACTCCACTTTCCTAAGAGCACTCAATGACTAAATCACACCAAATCGGGAAGATCGCCTATTTTTGGTAAACCTAGACTTGTCTGCATTAATTGATGTCGATTATCCCTCGACCGGTGCCGATTAGCTAACCACCGTTGGTTCTTATATATACAATTTTACAACATTTTACCTAGGTTGTTCATTTTATTTTGAAAGAACTATTACATTCAAGCGTGAATCAAAATCCTCTCGGCATCCGGATGACACAAAATACTCAATCATATGCCCATGTAAGCATCTAGTTCTCCTTCTAGAGTATTGGAATACTCTTTGGAACACTTCGGGAGTATTGTCACGGCATTGAGTCCAAAATCTCTTCACGGATCAATTACCATCTACCTTCACCTACCAAATCTCTAAATGCAAGTAAGTATTCATGATTTCGATCATATTATTCTTTCTTAAAGTATAGATTCTTTACCTCTTTCATTATATTTTATTTCTTTCAGTATTCCTTTTTCTCCACCTTCTTACCAATCCACCAATCCAACCACCTATGGCCTTTTTACCTTCTGTAACTTCCCCCTATATATTCTTGAGTATTCTCAATAATATTGAACATAACCACTTCCTTTTCACTCTTTGTGCAATCACAAAGAAGCCTAAGAACCATTTTTATCAAATTATTGCCAATTGCCCCTACCTACGCTGAATACCTAACCATCGTCGGTTTCACCTTATTACCGACATCGATCACTGATCGGTATCGGTCTCTGTGTCATTTTATCCTTTCGACCAACAAGCCTATCCATCAACCAAAATTAACCCAGACCTCACCCGATAAATCCTAGACCTCATCGGTCAGACCTGCAAAACCTAGAATAACCTACCAAACCTCCATATCTAATCCTATTGTTTCCTATTAGAATAGATTTTCTTATTGTATTTGCACAATATACCTAAATCATATAACTACAGTAAGATTTCCTTACTTCATGATCTTTGCAATATTAATTTATATTTAAAAGTGGATTGACAGCCTTCTAGGAAGCATCATGCTTCCTAGATCTAGCATTTGCTAGGTAGTCCACTAACCTATATTATTAATGTTATCTGGTGGTCTTGTTGTGTTTCTTACAGGTCGTTCCTCCTAGCCAAAGGGAATCTCTTCATGATTAGCTTGGATCAAAAATTCATTAACGCACACATTCAACCTTCAACCTACATATCACAGGTATTCCTCCTAACCTATTTCCTATTCAATTTTAACTAGCAACAAATTAGGTGAAACATCTTGGCACATCCGGTGGGACCCATCAGGGGTTCTTTGCATTGTTCATTCCTAGGAAAAATTCTTGTGTATCTATTTTCATTCAAAATGAGTTCATATTAAGCTTCTTCTCTAGAAATATTCTTTTCTTCTAATTACCTCAGTGACACTTGTTTTTCGGGATTAAAAGAATATTCTTTCTTTTCTTTTATTGCATTTAGTGAAATTCATTGCCTTAACCTCTTCATAATTTGTTCTCATCGAATATAACTTGTGGATTTGGGTTTTTAAACTTGTGCACTTGAATCGTTGAGTTTTTTACATTATAGCTAATCTAAATTGTGGGAAACCTATATGTTGGAAGTCATGCCCGGTGATGGTTGAAAAATTGAACCGTAGCTCAAATTTTGCATACTCTCTATACCAAATCACTAAAAATAAACTACACAGTTCTTTAAAAACATATTTCCCAGAAGAATTTGTCAATGATCAAAGGATTGATAGTGGGCTCCAGTTGGTTTTCTCTATCCAGTCACCATCTCAGAGAAGGATCTCCCATGCCAAAACTTACATGAAACCATCCATAGTTGTAAAATTTTATAGGGCACCTTTGTTAACAAAAATTCTATTCTACTTACAGAGTAACCCTAAATGGCATAAGCAACAACATAAAATCTACAACCTAGGATTTCGTGTTTGTTAGTTTTTTTGTCTTATTGCTTTTTGAGGTGTGAGTTGTGTTTCTTGATATTTCTCATCCTTCTACGCCCCACATCACAATTGGTGTATTCCGGTTTATTACGGGTGTGTTAGGAATATTTTATAGCCATACTTTGTCTCTGGTTTGGCTCCTTTTTTATCTAAATCACCAAAACTTCATTTTATCTTCTCTTCCTAGATTTCACAACCGATATCGGTCTAGCAACCGGCATTGGTTATATCATCTTACCAACATTGGTTAATTGACCGACATCGATTTATATGATTTTTTCGTTATTTTTTTAGAATAGTATTCTCCACCTTTTTGTTCTTTTCATGGCTTGTTCTACCATTTTTATCACTCTTGAGTCTCTGATATCATTTTTAGGATCTAGGTTGACCCATTTTCACCTTTCATTACCAAATCTTTAAATTTCTTATTTTTCATAGTAGCTGACATCAGTCTTATCTGATTGGTGCAGTTACCCCACACCAGACTTCGATTAATCCAAGCTGATGTTGGCCTCTTTGTTTTTATTTTCCAATTCTAATAGCGATCTAATCAATCATTTTTAGACTTATTTTTCTCGTTCTTTTTGTGTTTCTACATCATCGTGTAGAGCTCGGAATACCCAATCTACTATTATTCACATGGTTTTGACTCATAGGTAGCCAACACTCCCATGTTTTATGTTAGCCACCATCTGCTCCCACCTAGCCCATCACCCCCTTCCATCTTATCACCTATGGACCCCAATCGGGAAATTTTCATACCCACTGGTGATGAGTAGTTTGTGAGACTCCTCGATCACAACCTCATTGCTCTTAAGTATTATCTCACTCATTCCTCTACCCATGATTCATTAGGACAACTGGTATATGGCATTCATGTGTCCCTTCCTCCTTCTCTCACACCTACTTCACCATCACCACTACCAACTCGGCTTTACCCACTTCCACATGACCACTTGTTATTTCTCAACTTGACCCTACATCATCGATATTTGCTGCACCTACGGCATTTGTCACACCTTTGACATCTATCACTTCTAAAAATGATGCCCTTATCAAGTACATTAAGCATAGGTCTATCTGTACCCACCATTCCTCATATACCTATTACATCTCAAAGAACCATTGGTGTCGAAACCCACACTCCCTTCAAAATCTGTCCTCTCCATTATGTAGTCCCTTCCTCCAATTTCTATGAGGGTATTTACCTCCATCCCATCTAACTACACTTATCACCAACAGCCCTTACCTCATCAACCACCTATTCAGGGTACCTTCCCTCTACATCCATTCCGGCCCCAAGTCACTCATCACAATTTACGTACTCGACACCACCACACATACCGGGATTTCATCTATGTTATACCCACCTTATCTACCCCCTTATACCCATGAGGGGTTCCCCATCATTACAACCTACCAATGATCTTATCAAAATGATGATGGACAAGATGCAGACATTAGAAGCCTCTGTCTTTGGCTCGCGTAATTCTCTAACTTACGATGAGATCTATAACGAGCCTATTCACTTTTTTGTACCAATTCATCCATACCCTACGCATTGGGAAATGCCTAAATTCAACTGATTCAACAACAAAGAAGACCCACAAAAACACTTGTGATCTTTTAAACATATGTGTTATCTGATCGCTCATGATGATGCGTTACTCCTACAAACATTTCCAATGTCGTTGACATGACTTGCTTTGGATTGGTATAGTGCTCTACCTAAGCACTCCATTTTCTCATTCAACCAAGTAGCTCAAGCCTTCCTAAACCACTTTTCTATTAACATCATCAATAAATTCACCATGATTGATTTGTATGCCATACGATAGTATGAAGATAAATCTATCGCATACTTTTTTCTTATTGGCCAAGATTGATGAACCAACTCACATTTCAATTACCTCAGGTAGAGATAATATAATTTTTCACCGAGCTTGTTCTAAACACATCTCCTAAACTCTCCAAGTCCAAACCTTTTGCACCTTTGATGAGGCATTCACCATGGTCCGAAACAAGAAATATGTGTCATCGAGGAGAAGAAGATATAGTTACATAACCTGAAACACCACATTTAAATCAAACGATACCTCTTCTTCTTCTTCCAAATCTCAAAATAATTATTTTGAAACTAAAGGATTTATTAATTTCATTTTCTTAAAATATGGCCCATCTCATCCATCTAACCAATTGGAACCTTCTTCTAACCTCTCCCCCATCCGAATTTTTAGTTTAAATGGGAGCAATGAAAATTCACTCAATAGGACAAACCTAATCTATCATTTTGGAAAAACTTATAAAATCTAGAGCGATCACCCTACCTCCCATCAAATTGCATGCTAGTTTAGACCCTTCTCTTCTTATACCCACATGGTATGATGAAAAGATTACTATAATTACCATCACGTTCAAGGTCATAGTGATGGAAATTGTGTAATCTTCAAAAACATTGTTCAAGAGATGTTAGATAAGGGATATCTTATTTGGACAACCAAAATGCACCAGCTAACAAAAATCTTCACATTTTTAGGAAGCCATTCCCAAATCACACACCGACATCCAACCAAACCGGTGAAACCTCAACCAATGATAAAGTAATGTTTGTGAGGTTCATGCCATTTTTGACATCGTACCATCTCTGTTATGTAGTTTCCTCCTTTTCAATCTATTGAGGAAATTCTTACACGATCCCCTTTACCTATGGAGCACTCCCATTCATCTTCTCCTCTAACCAAGGAGGAGTCTACCATACTAGCTAATACATTTTTCTCACTCATTTCCCTATCTAATGAGGAACCCACATGGACTACTCTTCTATCAATGGAAGAGTCCATTTTCCCTTTTATTCACTAAGATAAAACCCTATCTCATCCACCTTGCCTACTCCCCAACCTATGGGAGACCCATTACTAGCTCCCCTTCTGTTAGTGGTAATTCTCCACTAGGTTTCAAGGATCATGTTGATTTTCTCTCTTCTCTTTTACCTATAGAGTCGGAAGCTAACTAGTTCCATATCCTCTGGATTTATTTACGGGGTCACTAAAAATCAACATCAACTCCTTCAACTACTACGTCATTCTCACATTTGGCGGACCACTTAGACTATGTTGATCATTCCATGCTTTGGGGACACCTTCGAATGCCTATTTCAAACTAAATGAAAATGTCATCCACATATACTTCTATCATTTACCCCAAAGTGTTTACAACAAAAAAATCCATCACATTTGTGGTATTTATGGTGACATCTCTCACATCTTCACCTATATCTACACCCTTACCATTACTTTCACAACCACGTGTGCCTAAACCACTTACCTCTTTACCTACACCCAAACCTACCACTACCTTAGGGGTCATGCCGACACTAAGCCTAGTTCATCTTCCGTTAAACTCGATTTGGCTATCTCTTCCCAATCAGTCACTAAGACCATTTTCCCACCTAAGAGGAAAACCCAACCTCTCAAGTCACATAAACCACTTCACCCCCTACTCCTTTATCACCTTCACCACTGTCATCTATACTTTGTCCGCACCCCTCAAGCTTGGTCAAGAAGCTTCCAAGTCAACATAAACCAAAAATGTAGCATCCCACTCCTCATCATGATTACCCATCTCTCTAAAACTACCTACATGATCCCCACCTCCACCGTTATGTAGACCTGTTCCACCTCCCATAACAACACCTTTTCCTATGCCCTCATTATTACCTATCTTTACTACACCATTTTTGTCACCTTGGTTGACTTGTCCCCTTTCGTCATTTGCATTTCCTTCTTCATCACACACCTCTTCAGCACCTTTACCCCAGTAAGTGAAAACCAAGCCCAACACCCCTCTTCCTTCCAAAAAGGTTTTTAAACCTACACCTCCTCCTACAAACATTTCATTAGCTAAGCCTTTACCCAAGAAGGTGTGGCCTAAAACCAAAGCGTATCATCTACCAAGCGGGTGATCAAACTTACCCAAACACCTAAACCGTCTCCAATGACACCTCTCCTACCAAGATCATCCAAGATTTCATCCAAACCCACACTCACATCACATTTTGATCCATTAGCAGGATATTACGCCAATGTCTTATCTAACCTTTTGGAAACTTCATTCATTAGATTTCCCCACTTAGGCCGTATGAACCATCCAAACCTAAACCATGAGGATTTGATGATTCTAAAAATTATAATTACCATCGTGTGCTAAGACATGATGTAGAAGATTGTAATGCTCTTAAAAGTGTCCTTCTCCACTTGTGTCCTCTCAAAGAAAACTTTGATAATGATGATCTCTTAGATGAGGACCCTATTCCACTTTTACATATCACCACTAAACCTCACCCACAACCTATTCCATAACCCTTGGCTCCACCTCTGCAGCCCATTTACCCTCCCTCGACATTTGAGATTAATATAGTCTGCATTAGAGAATTATCCAAAACCCCACAAAAATGTCGGTGTACCCAAATTCTTTCACAACAACATGTTCCTTTATCATTCTTTATTTGATCATGCCATTACACCTTCCATGACACACCTTCCCCATCTCCCTCTCTTCCTCAAGTCAATATGGTTCAAGTTTCCACTCGCACACAAAAGGAAAAAGGAAAAGAGAAGATAGACAAATCATCTCGCCACACCGTTACCTAACATTCCATCCACCCATGCACCCAAAATCACCATTCGTGGACCAGCATTCCCTATTTCAGATGGAGTGGCTCATTGCACCATGCTCAAGTAGCTTCACCAATCACCTCTAAAAATGTCCCTCTATGACCTTATCCAAATATCTCAGTCTCATCGTCAAGCCCTCATTGAGGTCTTGTAATCTATTGATGTTCTACCTAACAACCCAACACTTGTCACCTCCATCTTCACCCCTCACCATGTGGCCTCTCTCATCACTACACCTCCTCCATCTACACCCGCTAGTACTCATCAAGTGGTCACAATCACCTTCTCGAGTGCAATGAGATAGCACCTCTCTAATAAGATGATTCGACCCTACCTTTTTCATCTCTGTTTATATTGAGAATATATGCATTTGTCATGTTATGATCAATGGGGATGCTAGTATCAACATCATCTCTTCCCATGTGTATCAACAAATGTGCATCCCCTCTAATCGTATGCATAGAATGTTAACCAAAGAAATCTCCTAGTTATTTGGGTAACTGGTATAAATATTCTAGCTCTCAAGTCCTCATTAAAGATCATGTGCGCTTAGATCGGTTCGCATAACTCCTTGGTTCTGAACTTCCCCTTGGTTCCCATATATTTTCCTCAAGCGCCTTTTCACGCTTTCTATTCTCTCCTTCATTTTTCTTTTCCTCTTTGTTCCACTCCTCCCTTGCGCCCACCTTCTGTGATTTTTCCTTCTTCCTAAGTAGCTTCTTCACCTTACGTGCGTCTTAAACTTGCTTGATTAACTAAGTCCTTGATCCCCTCACATGTTGTGCTCATTACTTTGTAATAGTTTTCCTTGACAATGCATTCTCTACATGTCATTTTCCTCATTTCATGTGTGCGTCACACATACCCATCCTCGCACCCTCCTTTGTGCTCCTCTATGCCAAGGTCATTTTTCGGCATGCCGGAATATGTCTTGCGTAACTAGTCAAAATGTGCCAATAGGGCATTGAATCCTTACAACAAATCAACAAGTGACACGTGGCATAAACAATAAATATTCACACAATTATACTTCATCTCGGCGAATCTACGGGTGCCACATGTTTTACATGCCTCGATGACTCTAACATCTTACGTAGTAGTCGTATCTTTTTGCTCAAAGCTTAGATCATCGCGTGCCTAGACTTATCGAGAAAGTTGTCGACATTAGCTAGAATGCTAGAAATTCAAATTCAAATTCTTAGCAGATCTAGTAGGTGAGAAATGGGAAAACATCTCTCTGAGCATTAATGAGAAGATTTGATTTGATTTGATCCACCCTCCTTTCTTCTTCAACACACCAAATAGGATTGGGGAAGCGTATTTCACATATCTCTAGGTAAATTTGTAGACATTGAATAATTATTGTTGGTGTTTTCATTTCAAATTCAAGTTTTTCCCCCTTTCTTCCCTTCTTCCTCCATGGATTCATCTATAAATGTAAGAGATAGACTCATTTGTTATGTTGGACACTCTGGATCCTTACGCATTTTGCTAAGGACTCCATACTTTTGTATTTTGAGTTACATACCTCTAGATCTGGCTCTTACATGTGGATATCACCTCCTTCATCATTATAACAGCTCTGTGCATTTCTGGAAGTAATAGAAGCATCATTTTGTGACTATTCTCTATCCTAATGTGTTTGCATTCCTTCTTCTTGCCTTTTCTTTTGTGTTGCATGTTGGTTGTGCCATTTCACGTCCCTTGCAGTTCTTTATTTAGTTTTGTTCCATGAGAATGATATGGTGAATATGTGTTTAGCTATGTTACTCGTGCCTAGCCTCCTTTCATGCATTTCCTTTCATTCTTTCTCAGAGCATATAGTGTTCATCCCTCTTTTTTGGTGTTATCACCTTTTAGTGTAGTTTCCATTCATGTCATTCTTCTATCCCTGGTCCCTATTATTAACTTAGTTTTCCCTTCCAACACTAGGAGCAGCATTAGCAGTAGAAATAGATAGAGGAACCGGCCTTCTCTGGAGATCCATCCCACATGCACAAGGTCCCACAACTTGGGGATGGTTCCATTGTGGTCTCAAAAACCTTGTCCCTTCTTAGATACGAGACGCAGGTGCACATTGAGCAACAAAAAATTTTCAGCATGCCCAGTGGGACCGGCATTAAAAGCTCAAATTTCATATCTCTAAGTTTTGGTGTGTGGACTTACTGTTTCAGCCTTTGGAAGCTGGGTTCAACACATCGGTGAGTCCCAATATTTTAAGATCTCTTTTTTAGTAGTCCTGAGCTCCTTTCATGAGAAGAGTGCACACAAGAAGAAGTGCAACAGCAGAATATTATTTTGAATACCTCCAGCTATCCCCAAGAAGAGTTTGTTGTAGAAATCCCACCCACGTATATCCATCTCCAGCACACCACACCCATTCAACTCCTTAAAAAATACAACTGACGACCATCTTGCAATGCTCCATTCATGACCTCCTCCACTAAGAAACTTTGCAAAATTTGTTGGATGAGTCCCTTATTCTTGGTTGTGCATTATGATATAGAAAATGACACACTCAAGAGTATTCCATACTTTACTAGTGATAATCAAGTCACCCCTCAAGAGCATACGTAGGATATAGCAAATGTGTGTTCACTCTATTTTATCACACATAATGATGTAGTATTCGGGCTATTTCTGACCTCTTTCAAAGGAAAAGTGCTTCAATGGTACCAAGGCTTGAGACTTGGATCTATCACCACCTGGGATGAGTTGGGAAAAACTCTTTATAATTATTTTGAAGATAATTCAAATCACCTATCTCTAGTGGAGCAACCGTGAAGAATGAGGAGGGTGCCCCGATTAGAAGATGACTGATTTCAACATCAGATTTTAGAAGACTTGGGAAAAAATCCCTCTTGTGGTAAGACCTACATTGACATGTTTTCCTATATTATCTAAAGGTGCTCAATAGTGATATTTTAGTTATGATCCAATCCATGGGAGGTAGGAATTTACTAGCTACTTATAGTATTGTAGTAAGGGCAAAAAATAGTCTTATTCAGGTGGGAAAGATAGATCCTATACCGCTTTATGATCTTGTTCCCGAGAAAACTCACAAGCTTTTGACCCCAGCCTTTTGTGGCCTCTATTCCTATTCCTGAGAAAATCATGCAACTAGTTGCCTTAACATCCTAATCTCCGGTGTAGTAGAGGGAAGATGAAGAGTTGAAGGCCTTGATTAGAAATTTATCAAACAAAGTCATATCATTAGAAAAGCAATAAAGGCGCAAGCCTATAGAGGTAATTATAATTAGGTGCATGGCCAAAATTAGCCTTGGTGGAATCGATATGGAAATCAAAGATACGTGCCCAACCAGTAAAATGATAGATGGCAGCCCAATGCACATCTACCCTTACAAGTTGTTCCTCCCTGCACCTACTATTCTAGAACCCACTGCGATTCGGTGCTCGTTTGATTGAGAACAATTTGGCACAAGAGTCAAAATGGTGCTTCCCTTACAACATGCCTCATAGTCAATATCATTATGCCAATGCCACACATACCCGAGGCCTTCATGATCCGAGAATGCTTCATTTTGCAAGCCTTCAACAAGTTCCCTGAAGCACATATCTTAGAAATACCATAAGCTCCTCCAGAAACAAATTTGATGTTCTTTGGTGTGAAAAACTTCTATGAAATCAACCAACTTGTAGAAGATACAAAGCAGAACACACGTGCAAGTTGTGAACAGCACAAGACGCAAGAAGATGATGTTAGAGTTAGGTGCGTAGGTCCCCCTCTCGTAATGCAAGAAGACCCTTAAAAGTAGAAAGATGCAGATAATGCATCCTGTAGTAAAGTGCTCAAGTCCCTATGCAAAAGGTCCCTCAAAAATATCCTTTTGAAGTAGTGAGCACCTCTCCTTTGGTAGGTAAATCCTCTGCTCTAGCTAAATTCCAAGCTTCTGCGCTTAAACACTCAAGAAGGGATGTTGTTCCCCAAATGCATAAGACAAGGGGCCTTCCATTTAGCGTTTTGTACTAGATGAAGAGAACAAACATAAATGTCACAATTGGGATGCCTTGACCATTCCATCTCGAGTGGGATCTATTGTATGAAGCACTAACGCAACTCCGTGCATTCATCTAGTTGTGCCAAGAAGAGGAGAAACAAGTAAGTAAATTTGTTAAAAATACACCCTTGTATATGTCCTTGATCATATGCAAGCACCTAGTGTATAATTACATGATTGACTCGGGCGTTAGTACTTCTATTATGCGTAAGAAAATAGGTAATGTCTTAGATTTGAAATATAGCCCTTTGTCTAAAGGAGTCCTACAACTCAATGGTTCAACTGTCACCAGCTTAGGAGTCCTCAAGGATCTTGAGTTAACCTTCCATGCATGTCCAAGCCTAAGTATTACTCAAGATGTGTCAATCATTGACCTACCTCCTTTGTTTTCCCTATGTCTATCAAGAAACTTTCCCTGCTAAAGTGGGTGGTTACGTGTCTTCGATTGGTCTCATATGTTACTCAAGACAAGGTATAGTATCGGTTTACCATACAAGATGATCTTATGTTTTCCTATCATGTAGAGTGATATGTCCCATCCCCTCTCCAAACCAACTATTTAATCCAAGAAGAACAAGCTTCGAGTTCTAAAGAAGCAGATCTCTCCCACCCTCTATTCGACCTAGTGCACGATAAATGGGTGGAAAGACACCATAAATTTGATCCCTATGCTAAAGAACTAGAATTTTATGAAAGGCGGGCTTGGTACTTATTGCATTCTTGAAGAAGAAGTTTTTCTGTCTTTCATGCTCAAGAAAAATAAAGTTGAGAAGGCTCTATGGAATTTATACTTTGATGGATCTAGAAGCGAAACGCTTGGCGCGGGAGGCAGGAGTGGTTCTTGCTATCCATATTTTTCCCCCTAGAAAAATATTGGATCAGCCATGACCCCACACAGAAAGAACACGATAAATCATGTTTGAACCCTATAAATAGGTTATAAGGAACTCTGATGGAGTGGCGGGGCTGCGAAAAATCAAACCACCCGTGCGGTAAAAATATTGAGAAACGGATCTATGAGTGAATCTATGCTTAAAATCTACCAAACAGACTCAAATGAGACTCTAAAATGAAATATCATAGTCGGAGCGCAAGGATGAGTAGTGCAAAGGAGCCAGAGGCTTGAAGAAAACAAATGGCGAAGGTTCAAAGCCGTCGAGCTTTCAAACGACTCAGAACGAGCCTCGAAATGACTAAGTATGGAGGAGACAATGGATCATTGCCAAGGGTCAAAGCGGTGCACCTCCAAAGATTAAATCCCAAGAGGTAGACTCAAAAAAGCACCAGGCCTCCATGTGTCCCAGGTTCTAAATGGAGGTAGAGTCAAAGCTAAAATTCAAAAGGTGGATAGGGTGGGCCTCAAAAAATACTTAGTATAGAAGTCTTTGGCAAAATTTGCCACGCGTCAGCTCAGCGCATCCCCAAAGGCAAAATCTTGAGCGAAGACTCAAACTTGTGCTAACCCTCCACGTAGCTAATGGTCAAAAAAGGTCAAAAGGAGAGTAGGCCCAAAATTGGTTAAGTCTCCGACCCACGAAGCGTCACATGTCTCATTTGGCGCGTTTTCAAAAGAAAATAATGGAGGTAGTTTTCAAATGAGTGTGGGCTTCCGCGTGTCCTAGCTTTTTAAAAGGGATAGATTCGAGGTTTGAATAGTCAAAGTAGAGGTAGGATGATGGAAGGTGCCAAGTGTCAGCACAACGTCATTTTAAAGGTAAAATTGGGGGCAGGTTCTCAAACAAGTGCCAAGCCTCCACGTGTCAGGGTCAAATTTTTGGCCGCTAAGCAAAAGACTCAAACAAAATACAAGGGACCCCAAGGAGCTTGCAGAGGCCACCACATGTCATTCTAGCACTTTTTCAAGATTAAATGGCATGGGAAAAATCTCCAAGGTGCGCAAGGCCACCACATAGACCCTACAGGGGCAAACTCTTTAAATATTGTGCCCCATAACCCTAATATTCAAATGGCCATATCTTTCGATTGGAGAATCAAATTTGGGTGGGAGAAGAATTTCTTGAAACATATCAACACCCTTTATGCCTTAGGAACATAAAATATCATTTTGAGAAGGCTCTAGAAGGTGAAATATGGGAAAAAGTATTCCAGGCCATTAACGTAGAATATGATCTCTTCAACTACCAGATCTGATTTGATTTGATCCGTCGGGAACCAGAAGTGACATATTGTGGGTGGATTTATAGAAGGCATTGATATTCAGTGGTTGATCTTTCAAAATGGGATTTAATGCGTATCTCAGGGTGGTTGGAGTAGGATTTGAATTCTTCCCTCTTCTCTCTCCCATTCTTCCTATATATTGTAATAGAGGGGCACATTCAAATGGTTGGTCATTTTTTCCCCGCTGCCACCCCCCTTCTCTCTTTCTTTCTTAGGGTATAACATGAGTCTAAGCCTCCTCCCATGGCTCTGTAATGGAATTTTCTTGCCTCTTTCCCACTAATGATGTATTGTGTAACATTTTTAGCAATAGAATATGTTTTGTGATGCATCTGTCCACCCTTGGCTTATTTTGTTGTCTCTTCTTACCTCTCATCATTGCAGGGTATTCTATGCATACTCTGATGTTCGTTGTGGGTCCTAGGAGTTGTGCTTAAAGGGTTTTGAAGTGGTGTCTATGTGAAATCTATCTTTTGTCTATGGTGCATCTTATCCACCCTCTCCTCTGCTCACCTCTCTCCACTTCAGATGGTCAGTTCTGTGATTCAACCACTTCCTTTTTTGTTGTATCACCACTTAGTGTAGGTTCTTTCACCTTCTCTCTCTTTTTCTGTCCCCTTAGAATGGTAATATTAGGATAGGATAGGTTCTTCTTGCACTAGATTAGCTTGTGGTAGGTAGATTAAGAGGTGAGAACTGGCTTTCTCTGGAGGTCCATCTCAAGTTTTACAAGTCCCACAAACTTGAGAGATGGTCCCATGTTGTGCAATCACATCGGATGCTCCACTTCACACCGGGCCATTCGAGGGGTCTTGTGATTTTTCACTAATATTTTTGGCACACCACTGTGGGACAATTCTCATTAAAGCACCTTACCACTTCATTTAGCAGGTTGGTGTGTTCTTGTTAAATTCATCTTTTTGAGGCACATGTAAGCACATCTCGCGACTCCATCTGGTCAACAACCCATCCTAGGAGTTGTAAACCTTTTCCATCCATTTCCATTCATTTTCATTCATTTTTTTCTTCCATATCTTCCATTTTCCCCCCCATTCCATGAATTTTTGAAATCATGAATTCATTTCCTTCATGGAACTCACACTTCATAGCAATGCAGTTCACCTCCAATGCATTTTCAACTCCTCCATATCAGCACTATGATCAGATCCAAAGTAACTATGCTTACCCATATGAGCAGGGTCAAAGTTAGTTTGGCCATGGATCTTATCAAGAACAAGGGTATGCATACAATGACAACAATCAAATGGAGAATGTTGGTTTGCTGGAGAATATTCAAAAAATGGAGGCTGGCATGGTTCAGTCAAGGGCCATAGCACAAATGAAGGCATTCAAGATTGGTTATATGGCACCTTTTCCATGGAAAGGCCCTTTTCTAATACATTACAACCCTTAGGAGAAGCTTGAATTCATGGTTGAAATGTTGCCTTAGCTTACATAGTGGATTGAGGACATTGAAGCTTATGAGAAAAGTGTGAGACAACCTTGTCAATGGGTAAGTCAATCACTAGCTCCTGTCCTTCATTTCCTTTTTCTCAAACTTTATCATTTCAACATGGTCAAGAGTCAAGCCCCTCAGTTTCTACCCCAAGTGTTGGTTTCTCTTCTCCATCCCTTGATCTTCCACCTCATCTCAGTTCTTTTGTCCTTTTCCCTTCCAAACATTCATCCCCTCCAAACAAACAAGAAGTTCTACCTCCCTTCCCACCACAAACAATTGCAAAGTTGGTTGAACCCCAACCTGCCACTCCTCTTGCTTTCCCAAGTCCATGTTGGGAAGAGACTCAAGAATCCAGTCAAGGAGAACAAAGCAAGAAGAGGATCCCAATAGAAAATAAATGATAGACAATATGAAGAGTTGGGCTGCCAAATTTAGGTTTACAAAGATCCCCTTGATGGTCAAGCCAATAGAGGAGGTCAAGGTTGAAGAGCCAGTGGTGGCTGAGGTTGAGTTTGCAGCAGAAGAAGAGAAAGAACAAGAGGAAGAAGATCAATAGTTTGTTTTCTCTAAATGCAATGTACCTAATGGCACTCTATCTAAGGAGAATGTTGATCTAATCCAAGCTGCACAACTAGTTAAAGAGGAGGAACAATCAGCTCCAAGCCCCATTGAAGAGGAGCAGCTGGGAGAGATCAAATCAGTGTTGAGGCCACTCAATGAAGAAAGCATCATTGAATATTTTTTTCTTTCATTTCAAGGGCCTGATTTGATTGATGAACCCATGATGGAGGAGGACCATACAGTTTTAGAGGCTCCAAGTGTGGAGCAAGCTATAGAAGAACCTTCATTTCTTCCTCCCACTTCATCCCCTTCAAGCTCTAATGTTGAAGAAGAGTTTGATCTTTCAAACTTCATGTTTAAGAGTGAAGGGATCCATGGTGATCAAGTTATAGATTAGGAGGACACCATGGAGGAGGTAGAGCACATGCAACAGGACAACAAGGAGGCAGACTACTGTCAGACTTGGAAGATTGCTTTAATGAAGAGGATCCTGAGGAGATAACATCATTTTTTCCTCCATCTTCCACCTTCCAAGCACATGAACCTACTTGCCATGAAGGAGAACATCCAAATGCAATAGCCTACATTCCATAATGGCCCTCTAGAACCAAGGTTGGAAGATCTTGATCTTCCATGTTCTTCAAAGGAGGAGGAAAGCAAAAGAAAGAGAATATCACCATCCCTCTCACACCATTCATCCAAGAGGGTCTACAAGAAAACTCCATTCTTGGAGTTAAAATTCAGAATGAGGGGCACATTCAAAGGATCAAACTGTGCCCAATCAGGTACTTGGCTTCATTGGAGCCAAGGGAGAAGCCAAAACTAGTCATGCCTACTTCAAGGCATGAGGATGAGCATCAAAGTACCAAGGGTCACCATCAATACCTCCAGGAGTCTAATGCAAATCAGCTTGAAGAGGTATTTTCCATTAATGTTGATACCTTGATGATTTGGGTGGAGGACCGGCTTATTGTCAATTTTTCACTCATACAGGCAGCTATATTTAGTGTCAAATCATTTGCATGGCTGCCCCTTTTGAGAAAGGGAAGCTACTTCTCCCTTCTATAGCAGGATTTGTTTAGCATTTTTTCTCTCTAGTTAGTTTAGGAGTAGGAGTAGACTTTGTTTCCAGTAGAAGAAGTGCTTATGCACACTCTACATGTCTCATTTGAGGCATGTATGATTTGGTCTTTGTACATAAGTTTTGTATTGCTCGAAGGTGCATAAGGCCAGAGCTCTTCAGTATTCATGTCAAGAAGAATCATAGCTGCCTGTAACATTTACTAGTTCTAAAAGAAGAAAATGTAGAGAAACTAAAATCTGTCTTCGAAACAGTCCATTCATGGACAATCAAAAGCCCCTAGTTGAATCAATTTTCTACTCTTAGAAATCATTGTCTTGAGTTTTCTTATGAAAATTGAGACTATAGATGGTCGGGCTCATGGATCAAAGGCAGGATCATTACCAGGCCATCATTCTGGACTCCTTGCCTAATGGACATAACAAGGCAATTGGTCCTCTCATCTAGCAGGAAAATACCCATGCAAGTCGCCAAAACTGTTATCCATATTTTTTCCCCAACAAAATATTGGATCAGCCACGACCCCGCATAGAAAGAACCTAAGAAATCACATTCAAACCCTACACATAGGTTGTAGGGGACTCTCAATGGAGTGGCAAAGCCTACGAAAGATCAAATGACCTAGTGTAGTAAAAAAATTCAAGAAACGGCTCTATCAAGTGAATTCATGCTTCAAATCTAGGAAGCAGACTCAGGAAGGCTCTAAATCTAAATAGTAGTCTCAGAGTACAAGGCCGAGTGGTGCCAAAGGAACTAAAGGCTCAAAGAAAATAAAAGAAGAAGGTTCAAAGTTGTCGGGATCTCAAACGACTTAGAACGAGCCTCGAAACGACTAAGTATGGAGGAGACAGTGGATGTTGCTTAGTGTCAAAGTAGCACACCTCAAAGATTAAATCCCAAGAGGTAGACTCAAACAAGTTTAGGCCCCCATGTGTCCCAAGTCAAAAATGGAGGCAGAGTCAAAGGTAAAATTCAAAAGGTAGACAGGGCGGGCCTCAAAAAAGACTAAGTATAGAAGTGCTAGCGGAAGCTGCCACGTGTCATCTCGGTGCATCCCCAAAGGCAAAATCCTGAGCGGAGACTCAAAATTGTGCCAACCCTCCATGTAGCTAATGGTCAACAAAGGTCAAAAGGAGAGTGGGCCCAAAATTGGTTAAGTCTCTGACCCCGCAGAGGCCTCCACATGTCTCACCGGTGTGTTGTCAAAAGGAAAGTCTGGAGGCAGTTTTCAAATGAGCGTGGGCTTGTTGTGTGTCCTAGATTTTTAGAAGGGACAAGTTCGAGGTTTGAATATTCAAAGTAGAGGCAAGGCCAGTGGAAGGTGCCAAGTGTCAACATGGTGCCATTTCAAAGGTAAAATTGGGGGCAAGTTCTCAAACAAGTGCCAAGCCTCCATGTGTCCAGGGTCAAATTTTTGGCCCGCCAAGCAAAAGACTCAAAAAAAATACAAGGGACCCCAAGGAGCTTACGGAGGCCACCACATGTCATTCTAGCACTATTTCAAGAGCGAAGGGCATGGGAAAAATCTCCAAGGTGTGTGAGGCCACCACATGGACCCTACAGGGGTAGACTCTTTAAATATTGCGCCCCATAACCCTAATATTCAAATGGCCATATCTTTGATTGAAGAATCAGATTTGGGTGGGAGAAGACTTTATGGAAATGTCTCGACACCCTCTATGCCTTGGGAACATAAAATATCATTTTGGGAAGGCTCTGGTAGGTGAAAACTAGGAAAAAGTCTTCTAGGCCATTAACACAGAATCTGATCTCTTCAACTACCAGATCTGATTCGATTTGATCCATTGGGAACCTTTCAAAGAAAGATTCAATGCGTATCTCAGGGTGGTTGGAGCAGGATTTGAATTCTTCCCTCTTCTCTCTCCCATTCTTCCTATATATTGTAATAGAGGGGCACATTCAAATGGTTGGTCGTTGTTTCTTTTCTGCCCCCTCTCTCTTTCTTCCTTAGGGTAGAATGTGGAGTCTAAGCCTCTTCCCATGGCTCTGTAATGGAATTTTCTTGCCTCTTACCCCCTTTGATGATGTCTTTGTGTAACATTTTTTTAGCAATGGAATCTATTTTTTCATTCATGTGTCTATCCTTGGCTTATTTTTTTTTGTCTCTTCTTACCTCTCATCGTTGCAGGGTATTCTTTTCATACTCTAATTTTCATTGCAGGTCCTAGGAGTTGTGCTTAATGGTTTTTGAAGTGGTGTCTATGTGAAATCTATTGTTGGTCTATGGTGCATCTTTTCCACCCTCTCCTCTGCTCACCTCTCTCCACTTCAGGCAGTTGGATCTGTGATTCAACCACCTCCTTTTCTGGTGTATCACCACTTAGTGTAGGCTCTTTCACCCTCTCTCTCTATCCCCTTGGAATGGTTATATTAGGATAGGATAGGTTCTACCTACACTAGAGTAGATTGTGGCACGTAGATTAGGAGGCAAGAACCATCTTTCTCGGAGATCCATCTCAATTTTTGTAAGTTCCACATCTTTAGAGAGGGTCCCATGTTGTGTAATCACACTCGATGCCCCACTTCACACCCGGGCCATTCGGGGGTGCTGTGATTTTGCACTAACAATTCTCATTTCCCCTAAGGATGAGAGATTCTTCTTCACACACAAGCTGGAGTTTGCATGTTCTAACAATGTGGTAGAGTATGAAGCGCTGGTGCATGACTTGCTCATTTGAGAAGAAGAAAATTAAGGTGTTGCAGATTTTGGGGACACATAATTGGTTATCTACTAGGTTACCAAAAAAATTAGACAAATAATAATCTTCTCAAAGCTTATAAACATAGAGTGTGGGACGTCCTTGAGAGCTTTGATGTTGAATCTATAGGTGGTGTTGCGCGAGAATAAACAGGGAAGGTAAACAAATGGCCTTACCTTTGGGTTCAATTTTTCTCCTCGAGGACTTTTTAAAGGAAACACTCATCTTATTAAGATGGTGACGAGACCATCCATTCAGAAAACAACACCGGCTGGAAAGTGTTTGACACTGATGTGTAGATCATCTAGTTTATCTAGAATGAAGTTGAGTTCTCATCAAGCATGCAAGTTGACTTGCATGAAAACTATGTTGACCAAGTGATACAAGTTGAAGAAAAAAGTTTCCTAAAGGGATGGTCACCTTAGATAAAATGTTTAGCCATGATGATGAGTTCAAGTGTGAAGAAAGGTACATGTGCACCATGTAAGAATACTACTCCTTAGTCACGATTACATGCGGGAAAGAGTTTTTCTTAGAAAGACTTGTGCTGTCAAGAGAAATAGGCCTTCATCTCTCTCTGTCGAAAATATAGTGATATCTTCTCATGGGAGTGTGAATACCTCAAAGGTTTTGATCCAATTGTTTATCAACACTCCATTAACCTTGATGCTGGTATCAATACCCTCGGATGAAAGAACCGACCAGTCAATCCAAAGATAGAGCCCCTCATGAGAAAGGAGCTATCCAAACTCATTGAAGAAAAATCATTTTTCCTATCAAATACTCTACGGGTCGTAAATCTGGTTCGATGCACAAGAAGAATGGTGAAATTAGACTCTGTGTTGATTTCGAGAGATTTGAATAAGGCATCTCTAAAGGGTCATTATCCTTTGCCTTGATGGAGCAGATTTTACAAGCGTGGCTAGTGTGCAGAGATTCTCCATGCTAGATGGTTATTTAGGTTTCAACCATATCTTGGTCAAGGAAGAGGATCAATTCAAAAGGGATTTTACAACTAATTGGGAACATATACATATCAAAAAATGTCCTTTGGTCTGTGCAATCGAACACGGGCGCCACATTTCGGTGCGTCATGGATATTTCCTTCAAAGGATACATTAATGAGTTCATCTTGGTTTACCTTGATGATATAAGCTGTCTTCTCAAGCAAATCATGGATCATATGGCACATCCGAGAAAATATTTGAGAGATGCATAAATTTTAGGGTGTCTCTTAACCATAACAAGTGCAATTTTATGGTGGCATAGGAAAGATATTGGACCATGTGGTTTTAAAGGATGATATCGTAATTAATCCTAAGCATGTTTCACTATCCTGGCTCTTTCCCTGTAGGCACACAAAAAGGCCTTACAATCCTTCCTTGGTAAGATCAATTTTTTTAGGTGTTTTATCCATATCTTAGTAGGACTAGTTCGGCCCATTACCTTGATGCTTAAAAAGGACATAGCCTTTAGATGGATAGTAGAAGGAAGAGAAAGCTTGAACAAGATCAAGCAAGAAATTACTTATGCACCAACACTTATCAATCCATATTATTCAAAGGATTTCATCCTTTATGCTTATGGTACTGATGCGAGTGTTGTTGTTGTCCTAACACAAGAAAATGAACAAGGATTAGAAAAACCAGTGGCTTTCTTCAGCTAGACGCTGAAGGATTATGAACTAAAGTACAGTCACATGGAGAAGCAAGTCTTTTCCATCATGCGCATGCTCAAGAAATTCAAGAGTATGCTCGCCACCAATCATATCAAGGTGTTAGTATCCCAATATTCTGTCAAATAATTCATCATGGGAGTAGAAATCAATGAGAAAAGAGCATGATGGGTGACCAAAATCATGGAGTATGATGTGACTATTAAGGCCACAAAGCTGGTAAGAGGTAGTGCACTCTGCAGCATATTGTTGAGGATGCACAGAATAAATACGAGGCTTCATTATTCTAGGATGAGAACCTCCTGCATGTAGAAGTTGAGAAAAATATAGACCCTGGTGTGCGTGACTAGATGAAGGATGTGATCACATTCCTATCCAGAGGTGCATACCCTCTGGTATATACAAAGAAAAGAGAAGACATCTAAGATTACAATCTATCCATTATGTGTTGATTAATTGACTTCTCTTCAAAAGAAATCTTGATGGCATGTTGTTAAGATATATCAAAGACATGCAAGCTGAAAAAGTGTTAGCAGAATTTCACGATGGATTCTTTAGTGGACACTTCTTTGCCAAAAATACAGCAATGAAGATCATAATGGCGGGTATTTTCGGCCTACCTTGTTTGCAAGCACACAGTGTGTCACAAAATGCAAGGAATGTGCTTTCTTTACAGGAAAGAAAAGATTGGAAATGCTTCCCCTCCAACCAATCTAAGTGGATCAGCCTTTTACACAATGGGGTCTTGACTTCATAGGCATCATCAATCCACCTTCAAGAACTATACAAATATGGGTATTGACAACTATAGATTACTTCACCGAGATGGATAGAAGTTGTCATGCTTAAGGAATCAACCAAGTCAGTCATCCTCAATTTTCTTGAAGGTGTAGTCATAAGGTTTGGCATTCCTGAAACCATTATCTTTGATAATTCAAAAGCCTTCCTTGGTACTAAAATCACCTTGATTGGGCTCTAAGTCTAGGCGTTTACCTTAATACTTCTTCTAACTATTACCCTCAGGGAAATGGCCTAGCAGAATCAACAAACAAGAACCTGATCAAAATCATGAAGTGCACAATGAACATCAGCCAAATACAGTGGCATATAAAGGTATCGCACACTCTAGGAAGATAGAATCACATTCAAAAAGGCAATAGGAACTTTTCCTTATAATCTTGTCTATGGCAAGGAGGCTACCCTTCCTTTGACACTAAAACTAAATTCATTAGCGCTTACCCAGTAGATGGAATTTGAAGGTGCGTACCAGAGAGAAATCAAAATGGCAGAGCTAGTTAATCTTGAAGAACTAAAGAACTCTTGCATGATCAAGCTAGAACATCATCAGCAAGCAACAAAGAAATGGTTTGACAGAAAGGCTAGGCCTCAAGCTTTCAAATTTGGGGACTTGGTTCTAAAATGGGATGCTAATAGCTAAACCAGGGTACCATTCAAAGTTTGATGCACTTTAGAGTGGCCCGTACATCATCAATTCCTACAAAGAAGCTAACTCTTTTGAGTTAACTCATTTTGATGGAGGCACACTACAAATCCCAATAAATGGGATCTGTATCAAACTTGTCCATTAAGTGTATTGCATCATGTTGCATATATTAGAGTATTTTCAATTCCTCCAAGTGCATTGTGTGCACATTATTTATTTATATATAGTTCTTTCTTCTCACGTGATTTTTACATGTGCTCTTTTGTTGTTTCCGAATGTAGAGCTTCTCTCAACGGTTGCATGATTCAGAAAAGAGTCAAGAAATGATATTCAAGTGACTACAAGGGTAGTTTCATGATTACATAGTAGACCCCATGCCCAATGGATGCTTGAGCACGATCTTCTTCATCTAGCAGAAAGATGGCCCGAAAAGTTAGCAAAACTGTTATCTAAAGAACTCTCCTAGTTATTTGGGTAACTAGTATAAATATTCTAGCTCTCAAATCCTCATTGAAGGTCATATTCAGTTAGCATAATTCCTTAGTTGTAGCTTCCCCTTGGCACCCATTATTTTTCCTCAAGCACCCTTGCGCACTTTCTATTCTCTCCTTCCTTTTTCTTTTCCTCTTTGTTCCACTCCTCCCTTGCGCCCCACCTTCTGTGCTTTTTCCTTCTTCCTAAGTAGCTTCTTCACCTTGTACACATCTCAGACTTGCTTCAATCAGCTAAGTCCCTGATCTCCTCACGCGTTATGCCCATTACTTTGTAATAGTTGTGCCTTGACCATGCATTCTCTACATGTCTAGTTTTCCTCATTTCACGTGTGTGTCGCACGCACCCATCCCTCACACCCTCCTTTGTGATCCTCTATGCCAACGTCATCTTCTGGCATGCTTGAATATGTCTTGCGTAACCAATCAAAGCATGCCAATAGGGCATTGAATCCTTACAACAAATCTACCAAGTGACACATGGCATAAACAACAAATATTCACACAGTTAGCCATCATCTCAGCAAATCCGTGGGCACCACATCTTTTACGTGCCCTGATGACTCTAAAATCCTCTGATATTCATATATTTTACTACTGAGTGAGATCATCACGTGCCTAGACTTGTCATAAAGCTACTCGACATCAGCCTAGAATGCTATAAATTCACATTCAAATTCTTAGCAAATCTAGTAGGTGAGAAATGGGAAAACATCTCTCTGAGCATTAATGAGTAGATTTGATTGCTCCAACCACCCAATTTGATGTGTGTAACATTCCCATTTTAATACTTTAGAAACAAGGGAAAAAAAATTACACAATGTTCTCTGTTCTAAATAAAACATAATTTAGAATGCACATTCCATGCCAATCAATCTCATAATAGATAACCATATACAGCTGTAAATGACTCGGTGAATTACCGATCTCTCAATTTTGTATTTTAAGTATTGAATACATTTATGTATACTATGTATACTTGGTTTTCTTACCCTATTGCAGTCTTGAGTGATCTCATTTAAAGAACCTATTTGAATATTTGTTACTAATATTCATCTGAAATCACGTTCCTTAAACTAGGTGACATAGGACAACGCAACCAATAGCTTGGGATACTTTGGCCAAATATTTCCAACATATTGTTCATGTTATTATTCCTATACGGCACATTCGTCAAAAGCAGAATATGTCCTTCACCTCACTCTTCTGTTATCTAGGATGGTCTTTATTGACTTATGTTAGTCCACTTGTCCTAGGTTTGACCCTAACCTAGGTTAGTGATATAATTTGGTATAGGGAACCACTCACGATGACTTAGGGCATAGGGGCATGCTCAACCAACCTAAGTCGATCGAATGTGCCTAGTTACCCTAAGTCATAGAGAGCTACTTCCTATTCCAATTCATACTGCTAACTTGTCCTAGAGAGAAACTAAGTTCAAGTCTAGATGTGTGTAGATCTAGATGAACTAACACGGAAGGGTGTTACAACATGTCAACTACAACACTATATCCTCATGAAGGTGAAGACCCTAGTCTTCACAAAGGTATAGATTTGTAATTGGCGTGTGCCAAATTCGACAACTGCTTCATCACGATGTACATACCTTTAGGAGGTCATTAAAACATAATTAGTTTTGGTTTAAGATTCAAATTATAGAAACCTTCATAAAACCCTAAATCCAACACCCCTTAAGTTCTTCATCCATATTTGATTTAATTAATATTAAATAACTTCATTAACTCATGATTGCTTTTATGTTTATTAACTTTGACTTGTAAGCAATTATCAAAAATAGAAACAAACATACATCGTAAGGTTAATTTAATGTAACTCAACTGTTCAAATAAGGTGTAGCAACCACATAGGTTCAACTAGAGTAGACTTCATAGAAAATGAAGTCTAAATGATTAACGATCATAAACACCATTCTTTTACTTTACATTATTTTGAGAGAGAAGAATCTTCCTCTTTATGGTTAAGTGTTTAGGGTTTATCATACCCTTTTATCTTTCACACCTTCTATAATTTAATTGTATGTTCATTTTACATCCCATTACTATATTATATTTGTTTAGATAAAGAACGTCATCTTATGTAACTTAGCAAGTTGCATCCTAGTAAGGAGATTGAACTATTTCCCTTCATCCAACTTATTAAATGACAATAGAAATAAGGATACAAACAGATATGAAAAATATCAACAAGATAGTATTCCAATTTCCTTCATAAAATGTACAAGAGAAATTACACAAAAATTTGTAGTAAATCTCCAAAATTTTCAATTCATCATGATAGAAATACACAATTTACAAGACTATGCATTTCAGACATATTGCATGTCAAATAGCATAAATATCATTAAAGAATACAACTTTTCTTTTTCAATACAACTCAAGAATGAATCAGAGTTCTTCTATAAAAGAGCCAGACTTTAAATCAACCAATACATCATACAAGTTATTTCCTTCCTTTATCACTACGAATTCCATCTGTAAAAATTGCTAGCATGGGTTAGTTCATTGAACTGAGCATGATAAGCACTAAGCATTAAAACAAAGTGCCTTTAACTAATTGTTTCATTAAATAAACTCTGCTTTTACGAAACAATAGGTGAAATCATACAAATAAATCATAAGTAATAACAACCATAAAAGAAGCACAATAATAAATTTGAATTCACTTTATAGGAAGAGATCATAATATAATCAACAAATCTATTGCATTATATCAGATAAGTATTGTCCCAAACAATTACTTATTTATATCAAATAATAGTTCCTATCAATTAATTATTTCATAATTCTTTCTAAATTTGAAATATATAATCAACTTCACTATATAAACAAAAGAGTTACTTTCATAAACAAATACCTTCTTGTTCATCTTTACAAATTTTCAAGAAAACATGTACAATCAAGTTCATTCCAGCATCGTAACATTTATAGGATGAATCATCCAACAACTTAAATAAATAAGAGATTCACAATTCAGATGTGGCAGCCTAATTCTAGGTCAAAAATATATAGCCTAGGTTCTTAGATTAGGCCTCTTATTAACATTAGAAAAGTATTTCCCAGCCACAATGTTTTACTTCAATTAACTGAAACAATTATTAATTTCCTTCAATACAATTTAAGTGGAGAAGTAAGTAGTAACAATTACTACTCAATTACTTTAATAAAAGTAATGTAATTGATTCAATTAAACCTATAACAGGTTTATATAAAGAAAGGAAGATCAAACTAAAGAGTAAATAGTTTACAACTTCCTCATCATTCAGGTTAAACCGAATTCCCATATGCATCTTTAGAAAAGAAGAATCAACATCCTACCCTACAGTTTCAAAAAATGACAATGGAGAGCTTATCACTGAGAGTGGAAGAGGAAGGAGTTATGCATCAGAAGAGATTTCTATTGTTCATTAAAAAGAAATAAGGTAGTAAAAGAACTAGTAGAGACCGTTCACCATACCCCCAATTCTTTTAAGAGATAGAAATCAGGTACAGAAGATACAGAACGATTACATACATAATTGTATCTTCAAATAAACCTTCAAAGAGATTCACCATTTAAAGAAACAAAAACCGTTAATCATATACTTATTTCATTCCAAGAAGGATGCAAGAAACAAAAATAGTTATCAACTCACTATAACCTTAGTGAATTGTTCTACATCATTGAAGATTCCAGCCAGTGATCCACAACCATTCATTCCTTCAAGAAAAGTAATTCTACGAAAAGATCATCTCATATTCGTAACCATTCAGAGAAGGAAGGAACCATCCTTTGAGTGAATAGAGATCAAGAAAGCTTACAACGAAATGATTTGGTTTGTTCAACAACAAAACAAACAATCAAAGAGTTGAATTATCCATTCAATGAATCCCATGAAGTTACAATAGTCATATCTTACATGATACATTAACAAATTACTAGGTAGTTTCCCAGCTCTGGACAAGTAAGTTTACCAACCACATCCAAGTCCTAAAAGTGTTAAGGATGGAAATATCAAACTTAAGAAATTCGAATAGAGCTAAGAATGATAATAATGGTATCAACTTGGAGAAGACCGTCTACCAATGTATTTTCAAACAACATAACTTCAACTATCTACCGATAGCTCAACTTCCAAAATTTTAAAGGAAGACTCAAACAAAAATGAACTACACAGAAGACTTCATCACTACTATTTCCACAGTTAAATTCCAAGACCATTTAAAACCTAGAAGTCCTTTCAAGAGTTTGAAAGAGAATACTAAAACCAAACGACAAAGTTTTAAGTCAAACTTTCCTTCTATTTCCCTCACGAGCTCGAACTGAAACCGTTAATCAAAATACCATAACTTACTCAGCTCCCATCGATTTTAAGGTTTGAAGTAGTGGAGATCAGTACAGAAATAGAGCAAGTTATTCCTTCACGGTTTTTATACAAGTTAGAGTACAGAATACAGACAATTCCATAAACCTCATTCACCCATTAACCTTTTTTTAACATGAGTTCAAGTTCATACTGCAGATCAAAGTATACAAATACAGTCCAAAAAGGAGTATTTAAACTTCTACAAAACAAGATATGACATAGGAGAGTATTCTTCTACCTTCCAAAAATAATCAAAGGCATTCAGTTTTAACAAAGTGCAGGTGTACCAGAACAGATGAAACAAGGTATGCATTCCTTACCTTCATACAAGTTCATGTTCAAGAAATGATTTGAAATATATATATACCCATACTGAGACCACAAAGGAGTAATACAACTTTAATAACTCAAGGATGCATCAAGAGAAGAGTATTCATTTACCTTCTAATTTCAAAAGAGACTTCTATTTTGAAGCTCAAGGAAAAAATAACTTACTTAAACCCTTTTTGAGCAAACAAACCAGAATACAGATTCAATAAAAAAACTCAAGTCTCAAACAACCCCAAGTGTATTTCACCATCGACTCATTCAGAGAAAGCACCCAATGATAAAATTATCATGCAAAGGTTCCATAAACCAAGAAAACAGAGGTTCCTTCAGCAAGAAAAACAAATAACTAGAATAAAAATAGAAACCCATTTATCTCATGAGAGTAGAGTTCCTTTAATGGAACATTTTGAGAAAAGTAAGAAATCTTAATGGATAGAGCCTATCATGCCTAATAGTGCTTCTATTGATTTGAAGAAGACTTCAGCCTGAGCCTCCAAAACTTCTTCTTCTCAAGCAAGATCAACAACCAAAAACTTCTTTCTCAAATGTCTCATATACTTCCCTTGAATCGAAAATAGACCAAGGGAATCAAAAATAGCCACAAATTGAAAATAGAATTGTTGGTTGAAGAACCAAATAGCTCCATGCAGAGAAAAATCAAAAAGCATGAATGACCAAACAACCTCCAACAAATCCACCCACATGGTTTCCAAGGTGGTTTGCTCACCAAAAATGAGGTTCATAAATGCCATTAATTCCCAAACTCCCACCTATCTCTCCACGCCACCGCCATCCAAAATTGGCAAGACCCAATTCAACTTCTGCATGCATCACTAAATATTTGTGATGACTCCACATAGACTCCCACTAAATTTACATGCCTCTACCTAAACTGGCAATACGATGTCCATTTATTTCAAAAATAAAATCAAATTAATAACTTAGGAACCGTCACCAAGCTTCCAACTTGCCATACGACCCTTAGGTCCCCTTCCAATACTTCATTAGTTTAGGATAAATACCATTAGCTTAGAATATGACCATAGGATAGTTTAGAATTATTTACCATAGGTTTACAAACATTACAATAGGTAAATTGTCATCCTAGGATAGGTCATACTTCACAACAATTTAGTATTAGGTATTAGGTTAGAAATAGACCTAGCATCACCTTAGGTTATTCCCCACATCCCAACTTAGAACATGTAACTTAGGATAGGATGTTATCCCAAATAAAGTAGACATAGATAGAAAATAGGTACATTTACCTTAGTTTAGAATCCCATTAGGATAGATCTCATAGGTCTAGGACTTAGATTTTTCCTCAATAGTCCTGAAGCAAGCCTCATTCCACTTAACACCGTTAAGCGTCCTAAAGAGATCAATCAAAAATATCCGAGCACATAACATACAATAGAATGTAGGCATGATCTTTCAAGAAAATAAAAGAATTTGTAAACATACAAGAGTTCAATCCATTATGTCTTTAAACCTCTGAATGTCAGTTTACCATTCAGATCAGGTAAGAAGATTTAAAACATACCTTAGATCAATGGAATTTATCCAAGGATGTGATAATAAATAGAGATAATTTTTCAACCATCATTACCATATTACAACTTATCTATCCGAAACAAAAATGGATTCTTTGCAAGCAACAACATTTCAGCCTAATGAATCCAAGAGCATAAATGACTTATCCATGGCAAGCATGATTTCTAAAAATCAAAGGAACACACCTTATCAATAAAAATCACATGTCAATGCTTGCAATGCAAAAGAGGAAAGATAACAATTTTTCAAAGGTGTTACATACTTCCCTCCTAAAAAGAATCATCATCCCGATGATTATCTTATTTTAACAATTTGCATCAAGGACAATCAATTTATTCACTTTCTTTTCATATGTTCATAACATATCAAAATTTTAAAGTTCAAAAATCAGCATTTACATAGTTGTTTATTTTTAAATAAAGAAATATCTACCCAAAACTGGTAGATTTATTGTCATAATAGGATAAAATCACAAATTTTTATCAGTTATCAGAATCAATTATGTTCAAATAAATACGGAAAAGTAGTTTTCATATCTTCCAAATTTTCCCAGTTGCACTTTCTTGATAAACTGATCCCATTGGACCTTACATTGACTTATTTCACAATTTCTTAAATGCAACTGGCGAGTTTCCAACACTCATATGGGTTTAACCACGATTATTCCTTGGTCTTAGACCTACATGGAATTCTAATTTAACACATGTGATAAATCTGAAACGTATTTCTTAAGAAAAGAAATATGGAAAATATCATGCATTCTTGATAAAGCGGAGGTAATACTAAGCGATAAGATATAGGGTTGATTACTTCAACTATTTCAAAGGGTCCCACATAACAAGGTGATAACTTGGCAGCCCTGCCAAAAATTATAGAACTCTTTTTTAGTTTAACCCGAAGAAATACCTTCTCATCGAGTTCAAATTTCCTATCAACTCACTTCAAGTTGGCATAACTATTTTATCTATTTGTTTCTTCTTTCAAGCACTCATGAATCATTTTAACTTGTTGTTCCATTTCGTAAGGATTTCAGGTCCAATTACCTCTCTATCCTCTATGTTGTCCCAACTAACAAGGGTTCTACATTTTCTTCTATATAATGATTCAAAAGGTGTCATTTTAAAAGAGGAATTATATTTATTATTGTACACAAATTCAACTAATGGAAGGTATTCTTCTCATTTATCTTTGTTGACCTATCATGATACATTTGTAACATATCTTCTAAAACTTGACTAACTCTTTCATTATGTCCATCATTTTACAGATGATACGCGTAACTGAAATTCATCTTAGTTCCTAGAGTTAAGTGTTTTCCAAAACCTTGAATTCATTCTAGGATCTCTATCAGATATGATTAATTCAGGTACTCCATGTAATCTAAAAATCTCATGTACAAACCTTTTTTCCAAAATAGGAGAATCGTCCTTAAGATTACCAGCAATAAAGTGTGTTACTTTTGTTATTTTATCCACAACCAAAATAACATCATGTTTATTTCTTGACATAGGAAACCCTTGTACAAAATCCATGCTTATTACTTACCATTTGTACTATGGTATGCTGTGAGGATACAATAAACTGGTTGGGTGCATATGTTGATTTTACACATTGACATTCCAAACAATGTGTCACAAACTCAATAACGTCTTTTTCATCCCTTTCTAGAAATATTGTTGTTTTATATCAGCAAGCATCTTTGTAATGCTAGGGTGTCCAGAAAAAGGTGAGTTGTGAAATTTAACTAATAATTTCTTTCTTAAATCATTTAGCAAAGGTATGTATACTCTATTTTCAAATCGTAAGATTCCTTCGTTATCAAAGTGAAAACCTTTATATCTCACATCATTTGGTTCTACAACAAGTGTTGTTTTTACTTGCTAAAAATAAGAATCAAATTCCATAACGCTTTTACTTCATCCTTAAACTGGGTTCTCAATGTTATAAGAGCAGAAATGTGCTTCCTACGACTTAGAGCATCAGCTACCCTATTTTCCTTGCCTTTAATGTAACTTATGTCAAAATCATATTGAGACAAAAACTCTAACCATCTTTGTTGTCTTGCATTCAGATTTGGCTGAGTGAAAATATACTTCAGCCCAAGATGATCAATTTTTAATTCAAAAGGTTTACCAAGCAGATAATGTCTCCAAACTTGAAGTGCATGAATAATGGCAGCAAGCTCTAAATCATGTGGAGCATAATTCAACTCATGTAACTTAAGTTTTCTACTTTCATAAGCTATGACATGATCATTTTGTAACAAAATACCTCTAAGACCTTCCCGGATGCATCTGTTACAACAGTAAAGTCTCCATTAGGGTCTGGTACAACTAAAATAGGTGTTGAAGTTAACTGATCCTTCAAATTTTTAAAAGCAGATTCACATTTCTCATTCTAAACAAATTTTTTATCTTTTTTCTGTAATGAAGTTATTTTTGTAACAACTTTGGAAAAATCTTTTACAAATTTCCTATAGTAACCAGCAAGACCCATGAAGCTTCTAACTTCATGTACATTATTTGGTGTAGGCCACTCAATTATAGCTACAATTTTAGAAGGATCTACAAGTAATTCCATTCTTACTTATAACATGACCCAAATAGTGCACTTCTGTATCATAGAAAGAACATTTAGATAGCTTACCAAATAATTGTCTCTTTCTCAAAATTTCCAAAACTATCTTCAAATGCTCATGGTGTTCCTCAATACTTTTAGAATATATGAGAATGTCGTCCAAGAATACAAGCACAAACTTGTCCAAGTATTCTTGAAAAATATTGTTCATCAAATTCATAAAATTTGTAGGTGCATTTGTTAATCCAAAAGGTAAAACTGTGAACTCATAATGTCCATACCTTGTTCTAAAAGTTGTTTTATGAATGTCCTCATCCTTAATCCATAATTGATGATATCCAGATCGAAGATCTATCTTAGAATATACTGATGCTCCATACATCTAATCAAATAGATCATCAATTCTAGGGAGTGGATATTTGTTCTTGATTGTTGCTTTGTTTAACATTTTGTAATCAATGCACAATCTAAGTGTTCCATCCTTCTTTTTCACAAAAATTACCGGTGCTCCCCAAGGTGAAACACTCGGTCTAATCAAACCTTTAGACAAAATTTCTTACAATTGTGCCTTAAGCTCTACCAATTCTATAGTAGTCATTTGATATGGTGCCTTAGAAATAGGCTTAGTACCCGGTTTGATTTCAATTGTGAAGTCAAATTCTCTTTTGGGTGGAAGACCTAGTAACTCTTCTAGAAACACATCACTGTAGTTTCATAACAATGGATAATGTTCCATGAAATCATTATTTTCCTCAGCAGATTTTGAAATTTTTACTGCATATAAGGTACAACCTTTATTTTTGGCCTTTTTAAGTTGCATATAGCTGACAATTTCCTAACTAAAATTTCACATTTCACACCCTGAATCTCTATTGTTTTCTGCAGGTCATCTAAACAACTAATATGTTTTTCATGATCAGCTAACCAATTAACACCTATGATTACATCATATGATCCCAAAGGTGCAACATAAAGATCAAATTTAGTGGAAAAACTAGGTAAGTCAAGGACTGCCCCAAAAAGACACATACTAACTGTATGAACAACATTATTCCCATAATGTACAGTCCATGTTTTATCTATTTTTCTAGCTTTTCTTTTTATTTTCAATGCTAATTTACTAGAAATAAAACATTTAGTAGCTCTGTATCAAAAAGAATAGTTACAGGTATGCCAAATAACTTACCCGAACTTCTATGGGTGTGACTTATTTTTCAAGCCTATTTGTCAGCTATTACAAGTGCGTATCTTGTGCTACTAATTATGATCATCCTTTTTCAAAGGACATTGGTTTGCATAATAATCCTTTCCACATTTATAACAGCCTCCTACAGGTCCCTTTTTAGGCTCATATTTATTTCCATCCTTAAAGTTATCATTCTGACCTCCATAAGACTTATGTTCGTTATTATTATTCTTGACAAAGTTGTTTCATACATTTCTAGTAGACTTATTTGTTGTTTTTTCTTATTATTATCAGCTGAAAACTTACTTTTCATACCAAACTTCTTCCATGGTCCTTTCTTAGGTGCAAGAGATGATGAAGAGGAGTTGGGAACTTTCTTTCTTACTTCCTCCTTATGAGTAGAAATTTCCTTTAATTTTTTTCTGCCTTATGGATTTTTCAACAACCCCTTCCATAGTGGTTGGGATGTGAACATCCACCTCTCCTCCTATAATGGGATTCAATCCCATGATGAATTCTTGATCCTGAACTTCTCGTCAATTTGATACTGAGGTACATACTTAAGGAGTTTAGTAAACCGCTCCCAATACTCAGTTACAATTAGCTTTCCTTGGACTAAGTTCTGAAATTCAGTCATTTTCTAATCATAATAAAGTTGTGGCAGCCAACGTTGCCTAAAGTAACTTTTAAATTGATCCCAAGTAATATTAGTTTCATCAATATTCAACTCAGCCTTACGGTTGTCCCACCATGAAGATGCTTCATGGGAAAGCTGATATGCTCCCCATATTGCCTTTGTTTCTTCTAAGAAATTCCTTATTGCAAAGTACTTCTCCATTTTGTTGAGCCAATTCTCAGCTCCATCACCTAATGTGGTGCCATCAAACTTAGGTGGACTTATCCTTTTTATATCATTAGTGATTTCTACTACCAACCTAGCCTTTTTGTTTTCCGGCTGATCAGGTATGTTCACATTGTTATTATCAACACCCAAATTGGCATTTTCCTCAGAAGGTGGCTAATTATTATTACTAGCATCTTCTTCCTCCTCATTTCCCATTACTTGTTGTTCAAGTACAGCCAAATGATCTCTTGTGTCCAACAGGGCAGCAAGGATCTCATCGAGTTTTTGGGTAGTTGTTGCTCCTTCACCAGGTGGTGGATTATTTGCAACATTTCCTCTTGTTCTAACCATTTTCTGTTAACAAGAAATTTAAGTTTTATCAAATTATGGACACAATAGGTCCAAGAGTTGTAATGTTCAACTACGATACCAAGATGTAACATTCCCATTTTAAGACTTTAGAAAAAGGGGAAAAAATTTTACACAATGTTCTTTGTTCTAAATAAAACATAATTTAGAACACACATTCCATGCCAATCAATCTCATAATCAGATAACCATATGTAGTTGTAAATGACTCGGTGAATTACCGATCTCTCATTTCATGACTCAGTCTCTAACTGATCTCTCATGTGTGTCTTTAAGTATTGAATACTTTTATGTCTACTACGTATACTTGGATTTCTTACCCTATTATGGGTACTGAGTGATCTGTTTAAAGAACCTATCTGAATATTTGTTGCCAATATTCATCTGAAATCACGTTCCTTCAACTAGGTGACATATGACAATGTAACCAGCAACTTGCAATACTTTGGCCAAATATTTCCAACATATTGTTCTTGTTACTATTCCTAGATGACATATTCATCAAAATGGAATACGTCCTTCACCTCACTCTTCTGTTATCTAGGATGGTCTTTACTGACTTATGTCAGTCCACTTGTCCTAGGTTTTACCCTAACCCAAGTTAGCGATATAATTTTCTATAGTGAACCACTCACGATGACTTAGGGCATAAGGGCATGCTCAACCGACATAAGTTGATCGAATGTGCCTAGTTACCCTAAGTCATAGAGAGCTACTTCCTATTCTAATTCATATTGCTAAATTTTCCTAGAAAGAAACTAAGTTCAAGTCCAGATATGCATAGATCTAGATGAAATAATATAGAAGGGTGTTACAACATGTCACCTGCAACACTATATCCTTGTGAAGACCCTAGTCTTCACGAAGGTACAGTTTTACAGTTGGCGTGTGCCAAATTCTGATTGAACTGCTTCATCACAATGTACATACCTCTAGGAGGTCATTAAAACATAATTAGTTTAGGTTTAAGATTCAAATTACAGCAACCTTGCAAAACCCTAAATCCAACACTCCTTAAGTTCTTCATCCATATTTGGTTTAATTAATATTAAAGAACTTCGTTAACTCATAATTGCTTTTATGTTTATTAACTTTGGCTTGGCAAGCTAGTTATCCAAAAACATAACAACATACATCATAAGGTTAATTTTAATGTAACTTAGTTGTTCCAAGAAGGTGTATCAACCACATAGGTTCTACTAGAGTAGACTTCATAGAAAATGAAGTCTAAATGATTAACGATCATAAACACCATTCTTTTGCTTTACATTCCTTTGAGAGAGAAGAATCTTCCTCTTTATGGTTAAGTGTTTAGGGTTTATCATACCCTTTTATCTTTCACACCTTATATAATTTAATTTTATGTTCATTTTACATGTCATTACTATATTATATTTGTTTAGATAAAGAATGTCATCTTATGCAACTTAGAAAGTTGCATCCTAGTAAGGAAGATTGAACTATTTCCCTTCATCCAACTTATTAAATGACAATAGAAATAAGGATACAAACAAATATGAAAATATCAACAAGATAGTATTCCAATTTCCTTCATAAAATTTAAAAGATAAATTACACAAAAATTTATAGTAAATCTCCAAAATTTTCAATTCATCGTGATATAAATACACAATTTACAAGACTATGCATTTTAGACGTACTACATGTCAAATAGCATAAAGATCATTAAAGAATACAACTTTGCTTATTCAATACAACTCAAGAATGAATCGGGGTTCTTATATAAAAGAGCCAGACTTTAAATTAACCAATACATCATATAATTTATTGCCTTCCTTTATCACTTACGAAGTCCATCTACAAAAATTGCTAGCATGGGTCAGTTCATTGAACTGAGCATGATAATCACTAAGCATTAAAATGAAGTGCCTTCAACTAATTGTTTCATTAAAGCAACTCTGCTTTTACGAAACAACAAGTGAAATCATACAAATAAATCATAAGTAATAACAACCATAAAATAAGCACAATAATAAATCTGAATTCACTTTATAGGAAGAGATCATAATATAATCAGCAAACTACTGCATTATATCAGATAAGTATTGTCCCAAAAAATTACTTATTTATATCAAATAACAGTTCCTATCAATTAATTATTTCATAATTCTTTCTGAATTTGAAATATAGATTCAACTTCACTATATAAACAAAAGAGTTACTTTCAAAAACAAAGACCTTCTTGTTCATCTTTACAAAGTTTCAAGAAAACATGTACAGTCAAGTTCATTCCAACATCGTAATGTTTATAGGATGAATCATCCAACAACTTAAATAAATAAGAGATTCACAATTCAAATGTGGCAGCCTAATTCTAGGTAAAAATATATAGCCTAGGTTCTTAGATTAGGCCTCTTATTAACATTAGAAAATTATTTCCCAGCCACAATGTTTTACTTCAATTAACTGAAACAATTATTAATTTCCTTCAATACAATTTAAGTGGAGAAGTAAGTAATAATTACTACTCAATTACTTTAATAAAAGTAATGCAATTTATTCAATTAAACCTATAACAAGGTTTATATAAAGAAAGGAAGATCGAATTGAAGAGTAAAACGATTTATAACTTCCTCATCATTTGGTTAAACCAAATTCCCATATGCATCTTCAGAAAAGAAGAATCAACATCCTACCCTATAGTTTCCAAAAATGACAATGGAGAGCTTATCACTGAGAGTGGAAGAGGAAGGAGTTATACCAGAAGAGGTTTCTATTGTTCATTCAAAAGAAATAAGGTAGTAAAAGAACCAGTAGAGACCATTCACCATACCCCTAATTCTTTTAAGAGATAGAAATCAGGTACAAAAGATACATAACCGATTACATACATAACTGTATCTTCAAATAAACCTTCAAAGAGATTCACCATTTAAAGAAACAACAACCGTTAATCATATACTTATTTCATTCCAAGAAGGATGCAAGAAACAAAAATAGTTATCAACTCACTACAACCTTAGTGAATTGTTCTACATCATTGAATATTCCAGTCAGTGATCCACAACCATTCGTTCCTTCAAGAAAAGTAAGTCTACAAAAAGATCATCTCATATTCGTAACCATTCAGAGAAGGAAGGAACCATCCTTTGAGTGAACAGAAATCAAGAAATATTACAACATAAATGATTTGGTTCATTCAACAACAAAACAAACAATCAAAGAGTTGAATTATCCATTCAATGAATCCCATGAAGTTACAATAGTCATATCTTACATGATACATTAACAAATTACCAGGTAGTTTCCAACTCTGGATGAGTAAGTTTACCAACCACATCCAAGTCCTAAAATTGTTAAGGACGAAAGAAAGATCAAACTTAAGAAAGTCAAACAGAGCTAAGAATGATAATAATAGTATCGACTTGGAGAAGACTATCTACCAATGTATTTTCAAACAACATAACTTCAACTATCTACCGACAGCTCAACTTCCAAAATATTAAAGGAAGACTCAAACAGAAATGAACTGCATAGAAGACTTCATCACTACTATTTCCATAGTTAAATTCCAAGACCATTTAAAACCCAGAAGTCCTTTCAAGAGTTTGAAAGAGAATACTAAAACCAAATGACAAAGTTTTAAGTCAAACTTTCCTTCTATTTCCCTCACGATCTCGAACTAAAACTGTTAATCAAAATACCATAACTTACTCATCTCCCATTGATTTTAAGGTTCAAAGCAGTGGAGATCAGTACAGAAATAGAGCAAGTTATTCCTTCATGGTTTTTATACAAGTTAGAGTACAGAATACTAGACAATTCCATAAACCTCATTCACCCATTAACCTTTTTTAACACGAGTTCGAGTTCATACTACAAATCAAAGTATACAAATACAGTCCGAAAAGGAGTATTTAAACTTCTACAAAACAAGATATGACATAGGAGAGTATTCTTCTACCTTCCAAAAACAATCAAAGGCATTCAGTTTGAACAATGCAAGTTTACCCAGAACAGATGAAACAAGATATCCATTCCTTACCTTCATACAAGTTCATGTTCAAGCAATGATTTGAAATATATACCCATACAGACCACAAAGGAGTAATATAACTTTAATAACTCAAGGATGCATCGAGAAGAGTATTCATTTACCTTCTAATTTCAAAAGAGACTTCCAGTTCAAAGCTCAAGGAAAAAACAACTTACTTAAACCCTTTTTCGAGAAAAAAACTAGAATACAGATTCAATCAAAAACACTCAAGTCTCAAACAACCCCAAGTGTATTTCACCATCGACTCATTCAGAGAAAGCACCCAATGATAAAATTATCATGCAAAGGTTCCATAAACCAAGAAAATAGAGGTTCCTTTAGCAAGAAAAAAAAATAACCAATAAAAAAATAGAAACCCATTTATCTCATGAGAGCAGAGTTGCTTTAATGGAACATTTTGAGAAAGAAAGAAATCTTAATGGATAGAGCCTATCATGCCTAATAGTGCTTCTATCGATTCAAAGAAGAATTCCAGCCGAGCCTCAAAAACTTCTTCTTCTCCAAGCAAGATCAACAACTAAAAACTTCTTTCTCAAATGTCTCATATACTTCCCTTGAATCGAAAAATAGACCAAAGGAATCAAAAATAGCCACAAATTGAAAATAGAATTGCTGGTTCAAAGAAATAGATAGCTCTATGCAGAGAAAAAATCGAAAGCATAAATGACCAAACAACCTCCAAAAATCCACCTGTATGGTTTCCAAGGCAATTTTCTCACCAAAAATGAGGTTCATAAATGCCATTAATTCCCAAACTCTCGCCTATCTCTCCATGCCACCGCCATCCAAAATTGGCGAGACCCAATTAAAATTCTATATGCATCACTAAATCTTTTTTATGACTCCACGTAGACTCCCACTGAATTTATATGCCTCTTTTTAAATTGGAAGTACGTTGTCCATTTATTTCAAAAATCAAATCAATTAATAACTTAGGAACCTGTCGCCAAGCTTCCAACTTGCCATACGACTCTTAGGTCCCCTTCCAATACTTCATTAGTTTAGGATAGATACCATTAGCTTAAATATGACCATAGAATAGTTTAGAAGTATTTACCATAGGTTTATAAACATTACAATAGGTAAATTACCATCCTAGGATAGGTCATACTTCACAATAATTTAGTATTAGGTTTTGGGTTAGAAATAGACCTAGCATCACCTTAGGTTATTCCCACACCCCAACTTAGAACATGCAACTTAGGATAGGATGTTATCCCAAATAAAGTAGACATAGATAGAAAATAGGTACATCTACCTTAGTTTAGAATCTTGTTAGGATAGATCTCATAGGTCTAGGACTTAGATTTTTCCTCAATAGTCCTGAAGCAAGTCTCGTTCCACTTAATGCCATTAAGTGTCCTAAAGAGATCAATCAAAAAGATCTAAGCACATAACATACAACAAAATGCAAGCATGATCTTTTAAGAAGATAAAATAATTTGTAAACATACAAGAGTTCAGTCCATTATGTCTTTAAACTTCGAATGTCAGTTTACCATTCAAATCAGGTAAGAATATTTAAAACATACCTTGGATCAATGGAATTGATCCAAGGATGTGATAATAAATAGAGATAAGTTTGCAACCATCATTACTAGATTACAACTTATCTATCTAAAACAAAAATGGATTCTTTAAAGCAACAACATTTCAGCCTAATGAATCCAAGAGCAGAAATGACTTATCCATGGCAAGCATGATTTCTAACAATCAAAGGAACACACCTTATCAAGAAAAATCACATGTCAATGCTTGCAATGCAAAAGAGGAAAGATAAAAAATTTCAAAGTTATTACAATATGATCTGCACTCCTTTCTTCTTCAACACGCCAAATAGGTTTAGGGAAGAGTATTTCATAGATATCCGTAGATTTGCAGGCATTGAATGATTCTTTTTGGTGGTTGCACTTCAAATTTGAGTTTTCACCCTTTTCTTCTCTTCTTCCTCTATAGATTCATCTATAAATGTAAGAGATAGACTCATTTGTTATGTTGGACACTCTGGATCCTTACACATTTTTCTAAGGAATCCATACTTTCGTATTTTGAGTTGCAGACCTCTAGATCTGGCTCTTTCATGTGGATATCAGCCTCCTTCATCATTGTAACATCTCTGTGCATTTAAAGTAATAGAAGCATTGTTTTGTGACTATTCTCTGTCCTAATGTGTTTGCATTCCTTCTTCTTGCCTTTTCTTTTTTGTTACGTCTTTGGTTGTGCCATTTCATGTCCCTTGCAGTTCTTTATTTAGTTGTGTTCCATGAGAACAATCTAGTGAATACATGTTTAGTTTTTCTACTCATGCCTAGCCTCCTTTCACACATTTCCTTTCATTCTCACTCAGATTAGATAGTGTTCATCCCTCTTTTCTGGTGTTATCACCTTTTAGTGTAGTTTCCTTTCATGTCATTATTCTATCCCTAGTCCCTCAACATTATTATCTTAGTTTTCCCTTCCATCACTAGGAGTAGTAGTAGTAGTAGAAATAAAAGAGGAACCAGCATTCTCTCGGAGATCCATCCCAAGCATAAAAGGTCCCACAACTTTGGGATGGCTCCATTATGGTCTCAAACACCTTCTCCCTTCCAAGATCCGAGATGTGGGTGCACGTTTGAGCAACCACCAAGAACTCCGCTTATGTTACATTCATTTAATGATGTCATAACTTCTACCCTCGAACTATCATTCTCCATACCCACGTGGGCCCTCGTAATTTTCTTGAATTATTCTATTTCTTTGGAGGGGAAATTCAAATACAATTTTCTACTTGGCTAACCTTGTGTTCGCACCATGGGTTGTGTTCCTTCCACCTTGCACCGATTCCTAAAATTTGAACATAAAGGACATAACTACACCATCCCACTGATCCTTCACATTTTAAGACATGTAACATACTCTACGAGCCTAATGATGTCCTTATACAAGTAAAAGCCCCTACCACATGAGATGTCGTTATCCCATCCACCATTGTTGACACCCCTTCTTCGAATACTATATCCTCCACCCCTTCTCGTTATACCTTCTATAACTAAATTCTTTATGTCTACTTCCATTGCGTATTTTACCTTTGGTCCATCAACCAACTCATCTTCATTATCAATGACAAACCTTTCTCCTTCCCATGCCTCGGGTGATCCTTAAATTCCTTCCAACCAAATTCCAACTTTGGACCCCTTAGTAGACATTTTCCAACGCCTTACTTTGGGGGAGTATCGACTTTATAATGTAACCAATTTACTCATTCCTCAAGAGTATCAAGCCCATCCATCGAATCCACATTATAACCCGGTAGGTAGGTGAGGCATTTCCATACGGTCCTCCTCATCTTCGCACTAATTTGATGTATGGGGGACTCAATACTTCTTCACATACACCAAAACCACCTACCCAAACCAATCCATTCGATCTTATTTTTGACACCTAACTAATCATCACTTTGCCTACACATTCCTATGTTTCTTAGCATGGAAAGGTTTTGGTTTCGGTCTCTACGAACAAGATCGTCGAGCATTCATTTCTGTACTACCCGCAAACACAAAAGAATTTCATGGTCTTGGATTTTTGAAAACACCTCTTCTAAGAACGCATGTATCATCCTCATAAAGGAAGAGAGACCTTCTTCACTTCATTCACCTATGCCACCGAATTCACCTATAGAGTCTATGAATCCATAATCCATTCCTCCAAAAAAAAATTCATAAACACCGTTTCCTTGGGACCTCTGTCCTATCGGTACGATGGTGAGGATTCGCTTCCATTCCCTTCCTCTTTCCTGATTTGATCGATGACGATGCCCCTTCTATAAACGATGTTTAATGTCAATATGATGATTGCATTCTCACCTATTTAGGTGTGGAGGATTCTTATATCCACCGGTTGTTACCTTCTAAGATGCAAACCATGTTGAATGAATCGACCATAGAGATCAACATTCACACTCAGGATGACCCTCACATTCTAAAGATAGACCAATCTCTACCGAACAAGAAGATTTTACTTCTTTCCTCTGAGACTACAGCACTTTTTTTGCTTGGTTTTATGTCGATATGCCTGGTATTGATCCAAATATTTTGGTTCACAATATCACAACCATTCGATGCCAAACCCATGAAACAAAAGTCAGTGAAAAATTCATCCATGCATTTCCCTTCTTTTCAAAGAAGAACTCCAGTGCCTTCTTTATGTTTCTTTTATTTTACCTATTAATTATCTCCAATGGATTTATAACATCATTCCTATCACTAAAGCGACAGGGGACTCGCATATGCACAAAATTTTACGACCTTAACCTAGCTTTCCCTAAAGGCAATTTCCCTCTACCCAAGATTGACAAACTTGTTGATCTCACCATTGGCCATGAGATGATATGACTCATGGATGGTTTCTTAGGTTATAACCAAATCTTACTTGCACCATGATATCAACACAAAATTTCCTTTATCACCCCTTGGGGGACCTTTTATTATCGCGTTATGCCTTTTAGTATGAAAAATAAGTCTTTACCTACCAGTGGTCTATGACCTATATCTTCCATGACATTATGCATAAAATATTGCAAGATTACTTGAGATGACCTTCTAGCTAAATCAAAACATTGGGTTGATCATCTCATGGTACTCAAAATCATCTTTGACCATCTGCTCAAATATTGTGTTCGTCTTTAACCAAAGAAGTGTGTTTTTGTTGTTCTCTCGGGTAAGCTTCTTGGTTTCATCATCTCTTTGCATGGCATTGAGGTTGACCCTGCTAAAATCAAGGAAATTCTCGAGATTCCTCCACCTACTAACCTATGCCAACTTCATAGTTTGCAAGGAAAGTTGCAATCTATTCATCGTTTTATTTCCCAACTTTCTCGATTGTTGTCAACCTTTTCACTGTCTTCTTAAAACATAGGTTTCCTTAAAATGGGACAATGAAGGCCATAAAGCTTTCGAAGCATTAAAAGGATACCTCCTCAAACCACCTATGCTCATCCCTCCTAAATATGACACTCCCTTTTACCTCTATATTTCTGCCACAGACCATTCATTAGGGGCCATGCTTTCTCATCGTGATGAACAACATAGAGAGCAAGTAGTTTATTATATAATTCGTACACTTCTAGACTATGAGACTAGATACACTCACACCGAAAAGATTTTCCTAACCCTAGTCTTTGTCGCTACCAAACTTTTTCATTACCTACTTAACCATAAAATCTTCTTTATCACCAACATTGACCCCTTGCATTACATGTATGCTAAACCCTACCAACACCAATCTGATACACATTGTCTTATGCTTCTTGAGACACGGATATCGAATTCATCCATCAAAAATCCATCAAAGGAAAAACCATCATTGTCTAACTTGTAGACGCACCTCTTTCTAGAAGCTAATATTCTAAATTTGATTTTCCAGATGAATCCATAGCTACCCTTTCCCTCAACAATATCGTTTATAAAATGACCTTATTCTTGGATGGCTCCAAATTTTAGCGTGAGGGTGGTGCATGAATTATCCTCATTCCTCTAGATGGTGAACCTATGTCATTATCTTTCAAAGCTGGATTTTTATTTCACTAATAACATTAGTGAATATGAAGCACTCATATTGGGTATAAAAACCACCATAGCCTTGGATGTTAAATCCATTAATATTTTGGTGATTCTTAACTGGTGGTGAACCAAGTCAAGGGTCTATACCAGTTTCATAATGAGATACTTCAAAAGTATAAACATCGTGTTGATGTTCTTTAGACTACCTTTGACCATTATGAGCTTCATACTACTCCGCGCTCCACAAACAAATTCACGGATACCATGGCCTATTTTGCTTCTCAAATACCCGCTTCTCCCTCAAACTCAAAGATCTTTGTCACAATAAAAATATTGCCATCACCCTCTTAGTTATTCCAAGAGGTTAAATTTGTAGGAAAAATTGAACTTGACCAACGTGACATGTGGTATAAGAATTTTGTTGACTACCTTTCCCTTTGTATTCTACCTTCGGATCTTATTCGCAATAGACAACGATCCTTCCTTAAAAGTGTCTCTTGTTATGTCATCATGGGTGTTATTCTCTATAAATGTGGGTTTGATGGTATCTTATTATGTTGTCTCGCTTGATTCTGAAATCCCATACACTATTAAGGAGATCCACAATGGGATTTACTGGGGTCATTTCAAATGGCTTAGTCATCGCTAAGTGCATTCTTCATTTAGGTTATTCTTTGGAAAACCCTAAACCACGATTGTTGTGAATATGTCAAACATTGTGTGAAGTGTCGTAGCATGTTAATCTTCACCACACTCCTAGTCATGCCTTACTGTGTCGAACAAGACCTTTATCCTTTCTCTCAATGGGGCTTGGATCTTGTTGGTGAAATTAATCCTCATTCTTCCCAATGTCATCAATGGATTATTATCAAGCTATCTTGAATAGTACACCAAATGGGTGGAAGTTATACCTCTTATTTCCACAAAAGTGGAGAAAATATGTGAATTCATTAACCATCACATCATTTGTCACTTTGGTGTTCCTCACCGCCTTATCACTGATAATGGTAAACAATTTAAAAACAACACCTTACAGAAACTCTGTGATGCCTTTTGCATTCATCTTAGTTTCTCTTCACCCTACTACCCTCAAACAAATGGCCAAGCTGAATCCACCAACAAAACCTTAAAAAATTATTATGAAAGTGGTTGACGATATTGGCAAGGATTGGCATACGCACATTCCTTTCGCCTTATGGGCTTACCACACTAGTATTTACACCTCAATTGCCACACCTTTCCCTTTGGTCTACGGTATAGAGGTTGTTTTTCCTCTCGAAGTCCAAATTCCATCACTTCATATCTCACTCAAAGATATGCTCACCAATGATGATTTTCACCAAAATTGTTGGCACAACTAGATTTATTAGATGAGTGTCATTTAACTTCTCTTGATCACCTTCAAATATACCAAAAATGTATTAAACATGCCTAAAACAAGCGTGTCCAAGAACAAACCTTCAAGTTCAATGACCTCGTTTTGAAGGAAAATCAACATGTAACAAAAGTAGAGAGAAAAGTAAAAGAGGCAAATTTTCTCCTAATTGGTTCGGACCCTATATCGTTACTCATGCCTATAGATCACGTGCTTATCGTTTATCTTCCCTTGAAGGTAAACCCAAACCTGAGCCCCTCAATGCCTTGCATCTTCGACCATTTTATTGTTTAATCAAGTACTATATCACCTTTTTCTATTGTGAACTCATCCCTTGAGTACCCATTCCTTCCATCAAACCATTTTTAGGACCAACGACTAAATAATAATTGTGTGATTCTCCATCACCTTTTCATCCTAATCTTAAATATGAGTACCATGGCTCTACTCATAGCATGATTCTCATGGATACGTTTCATACTTTTTAGGATGGAATCCCATGGTTGTTCGTCACTTAAAACTACTATTTCATAACATTTACGTGATACGGTTTTTCCTTCATAAAAGAAGCCTATACTCTTCTATAGTCTTTTCCATGACCTAAAATTCCCAAGAAATTTAAAAATAAAATGGGATTCAACTCCTTGATTCAAACTTCTTACAACTAGATGACTTCCTCAAAAGGACATCTACTTTTCTATCTTGTTGCTATAAATAGATTTCTCCCTCGAAGGACAACTATAGAAGTTAGCCCTCAAATACATAGTCTATCCAAAATGAAGACTAGCTCTATAAAAATGCAAACAAAACATTCTCGAATTTTCCGCATCGATCAATCTATGAAAAATAAAAAGCAAAAAAATATAACTTTCTCATCATGGACTTGTCTATCTTGGTTTTGGGTATCTTATAAATGGGGCATGTTGTCTCACAACAAAGTTATGTTAACCATGCCTTTCACTTCCCTTTTCTTTATTTATTATTTTTAGTGTACTCAAGGCACATGCTGCAAATGTGACATTTTATGCTCATGACACTTTTTTCACCCTTAAGACAATCAATCATGCAATGCCTTTAGGGTCTTACATTCATAAGCCGATCTTTTGGTATGATAAACTCATATGGGTTCTTACCAATTATATGGCATTCCACCTCTTTTATTGTTTTCGTCTTTTTCCTTATTGATTCCGATACATAGGACTAGACCTTTGACATCTACATTTTGGGATCTCTTCTCCCTCACCCATGCCTAAATGAACTAAACACAACCATGCCTAAATGACCTAAATTCAACCTTGCCTAAATGACCTAAATTCAACCATGCCTAAATGACCTAAACTCAATCATGCCTAAATGACCTAAACTCAACCATGCCTAAAATTACATAGACTTAATCATGCCTAAAACCTACCAAACCATTCATCTAGCCTCGTCTTAGTCTTCCCTAGCTTATGGGATAACTACATCGACCGAGAGGTCCCTTTTCGTTGGGGCTATGTAGGCAACACTTCGAGGGCATGGGGCCCTTAGAGGTTAGCTCAGCCACATTTTTTTCCTTTTTATCCTTTCCCCTTCTACACCTTTACCCCTAACCATTTTTCCCACTTTTATGTTCACATTCTACCCTAGTTAGTTTCCATTCACACAAAAACTTGGAAATTAATATATCACAAAAACATACATTGTTTCATCATACCTACCATTTTATTACTACATCCATATTCTACCTACCTCATTTAACATTTTCCATGATATCAAATACTTGGAAATTTAAACACAACATATGCACAACACACTATTTCCATAAAATCAATAATTTGGAAATTATACCGACTCCGACTTGGTCATGCCTATACCCGACTCAACCATGCCTACACCCGACTCGCTCATGCCTATACCCGACTCCACCGTGCCTACATCTAACTCCACCATGCCTATACCTGACTCCACCATGCCTATACCTGACTCAACCATTCTTATACTTAACTCCATCATGCCTACATGACCTCAACTCAATCATGCCTAACTCACCTAGTTTCCATAATACACAATAGCAATGGAAATTAAAACAAGTACATCATCCATCCAAAAAACATCACCAACTATATAATGGGATTATATGTGTATCAATACATATATCCACAGATATAAATAAGTATCAGTAACTCAAAAACCTCATGTAAAATCTCACATATTTGCACGCAGGCCAGTATATATAAAAAATTCAAAATGATAATACAATATCATATATGGATATCAATCATCTCCCCACCTAATGTCCTCCTCTCCGTTCTCACCTATCTCCTCCTCCCTACCAGTCAAGCACCTTACCAACATCTCATTACCCTCTATCAAACCCCCGCCGACCTCCAACTCCTCCTCCATGCCCTCTGCAAGGGGCCTAGTCTCTGGGAACTAGTAACCTTACCACGGCCATGTGCCTAGGGCCAACGAATCCCTGTGCTACCTAAGTTGTGAGTCATGGATCTAGTCCACTCACTAGTTGTCTAATGGGCTCAGTGCTCAGAGTAGGAGGGCACATGAATACATGCGATCACTAGTTGGTCCTAATAGTAGCGAGCCTCATTCATGACATCCATGAACCTCACCATGGATACATTTTGTGGCGGTGCCATCGGCCTCACTACCACCTATGAACTATGCCCTACTAAAAGTGGTCCTTGTCCTGGTGTAGGAGTGTATACAATGGGACCATGTCCGGTGTCTATGGTGGTACTTTTGTGGATGCCTATGCCTATAAGGCCACAACCTAATCCCGTGTTTTGTCCAATTGGCCCTATAATCCAACCACCTCTACCTTAAGGAAGCTACTTATCCTCCATCCATATCTCCACACTATGTAGGATCCTCGCACATGTGATACCTAGGCCTGCAGGATTGTCACCTATGCCTACAAGGTGGTCACATGTGCATGTGCCCCTATCACTGCCCCGCAACCCTATAATTTGTGCCTGTAGGGAAGCCACATGCCCCTGTAATGTATCTCTCTAAACTATAACTGTAGCTAAATTAATTTTCCCCGGCCTTAGCAATGTCACCCGTAGTTGTGGCACCCACCACTACCTATATGCATCGATGACACCCACATCATCAATCCATCGATCTCGCACCTGCTCCTCCTACCCTGTGGGATCACTCGGACATGGTGGAGACATGGGTCTCTCCACGTCATCTCTATGGTACTATGGGAAAGGTGGGGCATGTCCTGTCATAGTCCAAACTGTCATCTGACCCTATCCATGGGTATCATCTCGTGCTCACCAACACATCGCCCCTATATCCATCTTAATAACTGAATCCCCTCTAACTCCTCATCCATGCCTCTATATGATGGAAAACCAACATATGGCCACCACACAATATCCACCGTTTATAGCCCTCCAACAACAACCTGTAGTATATAACATCATATGTGGCACCGACCACTCTCGGCCTATGCCCCGCCCGGTACCCATCTCCTGAAACCCACTTTGTACAAACCACCCCCAAACCATTCATGTTGTGGTAACCCACTAGACACACACACAAAATGTGCTCATAATCCTAGCAATGTAACAAATATGTACAACACATACCAAATCTCTTGTACCTACTATAGGCCCATAGCTCCCTATACAGTTGGACTAGAAAATTTGGTGCCCAAGCAAAACATATCTGCTCCTTAATCATGTCTTCAGCAGCACCCCATCGGTGCTCATGGAAATATCCCACCCTCAAAATATGGGAGATAAAAACAACCTCCGCCACCATCATCGAATAGATAGCACGGTCTCCTATGGATATGCCACATACATATCCTCATAACTCGACTCACGTTGTGATAACTAAGCATGTCCATTGCCTCACCAAATATCACCACTATCGGCTCCACTAACGCTGTGTCAAAATAAAATACATTGGTTCCCCAACAATAGGAAGCCATGGGATCTTATACATTTCCTCTAATGTGACAAGTCATCTTGTCACAAGTAAATAAAAGGTATTGGTCGTGGAGTCCCATATTTTGATGAGAGCGACCATCAAGTTATGATCTCAGCTTATACGCCTATAGTTCTGATCAAACTAAGTCCTACATCTGTTATGTTCTCTCACTCCTCGGCCTATCACGTTAGGATGTATTTGTACCAATAGAGGTGGTACTCTATCTCTCATAGTCAGTTGATCTCTCGCCTACATCATCCAACCCAACACTGTCAAGTCGAGACCCTCTCCAATCACCTATTACCCAAATCTCAAACTCACCTCATACTTATCCCTTTTTGTACCAAATAATACCTAAAACACATCAATCATACCTACCCCTCACCTGGTTTCTAATACCTACCCCTTTACCTAATTCCCCTAAGAACCTACTGTCTCCATTATCATACTTACCTAATATCCTTGATCATTTCACCTACATACCTATCACACACCTGCCAAATTGTGCCTTACCCTCTTCCACCTACATTAGTCTTCACCTACCCCTACCTCACTTGTTTAACTTTCCCATCTAGCCCTTCTTTCACCCAGTCACTTTGTACAATGACCGACATTAGTCTCCTTGACTACAATCGGTCACCTTGACCAGTGCCGGTCACCCCAAACTCCGACTCATGCTTTGGCCAAAACCAACCGATGTCACCAACCAATGACCGACATCGATCATTGTTTTAGGAAAAAAACTAAAACCCCATCCCCCATTACTAAATATCAACACAAACCTACCTAAAACCCAATCCCACCCCACCAAAGACAAACCTACATTCCTACCCAAGCCTATTTAACCTATATACGCCTTTCCCCACCTCAATTTCACCCATTTTAACCTATATTTAAAAAAAAAAAAAAACAACCTCCACCCAACTGCATTCATTTAAACCACAATTTTAAATGCAACAAGAGGTGTAGGAATGCCTCCTACCTATACTTGGTGTCATCTCCATGGTGGCACCTCTGGTCTCTATGCCGGTGGTCCTCTTGCTCCCTCTCTCACCTCTCGCCATGCCAAAATTCACTCCTCACCTCACAACCAATCAAATCACTCCAATCAATCTCATGGACCCACCTACCGAATTCCAATCACCTGCTATTAGCTCACCAACTCAGCTAGAGACCTTGTACCATTGCTTTCCAACCTTCCACGTCTTCTCTGTCGTTTTCCACAAATGGAAAAGAAACAAATGAATCCGTAAAACACGGATTTTACCTTTTTAGCCCCAAATCGACATGACCATCATCTGTCCATTTGTGCCCAAGAAAGCGACGTTGGTTAAGATCTAACTGGCATCGGTCACCACACATATCCATTTGACCCACACTATGCCCACTTTTCCTAAAAATAATGTTTTCAAACAACTTTTACCCTTCCCAACACCTATTAAAAACTCACCCAAAAGCCTACATTACATGTACATTTCCTTAATTGTGCTTAGGGACATGTTATTTACCTATACCTTGGCCTTACCTATGCCCTGACCTACATACCCTGACTTGAACCTCCTTTTGTGACATTTAAATTTGTGTACTCATTATAACTTGCAATACTACTACCCATGTTGTTTAGCCTAATGACCTTACCTTGCCTAATGTTGTTATGCTTATCCCAACCATAACTTTAGTGCCATAGAACAACACCTATTACCTATTCCTACACCCAGCCTAGTTGTGATTCAGGACCATATCCTATACCTTGGATACCTTAACCACTTCTACCTCATTTTTATGAACCTATCAACCTTTGATGAAGTAGAGTTTGCAAGCTCTTCATCTTGGTACCTTATCACAATCTCTACGTGTGTGTGTGTGTGTGTTTGATTTTCATTACCTATTACCCAACCCAGCCATACCCTTACCCATCCAACCTTTTTTCATCAACAACCTATTTATCAAACCACTCACCGACTCTATTCCTACCTCACCAATTCCTAGTTTGAGTTCAGGGGGATCACCTTCATCCATACTTGAGGCAACCTAATCTCCATTCACACCTAGGACACCGAATTCCTATTTTTCAGCATCACTTACCAATACAAGGTACATGATAAAAAGAAGCAAATGTAGACACCAAATTTAGGTCATACACTCCTTTTCCCTTTTAATTAATTAAACATTCCATGGCCTCATTACTAATTATTGCTAATATATTCACCTTTACATTATTAATTATTTTAATTAAATTAATTTCACCCTCACACCCCCACCTTACCATAACACCTCACCCTGGACCCATTCTAGGGGCATTTAACTCACGGTGACTGAGTCATCACCCTCAACACTCGATTCATCACCCTCAACACTAAGTCATCACCCTCATCACTGAGTTATAACTCCTAGTGTTAAGTCACTAACTTGACCTAACTAACTAAGACTTCTTACTAAACCTAACTAGACCTCTCCTAAGTTCTACCTCCTCTCACGTGAACTCCACTTTCCTACATGGACTCGATGAGGAAAGCACACCAAATCTAGGAAGATCTAATTATTTTTGGTAAACCTAGACTTATCTACCCTAACCGACGTCGATTATCCCTCGGTCGGTGTTGCTTACCTAATTGCCATCGGTTCCTATATATACAATTTTACAACCTTTTAACTAGGTTGTTCATTTTAGTTTTGAGAGAACTATTGCATTCCCTCTCAACATCCGGATGAAACAAAATACTCAACCATGAGCCCAAGAAAGCATCCAGTTCTCCTTCCAGATTATTTGAATACTCATAAAAACACTTCGGAGTACTTCGTGGAACCGAGTCTAGAATATCTTCACGGATCAACTACCATCTGCCTTCACCTCCGGATCTATAAATGCAAGTATTCATGATTTCAATCATATTATGCTTGCTTAAAGTATAGATTCTTTACCTCCTTCATTGTATTATATTTCTTCCTATATTCCTTTGTCTCCACCTTCTTACCAATCCACCAACCCAACCACCTACAACCTTTTTTCCTTTCGTAACTTCCCCCTATAAATTCCCAAGTCTTCTCATTAATATTACGAACCTAACCACTTCCTTTTCACTCTTTGTGCAATCATAAAGAAGCCCAAAACCATTTTTATCAAAGTTATTTCCAATTGCCCCTATTAACACCGGTTACCTAGCCACTATCGGTTTCACCTTGTTACCAACATCGGCCACATGACCGGTATCGGTCTCTGTGTCATTTTATCCCTTTTGAACAGCAAGCCTATCCATCAACCAAAATCAACCCAAACCTCACCTGATCAATCCCAAACCTCATGTCAAACCTACAAAACCCAGAATAACCTACCAAACCTCCAGATCTAATCCTATATTTTCCTGTTAGATTATATTTTCTTATTGTATTTGCACGAGATACCTAAATCATATAACTACAGTAGGATTTCCTTACTTCATGATATTTGCAATATTAATTTATATTTAAAAGTGGATTGACAACCTTCTAGGAAACATCATGCTTCCCGGATCTAGCATTTTCTAGGCAGTCCACTAACCTATATTATTAATGTTTTTTGGTGGTCTTTTTGTGTTTCTTACGAGTCATTCCTCCTAGCCAAGGTAATCTCTTCACGATCATCTTGGATAAAAAATTCATTAATGCACACATTCAACCTTTGACCTACATATCACAGGTATTCCTCCTAACCTATTTCCTATTAGCTTTTAACTAACAACAACTTAGGTGAAATAGGTTGCACATGGATATTTAAAATAAAATAAAAGTATATGGTACTATTTATAAGTACAAAGAGAGACTAGTAGAAAATGGGTATGCAAAAAGGAACGCATCTATTATGAGAAGACATTTTCTCTCACATCTAAGATCAAAATGACCAGGATGATATTTTCTCTAATTACTCAATTTGGTTGGAAATTCATCGATGGATGTGAAAATTGTCTTTCGAATGGAGATCTACAGAAAGAAGTCTAGATGACTCAACATGTGGGTTTTTTCATACATGGAGAAGAAACAAAGGTATGTATATTTACAAAATATTTGTATGGCCTTAAATAGACACCCCGGAGCTTGGTACATCAAGATTGAAAAGAATTTTGTTTAGCATGGATTTGTATACCTAGAGAAGAAACAAAGGTTTGTATACTTACGATATCATCATGGGAAGTAAGAAACAAAACTTTGTTTCTCATTCTTTATAGTGGCCAAATATCTTGTTGTAGGTGGAACTATCTCGTTAAGTGATATGGATATGTCGCATACTTGATGGTCTTGGAGTACCATTGGTGAAATCCAATACCTTGTATGTTGAAAATTATGGTGTTCTCAAACTTGTTGCCAATCCATTATTTCATGAGAGAACCAAGTATATTGAGGTATTAGTTCATTTCATTCACGAGCATGTTTTGAAATATAATATACATCTTGCTTTTTTCCAATAGCAAGTAGATATTTTCATGAAGTCGCTTGTTTGTGAAAAATTGTAGTTGTTCGTAGAATTTGTCTCCTCATCTCTAAAGGAAATGTAAATTTAAGGGAAATATTAGGTAAAACTTAATTTACTATAAGTAATTATGCATTGTATTACCTTAGTCACTTTTACCATAGTTAAATTAGTATTTATTGTGGTCAATAGTTTGTTACCGGGGTAAATAGGTGGTTTATATTTTTTAATTATTATATGGTTTTATAACCATATTTATTTTATTCATGTATTGGTCTAATAGAGTACGTAGAGTTTGATTTCTTGTAACTATGCAATAGTATTATATTTTTACTCAAGATGTGAAATATCTATATATTGCAGCCCTCATATGCATTGTAATATGAGATTCCCAAATTGATAAAACACTACAAGCTACCTCTATGTTTCCTCTACATAAATATCATTACTTTAGTCATATGGAATACATTACATATAAATAGGTATTCTTCCTCTCCTCTGTTTTAGGAGATAGTTTTAACAAACCAACAATATGCTATCGATATTTGTATCCATATGATTTTTCCAACAACTTAAAAATATTCAACCCACTAAATAACATTCATTTTAATATTTACGCACACATAATCATTTATGTGAGCACTAACACAATGTATTCCTAATATTTTATGCACCATGATCGCTATGGATGAATATGCACTTTGTCTATGTCGAATAATACATTCTTCTAACATCTCTTATATCATTTTTCAATCTCACTCTTTTGAGCATAAGGATATCTATATGATCAATTGTTTAGTGGTTGACTTCCTTGGAGAATGTAAATGGCATGATCATGATCACTTTTGAGGGGTGAACTTCATTGGAGCACAATTGTGTAACAAATCCTTCAACCCCCTTTTAATAATTATTTACATTTGATGAGAACTAACCAACTATGGAGTTTTCACTTATAGTCCCCTTATATCAAATTTTCTTTCCTCATAATGAAAATGCATAAACAACTCTTATAAATTCATTTCAATTGTTCCCAAATTTGTAAGTCATTTTACTCCCAAAAATTATCATCTCCTCCCTAGGAATGGAAAACATAATGGAATATAATGCGTATTCTCCTATTGCTACCTTGATCTTATGCCATTTTCCTAAACAGTTGATTGTTCTATCATCTACAATAATAACTTAAAGTTCAAAGGATTGGTAAATAAAAATATTCATATATGTTTCCAACTTAGTGAAAACTATGTGTAGATCCCTGAGTCAATCAAAATGTCACTTTTTGGTTTGTGATGAAACCTACAACCTTGAGGGTCTATGGAGTGCTAATACAAAAATTGCATGACATGATATTGTTGGTTGGCACTCAATGAATTTGGATTTAATCTCCTCTTCTACATCCATTTCCTCTTCATATCCTTCTTTCTCAAGTGGACCCTTTAATATAGTGTTGAAATATTTTCATTGATGTTATATGTTAAACATATTGTGTTTGTTTGATTTTTTCATACCACGTGTTGAAGAAAACAAACTTATTGTGCTCTTCGGGTTTCATTACTATTCCATATGTTTTAGTAATGTTCCACGGGTTATGATAGTGTTTCGCGGGTGATGATAGTGTTCCACGGGTGATGATATTGTTTTGTGGGTGATAATATTATTATGTGTGTGATGATATTGTTCCATGGGTAATGATAGTGTTTCACATGACTAGTGATAGTGTTCTATAGGATTTGATAGTGTTCTACGGCTAATGATAGTGTTACATGGTGTAATGATAGTAATTCATGGATGGTGATAGTAATTCACGGATGGTAATTAGTTTTTTCATGAGGTGATATTGTTCGTGGCTGGTGATAGTGTTCTTAGGGTGGTTATAGTGCTTTTGGTGGTGATAGTACTCCATGAGTAGTGATAGTGCTCTGCGGGTGGTGATAGTACTCCATGAGTAGTGATAGTGCTCGCGGGTGGTGATAGTACTCACGAGTAGTGATAGTGCTCCGTAAGTGGTGATTGTGCTTCGTGGATGTTAATAATGTTCCATGGATGTTGATAATGTTCTCAGCTCAAAATAAGTGTTTTGTATTTCAAAATATGGTCTATAGTGTACCTTGGGTATGTTATATTTCCTTAAAATTGTCGGAAGTATGTTAGTACTCTTTGCAAAGGATCGCAACTTTGCAACAAAACTCATATCATTAGATATATGTTTCATTGTGAAAGAAAAATGCAAGAGAACTCCACAAAAGGTGAAGGTTACAAAAATGGTCATAATGTGTCATGGTTCGAAGAAGTAGTAAGGTAAGATCATGAAATCTCAGATAAAATATAATCATTATTCTCTACAAACATTGACTTGTGTTGATTAGTTTTTTAAAAATGAATATCGACTCATGAAAGGTCATACATGTTCATGATTTGAACCCGATATATATATATAGATTTAATTTACAAAATCAAGTAGTTCTTATGATGTTATGAAGCTAAATTTTTTAGGAGTGAGGATTTGTTGATGAATATCCATCAAGAGGATTCATAAGGAGGAAGAACAAACTCAAGTAAATTCAAATGCTAAGTCAAGAAGGAAGATAATGAAGAATGAACGGTGTTGAACCGTGAAGTGCAAAGTGGGTCAAGTCTATAAAGAAAGAGAAGTATGATCTAAATTTCCATCATCATGTTAAATAAGAAACTAGGTGGAGTTTTCATTGTTCAGGATGGTACCTCATACTTTTGAGGATTGGTGTCTCCAGTTATTTGGCACTCACAAATTTAGCTAAGTTGGTGCTCAACATTGGGGATTGGTGTTTCCAGTGAGTTGGTTCTCATGAATTTAGTTGATTTTGTGCTCATCTTTGGGAATTTATGTCTCTAATAGGTTGTTTGCTAAAAATATATGTATACAATTTATGTTTTGGCTGGATTTAGACAAAGTAAATCCAAGTAGTCTTTTCTCTATGTTTTTCTCTCAAAAGGGTTTCCACATAAATTTTGTGTCTCCTAATTGTTTAAACTTGTATGTTCTTTGAATGATGTTGTAGATAAATTTATAAATTTTAAAAAGTGCATAAAAAAATTCACCCCCTCTTAGTTCAAGTGTGTTTTCAATAATTGGTATCATAGGGGTTCCTTGAAATGCTTGATCACTAGAAAGTAAATCTCATACGCACACATGGCGAGTCAACAAGGATTATAATCAAACAAGACACCATTGTTTGATGGAACTAATTATTAATTTTTATTATTAGGATTCCCACCTATCTAATTGATCTTGGTTTTGATATTTGGTAATATGTTGTTAGCGGTTATGCAACACTTCCAACAAATCAAGCTAGAAAAAGGGCAAGTAAAAGCAATGCAAAGGATATGAATGTAATTTTAAGTGGATTATGTGAAGCATAATTTTTCAAGGTGATGCATTGTAGTTATGTGAAGGATATTTGGGATAAGATAAAGAACATATATGAAGAAGATGATAAAGTAAAGAAATAAAAAAATTAGACTCACAGGGGTCAGTTTGAAAGTTTGAAGATGAAGGATGATGAAAATATTTCAGCATATCTTCGGCATGTGGATGGTGTTGCTAATACCATTGGATATTTTGGAGAATAAAGTTAAGGATGAAGTTATTTTCAAAAAATTCTAAGGTCCCTTCCTATGATATTTGATGCTAAAGTATCTTCTATTAAAGAGCTAAAATATTTAATCATCTTAACATTGGGTGAGCTACGTGGAATTCTCATAGCATATGAGATGATATTTGAAAGTGATAAATCATCAAAGAGACATGAGGCCTACAAAGCATAAAAGAAGGTAAAAATTATGGAAGCTGAGTTGTATGTTTGTTCTAGCAATGCGAGATGAATAAGAAGCACACTTTGTCGAGGAAGGATGAAGAAAGGATCCAAGAAATATAAAGGTAAATTGCCATTCAAATGTTTTGATTATGGTGAAATAGGACATTATGCCAATAAATTCCCATAAAATACCAATAGTGATGAATAAAATCAAAAATGAAAAAAAAAAACAAGTATTATAAGTTCAAGAAGAACCATAAGCAAAGAATGTATGTAAATAATAAGAAATTCCACAAGAAAAATATCTACACCAAAGAAAACAACTCATCCGAAGATAGTGATGAATGAACTTCTTCCGTGTGATAAAGATGAATCAATTCTCATGGATCTAAAAATAAAATAAATCAATGAAGAGATGTATCTTGAATATGATGAAAATTAGGAATAAGAAGCATAAGTTGATCTTGAAGGAGAGCTCACTTATTCCCTAGAAGAGCTTAAGATCATGAGAAAGAAAAATGAGAAACAAAAGATAAAATTTCTAATTCTAGAAGAGGAATAAAAGCCCTAAAGAAACATCTAACACAATATGTAGAAGAATAAAATAAAATCATCATTTGTCTAAAGATTCAACTAGATGAAATGAATAAAATGGACGACGATGTGAAAATTTTCTTTGAAAAGAAGGAATAAAGTTATGAGAAGATTGAAAGAGAAATTGTCTGTAAGGAAGGATCTTGAGAATGCAACTATCAAGATGAAAAGATGTCTCAAATTTTAAAATATCTCTAAAGTTTTGGATAATATTGTTAATAATCAAAAATCACCCTTTATCAAAACTAGTCTTGGATTCTATGAAAAATATACAAAGATCCTTAGGAGCCACCAAAGGTAACAAGTACGGATAAATTAAATATCGTGTAGATGTTTTTAAAATCCCTATCAAATATGAGAGTAGAAAGAAATAAGATGTGCATACAAATACTTCAGTTTAAAGAAGAAAAAGAGGATATAGTCATATTCCTTACAATACAAGTATTCCTCCAAAAGAATCAAGAGTTCAATAGGAATATCATTTCCTCTAAAGCAGTAGTATAAAAATAGGTATCAAAATCTCTTTTATGGTTATTGTTACTCATGTAATCAGTTTGGTCACAATGCAGAAAATTGTAGATATCACTCAAGATGTTTTAATAGAAAGAGAAGTGTAAATTTAAATTCATATGTATCTTCAAATAGAAACAATAACCCATTTTCTCCTTTGAGTAATTTTGACATTGAAAGTTATAAATTTCACAACTATGGGAATAAAGATCATTTTTATAGAATTGGATTTGTGGAATCTACTAGACAGAATAACAATGAGAAAACTAGAGATAATCAAAAGGACCAAGTAAGAGAATTTTTGGAAGGAGAAGCAACGAAAAGAAGTGAATAAAGATAATTCCATGATTGTTCATCAAGATTCCATGATCAAAATGAATAAAATCATTGGTACATTGATAGCGGTTTCTCTAGACACATGATTGGAGATAAATAAAATTTTATTTCCTTGAAAAGATAAATGAAGGTACTCTAAAATTTGGAGACAATGCTACAACAAGAATTTTAGATAAGGGCACTATCGGTCTAAAAATGGTAAGTCAAAAATTGAAAAATGTTTTGTATGTTGAAGTTCGAAGCATAATATGCTAAGTGTAATTAAAATGAGTGATAGAGGATACACAGTAACATTGTATGCTATATGTTGTGAAATCATAAAGGTAAGTATAGGTAAGGTCATTGTTGATGCTTTGGAGATGTAAAATAATTTTTATATTCTGTGAGATTAAAGGTGAAAATGTTGCATGGTCCAAATAGATGAGAGTTGGTTATAGCATAGAATAATGGGTCCCATGAAATTCGATAATCTAGTTAAAATCAGTTCTAAACAATTTGTTAGATATATGTCAAATATTACTAAACTGCAGACACTCTTTGCAAACAATTTCATCTCAAAGCAAGAAGATAAGAGAAACTTTCAAGACAAAATATTACTCAACTATAAAGTGATTATAAATTGTGCATGTTGATCTATGTGGGCCTCCAATAACTCAAATCATGCAAGGTGAGAGGTATTTTATTTTATTTATTGATTATTTCACTAGGATGACATGGGTCACATTTCTAAGAGAAAATTCTAAAACATTTGAAAATTTTAAGGCATTCAAAGCTCGGTTAAAAGTTAAATGGATTTGAAAATCAAGTGTTTAAGATCTAATAGAGTAGGAAAATTCCCTTCGAGATAAATTCATATAGTTTTTTTGAGTGTCATGGGATTAAAAGGCATTACTCTTCTACAAGAACTCCACAACATAATGGTGTTATAGAAAGGAAAAACAAGATGCAAGAGATGGTAAGAACCATGCTAGATGAATCCAAAGTATCGACAAGTTTTGGAGAGAATTTTTCACCACAACTTTCTATATCCTAAATAGGGGTTGAATCGAGTAAATGAAAGGAACGATAACCAGATCATACCAAGCCAAGAACACAGATGCTAATCAAACACCACGATCAATAAGATGAAAGTAATTCACCAGAATAACTTTACATAAACCTTTGCAAACAAATGAGCAGCAATATCATATATTATTATGGAACTCAATGCAATACATTGAGAATGGGCCTTGTTTAAATAGGCAAGGAATAACAATCTAAGAACCAGTCAAGGTCGTAGATCAAGCCATAAATCAAGGAAATAACCAGTTATCAAAGAACTAGTCAAGTCCATAGATTTATGAGAGAACTAGACATCAAGGATCTAGTCAATACCATAGATCTAGGAAAGAACTAGTCAATACCATAGATCAAGGAAAGAACTATACCTAACAACTAGATAATATCTCCTAATATCTAAATAAATAAAAGAAATATCCACACACATAAGTGGGTGAGGATAAATACAATAAAGGTAAATAATGTACCTAGGTGAACATGAGCTAAGGTAAATACCTACTCTAACACCCCCCCTTAAGTGAAGCTAGGGGCCAAAATAGAAGTGGCATGTCCACAGATGAGTCCCGGCAACTAGGCGATGAGGTACAAAAAGGGACACCCCAAGGTACCCAAAACCAAGTAACAACAAAGTAAAGAGAGTAAAGACCCACTCCAAGGCATCCCAAGAAGATCAGCTCAAAAAATCATACAATGTTGAAGAAGTTTGGTGTGCCATTGTGGTCTAAATCCACTGCTCGATCACAAAACTCAAAAATAATCAAACCGGGTTTCACTGAATAGCTCCATATAAGGAGATCACAACAGAGTGATGTTAAAAGTATAAGAAAACATCTAACATAATTCGATCAATCACAAATAGGTGTGCCACGATCCAAGAACAATAACCAAAGCAACAAGGCAAGAACACAAACTCCAGTGTCATGATCTAAGAAAAGCTAAGGTAACAAGGCAAGGACACAAAACTCGAAGAAGCGGGATCAGCACCACACCCTCCCATCTCTTTGAATGGGTGGAGTGGCGCTACAAATCTATATGAGTTCTCAAAACAACTACTCGAACACGTGACAAACTAAAACCGGGATCCACCGAATAGATAACCCACAAGAGAGATCGTCAACATGCCAAAAGTGTCGAAAATACGATACAAAATCTTTCAACAAACAAGAGAGATACACTACACTGCTAAAGAAAAATGGTCAAAACAAAAAGCATCACAATGCATAAGGTATAGAAAGTGGATCAAGAGGCGTAGGAGCATGGATATGGTTGTCCACAATATGATGGGGATGTTGTAGGCTAGTAATTTTGTTCGTAGAGAGTGTATTATTATATCCTTAACATGAATGATGATTGTAGAAGAGAATTTCACTTCTTGAGCTATCTATTTTCTTCCACAAATTTTATAATATCCTCTTGAAGTCCACATACTTTAGAGAAAAGCATATCATTCTCAGAATCCATGATAGGTACAAACCTGTGACTCTAAAAAGTTTAAGACATCAGCTCACTGAAATTACGTCCACAATTGATTACAACACTCCTCCATATTTGGCACTTTATAATTAGAGTACAAGTCTCAAAATAAATAACTCCAATGGAAAGAGCACAAAAAAATAGCACTTTTGTAAAAAATGACACTCAAAACGAGTTACCGATCAAAAGATACAAGATTTTTAATATTTTTCTCTGTTATTTATTTTAGGTGCCACTAAAACAAAATAAAATTTTATTGCCTTCACCACACAAATAAAATTAAAGGGGGCTGAAGTTAAGCACCTACTAGTAGGAATCACAAGCTTTAAGCCCTCATATGACCATACCATAGCATATGACCAAGGGCTAAGACTATGAGATGGATATCGGCTCCATCGTGACGGGAGGGTATTGGCGTAGCAACTGATTAACACGATGAGATCCCTCTCCACCATCAGTTTGAGCTTTTGGTGTGACGGCAAGTCGTGTAGCTCTGATACCATGAAAGGAACGATAACCAAATCGTACCAAGCCAAGAACATAGATGCTAATCAAACACCACGATCAATAAGATGAAAGTAATTCACCAGAATAACTTTACATAAACCTTTACAAACAAATGAGCAGCAATATCATATATTATTATGGAACTCAATGCAATACATTGAGAATGGGCCTTACTTAAATAGGTACGGAATAACAATCTAAGAACCAGTCAAGGTCGTAGATCAAGCCATAAATCAAGGAAATAACTAGTCATCAAATAACTAGTCAAGTCCATATATTTATGAGAAAACTAGACATCAAGGATCTAGTCAATACCATAGATCTAGGAAAGAACTATACCTAACAACTAGCTAATATCTCCTAATATCTAAATAAATAAAAAGAAATATCCACACACATAAGTGGGTGAGGATAAATACAATAAAGGTAAATAATGTACCTAGGCGAACATGAGATAAGGTAAATACCTACTCTAACAAGTAAATAATAACAAAACTCCTTATGGTATATGGAAGGAAGACTAATGACCTATCAAAAACTTCATATTTTTGGAAGCAAGTGTTATAACAAGAAAGATGATGAAGACTTAGGTAAGTTTTATTCTAGAAATGATGAAGGTAATTTTCTTAGTTACTCTCAAATAAGAAAATCATATAGATGTTAGAACTTAAGAACATTCAAAAATTTTGAAACCGAAAATGTAATAGTGGATGATATCAAGTATACAAAAAGTAGAAGACAAGAAATTGATTACTCAAGAAGCAAGAAACAAAGAGGAAAAAGAAGATGAAGGTGAAAAAGAAGAAGTTGAAAGGAGGGAAACAAAGACCCCATCTAGATCAGTCCAAAATAACCTTTCAAATGATCATTAGTTACAAAAAAATTGGAGTTTAGAACAGAAGAAGATTAGTAAATATTGTTAAACAAGCTAATTTATCCTTGTTATCCAAGATAGACCCAAAAAAAAAATTGAGGCAAGTGAAAACCAACATTGGATTGGTGTCATGGAAGAATAACTAGATCAAATTGAGAAGAATGAAATATGGGATCTTGTTCCAAGACCAAAAGATAAAAATGTGATTGGCACTAAGTGGGTTTTTATAAACAAGTTTAATAAAGATGGACAAGTGGTAAGAAATAAATATGGGATGTAACGCCTTGATTTTTGTAAGTTATCATGGTGATTACTTTTCATAATGTTGTAACTGCAGAAATGAAGATAAACATGTTAAGATATATATTTGATCTTAAAGGAATGTGTTGTTAATTTGGACCCTTGTTTGCTGTAATTTGTTACTTGGGATAGAAGTTATTATTGCTTGTGTGATTGCTAATGAGACAAAAGACTTGTCGTATGTTGTGGCCTTCTTATGATCGCTTTGTCGATTTACTTTTAAACCAGACTGAAGGTTGATATAAATGTTGCAGCACCTGATTTTAGGTATGAATATCTGGTACGTAGATGCCAATGAAAAAGGTTCAATTCTCGAACCACACACCGTTGTAACGCTAGACAAAGCATAAGACGATAAGGGCCTGGATGCAAGTGGCACAGGTATGTGGAACTTAGGATGAAATGTCCTGCTTAATGTTAATATGACTGTCAAGCGGAAAGACTTGATATGGAAACTAATTAATTAAGTATTAGGGGACTAAAACCCTAACCTACCCCTAAGTTTTATCTTATACCCTAACTACTATCCTATATGGATTTTAGATTTCATAAGGGAGAAAATAGATATAAATTCTATTAACCTATGAACTAGGCGAATGACCTAGATATGGACTATTAAAATCCTAAACTAATCCTAACCTAAGGAAGGGGACGCATAGACCCATGTGGATGGAAAGGATAAGGAGGGAAGGTAGGAAATTTAATGGGACAGTAAATGAGGTCCTTACATGTACAGCGCCAAGTTTGGCGGGAACAAAGAAAAGTTGGAGGCGTCTAACTAGCTAAGAAACTAAATGGAAATTATATGCAAAATTTGAAATTGGAAACTCACCAACCCGAGTCGGCGGTGGCGTGAGGAATGAGGAAAGGCAGTGCATTCAATGCATTAATTATCTTGGTCTTAGCGACCAGCTCACCTTGGAAAGAGGATAGAGGAAAAAGGAAAATTGTTTGTTGTTGTGTGCATTTGGATTTTAGTTGCTCTACATTTTGTTTCTCCATGGTTCTATCGAACCAGCTGTGTTTTGATTATTATCTCTGTTCTTTGGAAAAACAAAGGCTATTCTTGAGCCTGTGGAAGTTAGTGACTAGTTGGAAAGCCTGGCCGAGGACGTCGTGGAGGGAAACAACTCTAGTAGGCACGGTTTTCTTCGAGCCACAAGAAAAATTAACAGGCATGTTAAGCCCTTCTCCTTAAACCGCTTGCTTTTGCTTAATAGTCTCATTAAAACAACCCTGCTCTTATGATGGGGGTTTTGGTTATTTGATTTGGCTGTTATGTTGAGATGATTTTGAGTTGAGTCATTTTCTTTTGCTGTACGTGGCTTGAGCATTCTTTGCATAATGATTAAGTTGAATACATTGTCCTTGCTGTGTGGTTTCTTTTAAAGTATTGGGTATTCACTTATTTACCATTTTGGGTTGTACTAATAAATACATTTAGCTAAATGAATATCACTTCGAGTTCGAGCATTCTTTTGAAAATAAAAGGATGAGATCATTTGTATGTCTGGTTGAATCTGTCCTTAAAAAGAATGAACAAGACTTGGGTATTCTCGGGTGTTTGAAGAAAATGATTGTTCTTCTTATTGAAATCATTAATGAATTATGTTTTCTTTTTGATGCTTTGAAATCAAGGTAATGGGAAAGAGGATTTTATTGTGCATTTTGGATGCGGTTTGATCTTCTAGTCTGAACTGTCATCATGAAAACAAACATGGCTTAGTGTTTCTGTGTAAATGAATGAAACAAATGAGATTTGGCTTGCTGTTGAGATTGTTTTGACTGTACCTTGCTTGCGCATCTATTACCCTATGCGGGTTTGCATTGATAAAGGAATTGTTATGCGAATATTGTATTTCTGAGTTCAGTGTGTGGAAACGTTTGGGAAAAACAAAGTCTGTGGTGATATTAATAGACTATTATGCGAGTTATAATTCCTTGATGTTTTTCATTGCATAAAACACGGGTTCCCTGGGACAGTAAGGTTATTGTAGCATCTTACTTTGTTGTACTAATTTGATATGGTATTCTGCCTACTCTTGGTTCTTGGTATTCATATAGGACTATTTGGAAGGAAGTTTTAATCGACAAGGAACAGAAAATCAGTCTATATAATAGATCGAGTAGAGCATGCAAATTATATTGTGTCTTAAGGATATATATATATATATATATATATATATAATTTTAAGGATTGTAGACCTTTCATCGTTTTCATTAAGAATGAATATGAATGGAATTATTATTTTCTCATTGGAAAGTGAAAACTCTCATTATTAGGATGAAAGTGTGACTAGTTGTAGTCGTTGTACACTCTTGCATGTTATAAAGACGTGAATGTCTGTAGAGTGAAATGTTTAAAAGGAAATGATTGCGTTATAGGTTCTTTTTGTCCTAATGTTTACAGAATGGTTACTGCAATGAACTCTGATCAAATTTTTGGAAAGGTAATAGTAGTTTTCAATTACTGAATATACTACTCTAAATGAATTATACTATTGGAGTATGTCTGCTCTAAATAAGAGGTATTTGGATAGACAGTAAGAAGAGGTGATATGATCTTGCTCCCTTATATTCGATTATTGATTTTCGTTTATTTCTCTTTGGACTGTTATCATTGATTGATATCACATTTGGATTAAAACTTCTAGTACAGCTATGAGGAAAAGAAAGAGAGTGTGAATGGATAATTTGAATTAATGATCATTTTTCTCTCATACAGTTGGAAATCTATAATTGTTATGGAACGAATTTCGTACTGCTTGGGTTAAGCATTTGTATTTAATTGTTGTTTGCTTGTTCTCTTCAGCGTTTGATTGCTTGAAATCAGATGAGTTGTATGAAAGAAGGGACAATAATTCGGTTTAGATTTTAGTTAAGATCTATCTTTTGAATTCACAACTATTGTAAGAGAATGGAATTGATAGCATTTATGTTAGAACAGCAGTTGCATAATTGTGTTTTTAGTTCTTACAGATGTTTGTAATCTGGAACTGTTGAAGGAAATTACTTCTTGTAATAATTATTTGGGAAAGAGGGCAGTAATCCTTTATCCGATTAAGAGGGTTATTGGATGATTGAGTTGATATGCTGTTCATCCTTTGTGGTATTTAATTCTCAAATCATGTTCATATTAACGTTTCATAAAATCAGGGTTCTTTTATTGAGACAGTTAATTAAAAGCACCTCATTTTAATGACAAGTGCTTAATATGCTCGAGCCAATGAACCGACCGTGCAAGTAATTTTATAGATGGAACTTGAGTATAAACGAAGACATGGTTGTTTTCTCGATACTTCTTTTGATTAATCAAGATGGATTGTATTGATAGCTATTACTCCTCCACGAGGAAATGAGAAAGGAAGAAATTACATTCTTCTATCTTTAAGAGTTGTAATGTTGTTTGATATAAACAAAGTCCATCGTTTGTATTGCAAATGTATAGATTCAAAATCGATGGATGAATACAAGTAAAAATGTGATATTTTAATGATCAGATCAGTTTGATATTATTGAATAAGTTTGAGAATATAACATTATTCCTTCATTTGGAATTATTCAAATGTTAATGGATGAATTTAAAAGGAAATAACATCTATTCTTTACTCGAATGCAAATTTTACATTGAAATGTGCAATTAGTTCATACTTGGGTTAAGATGAATTTTAAATTGACATTAAAAAGGATTTAGGTAAACATGATCTCCTAATTGAAAGGTATTCGGGATTAGCTTGAAAGATAAGGAATATCAAATAACTTAAGAATAGCCGAACCTTGTATTCGGACTCCGTTAATAGCCTCGAATGTTTAAAATTCAAAAAATAAGGATATGGGAAAACATATCTATTGTTAACAGACCTTAACTAAGTAAGGTTAAGGAGGATAAATGAATAAATTCATTTAGAATCAGACCTCGTTTTAATGACGTCTAATAAGATGGAATTCTGAATTTGTTTACAGTTGTGGAAAACTTGGTTAAGTTTAATAGGTTAAACTTATTAAGTTTATCGATAATGGGCTGATTAGTCCAAAGATTAAGAAAGGAACCAAGAAGAGAATATGCAACCCTTCAGTACAAAGGAAGAGATGCGTATTAAGCTAGAAGACAGATTAAGTCTCACTTAGCTACATACAACTGAAACAAGAACGGGGTTTAAGGATCAACATGGTTGCTGAAAGTTGATCTTAAATATTAAGATCATAACCAAATCACACTGAGCTGGATGTGTATTCTCGATGAGAGGATTCCGTAGGACATTGACATACGCCAGCTACAATATAGTGTCTTCATGAAGGCGGAACCTTCATGACGACACAATGTTATATTTGACATATTACAATGCCCTCCCCGAATTAAATCATCAAGTTTACATAAGCTAGATACTAAGTTCTTAGTGGGTATAGGAATGTGATCACGTATATGGAGTAACTTCCTATACTCATTCATATTGCTAGTTGGGGTTAGAGCTTGACCTTAAATGGAAGGACTGGTAGAGACCAGGAAAGACCATTCTAGATAACAGATGAAGTGAGGTGAAGGACGTATTCCATTGGTGTGTATCACATCTAGGAATATGATCATGCAAAGCATGTGAAAATCTTTGGCCAAAGTATCGCAAGTGTTGGTTGCGTTGTCCTAATCACCTAGTTTAAGATGTAGGATGTCAGATGAATATCAGTAACAGATATTCAGATAGGCTTCTTAAATGGATCACTTCGATAACCGGAAATGGTAAGAGAACCTTGTATATTCATTATACTATGCATGAATTAACATGAAGGATCGGTAAGTCACCGAGTCATGAAATGAGAGATCGCTGAAACTCCGAGCCATAAAATGGGAGATCGGTAGTTCTTCGAGTCATTTACAGTAGCATATGGTATCTGTTATATGATTGAATGGCACTGAATGTGTGTTCCATATTGCAAATATGTGAACAGAGAACATTAGTTTTAAAAAGAAATTGTGTGATCCAAATTGCATTAATTGGATAGAGAACAATTATTAAAACTTGAACGTGTGTTTGAATTATATAATTCATAACAGGGAATGTTGTATAAAAAAAAAAAAAAAAAAAAATCCCTTGTTCTAGTATCTTAAAATGGGGATGTTACATGGGATAGTTTTAAAAGGTAATGCTCAAGTTCAAGGTATTTATTTTGAAGAGAATTTTAATATTTTTGTTCATTTAGAATCTATTTGAATGTATTTAGCATTTTCTTGTTATAATAACTTTAAATTCTATCAAATGGATGTCAAATATGCTTTTCTAAATGGAAACTTGGAAGAATAAGTTTACAATGAACAACTAGAAGGATTCATTATATCCGATGATAAGGACCATCTATGAAAACGAAGAAATATCTCTATGGATTAAGACAAGCCTCTAGATCCTAGTACTCAAGATTGGACAAGTATATTCAACTACAAGGTTACAAGAAAGGTATTGTTGAAAATAATATTTATATCAAAAGTGAAGGTGAGAATCAGTTGATTGTTGTTTATGTTTATGACATCATTTTTGTCATAGTAATGAAAATATGTGTAGAATTGTTTTGGAAGAAATGCAAAAATAATTTGAGATGTCCATGCTTGGTGAGTTGTCATTTTTATCAAATTACAAATTTCACAATATGACAAAGACATGTTTATTTCTCAAACCAAGTATATTAGGGATATGTTGAAGAATTTTAGAATGGAAGAATGTAATAATTTAAGCACTCCCATGATCACATGTTGTAAGTTAAGCAAGGATGATGAATCTCCTCAAGAAAATCAACCTCTTTATAGATCCATGAATGGAATTTTATTATATGTGACTGCATCAAGACCTAATGGAATACAAGCAAGAGGTACGGTTTGTACAATTTCAAGCTTCTCCAAAAGAAACTCATTTTAAATTTCTTAACGAATTTTCAAATATTTGAAAGGTACGTTGGATTATGGTTTGTGGCATCAAAGAGGTCAATATTTAACACTAAAATCATATACAAATGCAGATTGGGTTGGTTGTATTGATGATAGAAAAAATACAAGTCGCAGTGCCTTCTTTTTGGACAACAGTTTAGTATCCTAGCTAAGCAAGAAATAGGATTTTGTCTCTCTATCCACTACTGAGGTTGAGTACATTTCGAGAGTATCTTTTTACACTCAAGTTCTTTGTATGAAACATATGTTGAATAATATCAAGGTAGAATTTAATTCTCCAATTTCTATATTTTTTTATAATGCTAGTGTCATAAATATCTCAAATAATCCAGTTACGCACTCTAAAATGAAGCACGTTCCCATTAAGTATCATTTCTTAAGAGATAAATTTGTAGATAAAAAGGTTAAGTTAGAAAACATTGATAAAAAAGAACATATTGTTGATATTTTTACAAAACCTCTTCCAAAAGAAACATTTGAATATCGCAAACAAAAATTGGGAGTGAGATCCTTTTCATTCTATTAGTAAGTGGAAGCATAAATTAAGGAGAGTTAATTCTTAAATAACTATTTTAGATCCATATTGTGGATAGTGTGATCTAGGATTATTAACCTTTCCATTGATGTCAAAAGGGGGAGTTAGAATAAACGGGAATAATTAGAAGAAAAAGCTAAAAGATAGCAGAGCAATTCAACAAGGATGGAAGGCAATGCAAATTAGTGGGTTGTCATCAATGATAAAGGGGGGTATTGTTGGAAATATTGTCATTGATTTAATATGTTACACAAATTATGTTTGTTTTATTTTTTCATATCGTGCATTGAAGAAAACTAAGTTATAGTGCTCAAAGTGGGTTTTCAGTAGTGTTACGCGGCTAGTGATAATGTTTTGCAGAGGTGATAGAGTTCCACAACCGATGATAGTGTTCCTTAGGTAATGATAGCTTTTTTTGGTTGGTGCTAGTGTTTTTCAGGAGGTGATAGTGTTCTATGGCTGGTGATAGTCTTCTATGAGTGGTGATAGTGCTCGCGGCAGTGGTGAGAGTACTGTGAGTAGTGGTAGTGATCCATGAGTGGTGATTGTGCTCCGTGTGTTTTGATAATGTTTCGCAAATGTTGATAGTTTTCCATGGCTGACAATAAGTTTTTGTAGTTTATAAGTTAGTATATAGTGTATAGTGAGTATATTATATTTCCATTAAATTGTTAGAATTATGTTAAGTACTCTTTGCAGAGAATCGCAACTTTGAAACAAAACTCATATCATTGGATATATATTACATTATGAAAAAAAAATGTAAGAGAATGTCGTAGAAGGTGAAATTTGTCCAAATGGACATAATGTTTTGTATGTCGAAGAATTATTACTAGAATATTGTGAAAGATCAAGTAAAATACAATCATTATTCTCTAAAAAGGCCAACTTGTGTTGATTAATTAAAAAAGGAATGTCGACTCATTAAAAGTCATACATGTTCATGATTTGAACCTAATATATATAGAGATTCAATTTGCAAAATTAAGTAGTGCTTATGATGTTATGAAGATAAATTTTTGAAAGGGATTGAGAATATGTTGATGAAGATGCATCAAGAGGATTCATAAGGAGGAAGACCAAACTCAAGTAAATTCAAATGCTAAGTGAATAAGGAAGAGAACAAAGAATGATCAGCTCGAACTCGTGAAGTGTGAAGTGGGTAAAGACTACAAAGAAAGAGAAGAGTGGTCTAAATTTCCATCATCATATTGAAGAAGAAATTATAGAAAGTGGAGTTTTTATTGTTGAGGTTGATGCCTCATAATTTTAGGGATTGGTGTATTCAAGTGAGTTGGCATTCATGAATTATCGAGTTAGTGCACAACATTGGGGATTAGTGTCTCTAGAGATTTGGTACTCATGATATTGGTGTCTCTAATAGGTTGGTGCGCACAAATATATGTATACAATTGATTTTGTGTATATATTTGGATAGTAGATCCAAGAAGGATTTTCTCTGTGGCTTTTCTCTTGGAAGGGTTTCCACATAAAATATGTGTCTCCTAATTGTTTCAACTTGTATGTTTTGTAAATGGTGTTGTAGATAAAGTTATAATATATTAAAATTTCATAATACTTGATTCACCCCCATTTCAAGTGTGTGTTCATCATGTAGAAAATTTATTTTCAGCACATTTATGTCCCCTACTCCATTTTCTATCACAATTGAAACATAAACATTTTTCTTGTTTCTCTTCAATTTTTTGAGGATTCAATCAAATAGGTATATGGATGATTGTGTTAGCCTCATGTGATCTTGTATTAGTATTGAAAGACCTCTTTTCTACCATATCTCTTTCCTCATACCATCCTGCCGATATCATGGATTTGGATATAGAACTTGGATTAAACATGTGCACATCCAATTGGATACTATCCTTGAGACATCCTAAGAATAAATCATTCACGAGTTGTTCTCAAAGATATCATCCACCCAAAGGCATAGGTTCTATAATTTATGAGAAAAATCTTTAACTATCCCTATTTTTCATAGCTTGGATAACTAGCTAAAATAGTTTTCTCTTACACTATTAGAGAAGTGCATTCACATCTCATATATGAACACCAACCAACCGACACTAAGACCCTTATTTTCATTTTGGGTTCAAATACATTTGTACCAAATCAACTTCTCTAGCTTGAGATACAAGGATAACATTACCACCTTTTATCCATAGGGTTTTTACTTACCTCAAAAATTCTCCATCTAGTTGATCCAAGTTATTAAATCCTTCCCATTGAATTTATGCATTTTTAATTTCTCGATCGTCTTCATCTTTTTGTAGAACTCCTTCCTCATCCAATAGGAAGAAGCCTCAATATTTCATTGAACTACTTATTATAGAGGAAGATCCTTCCCAAATTTTTAACCCTTTCTTAATATTTAATCCTCTTACACATTCATTTTCTTCCACTTACACAAAGCCACACATTCTTCCTCTCTCACTTCACAAACTTCCTCTCAAGCTTCTCTTTAGGGCATTATTATGATTAGTGATCCATCAATATGTTGTCACCAAATCATCGCACCTCCCCGAATGGCATGAAGGTAAACATGACATTCAATGTGATTTGGTAACATGGGTTCACCTCTCAAGTTTTGGGACTTGCGGGCTTGAGGTGAACCTCCGGAGAAGGCCAGATTTCTTTTCCTAAATTAAGCACTACACTACTCCTAATGTGATCAAAACAGGTACCTAGACCTATACTAATATTTCAAGGGGATTAGGGAGAGATATTTGCAATAAATAAAACCTAAATTAGAAGTGGTGATGCGCCAAGAAAGGGAGTTGTCAAACAATATTCCATCTTGCCAATGAAGAGAGATGAAAATAAGAAAGATGCACAAGCACCACAACTCAACTTCATATAGAACTTCATTCCAGAATAAGCACAATAACTCCTAAAACCTGCAACAGAAATCACATCTGCACAATATATCTACAATCATGGATAGAGGAAAATTAAAGTAATAAAATGATATAAGGACTAAAAATAAGTCACAAAACATCATTTCATTGCTTCAAACACTTGCACAAAGTGTAACATTACAGTAGTATGAGGTAGAGGTTGTCATTATAATGTTGAGAAGAAAGGCTTGAAATGTTGCAAATTCACAACAACTCAGCTTATGAAGAGAGGGGAAGCTTGGAAAATTTCTAAATCCCTTTAGAATAAGCACCCCTTTAAATTTATAGAAAATTATGAGTTGTTGAGAGAAAGAGGGAAGAATCCTAAAAACTAGGCAAGAATGTAGCTGAATGGGTCAACCATGATTGCTTCATTAATTGCACCTCCACCTTTTGGGCACTATTCTCGGAATGAAGAAATATCACAATTTGGAACACTGAAACCTCTCGAAAAGCCATCTCTTGATGCTCCCATGGCGTATCTCTCATTTTCAATTCCAATGACTATAATTTTGTAAAAAACGGGCAACCGGGAAGGAAATTGTGGTCTTCCGAGCAAAAGTTGTTTTTAGGGTATCCGGGGCATTGTGCTCCATCAAATCTCATAAATTCAAAAAAAAAAAAATTTCCCATTATTAATTAAAAATAACATTTTAATATTTTATTAGGTTGTTCCTTGTTGTTGGTAGAACCCATGGGTTTGGTCTTGTATTAGGAGGTCCATTGTGGTGCTTTGATAAATGGCTCACCACCCAGCTCGCCAAGCTGGCTGGCAAGCTACCCATTCACATTGCTTAGTGGTCTCTTCATTTGTTACACCAACCACTTTGGAATCCATTGGTCAATCCCACATGGCTCACTAACAAGTTATATATCCCCATAGCTAATGTAATATTTCCTTATCTTCCTCGCATTGGGTGGTTTACGTTTTAATGGCCACCATTTTCCACGTTTTGCATTGAATGGCTTTCACTAAACTAATTCAGTGCCACCTCAACTACTTAGTTCTAGAGATCTATTAACTATTTCCATGGCCGAGATTCTTTATTCACCCCCATTACTATTTGTTTAGCCACCCAGAATTACATTTGTATGCAACGTTCTACGCCACCGTCGATGATCTCCAATTATTACATTGATTCACGTGGCATATTTTTCCTTGAAAACTCCGCTTTGTTTTTGGTGCCTCGTATCCACTCCATCAAGTTAAACATCACACGCATTAACAACACCTTGAAAACTATGCTGAATTGGTCCTTGGGATCCACCTTTACGTTGCCCCAACTCACTTCGGAGTTCAGAGCCTCCAATCATGCCAATCCCATCTATTGTTCTCGCTTCCAAAACCCAAAACACCAAGCACTTCCGAAAATCTTTAGCTCCGAAACCTAAAATCATCCTTCTCTCAGATCGAACTACCGACATAGCTCAGCTCTGCGAAACCTCGAGATCTTCTTTCTTCACCAACATGAACCGCGTGTTTTATGTTCTACTCGGCTCGTCAACGTCAAATCCATCATAGGAAGCTCGTGAACTCCTTTGAGCTTGCTCCCATTCTATTTCAAAGTTTTCGTTTGATGAATTCATTGAACTCTATCCCAGTCATTTATGTTTTCTATCCAATGTCTTTGGATCGGCATTCTCTGGACTAAGCCATTTATGACTCTCCTGATGCGGAAAACTCAACCTCCATTTTACTTGGTCAAGCTCCAACGACGCCACAGCGAGCTCTCAAGACCTCTTCGTTCAAATTCCACAACTTCCGAACAAAACTCCACAGAGTTGAGGAAGAGCTCGTCCCACTCATGCCAATTAAATTCACTCGATGAATGCCACGAGTTCATTCACCTGTGAAATTAGTTACCATATTCGCCCGAACATGGGCAAAATTCGGTTCGCAGCGAATTTTTGAGGAAAACCGAACTTGTTCGGTTCGTGCGTTTGACTTTCAGTTTTAAAAAAATGGCGATAAAAACCCTGCAAAAATCGTGGTAAAACGCAGGGAAAATCGTGGAAATTCGCAGGTAAATTCGCGACTTTGTTTTAAATGCAAAAATACCCTAAATCGACTCGTATTTTCTCCTATTTTCTTCTGCACGGCTCGGTTTTTCTCCCGCGACTAGTAATTTCTCCATTCAAGGGCATTCGCGTCTGGTTTCTAGGGCATTCATGGTGGTTTCATCAAACATTCGTGGCGGTTTACCAGGTCGTGGCATTCATATTCGCTTATGGTATAGTTTTTTACCCTAATACATACGATATCATTTACGGTAATACAGATTTACATATATAAATTTACGGTTTAGTATTTACATATTAAGTAATCCGTAATACATATATTTAAAATAACAGTATCACATATATTTACTGTACTGTGAATATATTAAGAGTATAGTATATAATATATTTCATTGAATAGATTAACGATAAATCATATTAGGTAAAATTGTATATATTAACAATATTAGGTAAAACGATAATAGTATACAGTATAGTATATATAATAACTATGCTATATTTATTATTAACAATGCTATATATTATATATTACTATTATAATTTATATATTACTGTTATATTATATATTATGATTATATAATTTTATATTTATTGAAAATATATATATATTTTAACCATACCGAACCGAACCGAATTTTTGCAAATTTCCGAACTTCCGAACTTTTTTCATGTCCGAACAACCCGAACTTTTCGAACATGGTAACTATGGAAATGATCTCACCAAACTCTTTGTAGAATCAAACTCGACAATCCGACTCATAATTCTCAACAAGTGAACTCATTTTTCCCAGCTCAGTATATCAAGATGATCATCTTCTCGGTCTTGAGCTCCATTCACACTTTATTTTGAGTTAGATTCCACCATGTCAGTTTCATGATTGACGTTCTATTTAAGTATCCCAACGCACCTCCTTTTTGCATTTGGAGCTCTTAAAAATTATCGATATAAAGAGGAGGAGCTCTTAAAAATTATCAATAAATTCCTTGAAATTCTCATTGCCCTGACACTGCTCGATATTTTGGAGACAACTCACAAATCATTACCCGGACCTCCGAGCTATTTCATTGCTCAATGTTGAGCTCACTAGTGCTAAGCCAATACCCACATGCCCTTATGCTGACTCGACTTGTGATCTCCCAGTGATCGAGTTCTTTCTCATTTTATCGGAGTCAATCATATTTTGACATCCATCTTTTTGACTCGTGATCTGCAAGCTCGATATCTCTTATGCAACGAACCCCATCAAACAGCTAGCTCGACTCCATTGGGATTTCCCGAACTATCTCCAAACCAACATGGCTCAAGTCCCTCATTAACACTATGTAAAACACAATAATTGGCTCGAGATGAATAATACACTACCCCCTATGCACTCGGGTAGCTCGGTGATATTGCCTCATGTGAGCTCGCCCAGCTCTTGGCGAGCTACTTTAGCTCTTGAGCCCCAAACATCCATTTTCTCCAAATTTTTAACCTTGCACTAACCCTTTCTAAATTTTGAACCTTTTTGTGAACAAATGGATCTTGGAGGTATAATAAGACATCTGAAAATTTGTATACCGATTCTGACCATCTTTTTCCCTCATTGGTCAAATGTGGGACGCATGAATGTCATTCTCCTTGCTCTAAGTAAACCTTGAGCTTCCAAAACTTGAGAAAGGAAAAATAGTTCAAGATGATCCTAAATCCTCCTAGAACACCGTAAGGTTCTCAAAACACAAAAATTTTCCTATAGGCCCCTAATTTCTTTCGTGAAACCCTCTCCAGTTCCAGGATACAATTACTCTGTTGTCCAATTTTTCCCCAAGGAGAAAAATTGGATAATACAATAGGGATGCATAGATCTAGAAGAAAATAATGGTGGTTGTAAGGTAGCTTGAATACCAACCACCCATCTCCAAGCTAAGTTTTGACAAACGAGTAAAAATTGAAGAAGGTGAAAACTCACCATGTCAATTTTACAAGTCATCTATCTACTATAAGGATAGAGGAAGGCCTAATCTTAATAATTCCAAATAGAAGCAATCTTATGGTTGATCCTCACAAAGAAACCCAAAACACTTTTGAAACTTTACATGAGGCAACTAAGGCCTTTACCCTACATATGAAAGAGGAATTCATCTAACAATATGGAAAAACAACCATTCCTTCGACATTGATCAATGAAGTCAAATTAAATTTAGAAAAATTATTTAATAGTTGCATCAAAGTTGCAAGTTTGAGAGAAAATGGAGACCAACTCCAACATTTGTTGAATTCTTTTATTCAAGGTTTAGACAATGTAAATTCCAAGGTAAATGCATTAATTGATACTGTTAGGGGAAATCTCCGCCAAATGCGTTTTGATGAATTTTCTAAGATAATAATGATAGAGGACTTGATTTCCAAGTCTAGGAATAAATCAAAGGATGCATTATCCTTGTTAAAAAATCTATTACATAATTATATGCATTCTACAATAAAATAACTCAGCTTTTGGATGAAGTTGGAATTCCTACAATGGTTGACCAATCTGGAAATCTATTCTCAGTAGCTCAGTTCTCCAATATCCTTCAATAAACCATGTAGAACTTCTTACAAAAAATCAAGTCACAAGGAGGGAACATTGTGGCACATCAAATAATTTTGGATGCATACAATAAGATAGATAGAGATTAAATAATAAATTAAATTGATAAGATAATGATCGGTGACTTTACTTCCATGATGGAGAGTGCAAGGACGGCTTGTGTGCCTCCCATAATATATTTCAACTGGACCAACCAAAATTATCAACTTTGCAGAAATGATAAATAGGTATCATATTCTTATATTATTAGATTCTCATCTTTATTCTCATCGATTACATGCACTCTATTTTAGAGGTGTCAATTTTATAAAAGATATTGTAAACAAGGAATGTTTTTCCCTTGCTCTTTTAAAACAGCAAATATGTAGCTCGGGTTATATTTTCCTTTTTATCTTGATCTCCATGCAAGATCTCTTTGTAAGGGAGATTTATAATTAGCATTGGATTTGCAAAGGAATACAAAAATATTTTGATTGGAGTTTTTAGATCAATGAAGATAGAGAGTTATCTCTTTCACTCTTTTAGAATTTACATGGTTATTTCATTTTGATGTAGTTTTTGGTTTTTTCATCAATTCTAGATTCATCATCTAATATCATTGTAAGTTTAGATCTTGGAAGGAATAAGGTAATATAATTGGTGATTTATTTTAAATTATAAAATAATTATTTTAAGAAAAATTATTGGAAAATAGGTTTAACCAAGATTCCAAGAGTATGATGAGGCCACACTTAGAATAATATAAACATGTAAGAGTTACGCAGAAAAGTAAAACAAATTATTAGTGTTATTGCACATGTAGGGTAAATACATATAAAAGATGAGACTACTAAAAAAATAGAGATTGAAGAAAGGTGAATTGTAGATGGAGAAAGAGATCAAGAAGATAAAATGCATCAAGAGGAAGAAGAACACGAAGAAAAAGTGATGATTAAAGACAATCTTGTTAAATCCTTGTTCTGTTCGGAAAAGTAGCACCCTAGGATTTGTACATTACAAAACCCTAGTGTCTCAAGGTGTGGGACCCTTTCAATTGAGACAGACCCTCCAAAGAAGGTTGGTTCCTAACCTATTCTAATATTTATCCACTCATAATCTACCAATTCTAAGGGACCAGAGAGAGAAATACATAAAAGAAAATCCTAAATTAGGGGAGGCGATAGACTAAGAATAAGACTAGAGAGGCTCCTAGTGAGTGAAAGGTGGAAAAAAATGAGGTTGGAGAGGGTAGACAGAAGCACCACAATCCAAGTAACACATTCAAACTCCCAATTTCATGAAGCACAACAAAATTTGGACATCACAAATGAAAAAAGCATGGACAATATACTTGTAGACGTAACATAAGGCAAGAATGCAATATAAAATTGAGCTAGGGAAAGAAAATCCACAAAACACCAATTTTATTGCTTAAAATGATGCAATAGAGGTACGAGGCAAGAATCCTTCACAAAATGCCCAAATTTAAGGATTTTTGCTCACAAAAGTGTTGGATCAATTTTGGAAGAGTTCCTTTACATTCCAAAATATCTCCCTAAAAATGAGGGAAAAATTACATATATAGAGAAGGATAGCTACCAACCGACAATGACCTCCATTAATTTCCCCGCACCGAGGTATGGCTAACCATCCTGGTTCACTTTCTAATAGTACTTTTCTTTCATGGTGAATAGGGGTGTCATACCTCATTAAACCGGTTGTTGGGCTACCATGTACGATGCCATTAATGTCTAGTCCATATCTAAAATTACTCACTAATGCCCAATAGAACCACCGGTTGATGCTTGACAAGAATAGGAAGATTCGTCATTGATGAGGGAATGATTTTTTTTGCGCGATAAGAATAAATTATGTCACGCAACAGAAGGGGAGATTGACGCACGTCATATGGAAAGCTTTTTTCGCTTCAGCGGAAAAAGGTGGTTGACACATGACAGAAGTGACACCGACACATGACAAGAAGGTAGCGGCGATGAGGAAGGAAGAACGATGCGTGAAAAGAGGGAGTTTTCACGTGAAAGAAAATTACATTATCACATGACAAGAGGAAAGTGGTGACGAACGTCAAGAAGAAGCGATTGACGCGTGTTAGGGAGGAAGCAATTAACACATGGTTGACACATGTCAAGAAGATATGGCCTCAAACCCTCATCGTTAACTATCAATTGCCCATACTTATAGGTTCATCCATTTTGCAAGGGGGTGTAAATATGGATAACGATTTGGTGAATTACATGGTGATATGCCTACTAGATCCGAAAGACCAAAGTGGTTTTGTATCCATTGGGTATGGAGTCAATATGATTCTTTGAAACCGTGTATGATACTTGATTATCACCCTAAAATCATGAACATTGTTGGGGATTACCATTGCTTGAAACTCTAAGTTGCAAACCGATTGTTCTATCATGAGACCCTTCCCAAAGCGGAGAGTGCAAAAGAAACAAGGGAAAAACTATGTACAAACAAAAAAATCATACATATCCCAAATGGAAAATGTAGAGAGTGTACAATCATTTATCTAAAAGCAAACCTAACTTCAAAAAAACAATGTGTTGCAAGAACTTAAAGGAATTACAAACTCTAAACTAATATGTACAAGAAAGATACTCCCATCAGTAATAATTCTTTAGATATATTCCATTGACTAGAATTTGCAATTCTTCTTTGTCCAACTTTTCCGATTAGAAATCATTGTTTTCTTTGTGCCCTAAAATCAAGTAAGGGCCACTCCATATTGCATCAAAATTGGATTTCCTTCTAGGTTTGGCTTTTTTGCATCCCATTTCAGAACCAGGTCTCCTTCTTGAAAAAAAAAAAATTGGCCTTTCTCAAAGCTCATCTTGATTTTAGCTTGGTCCTTCTCCATTGTTTTCATGGCTTGGTTTCTTAGCTCTTCCAGCTCCATGAGCTCTGCATACCTAACTTCCATAGTTGGAAACTCAAACAACTCCAACTGCTTGATAAGCTCTAAGGCTAGTAACTCAAGGGATATTGGTAGCCTTGCTTCCCTTCCATAAACCAACTTGAAAGGGGAATAACTAGTTGACTTCTTGGGAGTGATTCTATCAGCCCACAAGGTTGATTTCAATTTGGTATGCCAAGTCCTCTAATTCTCATCTAGGGTTCTTCTTATAATCCTAAGAAGATTTTTTTTGGTGGACTCAGCCTTCCCATTACCCTGAGGGTAATAATTTGAAGAGTTGCACAAATAGATGTCATTTCTAACAGCCCAATTGGATATATTTGCTCCAAGAAAAGCTAAGGAATTATCTAATATTATAGTGGAAGGGACACCAAATCTTGTTGCAATACCTTCACAAAAATCCAGAATGATGACTTCCTTTGATTCTTTAAGTACAACTACTTTTTTCCACTTAGTGAAGTATTTCATGGTTGTAAGAATTCATTTGTGACCTAGGTTGGAGTTTGGATTAATCACCCCAATAAAATCCATCCCCCATTGCATGAAAGGTTGTTTAAGCGAAATAGGATGGAGTGGGAGGGTTGTTATCTTCTCTTTACTTGTGAAGAAAGCACACTTCTTGCATTTCTTGATCCATAAGTAGCAATCATTGAAAAGATTAGGCCAGTAATAACCAACCCTCATGATTATAATAGTTGTTTCTTTTGGGGAAAAATGACCACTTACCTCTCCATCATGAAACCCGTGCAATACCCTCTCTATCGAATTTTTTTATGCACCTTAGGAGGACACCATTCACATCCCTTTTTAACAAAATATTATTTACAAGCACATATGGGATGTAATGAAGTATGAAATACCTCCTTTTGGAATTACTCAATCCTTTAGGACTTTGACACATTTGAAGGAAATATATAGTATCCCGAGTCCAAAAGTAATGGGTATACCACCTGCAACCTATTCTTGATTATCTTGTAAAACCATAATATTTTACGCATCCTCCTTGATTCAAGCATGCTAGTTGGAAGCTAGTTTCTCACACAACCCTTTTCCCCTAACTAATTTGGTCACATTTATATCAATATCATACTCCATGACCTTGGTTATCCAACTAACTCTCTTTACATTAAGGTCCTTATTCAAAAGAAAATATTTTACACTAGCATGTGAAACTAATAGATGAATTTTTGTTATTCAACACTAGATGCCTGGATTTCTTTAAACTTCTAATTACAGAGAGGACATGTTTCTCAATGAATGAATATATCACCTCATAATCCTAAAGGCCTTGGTTGAAGAATTCAATAGGCTGCTCCAGTCCTTCTTGATTTGGTTGTACCAGCATGGAAGATATTGCATCCGTGCCTCCAAAAGTGTAATAAATGAAGTCGTTTGAGAAATATGGATTTATGAGGGTTGGATGGATTTATGAGGGTTGGAGATTATGTAATGGCCTTATTTATTACTTTAAATACTTCTTTTCCTTCAGCAGTCCATTTGAAATCCATATTCTTCTTCAGCATCGACATCGGTGGCTTGATAAGATGGGTGAAGTTAGGAACAAACTTCCTAACAAAATTAATTTTCCCCAAAAAAATTTAGAGAGCTTTCTTGTGACTTAGCAATGGCAATGCTTGAATAGATTCTACCCTTTCTAAATCAATTACCAATCCCTCCTTAGACACAATGTGGCCTAAGAGCTTACCTTCATGGCCTAGGAATATGCACTTCTTTGAATTCAAAGACACTTTGAATCTCCTACATCTTTGAAACACTTGCCTAAGATGAAAGAGGTGATTTATCGCATCCTTGGAAAATACAATGATTTCATTCAAGTTCACATGAACTATCTTGTTCATGAACCCTTGATGTCCATAGCCCTTTGGAATGTAGCTCCACCGTTTGACAATCAATGAAATTTTCTATAGGCATAAGTGTCCCACTTCGTAGTGAAGGTTGTTTTGAATTGGTCTTCATCTTTCACCATGATTTGATTGTAGCCCATATATCCATCCAATAGGGATAATCTTTCTGAACCGGCTACTACCTACAAGATCTACTCCATGGAAGGAAGTGGATAGTGGTCTTTGAGAGAGGCCCTATTTAAGTCTCAGAAATCCACACACAACCTAATTTCCCCGTTCTTTTTCCTAACCGACACCATATTTTCTACCCATGAAGAGTGTTTGATTGAAAAGATGATTCTTGCCTCTATAAACTTATTCAGCTCTTTCTTCATGAGAGTCTCAATGTGAGGGTTGACCGGTCATTGCTTCTATTTGATAGGCTTAGCTTCCGGATCCAGTTCAATTGTGTGTTGTGCTAACTTTGGATTAAACCCTCTCAAATCCTTGTAGATCCAAGTGAAGACATCCAGGAACTCTTGAAAAAGTTGTATGAATTCATATTTTTCTTGATCCATGCTCACCTTGCCAATTTAGAGCATTTTACCCTCTCTAACCAAAATGGGCTTTGAATCTTCCCTTTTTACCTGAATTTTGGCCTTATCTTTTGAAATTGATCATTTGGGTTGAAAATTGACTCTAGAGTCACTAAACCCTTTGGAAATTTGTTTGTCCACAACTATACCACTTGATCCCCGTACTACTACTCTAATTTCTCCTAATTTTTAGCTGAGAACTCAGCCTCCTCTGTAAGAAATTAATAATTTGTTGATCATTCTCAAATACCGCCAACTCATGTTATTTTTTCTGATACTATCCTCATAGTTACATGAATATGTGATTGCACTTTATCTCTTTTAATATTTTCCACCACATCAAATTTTTCTCCAATTACCGCAATCTTGTCCACACCGATTCTTATTCCTCATTTTAGCTTGAATATTGAACGCTTCAAAATCATCGACTTGATCCCATACCTAATGCTTATAGGCCTTAAGTAGATCATTCTTAGTAGCATGTTTTCCCCTAGCCTGGTTAACAATTAACTCATTATCCCCAAACACTTTCAAGTTTTTTATACCCCTATTTCTTGCCCAATTCAATCCATGTATCAAAGCTTCATACTCAGTTGAATTGTTTGAATAAGTAAAGTGAAAATGAAAAGTTGAGTAGTACTTCATACCTTGTGGTGACAAAATCATTACACCTCCTCCAACACCTTATCTACTCCTCGAGCCATCAAAGAACAATTTTCATACTTATCATTTGGTTTGATGACACTAAGGAAGAGGTGTAATTTTTTCATGTAGATAATAGATTCCCAATTCAGCCTCCTCCATCTCCTTGTAAGGACCATAGTCATGCCTCTTGTTTTCCCATTCATCAAGAGTTGAATCTAGAATGCCTCCAACCTTGGTATTTGTTTTTGGAGTGCTTCAGCAATCCTCTTGATCAAAAGTAGAGCAATTTGCGTTGATTGGGTTTGGTACATGAGGCTCAATATGGAAGTTTGCAATAGGTTCAAATCTAATTGTATCCTTATCTCGATACCTTGTCCTGAAAATTATGTGGGACTAGTCAAAGCATATAGGTAATCAATCTTAGTAGTGAAGTCTCTTAACAAACACAATGCAAATGGTGGTGGAAAATCAATGACCTATATACTGTAATACCGTGACATTAGGACACGCATGAAATGTGAGGTTTAAACCCTTTATGATCCCAATAGTTCCCATTATTGTCCCATCTAAATGTACCACTCCTTTGGAAACCAGCTCATATTTCAAGTCCAACTGATTTGTAATCTATTTCAGCATTACCAAACTACTAGCCCCCGAGTCGGACATGAAATTGTGTATAAGATTGTTCCCAATAATAAAAGATACATAGAATGGAGGAGGCTTTATGTTTTTACCTTTCTCACCTCAATGAACTCCTTCTTGTGGAGTTGTATTAGTGAGCACCTTCTCTTGATTCTTGACAACTCGTTTAATGTTGATCAATTTGTCATGGCTACTTGTAACAAATCCCGTTAGCCAAGAATTTTCAACGATTCCCACATGGAAATAATTACATTGGTTTCTTCATTTGATCAATAATGTTAATGTTGTTGATCGGATGCAAATCAAGGTTCTGAATTGATGTTTTAGGCATCCAAAGGTGTGATTGCACAACATCGAAACCTCTCTCCAAGTGTGGGACTTGTGAAAATGAGAGAGGAATCTCCAGATTAGAGGCTGGTTCCTCAAACTCCTCCTCGATTTAGATCTATATTTTGCACAACTACAGAGGTTCAGATCCTAATCCTACTCTAAATTGCAAGGAGACAGGGATAAAAATGCAAAAATGAAACTAAACTAAAGATGGTGATGCACCAAAAGGAGTGGTGAAACATTTTTGCCATGTAAATAGACACAAATTCATGAAATGCAACAAGGGAAAACATAGACAAGCTGATAGATGTAATTAGAGGTCTTAAAATGAAGTAAAACAATACAAACAGAGGATTTGAAAGCGTTCCGCGAGTTTGCCTCAATTCCATGTAAAATTTCTTGCATTCCACCCTCAAAGAGGTATAAACTCTGCTACAATACTTGAAAAAGGTCTGATTCTTACAACTATCACTTGCTGGAGGTGAAAGAAGAAGTTTTTATGCCAAAAAGTGTTCAACCTCACGAAAAAATGAGCCTTCGGCTTTTACAAGATACATGGGTCGAGCCCAGAGAGAGAAAACGTGAAAAACATGGGAGCCATTCCCCATTGACCAAAATGCATTAAAAACAGCATGGAGGTCCTTACAAACCCATGCCCCGATATTTTTGACCATCTTTGGAGAAGAATGCGACCCATTTTGCATTAAAATTGGTTGTTGAAACAGTTCTATCCCATGGCGCACTAGAAGCATTTTTTATTTTCTCCTCCATGCTTGAACCAAAATTCAAAATTGACCATGGAATCTTGTAGAGCATTTCACCATCTTTCCATTTATATAAAGAACATGAAAATCCGAGCTCGGATCGAAAGTTATGGCGATTTGAAGTTTTAGGGCAAAAAACAAGCAAAATCGGATCGCTTTGATATTTTTGACACGGACACGTGGCGAGTTCGATTGGTCTCATGACCTTGCGAGGGAAAATTTCCCACAAAACTCCGCCGAGCCATAACTTGAAAAATACGTGGAGTTAGGAGGAAATATTTACCTTTCTAGAAAGCTCGAGAAAGAGCTCTATCCAATGGTGTCATTTCCGTAAGGTTTTGAGTGCCTAAAAGTAAAAATTTATGACGAGGCACAATAGAAGGAAAGAATGAAAGGAGTTAGCCACAAAATGAGCAGGGGGCACATTTGATAATAATGTTAAAAGGAGATGGATTCTCCTTTTACTTCCCCTTACTCGGCATGACTTTCTCCTACACATGGGCTACTACAACCGGTACCTGAGTTGGCTTAGAAGGTGGTTTGGGATGATTTTGAACATTTGGGGTTGTACTTGGATTGTTAATACCCCGAAATGTGATATAAATTTGATAAGTACTTGGATTATATGACTTCCCTTCCTCTATATTCCTCTTCTTATACCTTGTGTTGTCTACCACACTTTGAGAAGGGGACTGATTTATTCCACATAAATCCTCAGCTTGCCAATTCACAAGTGTTGTCTCTCTTAGAGTTGCTTCCTGGTTAGCTACCTATTGTTGACTTTCTTCTTGATTTGGTTCTTGAGGAACACCCATCGTAGTCACCATCAATGCTTGATTTATAGCACCATTAAAGCATGTTGTATGATTGTGTGGTTGGCTGCATGGGAAACACCATTCATATTATTTTGTTATGTTGTTTTGAATTAGAACTAAGGCCTTAAATGTTGAAACCGCATAAGGGTTATATGCTTGAAATGGCTTAACATCTTGGGGTTGTCCTTGGTTCAGTTAATGACTTGAACGGGTCACCTATTTGGCTGATATGGAGGTTTATTAGGTTGGAACTAAGGATGATAAGGTCTATAATTTTGAGCTTGTTTCCTCTTAAGAGTTACCAACTCATTTCCTAAGTTTTGCAATTATTTCATAACCTCCTAGAGTTCATTTGAAGGGCTAGAAGAAGAAGTGGAAACTTCATTTGAAATTTGATTTCTTGGAGCAAGGATGGGGGCTATTGTAGGTGTTTGATTAGGATTAGGATTCCCCATATCCGGATAGAGAGGCATAGGTGGCCTAAGTGCAATTTTACCACTTGAATTAGGAAATTCTCGGCTCTAATGGCTATGGCATAGGCATCTTGATAGGGTTATTCCCCCCATAGATTGTATCATAATAGATATATCAAAATTTAGAGCTTTAAGAAAATAGAGAAATACACCTTCATTTGTTGTCTCGACTACAATTGGAATCATCTTCCATGTTCTTTGGAATCTGGAATTGAATTGTGTCATTTTTTGATTGGTGTCCTTTTGATTGTAGTCACTACTCCAAAAGGGATAATTTATCATCCCTCTCCCCAAACTCGACCATAGAGAGTTGTGCACAATTGATCCCAATTCTAAATTGATCATGCTCCCAAGCCTTCGAACCACTGTAATGTTTTTCCTTTGAAATAATAAGCTAAAAACTTGACCACAACATCCATCTCAACAATCTCATGTATGGCATGACATTTGCAATGCCTCAATGTGGTCGATTAGAGTTGTGTGATTGTCTCCAGTGAAGTATGGGATATTATTTAATGTAACTATTGGGAATGGATTTTTTTTGCATTAAGGGAAAGTGGACTACTCTGTCCATTAAATTTGCATAAGGGTTTAAAGGTGGATTATTTGGTGGTTGTTGATGAGCCATCCCGAGTATCCCGAGAACACTAGTTGATTGCAGAAAGGGTCTACCTGGTGGAGGCATGGATAATGTTATGTTTGGTGGAGATGGATACCTTTGTACTCTTTTTCCTCTCCTTCCTCTACTGGAGATAATTGCTAGTATTCAAAGACACCTTCTTCTCTTTCTCTAGACCGTGTCTGAATCCTTCTCATAAATTTGACAAGCTTGGGCTTCTAATATGACTGAATTATTCCTTTGGAGTTGTTAGATGTGTAATCATAAAACCTCTTCTAGGTTAAAAATTACAACAGGTGCACACCAATCTTGTTGTAATTAGAAATGAATACTTCTTTGTCCCCCCAGGTGTGCCAAAACTGTTATTTCGGAAAAGTAGCACCCTGGGATTTACACATTACAAAACCCTACTTTTGACTGAAATGGGATTGCCTCAAGGTGTGGGACCCTTGCAATTGAGACAAACCTCTAGAGAAGGTTGGTTCCTGACCTATTATAATGTTGATCTACTCCTAATCTACCAATTCCAAGGGACCTAGAGAGAGAGAAATACATAAAAGTAAATCCTAAACTAGGGAGGTGATAACACCAAGAATAAGACTAGAGAGACTCCTAGTGAGTGAAAGGTGGAGGAAAATGAGGTTGGAGAGGGAAGAAAAAAGCACCACATTCCAAGTAACACATTTAAACTCCCAATTTCATGAAGTACAACAAAATTTGGACACTGCAAATGAACAAAGTATGCATAATATACCTGTAGATGTAATAGAAGGTAAGAATGCAATATAAAATTGAGCTAGGGAAATAAAATCCACAAAACACCAATTTTATTGCTTAAAATGATGCACAACCCATTAAAATATAGGCATGAGGTAATAATCCTTCACAAAATTCCCAAATTTAAGGCATGCTACTCACAAAAGTGTTGGATAAATTCGGAAGAGTTCCTTTACATTCTAAAATATCTCCCTAAAAATGAGGGGAAAATTACATATATAGAGAAGGATAGCTACCAACCAACAACCTCCATTAATTTCCTCGCACGGAGTTATGGGCAACCATGTCGTTTGCTTTCTAATGGTACTTTTCTTACATGGTGAATAGGGGTGTCATACCTCATTAAACCGGTTGTTGAGCTACCTTGTACGATGTCATTAATGTCTAGTTCATATCTGAAATTACTTGTTGACGCACGACAGGAACCACCATTGACGCTCGATAAGAACAAGAAGAGTCGTTCTTGTGACAAGGGAATGATTTGTTGCATGATAAGAAGAAATGTTGTCGCATGTCAATATGGAAAGCTTGTCACATGACAGCTTAAGGGGGCATAACATGGAAGGAGGGATGACACACGACAATGAGAAATGTTATCTCAAGATAGCAAAAGGTGGTTGACACACAACAAGAAGTGACACCGACATGCGACGAGAAGGCGGCGTGATGGGGAAGGAAGAATGATGCGTGAAAAGGAGGGGAGTTTTCACGCAATAAAAATTACATTTTCACATGAAAAGAGGAAAGTGGTGATGCACATCAAGAAAAAATGGCTAACGCGGATCAAGGAGGAAGTGGTTGACGTGCGTAAGAAGATATGGCCCCAAAACCTCATTATGGCTCACCAACTCACCATGATATTACCTACAAACCGATCCCATTAACTATCAATGCCTGCACTGTAGGTTCATCCATTTTGCAAGGGGGTAAATAGGGATAACAATCCTTAGTGGAAAGGAATGGTGGAATTAAGATTTCCATTCTAGAAAATGGGGGAAGTTTAAAACTAGAGGAGTTGATAGATTGGTTAAACAACATGGAGAATATTATTGAGTGGAAGATTATGATAGGGAAAAAATGGTGATAGTCAATTTCATTAAATTAATTTAAACAACTAACGTATTTATTTTTATTGGTAATAAATTAATAATAAGGTTATTTTGGGGCCCTCTGCGCCGCAAATAAAAACCGTGTGAATTACATATATTACATGCAAATTACAAATGGCCTCCGATTCCTAACTCCTTAGAAGGTTCTAGTCGAGCCCTTAAAAACTATAACTAAAAGTAATACAGTAAAGAAGCACTCAAGCTTACAAGTTACAAAATATGAGTACAACTTATAAAACATGAGTACAATTTCCAACAAAATTTTAATTTTAATTTTACATGAACTAAAAATTAAAATACATTGACTTGAGAATGAGGAACTAGGAAGGAGGTTGAGAGACAAAGAGTAATTGTAGTGTCTATAGTGCAACATGCACCGTCCTCACCTACCCAAGACCTTGTGTTTAGGAAAGGGTGACAACATTCCTACGCCTGACCTACATTCAATATTTCATGAAAGAGATTCAAAATTATTATGTGTCACCGCCTTGTAGTGGTGTGGGGTATATACTTGCACTTGCAGTATTTATCATAGGGATAGCAAAAGGATACAAGCAATTCATATCCCACCTAAGAGGGGGAGAAGTAAGGGATGGTTTTAGACATGTGGTAGAAATAAGAATGTTCGATTATATGACCGTATAGAGCTACTCATTTCTAAGTAAATCGAGCTTCGCGTAAGAATGATATTCTAGAGAAGAGCTTGATACACATAATACATCAAGATATACACACCAAGTTGAGCCTAAAGATTTATCTTACCACCATCGGTAATGACTCAACCCACTCAAATTTGTCTTATCCTAGGAGCTCCAACTTTTTGTGAATAAAATCTTCATTTCCTCCTACAAAATTGAAAGTCCCTTGGAGGAATTCGGAAGAGATGTCAGTGAAATTGTATCGAGTATCGGTAGAATTAAACACCATTATAAATTTAGAAGAAATGATCGATCAATCATAACAAGAAACATCAACAAGTTATAATGAATGGACTAACACTTTTTAAAGAAAATTGTGTCTTTGGAAAACTAAAACATAAATGTGGGAGATAATCAGTAAATGATGTGAATTAATGGTGACACAAATTACCAAATAAAGATCTATCAAGTCACTTAATTTTTAAAGTTTAAACGCATTTTTAGATTTTTGCACAAGATTAAAATATTTTTCATTACTCACTCATCATTACATCAACCTTCACAACTTAAAAGTTAACTGGACAATTTGATTTTTGGGAATAAAAATAAAAACATAATATTAATGGGTGACATAATATTAATATTTTGGAATGTAAACTTTATCGGGATAATAAAGTTGGAATGTTTGCATTATTTAAACCCATAACTTATTATCATTTAAGAAGGTTTCTTATGTAAAAGAGTTGGTGCGTAAGTGTACTTGTGTAATATATAACTATTTAAGTTTATTTGTGAAAATATTATGAAGTGGTTCTTATTGTCAATTCAATGGTGTATGAAGTTATGTAGATTCATAAGAGGTTGACTGAGGGGCAAAAGGGGAGAATTATTATGTAATAAACTAAATGTAAATTTGTTGATTGATTTAGACAAGTATAGGGAACCATGTGATGTATAAGGGAAATTTATTTTGGATGTAATAAATTTGGTGTTGTTTGGGGGATGGATCTTTCCATGTGGAAAGATCATAATTGTTGAATTTGTGTGTTTTTTTCTATTTACAGGGAGTTTCATGTTGTTTTGGGAGTTAACCATTTTATGAATTAGGATTTAATCATTTTCGAGTTGAGAGTTTCAAGTTTAGTTGGGGTGTTATGCAATCTAGATTTTGGTTGTTTACATTCTACAATTTGAATTTTGTAATTTGGGGATTTAGTTGTGAGCCTTGATTAGGGATATTTTTGGGGGAAATATTGTTACATTTCTTGGAGTTTATTATATTGAGTCTTGGATAAGTGGAAGGAAGGAAGTATGTCTATAAAAAATTATTTTTGTCCTTAAAATGAACATAATAATATCCTTTTTACTCTTACACTCTTGAAAGCTTATTGAATTGAAATGAGTACTCAAGCTTTAATTTATTTGATTATATTTGAGTTTTTTTGGTGTTTCGTTTTGGATCATTTGAGAAAGTTCCTACTCTTACAAATTTCCATTGTGTTGTGACAAACCCACCATCTCTACTAGGTGTGATATTAAGTTGTGTTCATAAAGTAATAATGTATTTTACATATTAACGCATTTATAGTATTGATATATGTTTAATGTTTGTCACAAAGTATACATATTAATACAAATAGTTTTATAACATTGCATTGATGTCGAGATTATGATTAGATGTTATATCTATCTTATGAGAACCTTGGTGATAATTTGGTTTATTGTGTTAACTATGAACATGGTGTAGATGAAAATAATAGATATTATAATAATCAAATAATGATATGGTTGTTTCTAATTTTCTATAACAATAATATTAGACCTAGTTGTTCATAATAGATTACAACATTTCTATAAGTATAGTTTATTATGACTAACTATAATATCATTTGCAATTAGAATGTTATTGGTTAGTTCTGATATAAGAAGCATGGTTATATTCTTTGTTGAATTTGAATGATGTTAACTATATGTGAAGTGTTCCAACTCAATTTAAAATTGATTATAAGTGTTTTTGTTTTGAATTTTTATAACATTAGGAATAAATGAAATTAATGTTGATTAAGTATATTATTATGTTAGATAAATTAGTTGTTGAATGATTGTGTATTACAATATAGATTTTGCAGATGGTCACCTGGATTGATTAAAATGAATTATTGGAATATAATTGATTACACTGAATCAATTGTGATAAATTAAATAGTTTTGTGAATGTGACTTTGGATTGCAACATGTTCAATTATATATTGGGAATATGAAATTAGTATTTTGTGATCCATAGATATGATGTATGTGTTGAGTCCGTAGAAACATGTTATATCTATATAAATACTAACTATTAAGGGATGAAGGGGTCAAAATCCTCAATAATACATAGGTCAATATGGTGTCACCCTATGTTGGTGTGTGTATTTTCAACATCATTAGGTGAGTCATCTCACTTAGGTGAGATCGTAGGTCCATGTGTCATTTAGGGGTCATTATGAGATTCTCTTACGCATTAGTGCGTCATATACGTCATTGGGAGTTACACTTCTATTCGGGAATGTAACTCCCCTCTCTACTCGAGTTGCATGATTGATCAGTAATCGGGGTTACTCAACACCTCCTATATGTACACCCCATTTGATCTATGAGATAGAGGAGAGTTTTATAGTGTAACCTGTGTTCTTCTCGTGTTTCAAATCTTTGCATGCACATTTGGTTGATGCTCACTCCTCCCGAGATCTCTTCACGCTACCGTTCGCACGTCCATTGATGTGCACGTCATCCCTCATGATCCTCGCTTGCAGGTTTTAAACCCTCTTTCATGGTATCAGAGTAGATCTTGTGGATCCGTGCACTCATCGGTGTTCCTGTGCATGTTTTCCAGGCTTCCAGTGTGATATCCAGATCTTGTTGCGTGTGTCGTAATGGTTATTCTGATCATGCTCTTCTTGCATTGATTTCGGGCATTTATACCTCTATTCGTGTTCGTGGGTTCCGGTTTCTTGCTCGGGTGTTCAAGGTTGTTGTTTGAGTTTCGGTGTTTTTAAGGTTTTGTGTCCTTGACCGCTTGATTCCTTGGGGTTAGTATGCAGTTTTGGAGGAGGTTTTACTATTTAGGTTGTAGATCGGTTTCAGTGTAGATTTCTGAAGTTCTTAAAAGGTGGTGGAGAGGGTGTTTTTGCCAACTCGGCCCACCGACCAAGCTGGGCACCGAATTGCCTTCCTCCTCACTATCTCACTTCATTCTCACCCCTCATACCAGCTCGCCGTAGTGCGGTCATGCCGGTTTGGGCTCGTGGTTCCACATTGGCTCACTTTGGCCACGTAGTTTCTTCGCTTCTCACGTTGAAGGCCTCTTGCCTTACACTCGAGCTCCTGCTTGTGCATCTACATCCACTCCAGTTCCTCCCTATCCTGTTTTGTTGGATGAACCTGTGCTCATATTGGAAGTGGGATCTTGGCCCTGCGTGACCATCGAGCTCGTCCCTTGTTCCGTGCTCGGCCCTTGCATCACGTGGTCATTTTTATTTGTTCTTCCAGTCAGTTTCCCTGGTTCACTCCTCCCATTGGAGAATCCTGCTCACGTGTGCCTTCTCTGCTCAACAATTAGCTCTGTCACGTTGGTTTCACCTGTTCGCCCAACAAGTGGTTTAGCTCCCCTCGACGGCACATAGTCTTCAACTCAACTCGGGCAGTCTACCAACCTGCGACCTTCTCTACAACTGGAATATAACCTTGTCAGATGTTTTTGGAGCTCTTATGCATGCTGCCAACTCTGCATAGCCTACACGTGGACCTAGTCACTATTTCTCGCTTGCAAATAATCTTGAAATGGCGGTTACAGTCTACACGTGGACCTGGTCACTATTGGACAGTTTTAATTCTATGTTTTCAACACGTGGTCACCTAAATCTGTGTAGATTGTGTTCAAGTCAGCTCCAGCGCCTTGCTCAATGGTTTGACATCCACATGGCAGCCTACAAACCATCCAGCTCGGTCAACATTTCAACGTGGGCCCTCTCTCCCTTTTAGTTTTGTTTGGCAGGTTAAAACAAACACTTTTTTAATGTTTTAAGGTTAAAAAAATTCACATGGCATGTAATTGATTTTTAGGGCCTTTTTACTTGTATTTAATGTCCTTCCTTCGAGTATAGACTCCATGATCGATTCTTGAAATAAGACCGAGATCTAGGATCCTCAAACTTTGATACTATGTACTTGGATTTCTTCTCAAGTTCTAACTTTTGATTAACTCCTTTGATTGGTATGTGCGCACAAGACCAATCCATCTTGACTTCTCCACCTAGCTCTTTACAAAAATTTCTACTCAACAGCATGCCGTAAGACACTGGGATGTCTGCTACAAGGATAGTCATTTTCAATCTTTTGTCTAGGAAAGAAGCCAGTACTTCCTGTGCATATTTGATTTTCCCAACAAGAGGAACTTTCCTTTCCATTGAATAACATCTTCCGATGGTTTTTGTCAATGTGAGACCCAAGGCATCAGCAACTTTGACAGCATGACATTGTTCGAGGCTCGAGTCCAAAATGCAATTGCTCAATTTATACATGTTGATAAGCAATGATACATAAAATGGCTCGATCCTTTCCGATGTAGTAGGAGAAGAAGTAGAGGAGAAGAACTTACAGCCGCATTATTTGAAGGAGGAGTAATCTTTGGACTTGACAAGATACCTCGTGAAGTATTATTTGGAGGGTTGGGACCATTACTTTACACATACTTGACCAATCTATTTAGCTGATCAGGAAATGCCCTCAAATACTCAGCTTCTGACATTTGGACCTTGGTCTTCTTAATGTGATCAATGATGTCAAAAGCTTGACTTGCTTCAGCCGGATGTGCGTTGGCCCTCTACTACGAATTGAAGGAATTTGCATATTTATCTTTGGGCACTAATGAAGAAGGAAGAGGGCTGCCTCTTTTCAAGATGGTAACATCTAGCCCAGGATCTTCTCTTTCTCTTCTTTGGCTGCTTGTGGATGCTTTGGCATTTTAGTGTGTCTAGGACCTTGTGAACACCGCAAATGTGTGACCATCAGAATCTTCAAAAGATTCATAATAGTCGTCATCAGATTCGTAGTCCAGGTAACCAATATTGGAGTCGCCAGCGAGATCTACAAATTCTTCATCATCAAATGATTCATCAATGCCTAGATTTTCTTCATTAGTTTCCAAGTTATTCCTTGGAGTAGCTTCAATTGCCAACCACTGTGGTGCAGCAGCAAGTCTATTTTGATTTTCATTTTGACCGTTAAAGGTTCGAGTAGGAGGTATTCTTGAAGGGGCTGCATTTCCTGCTTGAGAGATCTGCTTCTTAATTTGCAGCATGTCGTTAGTCAATCTTTGTAACAAAGGATCTAAAGTACTTGAAGAAGCTCCATCACCTTTGTGAGATGGTTGTTTGAGTTTTCCAGCCATGATCAAGTCATCTTCAACTTCCATGGTAGCATTTTGTGCTTCAAGTAGATTCACATGTCTTGCCCTTCTTAGTTGATATCCAACTTCGGGCAACAGAGTGTTTATAAAAAACATCTTTTGATTTTCATCGCTCAATGCGGCGTAGAAGTGGGGATTTTATATAAAATCCTCTTGGAACCTTGCAATAAAGTCCCACATGTTCTCACTTGGCTCTTTCTTCAACTAATTCATTTGAGTAATCAACGTGTTAGCATCCTCTACAGGCTTGAATCTTTTCAAAAATTGCTCACGCATAGTCGCCCAGTTGGTTATGGTGTCAGGAGCTAGCCGATAGAACCATTTGCCAGCCAAGTCATGTAGAGTCTCAATGAAGAGTCTGACCGAGACATCTTCATGCTCCACTGCAAGCACACCACAAGATATGAAGAATGCTTCCAAATGATCATCTGGTTTTGCTTTCCATCGCCAAAGAATTTTGGAAAATTCTTTCTAGATCCTTTAGGTAGATCGTGCATAGGTGGAGTCAAGTTCAGTGGCCCAAAAGCTGCTCCCCATGGGACAGGTACTATCGATTTTGATTCTGGTTCTGCATGATGAGTGGGGCACATCTTCTCCTTGTGTAGACTTGGTGAATAATTCCAGCCGTTGGATTATGTTGAAGATGATCCGGATCTGGATGAGTGTGCACTCTCCTTCTTGGTGAGAGACTAGATCTGCGGCTTCTAACTTGAGGAGGATGATTGAAATTGAATTGCTCCTGTAGTCTAAAGAAATGATCAGTCCTTCCTTGTGCCTTCACAGATCGGGTGAATGGACGTTCAGCTAGGTTGAGATTTGTATGGAAAACACTCCAATCTCCAAGAGATAAGCTTTGATCCAGTAAAGATAGTTGTTCCCACAGAGTCGCCAAAACTCGATGGCTAGATTTTCTGCATAGCTAAAAACCTAGGCGATCATGAGATAAATCTCGATCATTTACCAATGAGGCTTCGTGTCATATTTGTCAATTAAAATATGTTAGTATCTATATGGGGTTTTACTTTAACTATTCAAACTCATGAACCATAGCTATATATAGCTGCGGCAAAGAAGTAAGCATTTGTTTAAGAAAGAAAATATTTATGGAAGAAAGAAATAATAAAACACGGGAAGAAATGGGAAGATGTACAACCCAATCAATAGATAATGAGTTGATTGCATGCACATAGAAGAAACCAATATATATCACACACACAAAATTATAAGCAAAGGCAACTCCGGATCTAGATCTAAAATAACACAAAGTTTATTAGAATATCTAAGATAAAACGCTAGAAACAAAAATACACAAAGTGACACAAAGTTCTCTCGGAAATTTGCTCATTTATATTCCTTTGCTTCAAGTGGCTATCGGGGTTTCAAAGACAAATTCTAGAACACAAGAATGCTGCTTACAAATTCTAATCTCTAACCCAAAGGTTGTTCTTCTACTTATAGAATGTAGAAGGGAAAGTACAAATGGGAAACTCAACTAAACTGAAACATAAACAAAAGGTAAAGATAACATCTGGCAATCATCCTCCTCTAATTCCTCTTCAAGTGACACAACTGTCACTTAACTAATAGAATTGTTCCACATAACTTAAAGTAATGGTTTCAAAACCAATAACTTTAAAGTTTTACAATTTCATCCAGGAACGTGGAAAATAGAAGAAGAAAAAGTAGAAGAAGAAAAATTAGAAGAAGAAAGACACACCAGCTGTAACATATATATCTTCTTTTTGTTCTGATACTGAATATACTTGTTGAACATGTAATTCAGCATCTTCCCATCTGTCTTAGCCATAGCTTCCTTCTCTGTCCTGAACTGCAGCAATCCTTCATTCAACACCCTGATACATGCTTCTACCTCCTCCAAGTTAGGCCGAACTTTATAATATCTTCGACTACAAAGTGACACCGGTCTCACTTGATGGAATTCATCGTGAAAGGCTTAATGGCTCCATCAATTCTCCCTTGCACCATCAGAAGAGACCCTTCCAGGGAATTAGGCACTCTGCTAGGAATGATCCGTGTGTATGAAGTAACATTTCGACCACTTCCTCATGAGTGAAAGCAATGATATTGTCTGGTAAAGACAATGCCATACTCTCAAGTGCCTGCATCCTCTTCAACATAATTATGCAGATCTCCAAATAGAAAGATACTGCAAACTACAGCTTCTTCCCCTTCTCAACCGATCATGCCAGTATAATTTGTTTCGCAATCAACACTTCTCTCGGTAGCTTATTGATTTCGGCCAAAGTACTCAAGTTACTCTCAACAACTGTGTTCATATCTACCGTGCTTGTCATCAGTTGCTTCAACTGATCTGTTGCATCTTTCATAACCTTTAGGCGGGTTGGCACCTCTCTCGAGTTCATAGAAGCTTGATGAATAATCAGAATTTTCCATTTCGCCGATAGCTTTAACTTTTTTTGTCTTTGAAATGGGCTGAGTGGAAGATTTAGTAACCTTGGCAATGATCTCGCATAACTGAGATACCTGCTTCTGAAGTTCAACTTTCTCCGCCTCTTCTTTGTCAAGCCTAAGGAATAGAGCATCTATCAATGTCTGTGTATCCTACTTCAATCCTTCTGTAGTGGCTTGACCTATGGGTACTCTGGTCACTGTTATGTCTTCTGCCGTGAGCTCATCTTCTTTCTTCCCCTCTGCCGGAACTGACATCTCAGCAAACTTCTGCCCTGACTCCTCAATGATCAACCTTGAAGTTACCTTAGCAACTTTAGGTTTTCTGTCTTTCTCGCTTAGACTCAAGAGCAACTGCAAGTCGTGTTCCTCCAAGTTGATTTCTTCTCTAGCCTCTGGAACCAACTGCGAAGTCAACCATTCTGAGAAATTACTTCTCGGAGAATGAGAAGTTGTTGAGTGTACCACTATCTCGCACTCTGATTCCTCCCCATCTGAAACTACTACAAGTTGTTAAGTTTGTCATCCTCTGAATCATCCAAAGACAAAGCTCTTTCAAACTTTGCCATCTGCAACTTCAACGTTTCTTCAGGAACAGTGCATTGAACGGAGTGGCTGAGGAGAGAAGATGAATGTTGCCAGATTCAATGGAGGAATAGTAGTGTCCCGTTGAGGTGTAACAGTCGGTGAAGTACTTGGTGTTGGAGAATCGGAACTAACATCATAGCCGTAGAAGTGATCTTCTCCTTGAATGAGACCTTCATGCACTTTCATCTTCTTAGGCCTTCTCGCGCTTTCTCCTCCATGCTTCCCTCTTGAGGGAATCTCTGTGCCGAAGTTTCCGTGATTTGATTCATCAATGCTTCATCAAGGAGATCAACAAACCACAACTTGATTTGAAGTATTCACTGTAACAACAATGCAGACCTTTCCTCAATCGTATGGTAGCCCCTACATTCTCTAAATAGCTCTATCTCCTCCCATTTGATGGTATGTGTCAAGTAACACAGGCCCGTCATCTTTAAGATCTGCAGGTATCCATGCTAATCCAAAGTCCAACACTTGTCGTGTTGATAGCCTATTGAAATCTTTCTTTCTAACCTCGTACTTTGCACTTTTGCACTTCATCCATAAATCTTCTAATGAAAGCACATGTGCGTACTCTAGAGATTGTCTTCCGGCTACTCAAAATGGATCGAAGTTCGGTCGTCTTTGGGAAGAACTATTGCTCGTACTCGAGAGAATATTTCCGCTTCCATTCCTCGAGCTTTATGAATGTTCTAGCAACTATAATGGCCTACAAAGTGATCGGGAAGAAGCCCGTAGACTTATGTCATTTCAATTTCAAGGTCGTGCATCTCTACAAGTTGTCTACTTAGCTCCACGATGACCAATCTATCATTCGGATATCTCAGGAAACTTAACAACTTCTCCAGAGAAGCCGGTGACCCCGAGCTATGTGAAATATGCAACCGAGTGAAGAGGCGCCATTCTAGACACAACTTCCCACGCTTCCTTGCTCACCTGTTGGCCTTTAGATCCCTGTCCAGCCTGCAAATGAATTCGTAGAAGAATCCATCGTTGACCACTTTGAAATCTTTCTTGCATGCAGGTATAGTAAGTTGTGGGTAGCACTCGAAAATAGGGTCCTTGGAAAGAACACCACATCTATCCAACTTGGAGAAGATGCCTTGTGAAGCTGCTGCGTATACCAAATAGGAAGTCATTTTGAAGCTGAAAGTACGCCTCACGTTCCGGAGTTGCTCACCAATGTTGTCGCTAATGATTTCCGACCAATTGATTATTGAATCTGCTTTGTTGATTTCAATGGTCCTGATGAAAGCATACATCCATGTGCGGAAGGTGTGAGCATTCGCTTCGCCATTTATCCTACATAACAACTTGGCAATATCGTCCACCTCTTGTACCAGATTGGACCGCGAAGAGTTCTTGGGAACTTGGAAGGAGATATGGGCTTCTTCATGTATCTATTGTTCATTATGTTCACGTAGTCAACTCTATGCTTCTCCCACCTGCTGCCGACATCTTGTATGCTAATAGAAGTCACCACCTTTCGTGCCAGAATCTTCAAACAATAATTGATGAACTGTGCATCCAACCAGATTATTGTTTTCCTGTAGCATCTTGAACTGATCTGGATGATGGATGGTAAGACCTAGCACACTCCATAACGAACTCGCAGCTACTCAGGTATTTGTAAAACGTTGCAGCTCAAATAATTCCACGCTTTGATCGCACACATGAGGGAAGTCTTTCTGCTCTAGATCTTTCAATCAATTTGGAAAGAGGTTCCGAACCTAAATTTGTGTCTCCAATGTCTGCAAATTTAGAAGTGATGCATGACTCTTTTGTGCTTTTTTTTTCATCCCTTTTGCCATGGTTATATCTATCTTTGTCTCGAGCAATTTTTTCTCTTTATTCAAATAGGAATTCTTCACAACATGTGCGAGATCTAGATAATTCTTCAAATTCGGAGGATATGTTCAATGTATTGGACATTGATTTAAGCTCTCTTTCTCTTATAAAAGCATCTGTAATGAATTCCTGCAATTAATTCAAACAAAGATGGCAACCGGAACATGAATAGTGGATTTTAATCATAAAAATCTGCATAATTCAAGCCTATTGCCCCAAAATTTGATGTTTTATTTACATGCAAAGCAAGCATGAATTTTACTAACTTCATTTGAGCACCTGTATCACTTATGCAGACAATTTATTCAAACACAAATTAGCCTCCTTCAACCTAGGCACCAAAATTTGAAGCTTCCAGCATAATTACACCTTCGAGCAAAATTATTCTCCAATTAAACTCTATATACCACGCTCACACCCCTAGGGACCAGACCATATATGGATAGGGGGGGCCTATATAGGGACCCTCCCCCTCCCCGACCCATATAGATAGAGGGCACCCCCACCCCCCCTCGGGCGCCCTATCTAGATATGGGGGGAGTCTAGATAGGGTGACCTCGACATTCATTTAGAAATGACCCCCGGCCGCCTCCCACCTCCCACCTAGATTCAGATTCTATTAGAGGGGGAGGGTGGGTTGGGGCCTAGGGGCGCCCCCAGATCGTCATAGGGTGACCCCGGGCCCCCGGATAGATATATACATTTCCCATCTATATTCTATATATATAGATCTATCGCTCACCCCATATATAGATGGGATAGGGGCCCGGCCACTATAGAGAGTAGGCCGTTGCCATATCTCTAATCTGAACTAGGAGGGGGGGGGGGCAGAAATGCTATACCCTGCCCCCGGTGGGAGATGGGATGGAGGGATAGATCCGAGTGCCGACTAGAGCCCATAGAGAGTTAAAATAGGGCGGGGGCGGCTATATAGAGAGAGGGGCCGCCTAGATATAGGGCCTATCTAGATACACCTTTCAATTGTCAAGCTCCTTTCAATCATATTACAATATACCCGGGCTGCATCACTACACTACAGACGTTATATGAGATGCTCTCCTCTCCCCGGGGCGGTCGAGGCATCACCGCATCTCTCACTTTCGCTTCACTCCGTTTGGTTAGTTCAAATCATTTTTGGGGGGATAGTGCCCCATATCTATATGGGATAGTAGTGCTGGCCCTATGGGGATAGCTAGTAGAGTAGCAGGCGGTGAATCATCCCCATCTAGTTCTCTATGGGATGCGGCTGGGCGGTAAGACCCGTGTTGACGAGTACCAACGGCCCATATCCCATATCAAGACCGTGTTGGTGTTGCTTGCGTGGGCATGTCAGTCATATTACGTACTCGATACGGACGGGTATTCATTCACACTATTCTATTGGTGTTGACGCGGCGGGCCACCATATCTATATCTATATCTATATCTATATCTTGATTGGCCATATGAGTCTTTGGCACATTCATCATATTCACATAATTAGGTTGGGTCTTTTCTTACACATGCTTTAGCATTTCCCTCTCAATTATGATTGGTTGGAGAACCTATTAATCACTATAATTCAGGGTCATATTAATGTCTTTATTGTTTATTCTTAGGACCTGAATTACATAAATTAGTTTTAATTTTTAAGGCATTAAAAGCCTAAATAATAAAAACAACTTGACGTTTGCATGAAAGAAGAGAAACCAAATCTACCCTAAAGAAATCGCTTATGGGTTGAAGAAAAAAAAGAGAATGAAAAGGCATATATGCTTAAAATGGCACTTCAAAGCAAAACCCATTTTACGCCTAAAACTAAAGGAGGATGGAATAATAAAAACTAGGAGGGAGCACCGAAAAAATGAATCAAAATTCAACTCAAGCACGTGCAAAGAAAAAAAAGTGCAGTAAAAGCTCGTTTCCTATGATAATGTATTGATTCATCGTTATTTTTAATTAGTTAAAGAGGTGGATCCGCATTTATAAAATTCGGGCTTATACTGACAACAAACTTCTTAGCATGTGACTTTATCTGTTATATGTTCTGCTAGTCTTAAAATGGTGGCAAGAACAACCCAATAATCTAGCTAGTAAACTACTCAATTATGAATTCAACATAGACCAATAAAGCAAGTCGTAAACTATTACTCATTTAAGATATAAAGAGATGGCAAAATAGTTCTCTTTTATTCAATCAAAATGAATAGGATTGGTACGTGTACTATGACCGAAAGGCTAGGAATCAGAATTCTTGTCATTGGAAATTAGGTGAGACACATCTTAACAAATTTGTCTATCCGGAACAACCATGGAGGACCTAGGGAAAAACTACGATCCAGTGACAACCTCTTTATGATCCTTACGATATACAACTACAAGAGGAGTGGTTATAATTAGAATCAATTACAATTTCTATAATGATCAAAAGTACACCCTTCCATAGATGTGGCATTTTTCCCTCGTATTCTATGTACGTCAAATATTCATTGGTGCCAAGTAGTACCAAGGTTCAACAAGATGTTCGAATTGTGCAAAAGTGTTTCATGGGGTGCACCAACTCATGGAATGCCAATCAAGTAGAGCGCCAATTGAGGATAGCGGTTGAGATGGCACCAAAGGGGTGGAATACTAGTTGTAGTCTTGAGTTACCCTCTTGTGCTTGAATCAAATGTGTGATTAATTCTCCAATCATTCTCTTCGCAATTTATCCGAAGTCTTGTTGTAAGGAGAAAGTAGTTTTTAGGTTACCACAAAAGCCAAATCTCTATTTGTTGTATGAGCTCTACCTTATGCGACACCAAAGGAGACAAAGATTTCAAACTCCTAACCAAGCTCGCAAGCAAAATGAAACAAAAGATCCAAAATCACGCACACAATTTTACTCTAAAAGGAATAAAATGAAAATGAACCTTGCCAATTCATCTACACTTGAAATGGATGGGGAACCCATTGTGCTTAAGGTGAAGATTCTTTAATGTTGCTTTTACCATTAACTACTGCATTATATGTTTATATGAAATATTCCTCAACGCATGGATCATTGACAACAACAATCTACGTTGATAAAAAGATCCATGAGTATCAAAAAACAGCCCATCTAGAATAACCTTATTACAAGTAATAGTGATAGTGATGTCACTTAGCCTACTTTTTGTTCAACGGTGTAATCTCACTAAGGTTATTGAGAATATTGTATACCTCATAAAACTATGATACATTTCAGGATCTTCTAAACCCTGTGTACACCTAGCATTGGAAAATCTTGTTTTGAACTGACTAAATTTGAATTGAATTATTATCATTCCTTTTTAATGTACTTCAAAACTTGAAGCAAACTCACATATTTGCATCTTCAATAACAAAACCTATAAGCACTCTGCACCATAAACCCTTGATGGTGTTTAATATGAAATTAACACCAAAAGATGTTTTCTCCTTGAAATTTTTTCGAGACATACATGTACACAATTTCAGTCCAGGTTATTAGGTTTCTGAATAGTATTGGACTTTGTATAGTATTTTGTTCTAATTCAAATTGGATGTTTTGCCATACGTAAATTCCATACCCTTGTTGCATCTTCCCAGAAATAAGAAAGTAACAAAATATTATGGTGACAAAATCCACACAAGATAAATATTCTCGACATTTTGTAATTATTGTCTCCAGCACAAAAGGCAGATTTTCCATAAGCGCTTTAAAATAATTTAAAACAAGCTTCATAATCTCTCAAATGATTGTTAGCAAATTTGAAGGAATAGTAGCCACTATGCCACATTGAACTTATTGTCCAGCAACATATAATAATCACTCATCTCCAGGAAAACACAGTTAAAATACATGCCCTGGAGATTCATACCCACTATCCCTTTCAGTGACTTGTCCAGTAAAATGGATACGTAATCATCACCGTTAAATATTTGTACAAGGGTCAATGCAAATCAACCTTGACCCTGCTATCCTGCATTATTGGGAAGGGTAAAATAGAAAATACTTGCTAGGGAGCAAAGTTACATAACTGAACAACTACAGAAAATGCACAGAATCTGATCATCTTGGAGCTTGATCTGAGCCTTGGTTACTAGTTGATGGACCAGCACCTACAGCAATCAACGTTCCATTTTCAGAAGGTGAAGGGAACCCCCATTGTCCTTCTGCTTCAGATGGTTCTAGTACTTTAACTACTCCGTCAGCCAACCCAATGGCAAACTGATTCGGTTCAGAAGGGTGTGCAGCGATAACCAAGGGATAAGCACTAGAACTGTACAATGAAATAACAACACATTAATGCACATGTATTACAAACAGTTTTCATCATATAAAATATCTTAACAGACATACCTGCCGATTCCTTGAGTTGAATAGGCAGTTGGGGCTATGCGACATCTTAGCCTCAGTGTTTCCGCATCAAATACCCCAATGTTACCGTCATAGAATGATGCAGTAACAAGCACACTATTATATGAATATGTTGCAAAGGATATTGGTGCAGAAAGAGCACCTTGTGGCAACCACTGCAGTGGCAATTTAAATAAAGGAAAATTCAATCAGAAAATAATCAACCCACAATTTCTATTTAGTTCTTGACAAATAAGAACACGAACTGCAATCTTATGCATCATTTTACAAAATCAAAATGAAGAAATCTGCATTCTATCACATATGAGAGATTATTGTACACACACTGGCACTTAAAATACATGATAGGAGTAAAACATCAAAGGTTTTTTTTTCTTGGGTGACAATTTGTAATGAGAAACAATACGAGAGTTTTCTGGATACAAAGGCTTTATTAACTTGTATGAAATGATAGTAAGGGTGTAAGCATGTACCTGCCATTGCCGTTCCAGCTTATAGGCATCATAAATGGCAAGTTGTGTTTCATGAACAACGAGCATGTGAAGCTGGTCTGAGTGAAATTGAACTCGAGTGTCGCCAGAAACTGGCTTTCCAGCTGGCATTTGGATAAACTTTGATTTGCGCTTATCCCATGTGTCCGTGTTCCATACACAAAGCTACAAACCCCAATTTATTTTTAACATAATCTTCCATCAAAGGAAAATCAATGAATTTACAAGCTTTAAAATGTCAAGAAACTTACTTGTGCATCTCCACCAGATGACACCAGAACAGTACGAGTATTGGAAAATGCAAGACCCGTAATTCTTTTCAGATGACCTTGCAACTTGGTTTTCACCTGCCACAAGCATTAATTTGTTAAGAACATCTACTGTGATCATTGCCTGTTAAATATGTATTTCTAAACTAAACAAAAATTATGTCACAGGCACCAGCAGATGCACGTGATAAAGAAACCTAGGAAATGCAGATGTGTTAGCAAGCTTCGTCTGCTCAATCTGTGGCTCGACTTGGGATCCTCATTACAACACAAAATATCGGATTTAATCAGCCTTCCACAAAATTGAACTTAGCCTCCTACGATATTTCCGTTACGCACCTCATCTACTCTGACATTATATATGTGGATGCTTGAGTCTTCCATTCCAATTGCTATGATATTATTGTCTTGTGGATGAAACGCTAAGAATGTCGGTGCTGGAGGTGGAGCCATGAATGTAGTCATAACCTGAGAAATGCAAAAACAGGTAAGCTGATTGGATAGGCTAGAATAATTACCTGCATATTTTAAATGTTAGACAAAAACATAGGTTGCAATAAGCTAAAGGTTCAGACCACTTGGTGAATAGGAATAATTCGATGCAAAAATAAATTTCTTAAGTGGAGTTTATTTACCTTAAATGTCATCATGTTGAATAAAGACACTTTGCCACCTGATGCTGACATTACATATGAATCATTCTTTGACAAAGCTATGCATGGAACAGCCTCCTCCATATTTGTATCTGTTATATCATTGGTCATAAGAAGACCACTGCTCGGTTGCCAGCGCTGTGGAGGAATGCTAGCAGTTGCCTGAATACAAACAAAAATGATTTCAGCAATCTCTTCTATGGGACACCACTCTTACCTCATACATTCCACACAGAAAACATCAGTTTTATTTCATTAATCAAACACCTTGCCACTGGGATTCATCTCATTGCGACCCCACTTCCATAATTTATGCACTGCATTAGATCCAAGAGCTAATAATCCAACTCCAGCATTTGTGTATAGAAGCCTGGAAACCTGAACATAAAGAAGTTTGCCATAAGATCAAAATTAACATTACTTGGACAATTGGCAAACTGAACTCTGCAACAGTATATGCACAGTAGCTTTGAGGCATGCCTTGCATGGGGGCTCAGATGCAGCTTCAGGTAGCGTTATGCACCGGCATTGTGCAGGGTCGGTGATTTCAGTGAGCTTCCAGGATTTAATTTTCTCAGATGCATCATCTGATACTCTTGGTTTATCTGAACTTTGTGCTGGATCAACTCCACTCTGCAACAAGAAATATTCCATAGTAAAAATCACCATCTTATAAATGTATTTCTAGACAAGGAAAACATGTGACATCTCCTGAAATTTATATATTCTGTGGTTTCCCTCTCATCAGTCTTTCTTCCCTACTAATGCAAAGCTATTCCAAAATCAAGAGCTCCTCTTCAACTTCTTGTGGTACATCATCTTACCATTCCAGAAACAGCAATGGTCTGAGAGAGTCTCTCAACATGCTCTGTTCTATCAGCAGCTGAACTAGCAGCTGCACTTGCTGCAACCATTGGAACTCCACCAGATACCTAAATGACAAAATGATTAGAGTCAGAAAAAAAAATATTCTGGCAAAGAAACCAACATGCAAATAATTAATAAAGCTGAAGCAGAGGAATATTAAAAAGTAACCTTAATTGCAGCTGCATCCACGTGTACTCTTGATGATGCATCAAAGGTATGATTCTCAATTGTCCTAAGTAATAATCTTTGTCCATCTGCATTAGCAAGAATCTTTATTCCATTTTCTGCAGTATTAACTGCAAGGAGAGATCCTTCTTTGTTGAATCTAAGACGAGGCAGCGTCTGAAATCCAAGACAGAATATTAATATATCAGCCTCATCAATAGATTAAACAAATTAAGAATGCAGCTGTAGTCAACATCATTGCAAACCCAATAAAACATTAAAAATCGCCCACCGGTAGGCCACCCTCAGCATCAACTGCTGTCAGAATGTTAGTATTGTCCATATCCCAAAATTTTATCTGGTGGTCATCCCCCACGGCTAAAAAGTGGTTCTGGGTCGCATCAAATTGTACGACGCCTGTACTCTTCTTTCTTAACCCATTGTATGTTCTCTTAATCACTCCTTCACTCTCATTCCACTCAACCAGGAATGATTCTCCCTCTTTGCTTGTGCCACAAGAAAATAGTCTGGACACAAGAAAATAAAATCAGAGGAATGAGTAATATTAATGTTTGACCAAATGTGGAATAACAAAACTGTAATTTGCCAGTTTGAGCTTCAGTCCAGACCTTTGACCCATTAAGTTCAATTTAAAATTTTAAACCCAACCTAGGCCATTTCCAGCTGAAGCTGGTAGTGGTAACCATGCTGAGAGGTAAATTTTTGATAACCAATGTTTACTGAAAAGGCTTTTGACCCTGCCATCTAAAGATTCCATGCTTAATAATACACTGTTGTGGAGCACATGGTATGAATAATTCTCATTCAGCATGCCTCATCATATTTAGCCACTCATTTGAAATTCAATTACTTAAATAATGTTTAACATACTTGTATAAAGATTGTCTCTTATTTTAAATTTAGAATTTAATTATTTACCCCACATTTAAAAATACAACGAACCCACTAAATCAAAAAAAAAAAAAAAAAAAAAAAAGGATTCTACTGTATTAAACTCGAAGGAAGAATTCCAAAGTTTGAGAGCAAGAACCATTCTTGGTTTAATATATTTTAGTTTCTTTTCCATTTTGTGTTGTTTCTTTGGTTTTCTAGTATCTTATAGACGTCCACCCAAATTTCCAGCGAATATTGAACCCTAGCCATCCTTGTTACCAATTATTTTGAAGATCCAACTTCTTGTTCTCAATACAGAATAAAAACATAATAAACAACAAAATGGAAATCCACCACCGGAATTTCAGAGAACAAAGAAGTGTTCAAATCTGAGGTATTATACTACACACCGTGGCATTCTGCATTGATAACATTGTCCAATAAAATGTCACAAGTGCATGTTTCAGGTTGATACCTTTCGAAAACTAGACAGACAATCTATGGCTGAAACTTTCAGATCTATTGTCTCAAATGATGAAAATCAAATCTATAAAAATGATCTGAGAAGCTTCCTTCCGATGCATGCAAAAGAATCATCACATCGCCAACTTTCCCAATCAAAAAGAGAATGGCTGTTTTCTCAAGGTTGAGACACCCGGAGTCTCATTTGCTAATGAAGAAATAAAGAAAAGGCCATGGTCATTAAAGGAGAAATCCCTTATCTGCAATTTTATAGATATATTGCCCGGCCCAAAAACTTTTAAAGCATGGGTAAATAAGGACTGGTGACCATCAGGTTCAGTGGAAATACTAATAATGCCCAAGGGATACTTCATGGTCATCTTCTCCTCCAAACACGAAAGTGACCAGACCTTTCAAGGAGGCCTGTGGTTTATGAGGAAATCTGGTTTGTTCATGAAATATTGGTCACCAGCTTTCAACCCCATGGAAGACCAACCAAAAATGGTACCAGTATGGGTATGCCTTCCTCTGCTGCCAAGTGAATATTGGCAAGAAAATATTCTCCAGAAGATTGGAAAAGCTATTGAGGAATATATAGCATCCTTTGATTTACCAAGAATCCTCAAGTCCTTAATAATGCTCGGATCTACGTCAATCTAAATCTTGATAATCACTTGTCAGATTGTCTGAATCTAGACATTGGTGGGATAGAATGACTATGAGAACATACCCTTCAGATGCTGGTTATGCCATGTACATGGTCATCTGGCAAGGGCTTGCACTCTGCCCCTCACAGGAAGAAACAAGTTAGATTAAGGTTGATCAGGTCAACAAACATGATGATTCTTCCAAGGAAAATGTTAGCAGAAGCAAAACATGAGGCAAACAACTTCAACCACAAGACAATATTCTTTCTATGTGGAACACAAATGAAGTGCAGAAGAAGATGGTTTCAAAACTGTTCGGCAGAGGAAAGGGAAAACCTCCCCTTCTAAATTAGACCTCATCATTCAGCACAATCAATTTGCTGCACTGGCAGATATGGATACAGAAGAAATAGAATGCTTCCCAGATTCCCAGGGCAACTGCAAGCAAAGCTATCACAAAAATTACTGCTAAGTCAAGCAGAAGACAAAAGAGGTAAGTCAAAATCATCGATATCTTTTCCCTCTAAAGTATCTACTTCCAATCAGACAAAAGCAAAACAAACCAAAACAAAAAACAGCAACAACCCTCAGATTCTACGGATTTCACCTTAAAATATCACAAGGGAACTTAAAACACTAGCAAACAGTAAGCATAAAGGAAATCTTCTACTGAAGTAAGCATGGATGAGGAAAACCAAATTCCAGACAAAGCAACAGACCGTGGAGCCACAAATATGGAAACCCACAGTAAAGTTTCAGCAAGTTTCCTGGGGAACGGAGCAATTCCATCTGATATCATCTTTTAAATGTAGACCCTCTCTTCGAATATAACAGGGTGTGGCATGCCCAACAAACGTTGTTTTTGAAAAATAAGGTAGAAACATAAGGAATAGACATGATATTGTTGCAAGAAATATGAAGATCTGAAGCTCAAAAGGAATACAAATATGTTGGTATTTGGGGATCCAGCAACATCACCCATTCGATGATCCAATGGGACCCCTCAAGATAAGTTCTCAAGTATTCAAATCATTTTCCTTGGGGAATTTATGCATTTTTTATTTCAAATGATTTACAAATTCAGTGAGCCATTGTCAATATTAACATATTCCCTGTTGGCAGTAACAGGATTAAAATGCTTGAACAATTATCTACATGGATATCAAACTACAAACCTCAAAACCTCATACTTGAGGGTGACTCTAACACCATAATGGTTGCTAAAGAAAAGAAGAAGGGTCTGGCTTAACTCACAGAACTGCAGAAGCTCTTCTAAATCTAGCAAACCTTAATTCCATGGTAGATCTTAACTTCTATCAAGGACTTCATACATGGTGCAATAAACAGAAAGGAAAACATCACATAGCAAAGAAACTGGCATGGTTATTGTTTCTGATCTTTGGTTCAGCTCTTTGTATCAAGTCTAGGCTCGGGTCTATGAATCCACCATTTCAGATCATTGGCCTATTTCTTTGTATTTGGAGTTTAGAGAACATAAAAGGATCAACTCACATTTCAAATTTCAAAAATGCACTCTTACGTCCATATTTGCATGAGAATATAGCAAAAGGGTGGATAAAAGTAAACGGTATTAAGAGGTTTGCAATGTACAGGTTTATAAAAAAACTCAAACATGTGAAAAAAAAAATATAACTATGGAACAACACTGTTCAGAAACATTTTTCAGAAAACTAAAGAAACCAAAGGCAAGTTAGAAAGAATACAAAAAAAACTAAAGATAATGGCTTCTCCCAAGCCCTCATGGAGTAGGAACAAGCTCTCATTCAGGATCTCACAACTCTCCAAAAGCAGGAAAAAATTTACTAGTATCAAAGGTCGAGAATTCAGTGGATAAAGAAGGGGATTGATTCTAACACAATCTTTCCACAATTCAGCTCTAAAGAGACGAAAAATCAAAATGTTTCATCATATTAAGAAAGAAGACGGCTCTTTGACCACTAAGATAAAACTATTTCCCCATGCTACAAAACATTTTCAACAACGTTAGTCCTCCCAAAATTTGAGGGTCCGTACTCAAATCCATCACAATATGCTCAATGACAATCCCAGAGTTATTTCTTAACAAGATAATCTGAAAGAAAAGATATCATATTAATGTCCATAGATTACCAAAAGTAGGTCAATGGGACTCAAGGATACAGCAATTTGCAATAGAAAGTTCTTGGAAGAATCATCAAAGCAAACAACAGAAATAAAGTACAATAGACAAAATAGAGCCGCATGCCACTAACACAAGTGGCAAAGAAACCAATACAAATAACTATGGAGGGTGAACAAGAGCCCCAAAAGCATGTGCCAAAGAAGACTAGAGGCAAATCTCATCGAATGTCTCTGTTTGTGCCTGAAGTGGAGTCATCTAAGCCATTATCGATCATTGTGAAAGATCTGATAATGCTCGTCAGGGAGTATACCAGGTCGGAGGAGCCAAGTTGGGGGATCCTAGGAGGAAGTAAGATACTTCCTCTAGAATCACCCCTAACATCCAAGGCTGGTGTAACTCCCGTAGTGAAATTAAGATCATAATATTTGTTTGCCCATATGGTCTGGGGGGGAAGCTGGTAAGTAGTAGATCCATGTCGTCGGAGGGAGGGCAAGCCATGCCAATAGGAAGGAGCGGAGCCACGATGTCAAGAGATAGCAAACTTGGAGATCTGAATAGCTTGAGAAGTAATGATGTGCTAAGAGAAGTGTCGCCTAACTGATCTATCAATTTTGATGTGTGATGTATCGATGGCCAAAGGACGCTTGGTGTTGCCAGTCACTTGGATGGGCTAGAAGAAAGAGGTGATCAACATGAGGGCTTTGGGGCCTCTAGGCTCCCCCTGTAGGAATTTGTGTCATAGGGTGACAGCCTCACAAAGGTAAAGAGCCAAGCACTACTAGTCTATATATCTGAAGAAGCTAACTAGAGTGTTGTCGGAGTCCCTGTAGAGGCAATGATATCTTCCCTGGATCTCATGATAATGAGTGGTCCTCACTCTCCACATCCTAGAGGAAGTAACGACAACAGATATGGTCCTAACAAAGAATGCGATGATCGGTTTCAACCCGTAACTAATGGGAACATACTCGCATCTAGCCAAGGGGAACCCTTAAGCCATGAGAGCAATGGTTTTGGAGATACTGAGGACGAAAAATAATACGATCCACCACCTATAAGAAATGCTCGGCATAAAAAACAAGTTTGGGGTTGAGCGGCTCACAGACGGAGTTCTAGGTGGTCCGGATAAACTATTTATAGATGTCCTCGCAGGAAGCTCTAGTGATGACATCCTTTGTGGAGAGGAGTCCAGGGCGTCTAAGGAGTACATGAAAGGGGGTAGCCTATCAATAGAGATGCCAATAGAAAGGAGCAACCTAGTCTCAAAGTACCAACAAGTGTCGATGTTTGGTGGGGACTAGTGAAGCAATCCTCTCTAAAGAGCAAAGTGCTAAATAAGGATACCTCTCATGACCAAAAGCTAAGTCCCCTAGGGATTTGAGTTTGTGAATGTAGAAAGTAAGCTTGAAGATAGTCTCAAGGCATAGCGGTTGGGTAGCAAATTCATCTTGGATGATGCACTGAAGAACTGTCCACTTGCACTATAACATGAGAGTCTAAACCCTCTTACTACAAACCCAATCAATGGCCCCCAAGCTAGGTCCCCAAACCTCGAACCATACAAAATTGTAGGCTTGATAATAGTATCAAACAAGCATAACTTGGAGGGGATGTCTTGGATGTGGATCTGGAAACATTAACATTCCAAAACAAAAGAGAAGCATACCCTTCGAAAGGCATAATTAAGCAGCAAACTTCATGCTAAAAACATGGACCAATAAATTGGACCCCCAAATATGTGTAGGCTAATGTGATCTCAAGAAGTTCCCCTTCATAGAAGAACCGGAATTTGGAGAGAGAGCGCTTGGAGATATTGAAGATCACGACCTTAGTCTTACTAAGCTTGACCATTAGTTGTTGAAGTTCGAGGAAATGAGCAAGGGTGCCAATTTGTCATTGTAAGGCCTCTGCAGAGTGTGAGAGGACAACATCATTTGCAAAAAGGACAGTTATAAGAACATGCAAAAGACAACCATCATCCATATGGGTATGTTGCCGAAGAACCTCCTTTAACTCATCAATGTAAATGCTGAAAAGGATCGGTGAGAGAGGACACCCTGCTTGAACCCAATGGTACTCTTCACAAAGTCAGACAAACCATAAGAGGTACAAAGCTACGCAATAACTATCTCATAAAGCCTTCAATGACTGTCTCGAATCAATTCGGAAGAATTACAAAATTATAGTTTTCTCCTTTCAACCCAAAAAAGCTCTTGGAACTGGTTCCCGAGATTTCACCGAAACTGGGATTACCCCTTTTAAAAAAATCGTTCTTTTCAAGTAACAAGTCGTTGTGTTTGTTTTGCCTTGATTGTTTGCATTGTTCTAAGGTATCCCCAGAGAGTCATAAAAGCCAAATTCCCCAAATACCCACATGCTAAAACTCACTCTATCCCTTCGAGGTTTTGTCTGAGAGAATTTTATTTATTTATTTATTAAATAAATAAAGTTCTTTTAAAAATAGATTGAGCTAAAATTGGAGGATTTAGGTTATATAAAGCACTTCACCCCATCATTATTACCATAGAACATTCACCCGAGGGGAAGAATTTTTGCAGATTAGCTAATTGGAGAAATTTTCGAGCAATTACCCACGGCTTCTTTTTTGTTTTATTTCTTTTTGTTTGTGTTTTGGTTTGTTTTCCAAAGAATTCCGTAGCGTATTCATTCTTCTTGCGGACCTTTCCCGGGACTAGGGTTTTGAAAAGTTATCCAGTATTTTTAATTACTAATTTGTCTAAAGGTGATCAGAGTTCATGATTCCTTCATGACATTACAAGAAATTGTTTGGTCAAAAAGGTGCAAAAATGGATTTTATGAAAATAAGAAAAATATTGCCATCAATGTGTAGAGCTCGAGAAAATATGCACTTTTAGAGAAAATGACACCTAAAATGGAGCCACGGAGTGAAAGTTATGGCACTTGCAAGTTTTTGTTGCTACATCTTCCCAAACCCTTTCCAAAAATGGAAAATTTTATTCTATTCTTGTGTTTTCTTCACCGAAAATCCAAAAATGGAAATAAAATGTTCTACTGATGAGTTTTCACGCAACTTTAAAAGCAGAAGTCATGCAAGTCACACTTTTGGGAAGAAGTTTTCTTCCATGCAAGTTGCACTTTTTGGGAAGAAGTTTTCTTCCATGCAAGTCGCATTTTTGGAAGGATGATTTTAAGTGCCAATGGGAATTTTGGTGCTAGCAGGAAGGAGGGAATTTGGAGCCTTCGAAGGTTGTTTTTTCCCATCATTAAAGTTAAATCACTTAAGTTCCAATGGGAATTTTGGTGGTGGAAGGAAGGTGGGAATTTGGAGCCTTCCTGGAAGGTTGTTTTTTCCCATCATTAAAGTTAAATCACTTAAGTGTCAATGGGAATTTTGGTGGTGTAAGGAAGGTGGGAATTTGGAGTCTTCCTGGAAGTTTGTTTTTTCCTGTCATTAAAGTTAAATCACTTAAATGTCAATGGGAATTTTGGTGGTGGAAGGAAGGTGGGACTTTGGAGCCTTCCTAGAAGGTTGTTTTTTCCCATCATTAAAGTTAAATCACTTGAGTGCTAATGGGAATTTTGGTGGGAAGGAAGGTAGGAATTTGGAGCCTTCCGGGAGGTTTTTTTTTCCAATCATTAAAGTTAAATCACTTAAGTGAAAGATGAGAATTTTGGAGCTGCCTGGAAGGGTAAAAATTTCCACTTCCTTGTCTTCTTATTTTTAACATGACTTCTAGCCAAAAAGCGACCCATTATGGCATAGCTAGATGCCTAAAAGCTGACTTTTTTTTAATTTTCATGAAGCATCCATTTTGGCCACAGGGTTGGAAAGGTTTCTTTTTATTATTTTGGCTATTTGCATGTTGATGTGAGTGCACAGGTGAATAAAATAATATTTTTAACTTGCTTGACATGCAAGCAAAGTCTAAAAATAGAGGGCAGCAGAGCTTTATAATCAGATCTCAATGAAGAAATTAGATATTCATGCTATGGACAGCATACTTGTCTGAATTATTTGCAGGAATACTTCATTGGTGCTCATATTGGTGAAAAGAAGACAAAGTCAATGTCTGATACATTGAATATATCTTCAAAATCAGAGGAAGAAATAGATCTAGCTCTCGTAATTGCAAAGGCTTCCGAAAAAATTCATCCTCTTGTTTCTAACATGCCCAAGTGGAAGTCATTGCATGGAAAATTCCTTAGGAGCTTGTGCATGTGCTCCCAATCTTCCAGTTGAAGCCTTCATTGAATTTACTTGTATTTGCCTTCACTTGGAGTGTTTTCCAGAATTTAAAATTGTTCATATGCAATTAAAAATAAAAAAGATGAGTTTGTCTGAATTGTTTACGGCAAGCATTTTATTGGTGCACATATTGGAGAAGAACTACAAAAACTTCAAGGATAAGAGGGAAGATAGGTCAAAGGCAACACTGCAAGCAAAATCACAATTAGCGTCTTCCAGATTCAGTTTGGTGAGAATCAAAGGAAATGATTCAACAGCATATGGGAGAAAAAGGCATCTCAGATTCAAGGCAGAGATATCATTCAAATCATTCATTGCTAAAGTGAATGAAGCAGAAGTGCAATACAGGTTGGATCAAGCATGCAGAGTATGGAAGAAGAACAAGACTAAGAGTGTTGCAACTTTCTTCTAATTTCTTCTCTTTTTCTTCTTCTTTCTCTTATTTTCTCCGACAAAACAATTGAGCAATCAATTAAAATTGTAAAACTTAGGTAATTGGCTATAAAAGTCGTTACTTCAAGTTACTAGAAGAAGTCAATTACTTGGAAATAGGTGGCAGACATGCAAAATAGAAGGTTCTATTTTCAGTTATAAATCATGCATGTCATGCAAAGAGGAATTCTAGGAGGAAGATTATCAGTTGCTTCCCTTTTTCATAGCTTCCACATGTGGCAATTCATTAAAAAAGTTTCTTATTTGTAATTGCCCTCTATACACTATAAATAGAGGAAGAGCCTACGGGTTAATGGATCAAAATTTGTAATCAGCATTCTTGAGTTCCAGACTTTGTGTTGCAACCCTTGATGTCGATGTCATTTCTATGAAAGCTAGAGAATTGAATAAGGGCGGATTTTTGGAGAACTTTGTGTCCACGGTGCATTTACTTCTTACTTTTGTGTGGATCTTTAGATAAACTTTGTGTTATCTGAGATTTAGATTAGAAGCTTTTATTTTCCTTTACTTCTAAATATTGTGAGATCTACTTGTTTATTTAATCTATGTGTATGAGACCAACTCTATAAACTATTGGTTGAATTACACATCTTCCTTTCTTCTTTCCCAAATTCCATTATTTCCCCCTTCTGAAAATACTTCATAAATAAAGCTTACTTACTTACTTGCCATAGAATTTCTTAGCTATGGTTCATGAGCTTTGTAATTAAAGTAAAACCCCGCAAATAGTTATTAGGATTCATACCCACTAAATTGATAAACATCTTACACGAGAGCTTCAACGGTAAATGAGGGAGATTTATCTCATGACTGCATAGGTTTTTAGATATGTAGAAAATCTAGCCAACAGAACAGAGATGGATTTCGGGCCTTCTTCAATTAAACCTTCGGGATAGTATCAAATCAGATTTTCACGAAGTGATTATGGAATTTCGTAAAGGAAAACAAAAATGCCCGACATCTAAATGCTAAAAAGGTGATCCTTGTTCCAAAAATATCAAGAGTCGAAGTTTTGAATCATTACAAACTGGTTGCTTTGTGCAATATGGGCCACAAGATCATCTCAATTGATAGGTATGAGGTTAGAAGTAGAACTTACAACCTTTCTTCAAAAATATCATTTCTTCACCACAATCAACTTTATTCCCTAGAAGACAAATTGAGGAAAATATTGTTTTTGGCCAATGATCCTTGTTCCAAAAATATCAAGAGTTGAAGATTTGAATCATTAAAGACCCGTTGCTTTGGCCAATATGGTCTACTAGATCGTCTCCAAATTGATAGCTATGAGGTTAGAATTAGAACTTAAAACCTTTCATCAAAAATATCATTTCTTCATCACAATCAGCTTTTGTCCTTGGAGGACAAATTGAGAATAATATTATTTTTGGCCAAGATCTTACTCAATTCATTTCAATCACAACAAAGACTAGGTCGTCTAGTTAAATGAAATATTCTGAAGCTTTTAAAAGATGCAGCTAGCAATTGATTGAAGATAATCGTCTGCTTTTTGGCTTCTACGCCTCTTTAGTGGAGTGGACTAACAATTGCATTTGTATTCCACATTATTGTATCTCTCTAAATTGGAACTCCTTCTATTCCTCAAGAGCCCTCCGCCAAGGATGAACCTTTTAGTCCATATATTGTTTACAATAATGAGTGAAAACGTATGCAGGGGCAGCCACCAAGCTAAGATCTCCAACTCCATATATGGTATTTCAGTTGTTGATAAGAGGCATAAGATACCCAAATTTTCAATTTGCAGATGATATATTCCTAGAATCATTGTAATAGAGATAAGGTATATCACTCATATCTTGACCAGATACCAAGTTTTTTCATATCTGCTAATAAGCAAGGAAAATCGTAAGTTATTTTTGTCAATGTCCATGATCTCAGAAAGCGAGCAGTTCTAAGGATTCTCCATTTTTCAGAAGGAAAATTACTGATGAAATATTTGGGCTTCCCTATGCATCAGTATGTCAATAACACTAGTCAAAAACTGAGAAAGAAACTCTGTGGACATACAGATGGCTCTCGCTTGTGAGGCAGATCCAATTGCTTCAGTCAGTTAAACAAGCCATTCCAATATAACTCCACAAGTTTTAATCTCTTCCCCATGGCATTGCTGGTAAGATACTTGACATTCAAAGAACTTTTTATGGAAAGGGAGATTTACAGAATTTTTATGGAAAGATGTTTCAGATCAATACAAAATTTCCTCTGATAGATGGGATAAAATACATTTGTCTAAATCCTAAGGAGTCTCAAAATTCATAAACTATTTGAATTCAACCAAGCATTGACTATGAGATTGGCATGGGGACCCTAGGAAACCCCAGGCTCTATAAGGACTCCGGAGTAAAATTTTCAGAAAAACCTAATCCCACAAGCACAGATCCTCCAAACCTGAGTAATAGGGGGCCAAATTTAGCTAGCACTTTCAGAAATATACAGAAAGGGATGATTCTGCTGCAAATAAGATGACATGGAAAGTGAGCAATAGTAGATCAATTCACGTTTGGAATGACACCTGGGAAGGTTTTGCTCCATTAAAAGAGCAAAATCTGTATAAACTTCAAGAACTACAATCTCTAAGTAATGATTTACTAGAGGACTATTGTTTGCCTCTGCCTCTCACAACAGAATATATTCAATGGGAGATTGACAAAATCTATCATGCACCTTTCACACCCCCCACCCAAATAAATCAGCTTCTTCAACTCCTAAAAGACCACTTATTATTGTATAGGAGCTATGTTGCCATGATACGGAGTGCGTGTAATACGGGTTCAATATGCGGACACATTGATTTTAAAAACCCTTGGGTACGATACCTATTGGATACGTACGTACACACACACACACTCATTTTTAGTCCATAACTTGAAAAATATAGTACGATCAATGTTCAAAACATTCAATATACTTAATATTTTACATTTTCTATGATATATGAATATTGTATTCCTTTGTGTTTCATCCATTTCCTTTGAGATTAATTTTTGTGTTGCAATGGTGGCCATAAAAGATGTATATAGGGAGCTCCTAAAGGACCTATTTAATGAGATTGACTCTAACCTGCCAATGATAACTAAAGAGGTCAGTCCAATGGTTGGTTCTTGCATTCATATTATCCAAAATCACCTTCTAATCCTCCTTAAGGATGCAGGAAGGAGTCAATGTTGTGCCTTGATAGTTTCTGGGAAAGGATGCTCTTTGAACCTTTAAGCTATGCAATTTGTGGTTCCAAATTTTTCTATTAGTATTGAAGATCACCTAAGATTTGATCTCATAAATAACTTGTACCAAGGCTTAGATATATGTCCAAATTTCTATGAATAGCTTCTTTCCTTGGCCAATTGCGATGATCCCAAATAATTACCTCAAACATTCTTGATATCCTTTGAATATTTTCTCTTCAATAAACTAGAGGGATTTTAAACAATCTCCAGGTTTCCTCAATAAAACTGAAGTTTGTTTGAGTCAAAATAAAAGTTAGAAAAACTTTTTTAGAGCCCCGTTGTCCAACCTGCGGGTACTTCTGGGTATGTCAAAACGTACCCACGACGTACCTTATGCGCATTAATCTTGTACCTAGGACGTATCTCGCACCATGTACGTATCTAGGGGGTACGGGAGGGTGGGGGGCGAACCACAGTAGCATAGTATAGGAGTAATCCGACAAAAGAGTATGGCCTTTTAATGCCGAGGGAATATGCACGATAGCTTCAACTTAAATGTCTCTAAGAGGCAATAATCAACGGGATAACTCGAAGTGGAATATTTTCGGTCTTTTCCCACATGGCCAAAAATAAAGTCTCCTTTGGCTATTGATTCATAATAAACTCCTCATGGCGGATAGCATTCGAGAATTAAAATGTATAGGACCCACCATTGTATCCTGTATGTAGGAAAACAGGTGAAACTTTGAATCATAATTTTTATAAGTGTATACATGCTAAAACTTTGAACTAAGCTAATTGAAAGAACCTAACACCAAGTAGATCCTAACTTAGTTAAATTTAAGCTAATACATCATGATAAAGCAAAAAGGAAAGCTAATTAACTTGCATAAAACATGAACTCAACATTAAATGCAAACCTCCCTTTGATATTTGGATGTGCTTTGGATTGTAGATACTTCCTTTAATGAGCCGAATGTAAGCCACGCACGATCAAGGATTTCTCAAGCAAGAGGAAGAGATCTCATCAAGTATGGCTTAATTGCCATTTTTGAATCTTCTCTTACTACTCTTTGGCAAGTAGAAAAGGAGGGAGGAGTTAACAAGCCTTCCAATAACATGAAATGTTCTTCTCAAGTATAATGTTTGTCAAGGTACTAGGCTTCTTATATAGCTTTCCATTTTGGGAGAAGCTTGTAACCTAGTGAATGTGGGATAAAGGGAATGTAGAATTAGAAAGGGATAAGTATGATTAGAAGAGATTAATTAGAGATTAGAAACTCATGGGAGTTTGGGAAGGTTTAATTAATCAACTAAGATTAATTAATAGACCAAGTTAAGCTTATAGAAGCCATTTGGAGATGATTTAGGGGAGATTAGTAGAATTTGAAGGGTTTGAGAGGGGGATTTAACCAATAAGAGGGTTTATTGATTAAATACGAGATTGAAAGGTTTAATTAACTAATAATGGTTAATTAATTAATTAAAAGAGTATAACTAACAAAGCGATGTTAATTGGCATCCGAGATGGGGGACGAGGCTAGTTAATTAACGAAGTGTCATTAATTGACCGAGACGAAGGGGAATGTTAGCTAATTAGTGGAAAATCACTAATTATAACGAAATAACGTAAAGAAGACAATAGTGCAATTTTAGTATTAAAATTGCGCGGTCGAAATTAGGTGTCTACAATAAGCATATGCATACTGATTCATCCATGGCAACCATCTACTCTACTTTTTAATCACTAAACACTACACTTTGGGATTATATTATGAAAACTAAAATTGTTGAGAATCTAGTTAGTACTCACATTAAATTAATATGTAAGAGTTAGTATTTGTTAGAAAATATAATTGAGTTGTTGAAAAACAACTCGTAAGTATGAGTGTACATATAAAAGAATAGGGGAGAGAGAGATAATGGGGATTGAGAGATATTTGAGGGATTTGATGATTAAGCCTATCTCCTTGTTTTGTGGATATCAACGAGTTATAAATGTGCTCTTCTCTTAATGAATAAAATTACTCTAAGTGTTTCTTTCAATTGGTACCAAAGAAAAAAATCATTAGCCACGAGAGTCCTTTCACGGCTTGAAAATATTAAGGTTTAGTGTATACAATTGTAACTTGAATTTGATTCCATATTAAGATTGGTTGAGATTCATACGGCTCGGTGATCCGGCTTGGAGTGCACTCGGGCACCTCGATATAAGTATCTCTTCCTTTATCCACATTCCGGTCACAGGATCAAATTATCGAATAGCTCGGTCAATCCTCATGTGGCTCTTGTCAACACTGTTGTTGTCATGTGGATCAAACATGTAGCAAGCACTATCGATCGGCAAATACCGTCATAGTCTCATGGTCAAATATGCTTGTGCCACCTCACGATTATTGCTTTCCACTCGTGGACTTCCGATCACGTGACATCTTTGACATTGGCGGATGCGTGGGAATGAGTGTTCCTCGTGCAATGCGATCAACATCCTCGCGGCACTTGTCGCCTCGGCTCAATGTAATTGTGGATCTAATATCCGCATGTGCAAGTCCAGTCATAAGTCCTCTATCTTCCATTACTCCAACTATTATTTACCAATCACCGACAAGTCTATCATCTACCTAATCTTTTGTCCATTGTCATCTGATTATAGTCTATTTTTCGTTAATAATTTTGTCTATTATCATTTGAGTTGAATGTTTATTGTCATCCATGATCATGGTAATTTTAGTATCATGATAACGTTATCTTGGGTGTAGGAGTTTAATAGTAAGTTGGTCAATAGTAGAATAAGTCTTTAGTTGCACATTTAATTTAGATTGGTATTGTTTAAGGGTTATAGAGCCTCACACCAGCTACATAAATAATATCTAGTTAGTGGGTATCAAAATAAAGTGTCAACTAATTTATTATTTAATTGGATTTTGTAATTTGATATTAAAATTTCTTGTCCGGTGTTAGTTAAAATAGAGTGTAATATTGTCAATTGTTGTTGTCTAAATTTACTCTATTGTTATTAAGACTCGTTTTTGTCATCGTCAAGAGTCAACATCAAAATTGTTAATTGTCTTGTTTGTAAAGGGCGCGTTATCGGTTGAAACCGACGCCCATTGTGTCTATCGAGATCTATGGAGGGACAAGATAGAAAAACTAAGCCTAATCAAAAAAATTGAAGAGAAAGATTTCCGTACTTGGCAAATCAAGACTCGGCTCCTCTTGATCGACAAAGTGCGTGGGACACCTTCAACGAGGAAAAATCCAAAACTAAGTGATGCCAATGGAGTTAAAAGGGATATCAAGGATCAAAGGCGATACCGGTCATTGGTCTAGGGTTATCCGATGCTTATCTACATCATATAAACCTTTCCACAACCCCGGCTTCATTTGGAAAGGGTTGAGCACGCTATTTGGATCACAAGTTGGGAGTGTTGCAATGGCCTTGAAGCAGAAACTGTTCAGACTCGAGGAAGAGAACGACAGCATGGTTAAACTAACTTCAACATATCGATAAGTTTTGTTCCATAATAAATCAATTAGCTAGTATACAGGGAAAAGATGATGATGCAAAGGTTGTCTTATTGAATAACATGCCAAATAGCTAGTCAAACATAGTGTTCAGTCTCAGCAAACTGAATCCCAACCCACAAAGCTTTATTTCTTCTCTAGTTGACGAACAAAATAGAATAAGCCAAACTGATTCAGAGAAAGAGGGAAGGGTTATGTATGTTAAAAACGGATCCGAATCTCATTTCAAGTCAAACAAACATGAGTCAACTTCAAAAGCTTCAAAGAAAACGTATATCTTTTACTACTGCAAACAAACTAGTCACATCACTTTAAATTGTAAACAAAGAGCACGGGATCTACTTGATAGAAAACTAAAAATAAGGCCTTGATTGTAGCTGACGACATAAAAGGGGAGTGATTACTATTTTTCAATTGACTTGACAATCAAATGAACACCAAATTTAAGTTTGAAATTTCCCTATGACAGTCAAATGAACATCAAATTTAATGTTGAAAATAAAATTTTCACGATCACACCATCACATCCCAGTTCTTGCTTCCATTGTAGAACGTCTATCAACATAATAAGATTAATCTAAGTGTTTCTTTCAAATTCAGTGGAAGGAGGGAAACCCTGATATGGAATTTTGAAAACTCTTTAGTAAATCGACTCCTAACTTTTCTGTGGCACATATGGAAGGGAGCAGAATTCTGAATTTTTGAGGATGGTGAGAAGGAAGCCTTTCTACTTCTGAGAATTATCATCACAAATTTTTGGCATAACATCTTAATCATCTCAAACTAAAATGACAAGTTTATATCTGCAAGCATGAAAGATTGTGCCCAAAAAAAAAAAAAGAAACATCACAATTCAGTACAGTTTCGCTTATTTCAAAGTGGCAGTCAGATCTACATGCGATGTCTTAGTCAAGTTTTGTTAAACTGAATTTTGATGTTGTGTCAAAAGGTAATCTAGGGAAAGAAAGTATTGGAGAAATCATAAGCTATGATTCAAGGGAGCCTATTATTAGTTTCTCTTAAATGATAGGTTTTCAAAACTAATAACTTTGTGGAACTCCAAGGTCTCTACATAGGCATTTCGCTAGCTGAAAGAAATGGTTTCTCCAAACTCGTTATTAAAGTGTACTCTTTATTGATAATCAATGAAATCAATAAAGAGACAAACAATGAACAAATAAATGTCACTAAAAAAGCTACCTCAAGCCACCACAACTAAAAAGATCTTATTCAAAAATAATTTCAACATTAAAACTCTTCCAAGAAGCTCATCTCCAACATAAACATTGACACCACAGCTCAATCTCTGACAGTCTGGCCAATCAAACTCTTTGAGAGGGGATGGACTACTGATGTCACATCTACACAAGCTTTAACAATTTGCCTTCTTGTAATCATCGAGTGGTCCTTCAGAAACCCATCTCCGAGGGTGTTTAAATGTCTCAAAAAATCAAGTGGTTCCAATTGTTTCAAGTCAATTCTTTGGCCAAGATAGTTTTTGTAAATTTGTGTTATATTCTTTAGGTTAAATATTATTTTCTCTCCATCATTCCTAAAATGATCTGCCCACCTCTCTTATTGTGCCCCTTTTCCATGTTGCCTCTCAGTCTAACCTCAGTCTATCAGTAGTCGTCCGGTCCTTTTGTCCTTCCCACTTTCTATTATTTTCTCTACTTTTTGTTGGCTATGGGCATGTCGTCTGATAGGGTATACAACAGAAATATAAAACCATGAGGATTGACAGTATTTGGAAGATGTCTGCTAGAAGCATGAGCATTTTGACTTGAAAATGCAGAGTAGAAATGGCATCTCATTACAGCCTCCACTTCTCTACCTAGTCAAGGCCCTTGTCATCAGTGCAGTGGTCATAGATATTGATCCAACATTTAAGGAGGCCACCCTCTCTAATATTTCTTTGCGTTTTATATAAGCTGTTTGGTATTGTTCAAAATTTAACTCTCCACACCCACAAAAGCGTTTGTAAAATTCACTGAACCAGTTCAATTGAAGTACCCCCTTATGCATTTTTATTCAGTATTGAGATACTACTTCCAACTAGATAAATTATACAATAGAAGATGCATTGGCATTGACTAGGGTTTATAGCAGAGAAACAAAGTACAAGGGTGTTCAAGCAATCCAAAAGGTTACTATTCTACCGCAAGAGAAAACTGGAGGGTGTTAAGATTGGTACAGATTATAAGGTTGTGCAGACAAATTCATATTAGAGTGGGTCACATTTCAAATCAACGTCTTATTGCAGAGGTATGAATCTCCCCTTCCAATCTATAAATAGAGCCACTCTTTCCATATCTAGCTTAAGAATGACCCCCTTGTCAGTACTTAGTATAGAAAAAAGAAAAAATCATTGAAGAAAATACATACTTCAGAGGCCTCTCTTGGCTTAAAGCTTGAATTTGAAAGGCCTAATGGTAAAAGCCTGATCATCCTGTTGGAAGGAGATGATGAACCCCACCACCTTTCTAACCCTCTTTTGCAAGAAGATTCGTCCTTCGCATCCCCTTCACGTCTGTTCCTTCACCGCTTTCAATAACAATCAGGTCATCAAACCCACTCCTTTTCCCCAAATCCATCTTGACCCCATCCTCATCATACCACTATTGACCATTGATAAAACTCTCAAAACCATCACTACTAATATCAGCATGTACGATATCCAAAGTCCCCAGCTGGACATAACAATTGCAAACGCAGACAAGTGCATTACCCTTATGATAAATCTGTTTCAGAAGCAACATAAGAGAATCGAGTATATAAAAAGCCTTATGTAACCTAATCTGGCCAGTCATCGTTTGAGAATGTAAGAAGAAAGAGCAATCTGACAGTATTTTCAAACTTCATCCAAAAGACTCATCAACTAGCTCAAGCAAATCAACCTATCCCCTGGCTTTAGGTGCCACTTCGTAAAAGGTGGTCTGCATGGGGAAGAACCAAGCAGCCTAATTTTGTCCTTTGGTCTCTGTCCCACAATTTTGTGGCATGGAATGGGAGTTCTCATGGTCTTAATTCTCAGTATTCACTATTTATGCAATCTTTTGATCTAATAGTTGTGTGCTCTTTCTTTTCGGACTTCGTCTGAAGTCTGTCTTTCCATGTTTGGTGTCTGCAGTTACTTCAGGGTTCCTTTTCTTCACTTCTCTTTGGTCCTCTAAGTCATAAATTATAATGGTGTTCTTGTTCCTCTTCCAGCTCTGTCTGTGGTGTTTTGTATTTCCTCCTCTATTAATATATTTATACATTTTTCAAAACAAATAAAACCCAGGCCCGGAAACAGAATCATATGCTTTTCTAGAACACTCAGAAACTGAAACTTTAAAACAGAATCAGAAAATCCAAGTCACAACATGGGAATGTACATCTTGAAACCATTACACAAGTAATAATATAATTTTAACAATTAGATTAAGAAAGATAATAATGATTACAAAAAGGAATCTCAAAACCCAAGTAGAAGCCAACATAAGAAGGTAGTTAAGTAATAATTGCGGAGGATAAACCAATGGTCACTGGACTGACTCGTGAAGTGAAATTAAGGAGGCATATATGATGCAGGAGCATCTGGATTTAAGAGCAATCTTGCATTGACCAAAAACAAGTAGTGGTAGTAATACGAAGTGTTCGCAGCCTTTGATGGTTGAGGAACTCAAGTATTTGTGTTCACGAGTACAATGATGCATATTACACTTCGAAGGTGAGTGATGTCATGCGCAGTCTGTGAAACCATGCACAAGTTAATAATGATTACAAATAGGCATCTCAAAACCCAAGTAGAAGCCACCATAAGAAGGTAGTTAAGTAATAATTGCGGAGGATAAACCAATGGTCACTGAACTGACCCACGAAGTGAAATTAAGGAGGTATATATGATGCAGGAGCATCTGGATTCAAGAGCAATTTTGCATCGACCAAAAACAAGCAGTGGTAGTAATAAGAAGTGTTTGCAGCCTTTGATGGTTGAGGAACTCTAGTATTTGTGTTCATGAGTACAATGATGCAGATTACACTTTGAAAGTGTGTGATGTCATGCACAGTCTGTGAAACCATGCACAACATCCAGTTTCTGTAGTGTGCTTTAAGTCAGGGAGATCCTGCAAGGCTCGCACAATTTCACGAGTATGGAAAGTCCTGCATAGTCCTACGCAACCGTGTGAAGTGAAGAAGGTCCAGGATGCCTGCACAAGTCTCCTTTGCTGCGAAGTTTTGAGTAATGCCTGCAAAATCCTATGGTATTCTGCGAGAATGAGTGCAACACCCTTGAAGGGAGAAATCTGCAAATCTCTGCACAACCCCATTGTCTGCAAGTTCGCACGCAACACCACAAGCCCACATGCTTCTGTGAAGTTGCTCGCCACTTCATTTGCCTGCCAATTGCTGCGAGATCCCTGCAAATTTCTACAATCGTTGTTTTGCAACTTCTTATGAATATTTGCGAAAGATGTTGTCTACAGAGCCATGCGTCTGTGAACTTTTTGCAAACTTCTGCAAAAGCCTCTTCTAGGAGGTGCAGAAAAATCCTGCGAAACTGCATAGTGACACCTTATGTGCAGCAACAAATTTCATGTGGACGTGGAATGAATGGTAACAAGCAGGATAGTGGCCTACTTCTGCAAAGTGCCTCACCCAACCAAGCACATGTCATCTTACATTCACCAAGTACCATAACAATGCCATGTGTGTGCTCAAGGTCAGATGTTAACACCTCTGACACTCAAAGCAATGTAACTGACAAGAAGTTAAACATCATAAAGGGAAGCTGGCACATGGAAGCTGAAGCATTGTGCCTTCCATAACATTTATGCGTGTGTTGGGACAAAGAAATAAATTCATTTCAGAAACGAACTAGCTTGTTAGCTCAAAGCCAGCTAGGTCTGGTTAGCTCAAGGCTGGAAGTAGTCATAGTTAGCTCAAAAGTAAAGGACTTGCTAGGAGCATGCGCAGGTCTGCAAATAAGACATTGTGATTGAGAGCCGTCCCAGTAAGGGTGGATATTGTATCTCTGCATAATTGTGGCTAGGAGAGAGGTTATGAGTTGTAGTACCTGCATGTTTGTAATTTCCTCACTGAAAGAAAAAAAGATAAGATTTTTGGCTTCCATACTGCACATGGACTGTGTCTGTATGTCCTTTGCTGAGGATTTCCCGGGCTGCAGGGTCTAATGTGGTTGTTCATTTGACTACCTAACCGTGACCGCATCAATATACATATATCCACTTGTCATTTTAAAATATGACCACCGTTTGGAGATATTGTCTCCAAACAAGTATAGAAGTTGCAGTATACAAGGAGGTAATTGGAAGTTTATAAAAATATATACCTCATGCCCCAAATTGGTCTTCAACAACGGCTATCGCCTTCTTGAATGATCTGAATTCTTTCAGATACGTATAGTATGTTGTCTCTGAGAATTGCAGGTCTACAACAAACTGCTTTCAAATTCGAAACTAATCTAAAAAATGGAAAATTAGAAAGCATTACATGACAATTGGCTATATAGCTACGACGCCTTCAAATGAACTAGGGACTAGCACGACAGCCTATTTTTTACGTTGATGCATCTTAGCTCAAGTAACCTGCATTCTAGCTCAACATGTAGAAAGCAATAGCATTATTTGACTGCCATTAATAAATCAAACATGAAGTTGTTCATACTATTTCAACAACATGCTTTATAGGGCATGTTCTGTTTATAATTTACCTTGTCCCATCAGCACTATACATCATTGTTGTACACCATTTCCCAGGAGCATCATAATCTACTCGTGATCCCATATGATCATATAACCAGGCTTTAATTTTTCCATCAATGGCAGTGGAGAAGATAAACTGCAAAATCAATATGGTTATCTCAGATGCCCCACTATTATAAATATAATAAACAAGCCAGTCACAGGCATCACCAGTGCAGCAAAAACTAGTCTATAAAATAATTATCTATAGCAATACGTTTGTATCATACCTGAATACTTTCCTTGTGATGGGGGCACACAGAATATACAGCTGCCTCATGGCCCTCAAAGGTATAAAGTTTGCGGCCAGTTACAACATCCCACACCTGAAGCCATTTTTAATATCAATAAATGCATTCCCATGAAGAATCAAAAACATGAGGCACAATTCAAATACAATGATTCCACGAGGATTTCACCTTAATTGTTTTATCGTCTCCACAAGTTACAATGCAAAGTTGCTTATTTGGATGAGAGAATGCCAAGTCATTGACTCCACCAACATGTGCATCAATCTGCAACACTTTAAGGTTAGCATTCAAATAAGTGATAAACCTTAACAAGCCAAATCAAAATATAAAAATCATGCACAAATACGATAAAAAACACAAAATTGATTACATATCCTACAAATTTTGTATTCCCGCTCTTAGTCTTAGGTGACTTCATCTACCCATTTCACTGTGTAGTTCATGAGAGGTGGTTTGTAGTTTAGTAATTTATTTTGCTTTGAGGCTAGCAATCTCATTTGGTTAGGTGGAATATAGCCGTTTAGGGTTGATAGTATTCTTATAATACCAAAGTTTTTTTCTTACCTTTGATTTGGTCATCATTTCAAAAGCTCTCATTAGTTTTGGTTTGGATGTTTGACCCTAGATTGTCTAATTCTTTTCGTTAATTTTTCCAACTGTTTTTAGCCAGAGCTGGCATGAGGATGATGGTTGGTTGGTGTTCGGAAGTCTACCTGGACTTAGGTGGGAATTGCAGGACCTGCATTGCAATTGTAATGGTCATCTTATCTTTCCACCAAATATTGTATACAAAATACTTTTCAGTATTATGCTACATACTAAGAGAATAAAAATGTTGCCTTAATGCAATAAGACTATTGAAGATTTGATTTTTTCCATTGTTTTGAAGAGGGGAAGCAGAGAAAGGGGATAATTATAGGTTTTTATCCCAGGTTTTTAAATCTGTATCTGATGCTAAATTTTAAAAGAATGGCTAATACTCCATAGTAAGGGAATGACAAATTCAATCCCTATAAGTGCACCTCCGCTGTAGCAATAATAACTCGGAATCTAGTTAGTTGCCTCCTTGTCGCTCTTTCCTTATTGAAATAGTCTTCATTTCTTGATAGAATACAATATTTTTACCATAAAAACAAAACACTGTAATCAAAAGAAAAAGCCTGGAAGGTAGGCAGAAGCCGCAGAACTCTTAAGAAGGCACATCTTCACAAGGGGTCCACCTCTCTACTTATAAAACAACAATGGCTCAATTGAACGGTCACAAAATCTAGAATTGTAGATTTCCCTTCGTCTTAGACACGCTTATATGTCCTTTATAACTGTTACTCTCACTGAAAAGATCTACCTATAAACTTTTTGCACGTGTGCCAGAAGGATATGTGATGTGCTTCACAATAAGCAGCATGATTTTGTAAGGAAACCAAGTGCAGTGGCTCATCATGCATGGATTGCACCCAAGCCTAGTATGTACATGCTTCTTTAATGATTTGTTTCCTTACGGGCAATTTCAACTTTTCTTCTGTACATCAGATGAAAGCCCAATTCATAAAGACGGGTGGCCTAATTGCCCAAAGAAAACAGTGGCTTATATACAGGCATAAGAAACCCATGATGGGATTAGTGTGCAACAGCTGTAAACTGTGAACAGGAGAAAAGTAAAACCATAGTAGTCATCAAAGGAAAAATTTGATGGAATAGAGAAATAGAAAAAAAAAGGACTTGAAGAAAAATCGGAAAACGGAAAAAAGACAAACTTTCTTCATAAATATGCATATTCAAGTTATATTCTAGCTATCCAATGTCTTACAAAGATGACAACCACAAGCACACAATATGCATTCTCATAGACTAGTGAAAGAGTTAACAAAAGCTTGAATTCACAAAAAGGTCATTTGATAATAAGCAAACAACATGAAAACCACTTGAAAGTGCTCTTAATGGGACGCAAAGTGGTAATATGACATACAAACTTTTGTATAAGTGCATGATACAATTGTGAAAGTGTCTGCTAATGTTATTATGCAAATAATACAAGCAAAGGGAAAACAAACTAAGCTACGTTATAGGTTGGAGTCCAATTAATGAAGGCCAAGCTCGTGAGGAAAAACTGTGAAACACCGGTATGCCCCTAGCCTTGCATACCCTACCCAGTACATACTAGGTATAGGTACGGTACTGGTACATGTGTGGTAGTACGTCCCAAACTTACCTGGGCGTAACCTATCAAAAGCGACATTGCTGCTTATAAAAAAGCGTTTCTTTAATTTTTTGTTAATTGAATCAACCTAAACCCTAAAAACACATAAATGAATAAAAAATCAACCCTAAACTCCTCTAAAAAGCTATAAAAAGACACTCAACCATTGTCAAAACACAAACAATTCATTGTTGGTATTTGGCAATTCACAAGTGTAAGAGCCAAAGAGGAGGCAGCCATTGCAAAGAGGGTTTGTTTGGAGGCAGCCATTGCTTGCAAGGAGGTCAAACTTGTTTAGAGCCTAGAGGCAGCCATTGTTTCATAATTTCATTGATCATTCAAAGGAGGAGAGTCAGGAGACTAGAGGCAGCCATTGTATTTGTTTGAGTTTCATTGCATTGTGCAAGGATCTACATTTGGAGGCAGTCACTGTTTGTTACTTGTTGCCATTGTTGTTTACATGCATTTTTATTTAGTTCAACCCTTTATTTTTTATTTTTTATGTTTTTTGATTTATTACGTTCCATATTTTACTATTAACATTTATGTTACATCATTACATGTAATCATGATCATGAATGATGTGTGAATACACATCATTCATGATCATGATCTTTATTTTAGAATCTTAGATTTTAAATTTTTAATATTTATCATTGTGTTTAAAAAAATTAAAAATCATTTATGTTGTATATTTGTTAAAATTTAAAAATCCTATACTCTTCTTGTAACCTTATTCTAAGTTCTAACTTTTGTGTATGCTCTTCTCTTGCCACTAACGCTAATCTGGAGAATTAGGAATAGGGCTAGAAAATTAATAATTAGTAAATATTGTCATTTTAATTTGTATCACTTAAGTGAAGGAAAAATAATTATTGTTAACATTTTAACTCTGTGTATGCTCTCACTCCGCACCCTTATGATGATCTTGGTGATAAAGAGCATATTGGGATGGCATTGAGTTCTACTTCAGGTGGAGTGCCAAAAGGTCCACAAACTTCTAAAAACACACCAATTTCTATGAAATATGATATGGTTTCCCCTCTTTGGAGACATGTGACAGTAGTAGAAAATAGTTTGGTGGTGGGGCTCATATTTGGATATGTCATGGTTGTTATGCTCAATACAATTTCTCATATAGTCAAATGAAAATCCATTTGACTGGGCTTGGAGGAGTGGGGATAAGGAAGTGCCCCAAACTATCAAAAGAGAAAATGGCAGAGTACCTAAGAGAGCAAGAGGATGCTGATAGACAAACTGAAAGAAATAGGACTACAACAATTCCCTTACAAAAAGCCTTCAGCAATACCACCCACACCCACATCTTCTACCCATCCTTTCATCCAAACTCACGCTCGCCCACTTGATACCCCTTTAGATGAAGAGACCTCAGGAAATAAGCCAAAAGGAGCATTGGAAAAAGCCTAGACTGCCAGGATACAAGTACAGTATGCTGAAATGGCAAATTCTTTTAAAACCCCAGGTACAATACGCTGCAGGTACATTCGTACAATATATTTATAAAATTAAAAAGTATAAATATATAAAAAAATTTAAAGAAAACAACAAGCTTATAGTCTTAACAACCTATAAAATATTAGAAGCCAACAACAAACTTATTATGAATTAGAAGCCATCTAAAGCAAGATTTCTTTGACTGAATACAAGAAGACCACAAAACATTAAATCTACGAGTCCACTTACTAATGGGCTTACAAACATTCCACTTATTGTTAAGTACTAATGGGCTTACAAACATTCCACTTATTGTTAAGGCCCAAAGAAAGGTTTGGGGAAAAGGCAATCTTTTCATAGAGTTGTTTGGAGGTAGACTCATGGAGAGGGAGCCCTTTGAGCCACCTCATAGTATACCAACAGTCATTCTCATCCTCCATAATTAGTCCAATAAAGGGAGTTGTGAAAGCATTTCTGAGCATTGTATACATTTTGAACTAAGATTGAGGAAGCTTATAGAAAGCTTTAAGGTCTGTCCATTCCATCCACTTCCCAAATCTCTACGAGTCATGAAATATTTTAATTCCTTTCTTAAACCAAAGGAGGGCAGAGAAACCTCTTGTCAAGGCAAGAATCTTGATATTATATTTCAGATTCCACCAAATTGATTTGTAGGCTTGGCACCCTAGTGTCAAAGGAAGAGAAGATAGGCTGCCCAACCACCAAGTGTTTCACTTGTTCCCATGCCTTCCAAATTGACTGAAGAATAAAGGACCCTTGAGGAGCAACAAGAAAGCCCCCAAATAGTAAGTCAACCAAATGAAGTCCTTTTCATCTCTCTTGACCCTTGGGAGCCTATTGGCAATATTGAATCTCACACGAACTTTCCAAGGTTCAATTCCAATCAAAGTCCTCAAGTTTTATTTTTATTTTTGCACTTAGAAAAAAACCATGTGGGTACGCTGTGGGTACATCTCGGGTACAGCTTTTTGTACCTGAAATGTACCCTGGGGCCTGTGGGTACATACCCAGAGAGTACCAATACTAAGTACATTTCAAGCCTGAGTCTTCAGATGGGACGTATTAGTGCAGTCTAAGAAAAAGCATTCAATAATGAGAAAATGGACATTGTTGAAGAGTTGGTTGTTCAATGCAATTATGCATGTGGGTTGCCTTCAATGTATTGAGCTCTCCATATTGGTAGCAAACGTTGAATTTTATCAATCTAGACTGTTTCGGTATGGGTACAAGTACGGTACACTAATACGGCAAATTTTTAAAAACTTCAAGTACGGTACGCTATTGGGTACGTTTTTATATAAATATGTATATAAAATTATAAATTTAAAGAAGCATTTGCATACTTATTGAAATTTAATACTCATACATTGCATACTTATTGAAATTTAATACTCATACAAATTACAATCATTCATAGAACATGAAAACAAATTTCCAATACTTTGAGAATTGAGACTTGAGTTTGTATTGATTCATTAATAACATAATACATTCAAGTTCTCAACTTGCTTCACTTTCAATTTCCTAGGCCTAAAAGCCTAGAACATATCATCTAGATGATCCTCAAAATCATCTTCATGGATGGCACTTGCAACTCCACTCCCACTAGCTCCACTTTCAAACCCTTGTGAAGGGCTCCCTGGAAGTTCGTCATCAACGCCAAGTAGTGAAACATTGGACAAACAAGCAGCAGAAGCTTCAAAGTCCGTGGTTTCAGGTTGGATGTCCCAAAGCTTGTTAGGACCACTAGTATACTCTTTCGTCTTATGCGTTAAGAGGCGCAAGTTGGAATGTACGTATACTAGATCCTCAGCCTTCTTCGATGCCAACATAGTGCGTTTGGCTAAGTGGATGAAGCCATAAGTACTCAAATCTCACTTTGCAGAAGAATTATTAGCCACCTGTCACAAAAACAAAGTATTATTAATATTAAAAAGAGTGATATCATTTTAAATTTTAATTCTTAATTGATAATTAAAATATTAAATAACAAGTTACAAACTTCATACTTGTGAGAGCAATTTGATTGCAACAAGTTGTAGGTACTTGGCATCATGGCCATGTACAATCCACCACATGATTGGATTCAAGGTGGCTTTGTCACAAAGAGCCTCTACCTCTCCCATGCTACCTCCTCCAGATACAAACATCCTCCACTGAATCGAGAAACAACCTCTTGAATGCCCTCGTCCCATTTGCAAGCTCTTGGTCATCATATGGTCTTTGCCTACCAGGTAACCCAACTATTTCACTGTTGTAATATTTGGGATTTAAGGCATAAGCAAGGAGATGCAATGGGGTGGTCATTTTGTTCCACCTTTTCATGACCACACTTTTAACTTCATTATAAAAAAATTCCTCAGGGTCCTGCTCTTTGGCTTGTATGATATCTTTGATTTTCTCAAGCATGGAGTCAATGCCATCATATATTTCTCCAATGCAAGCACTATCTTTGTCTACAAATCTGATCATACTTAGAATAGGCTCCGTGAAACTCAACAAATATTCAACTTTTGCCCACCAATCATCATCAAGGATCCATGTCTTTATCCTTTGGGCTCTCTCTGTGTTTGCTTGCCTCAGATGGTCCAAACATTGTCAATCACCATGTTACTCAAAGCATGTCTCACCTTCACAAGTCGTCTCAAGACGAGTGTGTGAGAGGCAAACCTAGTCTCAACAACCTATTAAAAAGGAATGGAAACAATTCAATAACAACACAAATTGAAATTGATTTAAAATTAAATATTAAAATGAAAAACTTAAAAACTTAAAAAGTAAAACTCATAAGTTATGACTCATGAGTTGTTCCCTTACATTCAACAACTCCAACTTTGAGAATCTTCTGAATATGGCTTGAGACATGTGATGGTTGGTGACAAACATCTGAATCTCGTTTGCCTCCATGTAGATTTTCTCAATCCATCAATCAATCTTAGCATCAAATTCAAGGAGTGTATTGCACATGGTATCCAAAATGTGTTCATACCTACCCTCTACTATCAACCATGTTACTTTGCAATTTTTGGCATTGTCGTGATGACTTGGACAACATTTTGAGGGCCCACTAACTCAATAGCCTCAATGAGAATATTTGCTGATGAATTGGTCATCTTTTATCTCCCTCACAATTAATGACCTTCAAAAACATTGCCCCTTTAGGGTTTACTTTCTGCAATAATGTTGATGAGAGGTTTGTTTCGGGAGTCTTTCCATCCATCTAAGATAATAGACACTCCTGAATCCTTCCAGGAATCTCTAATTGGTTGTAAAAATGTTTGTATGTGTTGCACTTCTTTTGCCAAAAGAGAAGTGTGAACCTTATTATAGTTGGGGCTTGTATACCCCTGTGGTGCCTCATTAATGTCTCTCACCATCTGCTGCCAATATGGTGACCTCAAGACATTGAATGGTAGCCCACATGCATATATACACCGAGCCACCAATTCATCTGCAATTTCTCTCTTCTCAATGTTAAATGTTTTTTCTAAAGGCCCTTTTGTTCTCTTGCTTGATGGGGTATCTTCATCAAAAGGAGAATCAACTGGAACAATTTCAACATTACTCTCAATGAAAGGATGAAATGATGGTGGTGGTGTTGGTGGTTTTCCCATAGTCCTCTGTTGCTAAAGAAATGGTTCTAGAGCGAGCTCTTGCTATTTCAAAGTTTGCATCCTCTTGCTCTTTTAGGTACATGGCTATTGTATTCTTCTCCACCTTCTTACATGCTTCTAATGCCCATCCCCGATACCGCAATTAGATGAGCTTTCAAACGGGTATATGAGGATTTAAATGTGGTGGCACAATGGGGGCACGTCCAAACATGGACACCACCACCGGCAACGAGCTCTAACACTTCCACATGCCTCCATAAAGGAGAATGAGGATCCATTTTCACTATCGGGCCACTCGGAACATTTCCTCCCTCATTGTTTGTTCCCCATGGCCCCACTGAAGTTGAATTGGATGCCATGATTGTAAGTTTAATTTGTTTTAACCTACAATAAGAGATATTTTTTAAAACATTGCTAAATAATTTAATTAAAAACAACAAATACAAATTAGACAATTAATTTGTTAACCCATACACGTCAATCTTTGATTCTGATCACCAAGTTTGCCATAAATGGTGCGAGGTGAGAGCATACACAGAGGGTAGACGTTTAAATTTTTAATGAATTCAATTTAAAACTTTAAAATAAAAAAACCGTAAACGAACACATTACTAATTAAAAAAACCAGTTAAACCCTAGGGCCTACACGTCAATCTCGATTCGATCACCAAGTTCGCCATAAATGGTGCGAGGTGAGAGCATACATAGAGGGTAAACATTTAAATTTATAATGAATTCAATTTAAAACTTTAAAATTAAAAAAACAAATACATAACTAATTTAAAAAATTAAACAGTTAGCCCTACATGTCAATCTCTGATTCTGATCACCAAGTTCGCCATAAATGGTGCGAGGTGAGAGCATACACAAAGGGTAGACGTTTAATTAAATAGAACTTCAATATTAAACTTTAAATACGAACAAATTAATTAATATTTTAAAAACGTAAAATAAATAAATATTAAAAACAAAATAGATCATGAATCATGATCAATTGAAACACATCATTCATGATCATTGATCATTGATCACATACAAAACATTGATCAAAAGATTTAAAAAAGAATGTTTGAATGCATGAAAAATACCTAAAAATAATCCTCCTTGTTGTTTGTAGACTTGTAGTTGATCCTTCTCCTTCTCTCTCTCTCTCTTCAAGCTCTCTCCCTCTTTCCTTCAAGCTCTCTTTCTCTCCTTCAAGCTCAAAATTAGCAAAATAGCAAACTATGAGTGTGTGAATAAACTAGAGGGATTGGGTGTATAAATAGGTGTTTGGGGGGGTCTTTTAGGGTTAAATTAGGTTTAGGTTACTTTAGTTTTAAGTTAAAATGTTTTATTTTTTAATTTTTTTGAGTTCCATGTCAAAAAAGGCGTTTTTCCCTGTGAATACATTGCAGTACGTACTCACACATGTCCCAGGTATGTACCCACGGGTCCCGGTATGTCCGGGTACAAAAATCAGTACTCGGACCGTACCCAAGACCTATGAGTAGGTACCGAAGCGTACCCACAACATTTCTATACCCGTAGCCGAGCCAAATACGTTTGGGCCTGAGTACGGGAGGGGGACGTTTCGGTGCGGATCTAGTGTCGATGAAGCTCCACAAAGGTAGAAAGGCCCAAGTTACAAAAAGGTTCGAACCACGCTCTTGTCAAAAGAAGTGGAGCACATTCAAACTTATTTGCAGACCAATTAAAAATTCACAAGTGCTTCCATTATTTCAAATGGATGGAAAGATGCTCGAAATAGACCCCTGATAAATGTTGTTGCAATATGCCCTAAGGGGCAATGTTCCTAAAATCCATTGATTGTGAATGGGAAGTCAAAGATGCATAGTTTGAATAAAGGCTTGATCCATAGGGATCTAAATAAACTCCACTTCATCAAATCAACCCGAGTACTTAGAAGGGAAATATGGAAAAAGCAAAGCAAATTGTAAAGTTCTGAACTGCGCCTTTGTGCAGAGCGGCGGATTGCGTAACCACCCCTGCGTAGAGCAGCGAGTTGCGTAACCACCGGTTTGCAAACACCAATGGTCCTATCACTTAACATGGAAAAATAAAATAACTCTACGACGGTCACGGAATTCAAGCGGCTTATTTCGATCATGTCTCTTCTTTGGACACCTCTTCCCATTCTCCAGTGCACGGGAGGACATGAGAAGCAGTATTTAAGGAGAAGAGCAAGTGGGAGTTGATCATCGAATACATGGGAGAAGTGAGCAAGAGATCTTCAGTGCTGGAATTGGATTGTAGAAGCAAGGAGTGTTGAGAACAGAGCAAGCAAGTACATAAGGGAAGTGTTGACATTGTTGATTTCTCTTCAGCTTATTGTAATATGTATCTTGATTAAATTGGCCAATACATAAAAAAGGGAAGAAAGAGCAATTGCCCTTCCCGACTAGTTTTCCCTCAAATTGGGGGTTTCTAGGATAAAATTGTGTGTTGTCTTGGTTTTGAATTCTTTATCTTTCTCTGCAAATAATTCTAAGCACCAAAGAATCAATCACTAACTTCAAACAAATCTGTCATTTTCGAATTCGGAGTAGAACAATAGTTTCATTTTGTGGTCTTGTAAATTATCTGCAAAGACTAGAAGTTTACGGATCAAGGCTATTGAGTCAGTGGCCCCCCATAATGATGTCTAAGTCATCACAGACAATGCTAAAAACTATAGAGCAGTAGGATTGATTATAGAGGGTAGATACGAGCACAGATTTTGGACCCCTTGTGTCATCCACTCCCTCGATTTGATGTTGCAAAAGATTGGAAAAATCTCATGGATTGAACAAATTTACAGAGGTAAATGACATTCAGATGTTTATCACAAACCATCATGTCACAGGGCATATTCGAGAAGATTTTCGAGGTTGGATTTGTTTAAGGTTACAAAGACAAAATTTGTCTCTCATACACTCATTTTGAGATGACTTGTGAACGTAAAAGAGGCCTTAAGTAGTAAGGAGATCAGCAATGTTTGGACTATGTAGGCGAGGCAAGCACGAGAGAAAGTTCGAAAGGTAAAATCGGTGGTCCATGATGATGAATAAATGCCAAGGTTGTGCGCTTGCTCAATTTTACAAAGCTCATTCTATCCATAATCAGATACGGAGTTACTAATGCAACGTAGATAGGAGAGATTTATGATGGAATAGACTTTATGCTTAAACGTATAAGAGAGGTCATACAAACAAAAGAGCAAGATCCAGAAGAGACCTTCTACAATAAAGTCAAGAGTGTGGTCATGAAAAGGTGGAATAAAATGACCACCCCATTACATCTCCTTGCCTATGCACTTAACCCAAAGTATTATAGCTTTGAAATACTTGGGCTACCTAATCAGAGAACACCATATGATGACTTTAAAGTTGCAAATGGAATCAGGGCAGCATTCAAAAGACTTTTCTTGATCCGTTTATAGTTAGTGTGGTCCATGCAACGAAATGGGCATGTTTGTAGCTTGAAAGCAGCATGGGATAGGTTTAGGCTCTCTTCGACAAGTACGCCATGAGCCCAACCAAATGGTGGTATTTACATGGCCATGATGCCAAACACCTACGACTTATCACTATCAAAATTCTTTCATAGGTATATATATTAATTGAAAAAATTATTTATTAGCATATTTTTGTAAATTGTTAGTATGTTACTAAATTGAAATTTCCAACAAAAAAATTATAATAGGTGGTTGTTAATTCTTCCGCAAAATGGAATTGGAGTACACATGTCTTTATCCACTCAGCTAAACAAAACAAGTTGGCATCCACAAAGGCTGAGGTTTGGTATATGTGCATTCCAATTTGCGCCTCTTGTCACACGAGTCTAAGGACTATATTAGAGTTTCTCACAAATTTTGAGATATTCTTCCAAAGACTACAAACTTGGATGCATCCACAACCACTCTTGCCCAACTTTCAATATTTGATGGCGAAGATGACATTCAAGGGAGTTCACATGGAGTGGAGAGCAGTGTTATTGAAAGTGGAACTAACGAGAGGGCATGCAGGAATTTGGTTTTGAGGAAAATCTAGATGATATATTCTAGATTATTTGTATTCATATTGCCACATGATTAATGAAAATGTTAAATTTTAAGCATATTGAATGTTTTGAACCTTGATCCTACTATATTTTTCAAGTTTTGTATTTCTTATGGACTAAAAATGAGTAAAACAATAAAAATTATACATATATGGACATACCCAAAGTTTTTTTAAAATCAACGTACCCATACCTTGGCAACGTAGATCCGAAAAACAAGTGTTTAGCATGAGGTTAAAAATGCATTTAAACGCATTTTATTTAAATCCGTCAATTTTTACCACTATGTTACCATCTAAAACCACAACCTTGGATGACAAGCCCACTCCCATTAATGCATGAATTTTTACCAAAGCTTGAATCAAAACTAACCAATCTAATGGAAAAAAGGGGGATTTGAAATGGGGACCTTACAATTGTTTTTGCAACTCCATCATTTTGCAGCTAAATTGGAAATTGGAAACACAACCTTGGGTGACAAATGCACTCTATTGAAGCATGGAGGGTTAACTCTTTTTATACAAATACACTCTAAATCTAAATGCTCGCAAGGATTAAAGGCAAAGCCTATTAATGAAAGTCCTCCCCTCTTCTGAACATGGACTGCACGAGAAGTAAATTTCATGGTTACAATTAATTCCTTCGCCTACCTCATCAAGCAAAAATTTTACCGAAGAAGAGGATTATGTGTCAGTTGTCATCACTACAACTTACACTCTCAAAGTAGCTCTCTTTGTTCTCATGTATGATATAATAGATACAGGGAACTTCGGCATTATGTTTTATATGGGAGTTGGTATTACAAACACTGATTCTTGTATGGAAAATTGTCACGACCAAAGAACCACAGCTAAATTTGTTTTTTCGTTTTGAAGAAATGCATATTATGCTGCAACAAAGTAAGATTATTTGGCAAAAAGAACGCAGGTAATCACAGATCAGCAATTTTTCAGTGTCATACAGCACAGTTGTCGTATCCACAGGTTTTTCAAAAAAGTGCCTTGTAATTCAAAAATTTAAATGCATGCAAATGAAAAATTGCAATCTATTTTAGATATATGGTGTTTTTTCCATTTATAATAGGCTGCCAAAGTTTTTGGGATTTGAGTTTGAAACATTGATGGTATTGAAAATTGAAATGCTTTTGATCTTTTGACGTATTTAACAACAATTTTTCATAGTAGTTGTAGTTTTCATTTTTAATTCATATTATGTGTTTTGTCTACACAATATATTTTGCTAACAACAAAAATGTTTTTTTTGCTATTTTTGTTAATACTATATCATTTTAAAATTTGTGGTGTTATACCGTGTTTGTCCATGTTAAACCCATAAAATTGAAAAATGCTTACACTTTTGCCATGTTGCCTAGATGCCTAGATGCCAAGTAAATGGAATACTATTATGGTTGCAATAGAGAAACAAAAAACATCAGTTTTATGGCAGGATAGATAAAATTTGAGCCTGCCTCCCACAACGCATAGATTCGACACATTTACAGAAACACACAATGTTGACTTCGACAAGAAAAGCCAAATCCTGTTTGAAAGGCCTCAACTCTTCTAAACTGAGTGGGTAACAATCCTCATTAAAAGTGACCTTACATCTTTACTTCCCCAAGAAACAAGTGGCAGATAACCAAATCATATGCCATATTTGGCAACCATCCTTGATTATCCATGTATCCCTATGGAGAGGGCCTTAACACAAATGAGGTGATTTGTTACTCCAATAGGCATAACCTACAATGGCAGCCAAGGGGGTGGTGGTGAAATGTAATAATGTGCGATATCAATAAAAATGGATGACCATGAATTTAACATCTATTTGACCATCATATGGCAGTTTTTCTTCTGCTTAGAGAGGGTAATCCAAAAATTGTGATATCGTCGGTATATATTGGAGTTTGGAGCCCTTTTTTTTTCCACAAAGATGTTTTCCGATCCCAACAAAGTGGTGCAAGAAAATTGAGGCTATCTATCACCAATAAGCAGAACATATGTGAAAAATGTGATGGGTTCATTAATCAATGTGGAACCCTTGAACCGACAAAACAAAGTGACAAATAGAAGATAGAAACCTCGAGATTGATATCTATCAGCATTTTTAGATGGATACATTTGAAGATGTTTGTACTAGTATAGATTTAAACTCATCCCGTAACCATGCCCAAAAAGTCCCGGTAGTGCATCTCTAAAAGACATGACCACATGATTTTCCCCCCCACAAAGAGGGTGTTAAGAATATGCAACATTAGCCTTGTGAAGCCTTGATTTGACCGCTAAGCCTTGGTAGGGCACTAGCCAACTAAAAACTTCATGCTTGAAAGAAGATCGTGATTCCCAAATAGTCTGGCGAAGCATGTATCGTGACTTGTCAAGGTCACTCAACCTCCACTAATTGTCACTTGTGGAACAATCGCAAAAGTATGTCCTCGTCATAGAAATCATTTTCACATAGTTGTAATTCCAAAGATACTCCAAATCCTTTTTTGTTGGGGGTTCTTTGATCCGGAGGACATTCTAGGTGGCTAGAAGTTCCCTAATTCTCCCTAAACCATTACAATACGGAAGAGCACTTTGATAGCTTTCCAACACCTATTGGAACGCGTGAATCGGACATCGTATGCTCTCGGTATCCTTTGGTCAAATCAGGTCAACAAAGAAAACGCAGTCTGCAGTACCTTGGCTCATGTACAAAGCCTATTTGCGTAATTTGGAGTTGATTGAGGCAAATGTGATCGTGGACATGTTTGGTCTAACCCACCGGTCTTCGACAAGCGTGCAAAAATTTGGTTTTCAACAGTGGGGTCCACTTTTGTTTCAGAAGGGGACCCAACCGCCGTGGTATATTAGTGTAATTTTAATTTTCCCAATTACACTATAGTTTTATGCCATATTATGTCATGTATTTTGGTGTTGACACGTGGCAGGATAGGAGCATGGGTGATTTGGTGGATTTGGAGCATTGCCTTGCCACATAATATCCACATTCATGCCTAAGCGCATTTGATACTTGCCACATACCAACACACTAAACCACATGGCATCCATAAACATGCCATAGCGATCCACACAATGGCCTTAGCGATAACCACTATACCCCATGCACATTTCATTGGCCAACAAAACGGCCTATTGGCCATTAAACATATGCCAAGCCTTTTGTTTTAAACGACCACATCCACCCTCCCATGAGACCATGTGGGATCAAAGGGTTAATTTGGTAGTCAAAAGTGCATACCATGGAGACCAATGCGCCTAAGGGATTTGAACTCCTAAATTGGTGGTAAAAGGATAAGGGTTCTAACCATCTCGATGCCTATGTAAACACTATAAAAGGCAATTTTTGGTATTTGAGGACAACTTAGCCGGTGAATGTGTATAGCCATAATGGCATTTTTTACAGTTGGTCATTTTTGGCCCACTTAGAGGCATTTTCAGGATTTTTGTATAACTAGAGAAATGTGTAGAATTCCCACATGATCAGTTTAAGCCTTGAATTTCTTGATTGGTGTTCATTTGACGTCGTTTGAAGCATTTTTCCACCACTTTTGATGTAGAACATGGGGAAATCAATTTTGCAAATGCTACAGGAAGGTGGAGAACATTGTTGATCGAGTTTAGAGTTCTTGAAAGTTTGATAAGCATATTTTTGCAGATTTTAATCCATTATTCTTTGTAAGTTTTAATTATTGTACTTGCAAATTGATTTTTAATGGATCGGATGGCATTCTAAGATATCCCAGAGACGTAGCCCGATCCGCAGGTGAACTCCATTATCAATTTTGGTTATTTGCATATTTAAACCAGATATTATAACATTTTCACAATGTTTTGAAAATCGCATTTTGATTCTTTTGATCATGTAAACTGGAAACGAACAATTGTTTTAAAATCAGATGTTCCATTCAATTTTTTAACACATTTAAATCGAGATGGATCAAATTTTGATCAATTCTTATTTGAATATTGGGGAAAATGATTAAGTTTTTAAGTATTTGTTTTGCAAACTATTTAAACTCGGATCAATGTTAGTTTGAGATCAATCTTTGCAATTATGAATTAAATTGATGGCACACTTGGTGCGGTTTAAAGAAATTCCAAAGTCACATAAGGCAAAGTTGGCAAGCAAATCAGCCCCCGTAGCTTCAAGGAACTACTTGAAGATATTTTAATTATGTAGATCCATAGTTATTCCCACAAGTGAATAGATGATTTCTAGCATGCAATGTTCCCAGAATAGTCTAGTAAAGGCTGCTTGTCAAGATCACTCACCCCCACTACTTGTCACCTATAAAACAAATGCAAAAGTGTCATGTCATAGAAATCATTTTCACATAGTTGTAATTTCAAAGATACTCCAAACGCTTTTTCTAGAGGTTTCTTTTCGATTATGAGTTAAATCGATGATACTCTTGGTGCAGCTTAAATCAATTCCAAAGTCACGTAGGGCAAGGTCTAGCAAATAAATCAGCCCCTTGTAGCTTCGATTCATAGTTCTTCCCACAAATGATTAAATGATCTCTAGGATGCAATGTTCCCAAAAGAAAACCAAACAGCCCCCAGTCATGAATGTTGTTCCCCTTCTTAAACGCATGTTTGTTGTTGCATGCAACTTTAACTTGATGACACCACATCCTTAAGACCTACCAGATATAAAAACTCATCATGGATTGTGCGAAAGTGCATCGAGAGAAGTTATGGGGTTCAAAACTCACATGGAAAGCAAAAATTGAACAAACCCCTCTTGTTCACATGCTCGCAACTCAAATGTGCACATGCACAAAGACACGGGCGCGCACATGCACGCACACACACACACACACACACACACACACACACACACACACACATATATCACCATGTGTTTTCCCTTGGGCTCCTATTTACAACATCATACAATGAGCAATCATAGAGCTCCATTGTCCACATTTTTGCCTCAATTTGGAAAAATCTTCTACGGATAAGCTATTTGTTAGGTGGGTGGCAATCCTAAGTTGCATTGATATGAAAGTGAGTACCAATACGGGTAGAATATCTGATTTGAATATACAAATTTTTAGGAATCCTTAGATATGATATGTCTGGAATATGGCATATTTAAGAATCAAGATCGATAAAAAATGCATATTGCAAAAATATCATAAAATGTAGAAAATTCAAACCATAAATTTCTCAGCCAAAAACCATTGAACAAATCTCTTATCCACAAGCCCATAAATTGGAAGCATATATTTATGGCACTATATGTTTTCTCCCTTTATGAGTTGTTTATTACAGTGTGTTTTATTGAGTGCTCATAGAGTTCCATTGTCTATATCTCTGCCTCAATTTGCAAATCTTCTAGCAATGAGTTTCTTAGCTGGTTGGATAGGCAGCAGCCCTCAGTTGCACAGATACAAATAACAATAGTAAATGCCAATACAACTATAATATCTGATGCAACCATGAATTTTTTTGTAAAGCTTGAATATGATATACGGCTAGGCTACAACATATAACAATATCCAAAAATTATATATATTGCTAAAAATACCAAAAAAATATCAAGTTCAGTTAACAGTAATTTCTCAGCCAAAACCATAAAAATCTGAGCATAAAGATGAGTGGCAAATGTGAGAAGAGATGTTTTCCTTTTGCCACTCTTAATAATTTGGAAATGTCTTTTCCACAGATGTTTTCTTGAGTTTTTTTGTTTTCTTTCATGAATTTTGTGGTATGAAGCTTAAAATTTGCATTATTTCAATTTGTGTCTGACACATCTCCCGAACATTCCTGGATCATACCTTGATAAGGATAAATATCTGGGATGTATCATATCCATGTCTGTATCAGATATGAGATATGTGCTTCTCAAAGAGAGGAAGAGCATATCTGGTATAATAGCAGAAATCTTTAAGCAGTCAAGTGCACCTACTCAATTTGCAAATAAAAATTGGGTAAATTATAACTGGTTTATTCACTAGTGTTGTTTTGTATCTGACTTGAATTCCCATGGAAACAGTCAAAAGGATAATTTTGTTTTTAATATGAATGGTGTAGCAACCTATTTGTAGTTTGTACCATTAATTTGTATTCATTGTCTGTTCCAGGGTAATATCAAAATTTTGAAGAGGATGTAAAAATAAAACAGTGAATATGAAGCATAATACAAAGCAAGCTTCAACAAATGATATTTAAAGAAAAGCCAAACATGCACACAAAATATGGTCATGAGAACAATAGATAAACAGTGACACAAAAACCTAGGCCTTAGTTATTTTGAGTCTGCCATGGAACAATTCTCAAGAGCATTCCAACTTCCAAATGCTTCTTCCAACCACAATCATCACTCATATTTTCATATGCAGAAGCTATGCCATGTTATAACCTACCAAATGGTATTATCTCTAACAAGCATCCAATGTGGCAAGCACGAGTGAGCCATGGGCATGTGAGTAGATGGCATGAAACACACCACTATTATTTATCATCAAGAGGGTTTTGATCTCCATTTGCATATGACTTAGTATTTTCTTTACACACATAGCTATAGGGTGTCAACTCTTGAGTCTTCACCTTTTCATTTCCAAATAAAGAAAATTGACAATAATTATAGTGTTTGAATGCACAATGATTGATTGGCTGTTGACTCCATAATTTCAAGCAGTCATTTTCAGAGTGAAGATAATAAATTAACAAACCTCCAAATGTTGTCGCAGATCAGCAAGCACTTGATAACCATACACATGAACAAGTTGCTTACTAAAAGCAACCCCTGAAATTGAGATAAAAGATCACCATTAAGAAAATATCAAAATCACGAACATGCCACTGTAACATATCCATAAAAACATTTTGAAGCAAAAATAAAGTAAAACCCTGTCGTAAGAAATCACTTGCCTATCAAACTACCATCAGGGCTCCACATTACTCGATTGATTGCGAAACTTGAGACAGAAGATTCATATGGAGCCTGAAAAAGTAAAAAAGTGTCACTGCACACATATAAGCTTCAAAGGACTTATTAACCACCATCTATGTAAATTCAAAATCTATAATTACAATGATGTAGAAACAGGGTTCAGGCATTGTACCTGCAATGTACTAGAGCAAGTGCCCATGTCCCAAATTTTGAAGGGCCTTGACGCCAACCTTTCCCTTGACCCGACCTCCCATAATGTTATTTCTCCATTCCCAGTTCCCACTGCCAACATCTTGCGTCAGTTTGCATCATGCATTTCATTTCACCTCACTAATGCTATTTGCAGAAATTTTTACATACTTACAGATCACAGATTACAAGAAACATTAGAGCCTTAGAAGACCAGTTACAAGGAAGAATAAAGGCAACCCTTACCAAGTAATAGTGTTTGCTGAGAAGGATGAAAGTCCATGCTCGTAACAGCATAACCTTGATTAAGTGTCCGGGCTACTGCCTTTGGAAGGTCCTCCAATGACCATCGTTGAGTAGAAACCGGATATGTCACCTGCAGAAATTGAAGAATACATTTGACATGAAACAAGAGATTACAACATTAATATAATAATCCATACTTTAAAAGGCGAATACCATTTGACAACTATGCAAACACCTAAGGGAGAATAACTACAGTCCCAAAGCACCTTCCAGATTCCACGGGCAAAATGCATAAATGAAAATGGCATCGCAGTCACAAAAATGAACTTGTACCTCCTCAATAGATTGAGGGATTGACCGCACTCGCTTCATCAATTGCTCGGAATCAGCAGTTTGATAATCCACCAAAGCTGCACTGCCTGGAGGAGTTCTTGGACGTTTTAGAAGACTGGCTGTAACATATTAGAAGAGTGGATGTATTGAAGAAACATAACTTAAAATAAAACCAGCACATTTCTACCAGAAAGACTAATGAAGTTATCATAGATTAGATACATAATCTCTGAAAGCTAACCAAAAAATCAAGTCGGTAAAGAGTTACTAATACGCTTCATAAAAAGTCAAATGAGCGTTCCATCCAAACAATCAAGGAAAGACTATTTCACTATTTACAATGAATAAATCCCTTCATGATTACATCCTTTCCAACTCTTAAATTTTGAGTCCATTTAGTTCACCAAAGTTGAAGATAACAACAAATAGTTCATCCTTGTATATATAAGTTATAATACAGCAACAAGTACAACTAAAATTCACAAATAAACAACCTTGATTAGCAGAAACGGGAATAGGTCCAACAGCAACAGGAGCCTGAGCAGGCGTAACCACACTGGGATTAGACATCCAACCAGTCAAAGAACTAGAGGCAGTTGCAGCTGGTTGAAAAGGCTGCAGAAAATATTGCAAACAAAACATTTTGGATCGATGAAATAAACCCATATAAAAAATTTAAGTTTTACGTACAGCATTATTTTTTAATTGATTTGATCAAATCCTTTGAAGTTTAACAATGTGCCATACCCCATGGGGTCCAATAGGCGGAAAGGCTGTTTTAGGTAATCCGCCTGCCAGTGAAGCTGTAGCCTGTGTAGGTGTCCGGGCTCCATTTGGAGGTCCACATGCATGGTCTGTGAACAATGTCTTTATGTCTGGATTTGGTCTAGGATTTTTGCAAAGTTGGTGCTGCCAGTTCAAACTGCTCAAACCACTTTAACACAAATCAAAATGGAACCAAAGTAGTAACTTTACATCAGACTTCAAACACGCAACAATTTTTTGAACCAACCTACATGACTAAAATGAGATTTTTGTTATGTTGGCATCAAACATTGAAATTCAACATCAATGGCTTCCATTTTGAAATTTAAAAGGGACTGCCCAAGCACAAAACATCCTAGTATGCTTAGTTCTAAATTTTCCATTCAACCAACAGTAATTGAAGTTTTCGAAATTATTTGGAAAAATATAGTACTCTTGCATATATTGACCAGCCATGAATACAATAAATCAAGAGAGAAACAAATAAGAAAAGATTTTTCTTTTAAAATTTACCTTTGGTTAATTAATGTTCGCAGCCTTGATGCCTTCAAGTTAGGAAAAGCAAGCTTTTCTCGAAATGAAGGATTTGCTTCTATCAGTTTTTAAGCTCCAGAAGCATGATACTTCTAGCAGACTTTGTCTCTCCATATTTGGATAGCTGTTCATTTTCTCTGCAAGCATTACAAATAGCTTAATAAGCAACAAGTAACAATGGTGTCTTCAAAAAGAAAGAGAGCTATATGAAGATTCTAATTGGAAGAAACCAACTGCATTAATTTCCAAGGAAAAATCAACAAGCAACTTCGTGTTTTTATAAAGCTATGTTCATTACCCCAAGCTCTGGGGTTGCAGAGGCATGCTATGATAATGCATGGGGAGACCCTCCAAACTTTAGGGGATGTCCAGGGAAACATCAGGGTCCCAGAAATAGTGACCCTGCCCCAAATATATAGAAATACAAGATTTTCAAAAATATTAATTTTGAATTAAGTCATTAATTATGAATAAAAACAATTAAATCAAGAATCTGAAAGGGTTAATCATTCCACCCTCCTTGCTAAATTTAGACGATATAAGCTGATACTAGATTCGTTCATAATTTGAGAAATGTCAAAATGTGCTGTTTTTCAGCTACTATTTATTTATTTTCTTCCATTTCTTGTTTGATGTTGCTCCAAAGAATAATTTTTATTTTTGAACCAACTGTAGCAATTGGTCTCCTCTTAAACATGTGAAAGCACTGTGGTGACCAATAAAGACCTTTACAAATTCAAAAAAATAAGGTGCCTTTTTCATCCAGGGACAGCACCCATAGGGAATACCCAAACAATCCCAATGTTCAGAAAATTGCACTGTCCCTCTTTTTGAAGTACCATAAAAATAACAAAGCATTTCATTTTGAATTATGATAAAGAAATGGGATTTCATAGATAATCCTTGAGACATGTTACCAAGAAGTGAATGTGCATTTTGAAGACAAACCAAGTTAAAGAGACTCTAGTTAAAACTGATTTCCAAACCTGGAAAAAGCCAGGAGAACTATAAAAATATTTGCATGTTAACAAACGTACAGATGTTTCTAAATCATATTTGAACACAGATAGTATATTATCTTATCTGTAAAACTGGGGTACATTTTTAAAGTTCAAGAACCGATTATTTATCAGGGAATTTACAAAAATGGAAAGAAAAAGTAATGTCTACAGTAAACAGAAAAATTTCATCTTGGCCTGTTAAATGGCAGCTCTGAATCTGATCCCTAATTCCAATGCACATAAAAGTCTCTAAAGTTCTCAAAGTTACCTGAAGTTATCCAGTGTTAAGAGCTGAGTGATTTCCTTATATAGCTCTTCATTAAATGTTGAGAATACCCTCAGATCTTTTACCAATATATCAACTGCCTTAGCACGGTCTTGTCTGTAAAAAAGTAAACTCAGAAGCTCTCTACATTCATCTTATGGACTGTGAAAATATTACATCTCTTTTAAAAGTAACATCATTTTTCATGAAAAGCATTGTAGCGCAACATTCCAACAAAGAAATGACAAAGAGAAAACTGCTAGTTCATTTCACTGCAATTAGTACCTGTCCAAGGCTTCTAGATATTTCTGCTTCCTTATCTCAAAGAAAATTTTCATAGAATACCGATTGTCATCGACCTTTGTGAACCCTGACAGATAATGCTCAACTTCGTCCCATTCCCGGCCATAGCCTTGTCCTCAAAATACTTCATGTTGAAATAAAATCCAGACTCTTGCTCAAGCCTGAATATCAAATTCCAAATAAACACTAAATTAGCACCTAGATATTACATTTAACATCAATTCTAAAGCCATGGAAAAGGGGAAGAAGAACAGAGGAATATAGGACTTACTTGTGAACAGACTCCTTGAATTTCTCCTCATCCAAAAATTGCAGGATAAGGAACACCAATTCCCTACTAAGCGATGTCATGTTACTAGGTTTTGTTCAACACTTCTTTACCGGTAACTATTCAAGTCCACTAACTGATACTTTTAAAAGTCACTGGCCCCTGTACCAGACAAAACTGAGAAGTTCAAAATTTTATCACATGAAAAGAAGCAACTTGACATTCTCTGAAAGAAATACAAGCATCTTATGTCTTTTTAATCTTAAAACTTTAATAATTAATATTTACTGAAGAAACTTTGCCATTAACCAAATGAAAAGGAATTACAAAGATGAGGCCAAAGGCATCAAAAAAGAACAGGCCTACAGCTAAAAGAGTAAAACTCTAAGCAGAAATACGAGAGACAAGCATTTTAAGCTCGTCTAAATAAAATAAAATAAAATCCAACAAAACTCCAACCAGCAATACCAAAAGCAAGTATTTTATGCTTGTCCAATTTTTTTAAATAAAAGAAAACAATAAAAAACAAACACAGGAGTCGATAAACCTTGTCCGATTTTTTTATAAATGAAAATGAAAAAAAAAAAAACTCCGACCAACAATACGAAAAACTTACAAACGTACGAATATTTTAAGATCGACCAAATTTTCTGAAAAATAATAGAAAATAAAATATCTAACGAAATTCTAGCTACCAAAACAATAAGAAAGGCTAATATCGTAAGCTCATCCAAATTTTAAGAATAAAAATAACATGAAAAGTAAATTTTTGGCTAAAATCACCGTGATTTTGTGTTTTCCGAATTTATTAAGTCTAGAGCTTTTTTCAACAAATATACCATAATTCAACAGCAATACGCTGATTTACAGCCATATTACGACTATTGGACAGCAGGGAAAAACAGAGCTAAACTAATAGTCGGACAAATGCGGCTACAGCAAACATTTAGACGGCGTAAAAACCGTTAAAAAGGTTTAAATAGTAAAACACTTCAGAAAAACCTTAAATTCTTCCATGCAGGTGCTTAGGATCAGCCATGAAACAAAAAGCTTCAAAATTTTCCACGAAAAGAAAAACAAAAGAGAGGACAGGGAAGAATCACTTACCTTAACAGGATATTGAACGCACCGGCGAAACAGCAGAATATAAGTCTTGGCGGGGATCCGTAGAGCTTTTACAGATATATGCAGACAAGGGTTTCGGGAAAAACTGAATAAATAGATTTATTTATTCATTCAACCATTCATAAAACTGCTCGCCATTTAATCTTCTTCGACTCTCAAAGCGCAGAATTTAATAAATGCAAAAGGGAGAAAGAGGAGAGGAAAAGGATTTCATCATCCTTTTCCCGAGGTGCCCCGGACTCCTCGTTGCTTATCACTCATAAGCATATCAACTTATCAAACGACTTATAAATTGATTTTTACAATCCAAATTGTCTTATCGATGTTCAGATAAATTCCTGTCGAGGTCGGGCCCACGAGCCGGGAAATTTTCCCGGCGAGGATTGAATAATCCGCCGACGCGGCATTGCCGGAAACAATCATCACTCGCCGGAGTCCCGGTCCTTTTCATTTTTATTATTTTTTCTCCCAATTGACTTGTGTTGAACGTATCTGGTACGTTCCGGGGATTCGAACCGTGGCTAAATTTACTCAAACGGATTTCAGCCGTAAAATATAATCAACCTTCGAGTTCGGACCCGCTTTCGATGACTAGGTTTTCCACGTACGGTCAATTTTAGGCCTGCGACGATTCGAACCCGCGACGTAGGGCGAATTAGTGACGGAAAAAAGTAACGGCTGACGGACTGGGAGTTAATTTGCCTTACGGAAACCGTTTTGGAAGGTGGCGCGAATGCGCTGTCAAGTGCGCGTGACGCATGGCGATGTAAAGTACGTAGTCGGTGGACCGGCGAAACCGGTCTTCCCCGGTCGCGCGACATGAACCACCCGTTGCATCCGGCGACTTTTATAACGTCCGACATTCTTGGAAGACAGCTGTACACGCCAGATGAAAATGCCAGCCCGTGTACCGGTCGCCGATGGCGTTGCCGTGCTTTTTTTTTGGGTGGGTTTGGTGGCGGAAAAAGATAGAGCCGTTTTCTCCGGGAGCTCTCGAAATGCCGTTTTTTATTCCCTAAAAAGGCATATTTTTGCTGCAATAATCTGTGTTGGATTATGAGTTCACGAAAACCAAACGTTTTACGTGTCGGATTCCTATTGGAGTATAGTTTTATAGTTTCTTAGGGCAGAGCCGGGTCGGTAAGTAGCGGTTTCAAAGAAAAACAACGATTGTGCAATTTTCCATGATGACGACTGGTCGCAGTGTTATCTTTTATGTTGTCGAATTTACTTTAATAATTTTAATGTTAAGAATTGACCATATTCCAAACTTTCGAAGGATGGAACCTTTGGGGACCATCCTTCTAGGGAGTTTATTTGGAGTTTTTGTTAATTAATTTAATTTATGGAGTCAAATTTTGTACTTACAAGTTTCTTTTTTATTAAATTTTAAAGTTGATTTGAATTTGTCAACATTTAGATGATGTAAATATTTTGTTTCCTTGTAAGGGTAGATCTGCCTACACATTTAACTTTTGTACGAAGGTAGATCCTTGGGTCCAAATACCTATTCATATGTAACTTAAAGTATGAGTACGAGTTATTTATATATGAATTTTGATTGTGTATTTATTATAAGTTTGATTTAATTTATATATTAACATTTATTAAAGTGTGAGAATGGTTCATGGGATTACGAAAAAAAGTACAGTGGTACATTAAAGAGAATATAAAAGAGAAACAAAAAATAAATATTTGGAGCTTTTGTTAATTAATTTAATTTATGGAGTCAAATTTTGTACTTACAAGTTTCCTTTAATTAAATTTCAAAGTTGATTTAATTTTGGGGATGTAAATATTTTGTTTCCGTGGTTTTGTGAGGGTAGATCTACCTACGCATTTAACTTTTGTATGAAGGTAGATCCTTGGGGTCCAAATACCTATTCATATTTAACCTAAAGTATGAGTTATCTATATATAGATTTTGATTATGTATTTATTATAAATTTTATTTAATTTATATATTAACGTTGATTAAAGTGTAAAATTGGTTTATGGGATTATAAAAGATGTAATAAAAAGAAGAAGAAAAAGTAGAGTGGTACAATAAAGAGAATATAAAAGAGAAACAAACAAAAAAATTATTTGGAGTTTTTGTTAATTAATATGGAGTCAAATTTTGTACTTATAAGTTTCTTTTCCATTAAATTTTAAAGTTGATTTGATTTTGTCAACGAGTGTAATTTAGGGGATGTAAATATTTTGCTTCCCATGGTTTTGTAAGGGTCGATCTACCTACACATTTAACTTTTGAGTAGAGTGGTACATTAAAGAGAATATAAAAGAGACAAAAAAAGTAATGAAAAGTGATAGTCAATAAAGATATCATTAAGAAGCTCGAGAAGAGAGGAATCATGTGTAGTGAGTTAAACTTTGTTGCTTTGGCGAAATAGTTCGATACTCAAAGAGGCGAAATGTGTAGTAGGTGTGAGGCCATGTGAGTTAATGAGTCCGCGATGCCTTTTGGTCTAAGATGTAAATATGAAGGATGGCCACAAGGCCTTTTCATATTGATGATGTCGAATAATTGGAAGTAGGATATAAATAATCGTCTGAAGCCCCCTTAAAGACTTGTAACATTCCAAAATTCCTTGTAAGTTAAATTAACTACGATTAAGTCTAAACAGGATTAGACGAGATCATCATTGGGTGTAAAATTCATTTGATTCGTCGTATCATGACCCACAACTTCTGCTGCGGGGCATGACATTGCGAACGAATAACCCCGCAGGCCGCACCCACCTTGATGATCCTTCCTAAAACATGATTAGGCCTTAATCATAGGTAAAACGATTCATTAATGATAGTGAATCTTTCGGTTATTTATTCTAGTTATTTTATTTTAATCGGTTTGGTCGTCTTATGTTTTGTTCGACTTTTGCAGTGTCCGTGATGAATATTGCCTCTACTTTATCTGACAATGCTATATCAAACCAACTTTACAAAAATATTCAAATTATTATTATTTACGGACTTGGTGATTTTTCATTTGTTTGAATATTTTATATGGAACATGGGAATTCGAATAATTATTACGATAACATATTGTTGGCAATATGTGGACTTATATTATGATGATTAATTTTACCATTAAAGTTAGGTATCAATTAAAATAAAAATTTAAAAAAATGCATTATTAATTTGTGAAATTATATATTTAAATCCTAAAAGGATTTGGCATGTAAATCAAAAGTTAAAAAGTATAATAATAATAATATTTTAATATTTAAAATCGAGAGTTTTGAAAGGGACACGCCTTCATCTGACACCAAGTATGTGGCATCACGACATGCATTGACGCATGAAGCAACATTTGGAAGCCGAAAATTCTCCATTATAGTATAGTTTCTTCATTATATTCTCTTTTATTTTTCCTTTGTTTGTTTTCATTCTTCTCTTCTGGAATACCTGCGTAAGTTTTGGAGGAAAGAAGGATTCAACTTGTTGGAGCGGAAAGAGTAAGAAGTTGTTGATTCTGGGTTTACTACAGGCATGAATATCTTCTCCCTTCTCTGTAGCATTATTTGTAAATAATGAGGAAATACACATTTTGTTTTAAATGGCAATTAAATGAATTGTGGACAGTTTTTGATTTAATTGCTTAGAAATGAAATCTAAAAAGGAAATTGATGGATTTTGTATTCTCTTAAGTTTCCTTTGTGTGGTTTTAGCTAAACTTAGAAAAAACGCATATGGGTGTTCCTAATCAATTTTTATTTTATTTTCTATTTTTGATTTTTGGAAACCCCAAATCGATTTCTACCTGGGTTTTATTACGATCAACAATAAGTTATTTGTATGAGCAAAGCGATTTAAGGTAGTGTGAAAATGTTTTTACGGGTATTTCATCATTTTCCCTGATATATTTGCTTCCGGATTCTAATAATTTCTAAATAGAAAAGAAATTAATGTTGGAATGAACTAATTTGGATATGTACAAGTTGATTTTCCTGTAGGTATAGTTTTATTACCTGATTGAAAAATAAATTAGTGTTAACAGTCTATGTAAGATGACTTAGTTTTTCTTAAAGGATTTCGTTACTAGAAGTGTTAGAAACTTATTGTTGTTATTCTATGTAAATAGACTTCAAAATTATCATCCCGTGGTATGTGGGTTAATTTGTTTTGTTGATCATCGATTACGAAAGAACATGTTAAAATGGTTTAATTGAGGTGTTTTTACACTTTGTTTAGTTGGATTGTTCCTATAAATATATATAAATGTATTTTGATTGTTTGAAATTAAGTTATTGTGCGTTTTATAGAACTACTCATTACCTAGAGGGAATATGTCTAATTGGTATTTGGAAATGATGATTTCAAACTGTTTTGTTAAGTTGTTTGTTGATTGGAAGGTAAGAAAAATAATGGTTGAATATGTACCATGTGAAGCATGAATTGCTTGTGGTTAAATCAGAATTCAGATGTTGAATGATTATGGTTTGATTATGTCTTGATCCTTGTGATTAGAGTGAAACATGATTGCTGAAATAGAAATTGGTTGTTCTATTTGTGTACATTCATAGTTGTATCTTGATGAAAAACATGTAATAATACATCATTTGTTGTATTACCATACGTTTGTTGATAAAATAACTTGTATATCGTTTCATATTTTATTAAATAATTACATCAGAAATTGGAGTTAATATTCATGCCAGTTCATTTTGAACTGACAACATACCACTACTCTAGTCTTGCAGGACAATTAGCCGTCACGTTCGGATGTGCGGAAACTTATGTCTTGTGAATTTTAATTGTAGCATGGATCTAAATGAGATCCTTGGATTTCAATTTGTAAAGAGATGATATCCCAGAATTTTGACTAAATTTATTAGGATCTTGGACCCATTGTTAATATTCAAACCTCACTATGTGAGAGTTACCATAATAGTTATATATTTCGCCTTAACGGCATATGTAATTTATGATTTTAATAAAGAGATGATTACCTTGTATGTAATAATATCTCCATATGAGCAAATGATAAATATTAGAAGTGAGAAATCTTACTTATCATAAATTGATATATTAATTTATTTGATATTTGTCAATGTATGAAGCCGATAGTTGGGCAATTATTGTAACAATCAATTGTCTTTAATTTCTAAATTAAATAAGCTATTTAGTGGCGTAGCAAATCGAAGGAGTAATTAAATATACATGTTTTAATATATATTTAATTCGGCTTTTCGGTAAACTTGGTATTAATATGATAAGATTGTAAATCCTATTGTATAGAGAATGGAAGAGTATCATTGTAAAAGGTAATTTAAGGTTAAAGAAACCAAGCATCAGGAAAAGAGAAACTAAATGGGAAGATAAATAGATGAAAAGATCCATTAGGCATATTAAGGGATAAGTACATGCGAAATGTTGAAATAGATACATATCAGCGTAACGAGTGTACTTATCTCATGATGATCCTAGTTGGCCTTTGGCGTATATCTCGTTATAAACTCTTGTAAAAATAGGTTAAATTGGAAATAAAGTAAATACAAACTATAAGATCTAGATAATTGTGAAAGGGATAGTTGTGAGGTGACGGAAGACTTAAACTCATAAGAATAGTTTGTTGTCTTGAGTTTAGTTCTAACTGCATGGTGGAAAACTTTGGCCAAAGTAATGCATTGATGGTTGTGCATTGTCTGATCACCTAGTCCTCTAATTAAATTAAAATTGCCAGTAACTTGATCATGGGAAGTTGAACACTGAACATGAGGTAGGCAATGGTCGGATACCAGAATACGAAGTCAGAAAACTAGCTTCGTGGTAGACCCAAGGACTTTCACATGGTTCCCATGACTTGAAAAAGGTTGAGCCAAAATGCTAGTAAGCATTGTCACTCGAAGTAGTGGTGAAGGGAGATCGTGGAGATCTGGATACACCCTTCTCAGCCACACATGGCTTACATGGATGTTATCAGATAGATCAAAAGAACAAATTTGATTTAAAGAATTTGATTAAATAAATTTGTATGAATGTAGCTGCGTAATCTATTTTTATGTATGTTTAAAAAAAAATCCCCATTTTCCAGTTCTAGTAATTTTGAGCGTTACAAGACTTATGTTTAAGAAGCCAAAAATAAAGGTCGAACATCTCTTAGAGGAAGAGGACTAAACATCTCGAATCTTCATAGGTCATGAATGTATGGAGAAGAGAGCTAAGAGAATCTCTAAAGAGGCAAAAGAATAATCCCCTTATCTCGTAATAATGATAGCATCTAAAAACAAATTGTCCTCAATCTCAAGCTTGAAAGAGCAAATATAACAAATGCAATGCTCCCAAGGGATGTAGTGGTCTATCTCAATACGGTGATGGGAATAAACTCTAAGCTAAGAAAGTGAGACTTTCAAGCTGTAAAGTAATTGTAGTTTGTGTATCCTGGAACTTAGATGAACCCATCACTAAAATGACGATATAAATTTGAATAGTGTTAAAGTTTTAAGGCGAGTGACTCTTTAGATTAAGTCCATGTGGACTTGAGATATGACTTGTAAATATTAGTATGAATGCAATTATTTATCTCTCACGGGGAGATGAGGAGCATTCACGGGAAAGTTATTTGGAGGTGGTCGGTGAATATCAAGATCAACAAGTTGAAGCGATAAAGAGGCTCTCATATACCAACATGAATTAACTTCATGCTTAGCATGCTTCATACTCGTGTAGAATTTTATTATTATCTATAATTTGGATCATACCAAGTAATATGATATAAAATGTTGATATTTTAAAATATATAATATATACGCTTTTTTCAAAAGTTGTGTTTTCATGTTATGGAATTATAAACATCTAAAGATGATCTCCGTGTATTTTTTAGTCATTGATTTATATATTTTTAGTAAACAAGTTTATTTATTGATTGTTGATCCAAATTAAGTGTAAGCACATTTGTCGACTTTCAAGTAACTTGTGTTCTTCTTCTCAACCCCTCGGCTCTTCATCTCTCTCGTGTTACAAGATGTGTCAAAATCATCCACAATGCTTTTAACATTTATCATGAGTGTAAATCAATGTTTTTGGGACCTTACTTTGGTCCTTATTTATTTTGGAGGAACCTATCTCCTTCACCTTATCTTTTTAGTTTTATTTATTAAATGTCCATTATACACCACTATGACGCTATTTTGAATTCAATTGTCGATAAGTACATATGTATTATAGTTAATTAATTTAATTTATGGAGTCAAATTTTGTACTTATAAGTTTCCTTTTAATTAAATTTTAAATTTTATTTGATTTTGTCAACTTGATCTAATTTAGGGGATGTAAATATTTCATTTCACATGGCTTTGTAAGGGTAGATCTACTACACATGTAACTTTTATATGAAGGTATATCCTTAGGGTCCAAATACCTATTCATATTTAACCTAAAATATGAGTTATCTATATATGGATTTCAATTGTGTATTTATTATAATTTTGATTTTATTTATATATTAACGTTTATTAAAGTATAAGAATGGTTCGTGAGATTACGATAGATATAATGAAAAGAAGAAAAATGAAGTATAGTGGTAAATTAAAGAGAATGTAAAAGAGAAGCAAAAAAAGTAATGAAAATTGATAGTCAATAAATATATCATGAAGAAGTTAAGGAAGAGAAGCGAGTCATATGTAGTGAGTTAAACTTTGTTGTTTTGGCAAAACACCTATGATACTCAAAGAGGTGAAATGTGTAATGGGTGTGAGGCCATGTGAGTTAGTGAGTCTGCGACGCCTTTTGGTCTAACATGTAAATATGGAGGATGGCCACAAGGCCTTTTCATATTGATGATGTCAAATAATTAGAAGTAGGAAATAAATAATCGATGTAATCCCCCTTGAAGACTTATGTTTAAGAAGTCGGACGGTAAAGGTTGAACATCTCTCACGGGAAGAGGACTAAATTGATTCAATAAAATCTGAAATATTTTCTTAAAATCTGATTTTAGAAACTACTACAATGATGTACAATAAAATACAAGTGTTAAGCAATTTTAAAGATGTAACTATGAAAACAAATGAGAGAGGTAAGGCACTTATCTTGATTTTGCTTATCTGAAGTGTGTCCGACTAGCGGGGATGATGAAAATGTTGTGCAGAGTCGAGAATGCTTGATAAAAAATTTATAACTCATAGAATGGTCGAGACACATATACCTAGGTAGGGGCGGGGTGCCTAAGGTGCAGAGACCTCTCCCGGGCACCGAGTCTGTAAAAATCTCGAGAATCGATTTATTTAGTATCGCTAGGGTTTCGCACTTGTTCGTTGATGATCGCTTGTATATTGCGCTTAGATCATTGAGGTACCTATAAATCTGCAACATAAATAATCTCCTAAAAACCCTAAACTACATCAAATCCTAAAAAAGAAAGATGCAAAATGGGGAGTCAGACTATCCTTGGTTGTCAACAAAGTGAACTTATGACCAAGCACTACACTACATCTCAAACTCCATGTAGTTTTATGTGTTTTATCATGAAATAGTGCTCTACGTTGCCCTTGTACTAGTGACGCCAAGATAGTGGGCTAAAAGCTAGATAGAATGCAAATGTGTGGATGGAATTCAACACTTCCCCTTCCTATGTAGTGTATGCAGAGTAAAAATCCCAAAGATGTAGTTCCTTTGATAGTATGTAGATAGATAGCCCTTGAGAAAATTGACCCCCATTATAAAGGTATGTATGTTGTGTTTATATAGGGATTTATTGCTTGAATTTTGTCATTAATGATAGGACATGCGGACTAGGACCTTGGGATAGGAGTAAGAAATTTGAAAAGGTGACTACAAATGTTAAAAATGTGACCAAGAAGAAAGTGGACAAAATCACCCAAGTTGGACAAGACACACAGGCGTTAGTGTCCAGTCATGGCCGATAGTATCGTGAGACAGTGACACCAAATGTGAGAATACCTTGTGAGATAAGGATCCTGTGACTGACTGTAAGGCAAAAGGTGCGAGAAGTGAGAGAGGTGAGAGATAAAAATAATAGAGACACTAAAAAATAAGCGGGTAAACTAGATAGTGTGTCACCGGTGAATACTTTTCTTACTCATGATCCATATATAAAACAACATACTTCATGGTATAGTCAATAGTAGTAAGTGTGTGATTTCATGTCTACATTTGCCCCCTTATGTTATTTGAATGAAATTCAAGTAGTGTAAAGGAATTAAGGAACATACCTGTGAAAAGTCTGGAGAAGCCCTGTTGTAGAAGTACACATAGGAAAAGAACATATAGCGTGGTGAAACATGGATTAGCGTGTCAATCCATGTGACGTAAATGGAGATAGTGAACCATCAGAGAGCACTTAGAGAAATTGACAAAAAAAAAATATTATTATGGGCAAATAGTTTTTGGAAGGGACTATACCCTTATGTACACTGAAAAGAGCTCAACATGGCAAGATTTTATCGAGAAAAAGCCCAACAATAGAAAAAATCTATCGAGAAGAACCAAAGTAAAAGTAAACTGCTACAAAAACAGCTAATAAACAACAACAAAACAGCAACACAGCTGCCTATCAACTGCGTATTAGACCTTTTGCCTAAATGTATCAATGAAAGCACCCAAAAGACAAGAATCAAACCTTGTCCGATATGGTGGGGGATTTAGATTTGGCATTTCCCTTCTTTTTCCTATCCACCACAGTCCATTCCTGATTTCCCACATCCACTACAGTCGGAGGAACTGCAATGGGTTTGATGGGGATGTGACCCATAGGAAGGGGGGTCGAAATATCCTTAATCACTGAGTCAGCAACCTGTAAAGAATAGTCTGGAGGCTTCTCTGTATTGGTCTGTGAATCAACCATGATGGGTGAGTTAACTTGCAAAGGAGCACTAGATTCCTTAGCCGGATCTGAGTCAATTGTAAGATGTTCAGGTAGAGAATCCTTCCACCAGGCTGTTTTGGTCTTACGTTTGGAGTGTTCACAATCATCTGTAACATGACCAGTTTGGAAGCAACGCCTACATCTGAAGGCAAGTCTTGCACTTGCACCAATCTGTAGATTGATTTCTGCTGGTAAGAGTTTGGAGGTATCGAGATTAACCAGGATTCGAGCATAAGTAGTATGTGCTTGAATGGAGGTCTTATCATCAACTGCCACACTTGAGCCTAGAGTATCACCTATAGCAGTGAGACAAGATCTGTTCCAAAGCTGCAGTGGGAGTCCTGGTAAACGAACCCAAATCGGGTAGGTATCAAAAGACTCCTTTAACGGGTCGAAAGACGGATACCATGGTTTGGACATAAGCCCGTGTTCCCCCCAAACCCAATGTTGGCTAAAAATTAAATCCCTATCCTCAGGGGTTTCAAAGACAGCAATGAAGTAAGCTTTAGCACAAGGGTAAAGCTCAATCTTACCTTGTATTTTTTCTCTCCATCTCTGGGTTATCCAGTCATGAAGCTGAGAAAGCTTAGGCCAAAATTTGTGAAATCTGCATATGAGACCCAGGTGGGAGAGATTTTCCTCCTCCTTAAGAACCTTTAGAAGTAGATCCTCCTCGATTTTCAGCGTCGGGACCTCTTGGGAGGGTTTCAAGAGCTCATTTCTGGTATTCTCCTTCTGTTTGGAGACCGCTGAAGCATATGATCTGGACCTATTGTCACTGTTTTGTTTGTCCTAGTTCTGGCTGACCCCTGTTCCTCTCCCTCCATCACCAGAGCCACACATAGTCCCTTGCAACCTGCAGTTGCTAGTGTTGAGTTTTGAAGGAGATGATGATTCTTTGTCTGAACCATCTTTACCTGCCCCATAAGAGAGCACCCCTGTTTTGTGACCAAACAGAGAAATTCCATGTCGGTTTTGCTGAAAAGGGGAGTCTTGGTTATCATTGAAAGCCATGCCAATCCATGAGATTGGTGCTTTATTTTCCTCTTCATTTTTGCATCCACCGCCCTCAGAAACCCCTGGTTTCCCAAAGCCGCCGCCAATGATAGGACCTCAACACGAAAGGGCGAATCCTTATCAGTCTTCGTGCCTCCTCCTTCCTGTGTGACGCGTAATCGGCAGATCAAAAACAATGGGCGCGCGAGACCTATGGGAAGCCGCGTAGAAACCATGGAGGGCACGCAAGGCGCGGCGCGAGCACGGATTAGGCGCGGGCGGGCTTTTTCCAAAGTAGAGGTAATGATATGATTTGACAATTCAATTTGGAGTGATTTGGAGATTTTTGAATTGTTGTCCATGGAGATTCGAGGGGTAGGAGTGATCAATTCTTAACCTAATTTTATATGTGTGAAAAAAAGAAAGATCAAGGCGTCCCGCCACCATAGGAAGAGTGTTAGGGAGATAGGTCTAGTTTTACCCTCCAACTATGACTACACCCTCAAAAGGTCTAGCCGCTGCCACCGAGATGTACAAAGACCAAATTTTTGTTCATTTTGATCCAACGAGAATAACCCATAGAAGAGCAGTATAGGAAAGGCAATGGCGTCCCATTTGCCCCACTCCAAGGGTGTTGTCGTGATGTGTATAATTTTATATGGCTTCCATATTAGGTCATCTTGAAGCGATAGAGTGTTGGGCCCCTAGAATATTGACTAAGTACAAAAGGCGCGTAGGCGCGCAAGGTCCCAGTTAATGAAAGGCGCGCAAGGCAAGGTTTAAGAAAAGGGTTTAAGGAAACTCGTGGCGCACATGGCACATGCGGATAGAACCAAGGGTTCAGGACTTAGTCAAATTGGGTGTTCGTGGCAAAACACATGAAAAGCATGACTCGACTGCGTGTGGATAAGGTGCATAAGGAGGCGACAGTTGGCCTAGGAAGGAGCATGCCTGCGGTAGAAGCTTCTAGATCCACATCATGGTATAAAGTGGAAAGCTCAGGCCTGGAGGAACATGCTCGCATGGAGGACCACTTTCGAGACACTTGACATCAGATCTGAGGGCGTTGGAGGATGATTTGGCAGTCCATAAAGGCTATAAATACAAGCGTTTGTAGAGTAAAGAAAAAGAGAGAGACTTAAAGAACAGCGAAGCTTGAAGTATTGTAAGAACTCTATTAGTGGGTAATTACACTTGGGAAAGGATGTATTGGGTATGGGGATTGTAATTTTTCTTTTTGGTAGCATAGTTACATTAGTCCAGTTGTAATGCATGAATGCACGATGCTTCTCTCGTGACATTCTCGTAAATGGCTCCATGGATGTAATGAGGTTACCTATTTATATATATGAATATCAATGATTATGATGCATACATCTTTTTCATAAGTTCTTTTTCATTTTATGCTAAGTATGGATTCTTGTATACTTCTTTCTGTTATGGTACAAGTTATATAATCTATTAAGTACACAGTCTGGAATGACTGCAAGGATCTAGAGGCCATTCTGAGCTCTATGGTTCTTGTATGTCTTAAATCCTTTTGAAATCTCTTAAACACAAATCATAGATGATGTTTCCCACTAAACTCACATAAAAGAGAGACTCAACACTGCGCGTGCCTCGGGTGAGTGCCTAGCATCCACTAGGTGATAGGTCGGCGCGCATGGGGTTCCTTTCTTTTGTGATAGGGGTAAAAATGACTACATCTTGGTTCCATTGCTGAGACCTCTTTTCAAAGTTGTAGTGGGAAATAACATTCATCATGATTTGTGTAATGAGTAATGACAGAGTGGTTAACGTTGGAAAGTGTTGAATCATGGTTCATTTTGATGGTTACCTGGGAGTTTAGAGGCATTCCCAAAGGTTGGCTAAACCATTATGAGTGTTGGGTGAGGAAGCTAGAGTGGAGGAAGATGACAGATGTTGCAATGGAGAAAGAAAGGGAGGAGAGACGACTCAAGTATGGTGAAGCGTGTGAAAGGGAGATTAATAGACAACGTGAGGTTGCAGGTGTGATGGATGTATGGCGCGAGGCGTTGTCAGAGGAAGGATTTGAGGTTCACAGAGAGGTCATGGAACCGAAAGCGATCATGCGCAACCCCATCTTGGCAAACACGTAAGAGAGACCCCTTCGGATTTTGATGAGAGTTCATTGCACAAGAGAGAGAAGAACCATTGGCACGCATCGAGCCCACTAGTTATTAGACCCTAGTGCTTGGTTTTCCAAAGCAAGGGGAAAATATTATTAGTCCAGTTGGTTACATTGGAGGTGATTGGTCTACGCCCAGGAGGTATAATTTCTCGTTCGGGCCTTTTATGGCTGCAAACACCAACCTAGTGTTAGGACTTTTTAGGCAAGGTATAGACACACAAGCTTTTGGTCTCGCGTCTGGGAGTGGCGCAGGGTATACTATTGGTAGTGGGGCATTGTCACAGACCATAAATGCGTAGTTCAGTGGAACTATGGGGACCCTTGGCACAACCACTATAGGATCTGGTGGGTCTGGTGGATCTGGTGGTTCAGGAGGAATAGGAGTTAGTGGGTTTAGTGGATCTAGTGGTTCAAGGCACGGTGGACTGGTGGATCTCGGTGGTTCAGGACCTAGTGGACTGGTGGATATGGTGGTTCAAGACCTAGTGGACCTAGTGGATCAAGCGACAGAGGAACACAAGCGGAAACCAAGGCTCTGGCTCAAGAGGATTCGGGCCCTAACCACCCCCACAAGTTTTATTTGAAATGTCTCTACATTTTCCCGATTATAGAGGTATTGAGGATGTGTGGAACATGTTCACAAGTGTGAACTACTATGGCGTGCAAAGGGTATCACAACCCCCAAGCAGAAGGCTGTCGATTTACAACCACGTTGCAAGGGCGCGCACATAGTTGGTATAGAAATATGATCCTCATAAACAGTGGTGGACTATATTACTTTAAAGAACGCATTCTTAGCAGAGTTCCACATTCCTGAGTTTGAACAAAAAGAGCATCATCACTTTAAAGGAGATTCAACAAGGAATGACAGAGTGTGTGGGAGTATGATGCGCGCTTTAAAACTCTCTTATCTAAATTATCATATGATATTCACCCTTCACAACATGCTCAGTGGTTTGTTGGAGGATTGATCACCCCTTTTAGAAGGGCCTTATCTCATAAAAATTTTATAGACCCGCGTGAAGCATTGGAAGTTGCTCTCACACGCCGAGGTCATTTGTAGTGTTGATACGACATTACCCTATTCCTGGAGGCTCAGATTGCTACTATGGCCAAGTAGTTAGGAATTTTTTTTTATGAACTCACCCATGAGGATAATTGTCACATTAAGGATAATTGTCCTTAGAGGATAGACACCTGCCGTGGCAAGTAGATTGTGAAATTTGTCATGGGGACCATGATGCAAGTAGATGCCCCTTGCTACAACATGCAATCGGAAGAATGTGTCTTGTTACTGTAATATTTGCACCTCTACAACCCATGATACTAAGGACTATAGGCTCATTAATCAGATCCATGAGGCCATTGATCATGGGGTGTGTCAAACTAGCATTGCTAGTAGTTCCAAGGGTGATGATCGCCATTATGAGGAACGCGCAGATGGAGGCACGTGTGGAAGAGGTTTTCGTAGAGGATTTTGTGGTCATGGTAACTGCGGAGGAGGAAGGAGTGAGTTCCGTGTGGAACCTATTTCAATTGTGGGTCTACAGAGCATTACAAATGAGAGTGCCGGACCTATTGCAGTGCTCATGGTGTGAAAAGAAGCATAAGTATGAGGAGTGCCTAGAGTTGTTTGAGCACATGAATCAAAGTAGCACTGAAAAGACAAGGGTGCTGCAATGGTCAGTATAAAGAAGGCAGACATACAATGGATGCCTCAGTAACACAGGATGCAGGTTTGGAGCCTATCTTGGTAACAACAAGGGCAGAAGTCACGCACACAAAAGAGATACCAAGGCAGAAGAACTTGGTTTCAAGGGAGGAAGTTATTCATGGAAAGTACCTAGACCCCGCGCATCAAAAGGAGGTATACCAGGACACCATGGATGTCATTCGAAGTTTACAAGGGGAAATCTAGTGTCTAAAGGAGCAATCTAGGAGGGAGGAACAAGGGAGGAGAGTAGAGGTGCCAAAAGATGACCTGGATGAGGTCAGGGAGGTGTGTAAAACGAGAGGCGGGTCTTACATGCAAACCTTCCCCCTCATAGCCTTGACTATGAAAAAGAGATCACATTGAATGTAGTTGTAGATGGATGACTCCTTAGTAATATCCTCATTTTCACAGCAACAGAGGTTAATGTTCTAACTTTGGATGCATGGCATCGATGGGAAGACTCCTGCATTACTGACCATCTTCGAATGTGTTGTATATGGCAAACAAGACTAAGGCGATGCCCATCGGTGTCTTAAAGGATGCAACTATCACTATCCAGGGAGCTAAATTTATTGGGGACTTGAAGCCTTGCGCTCGCCGAGGCACAATTTCCCAACACTACTTGGGCGCCCATGGTGTTACAAGAACAATGCGGACCTTTGGTTCAACAAAGGGTACATCAACTTTGAAAATAAGGAGGAGCGGGTCATTATACCCCTGGCTGATGGGAAGTCGATGCCCTATACTGAACCCCTGGGAGAAGAAGTTCTAGACAAGATATATGTGTGCTCAATTAGGGACCTAGAGATAATACACCCTACCAATGGGGTTATCCAGTTTGAGGATGCTCAGTCAAGTAAGTGATACCACCAGTCTAGCATGTGAAAATTGGGCACATGGAACTTATGAATTGATGGGACGACATTTGAGAGGGTCGGTGACCAAGGTGACAAAGGCGTGCACAGTTCGATGCCTAGGAGGAAAGGAGCTGCCTAAGTATTCAGGAGGAGCCTTCCTTAAGATCTTTTTGTAGGAAATGGAAGCTCAGGGGAAGAATGAGAAGGAAAAGAGGGGATGTTAAGTTATGTCCTACTCAGACAATGGCACGGTGGTGGGCTACCCATAGGAGAGCCTTTTAGAATGGCGCGAGGTAAGAATTGCTCTCTCTGTCAAATTCTCTAGGAGTAACATGCCCACCACCATCAAGGACTACCATGGGAAGGATCCCGCCTCTTTCCATATCCAAGAGTGTGAAAGGATCTAGAGAGAAGGTGTGGAAGCTTTGCCACCATCCCTCTGGGTGCACAAGTTTTATTCTACATTGTAGGGTTACGCGCATGCATGATACATTCATTCGAGAGACATGTTGCCAAACAAGGAATTGGCAAGAGCTCACGGTTGACCTCATTCAAACCTTTGAGTATCAGAGTACCAAGCCATCATTTGATAAGGCCTTACAGGGTATCAAGCGCCTTACCATGGGGGATAGTGTCATGGCGGAGGATAGGTTGTTAGAGTTACTAGGTGGAACAAGTTTGGAGGCACATTTTGAAGAGGAAGTAGAGGAAACATAAGAGTTACAACTTGAGCACGCATGTTTGGAAAAGGAGAAAGGGAAGTTGGTGTATGTAATTGATGGGGAGGAAGCAGAAAGCTTGGATGTTAACCATTCTGTAGGGATGCACGAGGTAGTGGACAATGCTGATACTCGCGCACGCGCCTACTATGAGCCCTTAAAGAGAAAGAAGGTTAACATCGGTTTAGGAGAAGAACCTAAGGAAGCTATTATTAGAGATTACTAGTCGGAGAAGGAAGTCTCTAAGATCATTGATCTATTGCGTGAATTTGAGGATTTATTCTACACGGTACCATGAGCTCAAAGGTGTTCACCATTCCTTGGGGGAAATGAAGATAAAGTTGAAGGACGGTGCGTGCCGGTCGGGGAAGAGGCCCTACCTGGATGAATCCCAATTTGTGCGTAAGGGTTGAGGAGATAGAAAAAATGATAGCTTCTAGGATCATTGAAGCAGTGGAGGAATCAGAATGGATAAGTCCGATGGTAATCAACATCAAGAAGGATGGGCGAATTAGGATCTGTATGGATTATAGGGAGCTAAATGCATTTTGTGTCATTGATCCTTTTCCAACCCCCTTCACTGAAGAAATCTTGGAAGGAGTCACTAGGCACGAAATCTATTCCTTCATGGATGGATTCTCGGGGTACCACCAAGTCCGGATTGCAAAGGAAGACTAGGAGAAGACAACTTTCACCACTAAGTGGGGAAGTTTTGCATATACGGTCATGCCCTTTGGGTTGAAGAATGCACCTATTATTTTTTCGCACATAGTGGTGCAAGCATTCCAAGACTTCATCCATAAGTTTCTTCAAGTCTATTTGGATGATTGGATAGTGTATGGTCTAGTAAAAGACCATTGTGACAATTTGAGGTTAATGTTTGAGAGGTGTAGGTAGTTGAGGATATCCCTCAATATTAAGAAGTGTGTATTTGCTACACCCTTTGGGACTTTATTGGGGCATATCATATGTAAGGAGGGCTTCGTTGGTAGATCTGCTAAAGTTGCAGTTATTGTGGGGTTAGGGGATCCTACTAGCTAGAGCGCAGTGCATAGATTCCTTGGGCATATAGGTTATTATAGGAAATTCATCAAGGGGTATGCTAAGATCACCGCGCCTTTAGAGGAGCTGCTTAGACATAAAAGTGCCTTCCATTGGGGAGAGTGCAGTAAAGGGCATTTGATACATTAAAGGATAGGCTTGTCACCACACCTATATTACGTTTTCCCTCTTGGGACAAGCCCTTCCATGTCCATGTAGGATCCTCAGGAACCACTATTGGAGTGGTACTTACATACCAGGTGAAGGAATTGTTGATCATCCTCTGTGTTTTGCAAGCAAGAAGTTAACACCAGCAGAGAAAAATTACACCACGACTGAGCGCAAGGCATTGTCAATGATCTACATGCTTTTTAAGTTTAGATAGTATCTGCTAGCAACACCCTTCGTGTTTTACACCGACCACATGGCATTAAAGTATTTGGTGAACAAGCCCATTCTGCAAGGGTGCATATATATCGATGGGTATTGTTATTTCAAGAGTTTGAGTTCACCATAGTAGTGAAGCTTGGGAAGAGCAATTATGGACCTGATCATCTGTCAAGAATTGATTTAGGGGAGGATGCGCAGAGTATTGAGGAGACAATGCCAGACGTGCAACTGTTTAGGTTGTGGTGCGCGCCCTTGGATTTAGAAGAAAGTGTAGTATTTTTAAAGGAAGGTGTGGCGCTGGAAGGAATGAAGGCATTAGAGAAGAAGCAACTAGCCATATGCACACACCCTACATGTTGATCAGTGGAGACTTGTACAAGTTGGGACGTGATGAAGTTTTGTGCAAGTGTGTATTAGAGCATGAGCGCCTCGCCATCATGGAGGAAGCACATGGAGGAAGTGCGGGTGGGCATTATGCAAGTGATGCCACCACACGTAAGATATTAATGGTAGGTTTGTGGTGGGAAACCCTATATAAGGATTGTAAAGACTATTGTAAAGTGTGTGACCATTGTCAGCGCATTGGCAAGCCAGAAAGAGAGATGAAATGCCTTTGCACCCTATACCTAGTGCGGAGCCTTTTGAAAAGTGGGAAATAGACTTTGTAGGCCCTATTACACCGGTGGGCACAAAAATGGGTTACGCTATGTCATCACTTGCACGGATTATCTGACAAGGTGGGTGGAGGCAGCCCAACTAAAGATTGCATAGCAGCCACAACAACAAGATTCTTGTGGGAGAACATTATCATGAGGTATGGATGTCCGTTGAGTTTAACCAGTGATAGGGGTACACATTTCTTGAATGAGACCGTGAGGATCTGTTAGCAGACTTCATGGTGGCTCATCACAAGACTACACCCTATCACCCACAAGTAAATGGAACCGCAGAAGCATTCAACAAAATATTAAGTCATACCCTAACCAAATTTTTTGATGTTGGCAGACAAGATTGGGATGAAAAAGTATCAGGAGTGTTATGGGCTTACAGGACAACATATAAAAGGTTGAACAAAGCCACACCGTTTTAGTTGGTGTTTGGCACGAAAGTTGTTATGTCGATTGAATTCATGTTACCTTCTCTCGTGAATAGCAGACACACAGAAGGTGGTGATGAGCAATATTTGGAAGAAAGAATTGATAAGTTAATGAAACTAGATGAAAGATGATCACTGGCCAAGTGGAGCCAAATAGCAGAAAAAGAAAAGGAAGGCTTGGCATGATCACCACATAAGAAACAAGAAGTTTGAGGTTGGGCAGATGGTCTTACTTTATGATTCTAAATTTCTACGCCATCCTGGGAAGTTGAAAGTCCATTGGTTGGGTCCTTACACAATCTCGTACATCCTTGATTCGGGCGCATGCTAGTTACAAGCGTTGGATGGGACGAAGTTGCTGGACACTTCAATGGGAGTAAGCTGAAGCCCTACTATAAATAAGTCTTCTCGGTGTTTGTAAATAAGGCAGTTTTCAAGTTAGTTTAGAATTTTCCTTTATGCATTTCTTTTCTTGTGTTTCCCTTTCACGTTGTTGTTTTGTTTTGCGCCTTGGGCACCAGTAACCTTATTACTACTTTTTGAGAATTTGTGAGTGCGCAGAGGACCACACATCATTTTAGTGTGGGGTGGAGTAATGTGAAGGAGCGCATGGTTAAAGTGCAAGGAAGTTTGTGTTAAAAATCCTAGTTGAATGGCCCAGGTGAAAGAGGTGTATGGAGAGAAAATATGGAAAAAGGATGGTTGGTGTCAAGATAAAGCTACTTTAGATCCCACGTACAAAGGAGGAGAAAGCGCATTAAGCAACACGAGGTAGGCGAGAGCAAAAATTAGGACAGAAGAAGTGCCTTCGGCGCTAGTTACACGCATAAGAGTCTCCTGTCAGGTTGGATTGGTTGTCATGGTACCAAAAGGTTGGAGGTTTGTCCGTGAGGTTAGGGCGCGTGAGTAAAAGTGCCGAAGATGGCTTTGTTTGAAAAATCAATTAAATGAAAAAAAGTATGGTGGTAGGTGAAGTAGCATTTAATGCTCAAAAAGGGAAAAACTATAAATAAAGGGGTGAGGCACTTCATTCTTCACTTTACATATAAGGAGAATGAAGCACTTTTACACCTTTGCAAACTAGGGCTTCCAAAAAAATGATCCGTGTGAAGAAAAATTTGGAGAGATTGAAGCGTGGGTAACCAGTTCGGGTTTGTGAACCAGGAGGAAGGGATTTCACGGGCATAGGAGAAGTTGTGAGAAGGCATCGTCTTGTGAAGGGAGTATCCCAATTAGGGTTTGAAGAACTAGGGCATGGGTTTAAGTAATTTTCTTCACAAGTTTGAGATCTAAGGTTGGAGAGAGTGGAAGAACAGAGTAAGACAAAGTGATTGAAGTGGGAAGAAGACCTAGATAATGGCACCCAAGAAACCAGCTAGTACACCCAAGAAGGGCAAGGGAAAGGGCAAGGGCAAGCAGTAAGAAATTCAAGCACACACAAATGAAGAGTGGTATGCAGAAATGCAGTATCCATATGGAGTGTTGTTGGGGAAGGAGTGGGAGTCCCATCTTAGGGACATGTCTGTAAATGATTATAATCGTGGACAATCACAATCGAAAAAGAGTTGCACTGGAATTAGTGCACCCAACAAACAAGAGGACATTAGAGGGTTTTCCCATTTATAATGAATGTTATGAAGGTCAAGTTGGAGAAGGCGGGGTTATTACAACTCTTTGAGTTAACCTACTTCAAGAAACCTGAGCGACTATATCAGTGGCTGATGTCGCGCATGCATGAGGACTATTTCCACTTCACAAGGTGTAAGATGTGCATAACTCCTCAACTAATTTCACATTTCATAGGCCTCATCTATGAAGGAGATGGTTTGGAGGATGGATGAAAGAAGCGATTAAGGAAACTATCGCTGCTTTTACATGTAAAAAGGGGTCAAGGTATTATGATGTCGCAGACATCAAGGATCTAGTAATGAAGATGGCCACATACCTGGTGTCAAAGCTAAATGGCTAGGAGAGATGGACCCAAGTCAATAAGCCATGGTTGAACATTTGTAGAAAGATTTTAGAGGGCACCATCTATAATTTTGTCGCATTCATCACGGATGAAATTATCAACTACGCGAAGGAAGGTGACAGGATCCTTTTTGGAAATGTGTTGCTAACCATTGTGTTTTCGAGAGATCGGGGTACGGATGCATCAGATAAGTTTGTATGGGAGTACCCTAATGAAAACCCCTCACCCAAAAAGGTTTGAGAAATACGCTTGTGACACTATGACAACAGTGCACAAGGTACACTTGGAAAAGTGGTATACGCGCTTAAGGAACGCGTTCGGGGTAGAATGGAGAATTCCTGAATAATTAGTAGCAGCCACTAGGGGAGAAGCAAATTTTTGTGTACCAACATTTCTGTTTGGGTAAATTCAAACTATCAAATGGGACATGGAGCCCACCTTTACCTTCACAACTCAATACTTCCAAGTGGGAGTAAACAGGTTCAAGGAGTCCAAAAAGTTTAAGTTGGACCTTGGTAATCTGGACCAGGACCACAAAGGAAATGCGCAAAGGGTTGGTCTACCTAGCAAGTGCGTACGTGGAGCAAGACGTATCACATGAGGTACAAATGACAAGGCCCATGACTCTGCCCATTGCAGAAGGATCCACGAAACGTGTGTACATTTGCATAAGATCTAAGTTAGAAAAGGGCTCATATATGGGAAACGAGGTATCCATACCTTAGGATCAACCGGGAGGAAAAGAATCGTGCCCAAACGGGAGGAAAAAGAACCAGAAAAGAAAATTCCAAGTGTGGTGGAGACACAGTGCAATAGGTTCCCCAGACAAGTGCGAACAGTATGTATGCGCGCATGCAACAAAAACCCCATAATCAAAGAAAAGACTACAGAGCCAAAAAATCCATCGATAAGGAGTCATCAGAAGAAGAAGAAATAGAGTCACCTACACCAGAATCTCGGTTGGGAAGAAGCAAAGGATAGAAGAGGAGACCACCTCAAAAGAAGTTTGAAAATTGGATAAGTGCATAGGAGAAAAGGATGGTAGTAAGAAGAAGTAAGTGAGGAAGAGGACCCGTGAAAGATCAAAGGCTATTTTTTTCAATATACATGATTCAGAGGAGGAAGGTGGAGAAGAAGAACAAGGGTTCCTTTTTGTGTGGCATAAGGATAGCCAGGTAGAAGGAAGCACCCAAGACATGGGAAAAGATGAGGAGGCTATCACACAGAAGCAAGAGGCTCCGAGCTCTGCACAGGAGCAAACAACCAAAGTGGCAAAAGAAGAGGAGACAAGGGACATTGAGACCCTAGTGGAGGACAAAGTGGAACGTGGCATTGAGCCAGTGTTGAAAAAAGAGAAGGAGAGCATGGAAGAGGAACCCAAGCAAAGCACTAGAGGCCCGATTTTAACTGTAAGTATACCCAAGGGTACGCACATGGGAGGAAGGCGCACAAAGGGGGAGGATGGAGTTGGGTTATATTGAAGACCCCAAGAAAGTGTTTCACGCGCAGTTCCAGAGCACACTTCCGACGAGAGGAGCTTGTAGGCATGTCATCTTTTGACAAGGAAGCTGCCTATCCGTGGACAAGGAAGATGATCTCATGGGCAATTGAGTCCCACCTTGATGAGCCGAGTTTGAGGTAAGCCACAGGGAAATAATAACATTGTCAGGACTAAGAGAATATAACCTAGTGGTGGATACCCAACAACTCTTGGATGAACAACTGTGTAACACACTAAACAAAGTCTCTGTTGAGATAGAGGCTAGACTCTTCAGTGAAATGATCAAGGATCCGGAAGGGGAGTGAAGAAGAAAGAGGAAGAGCTAGCTATAATGACCAAGGAGCTGAGCCAGGAAAAGTTGATCAGCGCCAGTGGCAGAGGAGTTGAAGGATGAAAAGACCAAGGTGAGCGTTGTGTATAAGAAAGTGGAATCTATCAATGAGGCCATACTATTAAAGCATCCGGACCTAGCATCGCCCACGTAGAAGTATGAATCTGCCTTGGGATGCTTGGAGGATTTAACAAGGGTCCTCACCATGGAAAGACAACCGCTAACCTTGGAGTCTGCAGAGGAAGTGGCCGCGTGCCTAGAGAAGGAAGACAAGTTGAAGATCGTAGCACTCATCGCAGAGTACAACAAAGTGCTTGCTGATGTAAGGGCCACTTCCCAGACTGTTGAGGCCACATACGACAATTGCATGGACTAGAGACAAAGTGGCAGGCACCTTAATCACCACTCATGAAGTGGAACTCAAGGAGTTCCAGGAGAAAAACAAGGGGAATAGGGCGAAAGAGACAAAATCCTTGCCGAGGTTGAGAAGAAATTGAGGCCATTGAAACCTTAAGGGTTTCAATCAAAAACCGGTTGAAGGAGCTATATCCGCGCATTACATGAAGAATGGATGCATTGGAGGATATATGCAAGGAATTAGAGAAGATCATTGATACCATGAGCGCAAAAGGAGATGGATTAAAATTTGAGGGGGTGAGCACTCTGGTCGGTGACATCTGTTAGAGAGCACATGATGAAGTCGATGCCTGGAATAAATTGGAGGCCGACTTGCAAAAGGATTTTCCCAATCTATTGCAGTGATTCTTTCACTCTCCCATTCTTTCTTCTTTCCCCATTCTTTCATCCCCTTATTCTTTTTCCTAGGCGTAATCCTATTGTATTCTTTCTCTCACTAAGAGAAGTGTTCCCATGGACGGAGAACAGGCATAGTGTGGGGTGATGTTGGGCCCCTAGAATATTGACTAAGTACAAAAGGTGCGTAGGTGCGCAAGGTCCCAATTAAGGAAAGGCGCGCAAGGACAAAGTGCAAGGCAAGGTTTAAGAAAAGGGTTTAAGGAAACTCGTGGCGCGCGTGGCATGCGTGGATAGAACCAAGGGTTCGAGACTTAGTCAAATTGGATGTTCAGGGTAGAACACGTGAAAAGCATGACTCACCGCATGTGGATAAGGTGTCGGCCTTGACATGAGTTGGCCCAGGAAGGAGCATGCTGTGGTAGAAGCTTTAGAAGCACATCATGGTATAAAGTGGAAAGCTTAGGCACGGAGGAGAATGCTCGCATGGAGGACCACTTTCGAGACACTTGGCATCGATCCGAGGGAGCTAGAGGATGATTTTGTAGTCCATAAAGGCTATAAATACAAGTGCACAGAGTAAAGAAAAAGAGAGAGACTTAGAGAATGGGTGAAGCTCTCTGAAAATACTGCAAGAACTTTGTTAGTGGGTAATTGCACTTGGGAAATGATGTATTTTGTGTATGGGGATTGTAATTTTTTTCTTTTTGGTAGCATAGTTACATTAGTCCAGTTATAATGCATCATGTGCAGAATGTGACAGTAAATGGCTCCATGGATGTAATGAGGTTACCGGTTATATATATGAATAGATGATTATGATGCATACATTTTTTCATAAATTCTTTTTCATTTTATGCTAAGTATGGATTCTTGTATACTTCTTTTTGTTATGGATTCTTGTATACTTCTTTTACCAGTGCGCATGGGATTTCTTTCTTACGTGATAGGGGTAAAAATGACTACATCTTCGCTCCATTGCAGGACCTCTTTTCAAAGTTTTAGTGGGAAATAACATTCATCATGATTTGTGTAATGAGTAATTTGTGAGCGGTTAACGTTGGAAAGTGTTGAATCATGGTTTAAGAGCACAGAGGATGAATTTTCTCGGAGATTCAAAGACCTTGGACACGAGTTTGATGCACGTAGATGGGGAAGTAAGAGAACCTCTACCATGATCCGTATGAAAATTTTCTATTGCTTCCCATTGGAAGCTGTATGAATGGCTCTCACCTATGCGTCTAGATCAATTTAGTGTTATGGATCGTGTATGTGGACCCAAGAAGAATCCAAAAGCTACAGGATGCAGATTTGACGTGGACCCGAGCTGTGGATCAATCGTGGAAAGGAGTATCTTGCTAGCTACACTGGAGTACGCCATTTCCAAATATTCTTGTTTGGAGGTTGTTGATTTTGAGTTTTTGAGGGATCCCAGAGGATCATTTCTACGTGTTTTCCCTCTGGATATGAAAATTTTTATGGTTACCATGAGTTTAGAGGCATTCCCAATGGTCGGCTAAACCATTATGAGCATTGGATGAGGAAGCTAGAGAGGAGGAAGATGACAGATGTTGCAGAAATGAAGAAAGAAAGGGAGGAGAGACAACTCAAGTACGGTGAAGTGCGTAAAAGGGAGATTAAAGACAACGCGAGGTTGCAGGTGTGATGGATGTATAGCGGCGCAGTGTTGGGAAGGATTTGAGGTTCTGAGAGAGGCTACGGAACTTGAGTAGTCTGTGCGACCCCATCTTGGCAAACACGTAAGAGAGACCCCTTCACTTCTAATGAGAGTTCGTCACACGGAGAGAGAAGAACCGTTTTGCATGCATCCGAGCCCACCTAGTTACTGAGACCACTCGGCGCTTGGTTTTCCGCAGAGCAAGGGAAAATATTATTAGTCCAATGGTTACATGGAGGTGATCGGTCTACACCCGGGAGGTATAATTTCTCGTTCAAGCATTTTATGGCTGCAAACATCAACCCAAAGTGTTAGGAATTTTGTGGTAAGATATAGACACACAACCTTTTGGTCTCACATCTAGGAGTGGCGTAGGGTATATTATGGTAGTGATGCATTGTCATGACCATAAGCACGTATTCGTAATTTGTGGAACCGTGGGGACCTCTTGGCACGACCACTATAGGACTGGTGGGTCTGGTGGATCTCGGTGGTTCGGGAGGAATAGGAGCTTTGGTGGGTCTAATGGATCCCAGTGGTTCAAGGCCCAGTGGGCCCGGTGGATCGGTGGTTCGGGACTAGTGGACTCGGTGGATATGGTGGTTTAGGCTCGGTGGGACGAGGTGGATCAAAGGCAGAGAAAACACAAGCAAAAACCAAGGCTCTGGCTCAAGAGGATTCGGGCCCCAACCACCCCCACAAGTTTTCTTTAAAATGTCTCTACATTTGCCGATTATAGAGGTATTGAGGATGTTGTAGAACATGTTCACAAGTGTGAACTGCTATGGCGTGTAAAGGGTATCACAACCCTAGAGTGGAAGGCTAGTCAGTTTACAACCACATTGCAAGGGCGCACGCATAGCTGGTATAGGAAATATGACCCTCATCAAACAGTGGTGGACTATACTACTTTAAAGAATGCATTCTTGGCAGAGTTCCACATTCCTGAGTTTAAACAAAAGAGCATCAATGCTTTGAAGGAGATTCAACAAGGAATGACAGAGAGTGTGCGGGAGTATGATGCGTGCTTTAAAACTCTCTTATCTAAATTATCATATGATATTCACCCTTCACAACATGCTTAGTGGTTTGTTGGAGGATTGATCACCCCTTTTAGAAGGGCCTTATCTCATAAAAATTTTCTGCACTCCACACGAGGCATTGGGAAGCCGCTTTGCTGCGCCGAGGTCATTGGTAGTGTTGATACTGGCATTAGCCCGTTCCTAGAGGCTCAGATTGCTGCTATGGCAAAGCAATTGGAAAATTTGTCTGTGAACTCAGCCCATGAGACTCGCAGTGGTTTGTGGTGCACAAATTATTTCTTCTTTCCCCATTCTTTCATCCCCTTATTCTTTTGCCTATGCGTAAGTCTATTGTATTATTTCTCTCACTGAGAGAAGTGTTCCCATGGATGGAGAACAGGCATAGTGTGGGGTGATGTTGGGCCCCTAGAATATTGACTAAGTACAAAAGGTGCGTAGGTGCGCAAGGTCCCAGTTAAGGAAAGGTGCGCAAGGACAAAGCGCGCAAGGTAGGGTTTAAGAAAAGGGTTTAAGGAAACTTGGTGCGCGTGGCATGCATGGATAAAACCAAGGGTTCGGGACTTAGTCAAATTGGACATTTGGGGTAGAACACATGAAAAGCATGACTTGACTGCATGTGGATAAGGTGCCAACCTGGCGATAGGTTGGCCCAAGAAGGAGCATGCCTGCGGTAGAAGCTTCTAGAAGCACATCATGGTATAAAGTGGAAAGCTTGGGCCTGGAGGAGCATGCTCGCATGGAGGATCACTTTTAGACACTTGGCATCGGATTTGAGGGAGCTGGAGGATGATTTGGTAGTCCATAAAGGCTATAAATACAAGTGCCGTAGAGTAAAAAAAAGAGAGACTTAGAGAATGGGCGAAGCTCTACGAAATCTTACCTGCAATAACTTTGTTAGTGGGTAATTGCACTTAGGAAAGGATGTATTTGGGTATGGGGATTGTAATTTTTCTTTTTGGTAGCATAGTTACATTAGTCGGTTGTAATGCATGATCATGCGGCTGCGCTTTCTATGACATTATGTAAATGGCTCCATGGATGTAATGAGGTTACCAATTTATATATATGAATATCAATGATTATGATGCATACATCTTTTTCATAAATTCTTTTTCATTTTATGCTAAGTATGGATTCTTGTATACTTATTTTTGTTATGCTAAGTAGAAAAAGTAAAGCGAAGGCTGGCATGATCGCCACATAAGAAACAAGAAGTTTGAGGTTGGGGAGATGGTCTTACTTTATGATTCTAAATTTCGCGCCATTGGGAAGTTAAAAATCCATTGGTTGGGTCCTTACACAATCTCGTACATCCTTGATTGGGCATGCCAAGCATTCATGAAGCACTAGATGGGATAAAGTTTCTGGACACTTTAATGGGAGTAAGTCAAGCCCTACTATAAATAAGTCTTCTCGGTGTTTGTAAATAAGGTAGTTTTGATTAGTTTAGAATTTTCCTTTATGCATTTCTTTTCTTGTGTTTCCCTTCGCGTTGTTGTTTTATTTTGCACCTTGGGCACCAAGAACCTTATTGCTACTTTTTGAGTCTCCTATCGGGTTGGATTGGTTGCGTAGAAAAAGGTTGGAGGTTTGTCCGCGTAGGTTGGGGCGCGTGAGTAAAAGTCAAGACGAGCTTTGTTTGAAAAATCCACATTAAATGAAAAAAGTACGGTAGTAGGTGAAGTAGCATTTAATGCTCAAAAAGGGAAAAATATAAATAAAGGGGTCGAGGCACTTCATTCTTCACTTTTTGTATAAGGAGAACGAAGTGCTTTTACACCTTGCAAACTAGGGCTTCCAAAAACTTATCAAAGTGTGAAGAAAAATTTGGAGAGATCAAGTGTGGGTAACTAGTTTGGGTTTGTGAACCGAAGGAAGGGATTTCACAGGCGTAGGAGAAGTTGTGAGAAGGCATCGTCTTGTGAAGGGAGTATCCTAGTTAGTGTTTGAAGAACTAGGGCATGGGTTTAAGTGATTTTATTCACAAGTTCAAGATCTAAGGTTGGAGAGAGTGGAAGAACAAAGTAAGATGAAGTGATTAAAGTGGGAAGAAGACCTAGATAATGGCACCCAAGAAACCAACTAGTACACCCAAGAAGGGCAAGGGCAAGCAACAAGAAATTGAAGCACACACAAATGAAGAGTGGTATGCAGAAATGTAGTACCCATATGGAGTGTTGTTGGGGAAGGAGTGGGAGTCCCATCTTAGGGACATGTCCGTAAACGATTATAATCATCGGACAAGCACAATCGAAAAAGAGTTTGCAATGGAATTAGTGCACCCAACAAACAAGAGGACACTAGAGGGTTTGCCCATTTATAATGATGATGTGAAGGTCAAGTTGGAGAAGGCAGGGTTATTACAACTCTTTGAGTTGCCCTACTTCAGAAACCTAAGCGACTGTATCAGTGGTTGATGTTACACGTGCATGAGGACTATTTCCACTTCGCAGGGCACAAGATGCACATAACTCCTCAACTAATTTCACATTTCACAGGCCTCATCTATGAAGGAGATGGTTTAGAGGATGACTTGACTGAGAAATAAGTGATTAAGGAAACTATCGCTGCTTTTGCATGTAAAAAGGGGTCAAGGTATTATGATGTTGCAGACATCAAGGATCTAGTAATGAAGATGGTAGCACACCTAGTGTCAAAACTAAATGGCTAGGAGAGATGGACCCAGTCAATAAGCCATAGTGGAACGCTTCTAAAGATTTGAGGGCACAATCTATAATTTGTCTACATTCATCGTGGATGAAATTATCAACTACGTGAAGGAAGGTGACAGGATCCTTTTTGGAAATGTGTTGCTAACCATTGTGTTTTCGGAGATCGGGGTACCGGATGCATCAGATAAGTTTGTATGGGAGTACCCGATGAAAACCCCTCACCCGCCAAAAGGTTTGAGAAATATGCTTGTGACACTATGACAATAGTGCACAAGGCGCACTTGGAAAAGTGGTATCTCGCGCCTGAGGCGCGTGCGGGTAGAATGGAGAATTCCTGAATAATTACCAACAGCCACCAGGGGAGAAGCAAAATTTGTTGTGTACCAACATTTCTACTTGGGTAGATTCAAACTATCAGATGGGACATGGAGCCCATGGTGCAAGCTCCCCTTTGCCTTCACAACTCAATACTTCCAAGTGGGAGTAAACAGGTTCAAGGAGTCCAAAAGTTTAAGTTGGACCTTGGTAATCTGGACCAGGACCATAGGAAATGCACAAAGGGTTGGTCTACCCTAACAAGTGTGTGTACATGGAGTGGTACGTATCACATGAGGTACAAATGATAAGGCCCATGACTCTGCCCATTGCAAAAGGATCCGCGACACGCGTGTACATTTGCATAAGACCCAAGTCGAAAAAGGGCACATATATAGAAAATGAGGTATCTATACCTCAGGATCCAACTGGGAGGAAAAGACCCATGCCCAAATGGGAGGAAAAAGAACCAGAAAATAAAATTCCAAGTGTGGTGGAGACACAGGCAATAGGTTCCCGGGACAAGCACCAAAACCAGCATGTACGCACGCAAGAAAAAGCCCATAATCAGAGAAAAGACTCCAGAGCCAGAAAATCCATCAGATAAGGAGTCATCAGAAGAAGAAGAAATAGAGTCACCTACACCAGAATCTCCGGTTAGGAAGAAGCAGAGGGTAGAAGAGGAGACCACCTCGGAAGAAGTTGCAAGTTTGGATAAGTGCATAGGAGAAAATGATGGTAGTGAAGAAGAAGTAAGTGGGGAAGAGGACCTCGGGAAAGATCAAGGGCCATTTTTTTCAATATACATGATTCGGAGGAGGAAGGCAGAGAAGAAGAACAAGGGTTCCTTTTTGTGTGGCGCAAGGATAGCTAGGTAGGAGGAAGCACCCAGGACATGGGAAAAGATGAGGAGGCTAGCGTGCAAAAGCAAGAGGCTCGAGCTTTGCCAAGAAAGTAGCAGACCAAAGTGGCGGAAGAAGAGGAGACAAGGGACATTGAGACGCTGGTGGAGGACAAAGTGGAACATGGCGTTGAGCCGTTGTTGAACTAAGAGAAGGAGACCGTGGAAGAGGAACCCAACAACACTAGAGGCCTGATTTTAAGTGTAAGTATACCCAAGGGTATGCACACGGAAGGAAGGTGCTCGAGGGGGAGGCCGAGTTGGGTTATATTGATGACCCCAAGAAAGTGTTTCGCGTGTAGTTCCAGAGTACACTTCCGGCGGAGGAGCTTATAGGCATGTCATCTTTTGACAAGGAGGCTACCTATCCGTGGACAAGGAAGATGATCTCATGGGCAATTGAGTCCCACCTTGATGAGCCGAGTTTGAGGTAAGCCATGGGGCAATAATAACATTGTTAGGACCAGGAGAAGATAACCCAGTGGTGGATACCCAATAGCTCTTGGATGAACAACTGTGTAACATGCTTAACAAAGTCTCCATTGAGATAGAGGCTAGACTCTTCGGGTGAAATGATAGGATCAAGGATCTAGAAGGGGAGCTGAAGAAGAAAGAGGAAGAGCTAGCTACAATGACCAAGGAGCTGAGCCAGGAAAATTTGATCAAGCACCCAGTGGCAGCGGGAGTTGAAGGATGAAAAGACCAAGGTGAGCGTTGTGTATAAGAAAGTGGAATCTATCAACGAGGCCATACTATTAAAGCATCCAGACTCAGCATCGCTGCGTAGACATATGGATCTACCTTGGGATGTCGGAGGATTTAACAAGGGTCCTCACCATGGAAAGATAGCCCAGCTTTGGAGTCTACAGAGGAAGTGGCTACATGCCTAGAGAGGAAGACAAGTGAAGATTATAGCGCTCGTCAGAGTACAAGAAAGTGCTTCTAATGTAAGGTTGTTTCTGATGTTGAGGCCACATACGAAAATTACATGGACAGAGACAAAGTGGAAAGCACCTTAATCACCACTCATGAAGCGAAACTTAAGGAGTTCCGGGAGAAAAACAAGGGAATAGAGCGATAAAGAGACAAAATCCTTGCCGAGGTTGAGAATAAATATGAGGCCATTGAAACCTTAAGGGTTTTAACCAAAAACCGATTGAAGGAGCTATATCCATGCATTACATGAAGAATGGATGCATTGGAGGATATATGCAAGGAATTAGAGAAGATCATTGATACCATGAGAGCGCAAAAGGAGATGGATTAAAATTTGAGGGGGTGAGCACTCTGGTCAATGACATCTGTCAGAGAGCATAGGATGAAGTCGATGCCTGGAATAAATTGGAGGCCGACTTGCAAAAGGATTTTCCCAATCTATTGCAGTGATTCTTTCACTCTCCCATTCTTTCTTCTTTCCCCATTCTTTCATCCCCTTATTCTTTTCCTAGGCGTAAGCCTATTGTATTCTTTCTCTCACTGAGAGAAGTGTTCTCATGCAGACGGAGAACAGGCATAGTGTGGGGTGATGTTGGGCCCCTAGAATATTGACTAAGTATAAAAGGCACGTAGCGTGCAAGGTCCCGATTAATGAAAGGCGCATAAGGTCCCGAGTTAATGAAAGGTAAGGACAAAGTGCAAGCAGGTTTAAGAAAATGGTTTAAGGAAACTCATGCCGCGTGGCATGTGTGGATAGAACCAAGGGTTTGGGACTTAGTCAAATTGGACATTCGTGGTAGAACACGTGAAAAGCATGACTAGACTACGTGTGGATAAGGTCGGTCACCGATGACATGTTGGCCCAAGAAGGAGCATGCCTGCGGTAGAAGCTTCTAGATCCACATCATGGTATAAAGTGGAAAGCTCGAGCCTAGAGTAGCATGCTCACATGGAGGACCACTTTCAGACACTTGGCATTGGATCTCGAGGGCACTTTGGAGGATGATTTGGCGATCCATAAAGGCTATAAATATAAGCGCTGTAGAGTAAAGAAAAGAGAGAGACTTAGAGAACAGGCGTAGCTCGCAAAAAGTACCGCAAGAACTGTTAGTGGGTAATTGCACTTGGGAAAGGATGTATTGGGTATGGGGATTGTAATTTTTATTTTTGGTAGCATAGTTACATTAGTCCAGTTGTAATGCATGACTGTGGTCTGCTTCTCTGTGACATTCTGTAAATGGCTCCATGGATGTAATGAGGTTACCAATTTATATATATGAATATCAATGATTCTGATGCATACATCTTTTTCATAAGTTATTTTTCATTTTATGCTAAGTATGGATGCTTGTATACTTCTTTCTGTTATGGTACAAGTTATATAATTTGTTAAGTACACATCTGGAATGACTGCAAGGATCTAGAGGCCGTTCTGAGCTCTATGGTTCTTGTATGTCTTAAATCCTTTTGAAATATCTTAAACACAAATCATAGATGATGTTTCCCACTAAACTCACATAAAAGAGAGACTTGCACTGCAAGATGCCTCAGCGAGCACCCAACATCCACTGGGTGATAGGCCGGTGCACATGGGGTTCTTTTCTTTTGTGATAGGGGTAAAAATGATTACATAGAGTATGGAGTAGTGTCCCATGTTAGGTCATTTGGGAAAGTAGTGATGTAACTCCCAAGTTAGGTCATCTAGGAGGAGTAGTAAAATATGTTGTGTTGTGTCGATTGATTGATTTGATTCGAGTAGTAGAAAATTGTATTGAGATCGAGTGTATATGATAGATTACTCATGGAGATATTTTTCACTTGTTACCCCAAATTAGGTCATTAGGGGAATCAGTTAGAAAGTGGTATGAAATGTCGCATATTGTATGATTAACTTTTCGATAATGACGAATGAGAAATCTGAAATGATCGTGTAGCGATGAAGGTGAGGGGATCATATGGTGATCTTAATTATATTCCCACCTTTCGGTGAAAGGGAAAGTGACAATAAGAGTGAACGTTGAGCCGAAAGTGACAATAAGAGTGAACGTTGAGCGAAAGTAGATGTGAAATGATGTAAGAGTGAGCTAGAATGAAGTGTAGTTGATGTCACAAGGTGTGTGTATGTCAAGTGGAAAATGTTCCCGATTTCAATATAACATTGTGAAATGTGTATCATATGATAGTAGGAGAAATTCTTAATGAATGATAGATTTGGGTAGAAAAGCGAGTAATGCAACATAAGATATGAGTGAAAATGTGTGGTGTGTATTAGTTGGAAGAATATGCGCAAATGGTAACTATAGCCAAGTGAGAAATTGAAACTTACTATAAATAAGTAATAGTAAAAGGTGAAAAGTAACTTCATTTGAACCGTGGTTAAGTGTGATTTTAAGCTTTGATTGTGTGAAGATGCCACAAATTTGAGCAGCGACATAAAGCCGATTTAAGATGGTGGTGGTGGTTGTGGTGTAAATTACGATATTGAGTTGGTGAGTATGATTATTTTTAAAAAATTGTAGAAATGAACTCATTTTTGTGAATTTTTGTGAAAAGTGTGTTTTTGAGTTTAGGTGTTTCGACAGGCAAGAAGCGACCAAGGTGCTAACATCCCTTGGGATGCCAACGCCTTGAATCTAGGAATTGGTGACTTGATCTTGGGCCCGCATCTTACTCATGGGCGTTGGTGACCCGGAGGGTGTTTTGACCCTAGAATGTGATGAATGTGAAAATTGATGCTTTTTGATGTTATTAGTGATTGATTTTGTGTGTATACAAGGTGCTAACGTCGCATTTTTGTTGGTGTTTTGTGTTGTGTAGAGGGATATCCATTCGAGAGATTTCGAGGAGGAAAAAACTTGAATACTTTGTTGGGATTAAGAATATCCGACACAGAGTGGGATATACTAGAACATGTCGGCCAATGACATGTAGCTAGATTGGGGGAGATACCCCATAATATATCGATGATTACTTCCTTATGCAAGAGATGGAGTGCAGATGCTTGTACTTTTGGTTGGCACTAAGGAGATGATTGTGACCCTAGAGGATGTATATCGCATATTGCAATTGCCTATTATCGGTGAGAGAATCCAAGTGATGGTTGTAGAGGATTCACGAGAGGTAGATGAGAGCACCTAGACAATATTTTACAAGGACACAGGTACAAACTGGGACCCATATTATCTTGGATGTCATACTAAGATCAAGTGTTCTACGAATATGGAAGTTCATTGCAATTGTGATTGATTCATCGGTGGCGGTGAAGGGTGGGGATGTAGGCATCTTGTATAATATGCATGATATTTGTCGGCGTATAGAGGAGGATGGGACTAGATATGCATGGGCATGGTGTGTATTGGCACATTTGTATAGAGACTTATACAGGTTCATGCAGGAGGACCATGGGGGTGGACTTGGAGCCACCACATTATTACATGTATGGGCCTATGAGCACATTGCGATATTGAGGCCACTTAGTGGGTCATGGGCGATTGGGATAGGCCTCGAGATATTTGTAGTGAGGTGGACTAGTTCAAAATTGGGAGACTCGAATACTACTATTTATAGGTCTATGTTGGATCGTATGGGGCCAAAGTTAGGATGTATTCATCATATGATGTGGTTGGAGGATCGGTTTCCTGGGGTGACCAAGCTATTTTAGGCGGAGCGTGTATCATGATAGTTTGGTATTTCTCAGATGTGCCCCAGAGAGTTGTATATATGGGTATAAGCCACTAGAGCACCGAGTAGACCAGAGTAAGACCAAGCCCCACATGGGCACAATTAGTTACTCCGGTGTGGATGAGGCAAATGCAACTATAAATCCAATACTGAGTGGATGATGTTAGATGTCCGAGGCATACAATACATGGTGGGCAACACACTGATGGGTGTTATTGTTTTCAGTTCTGTCGTGGATGCGGTGGGAGAACCTTCGGTTGGAGGAGTAGGGGGAAGCACATGCCCCCAATGGTGATAGTATAACAACGGATGATAACGAGCGTGAGTATTTTTATGTTGATAGTTTTGGTTTGTTTTGTAGTTGTTTGATTTTGATTTCATGTGTAGTAACTAATGTTATTCATGGATGGTTATAAGGGATGTGTATTGGTCATTGATTATGGACACATCGATCCAGTACATCGACGTGGAATGTACCTACTAATGTGCTCATGGGAGGTGGTATGTTAGAGTGAGTATATGTCATTACAGGTGAGCATGCCCATTTATTCGAGCCAGAGGCGATAGTAGTAGCATGACATGTACCATTTTTTTAAGCAAGTGTGACGAGGCGTGGGTGAAGACTCATCGAGCTAGGGAGGTCAGAGGTGGAGAAAGCCCTAGTGCAGGATGTGTTCACAAAGTATGTAGAGTTACAGGGGCCGGTTCGTGGAGCAAAGTGAGTCGAGTTGGCCTTATTATGCGGGTAGATGGAGAGAGACGACCAATAACATAGATTGAGTAGTGAAGCATCTAGTTCTAGATATCCCACATTTGTATATAGTGATAGTGATGAGGATGTATGACATGTATTGATGTAGTGATACATGTGGGCTTGCCCCCAATGATTGTATTTTTGTAACTATAAGTTTTGACGATATATATATGGATGGATGATTGGTATTATTGTGTTGTGTTGATTGTTTGTGATATGTGATGTGATGATTGTTGTGCATATGTGGTTGTTTGATTTGCATTGCGTAAATGATTATATCGACATATGGATGATGATATTGATTAGGATATAGATAGATAAGTGATGAAAATTGGATTGTATGTATGAATAGAGATGTGATAAATGGTAATAAATGTATGTATGACATGAATAATGTGAAAGAACAATGTGATTAAAATGATTGTAAAAATATATGTGATCGCATGTGAGAAAAATGAATGGGGGAAAGCAATGCCCCTAACATGTGTGTGTGTGTGTGAATGATTTATGTTCATTTATATAAGACCCCTTAGAAATCAAGAATGAACCATAAAGTAAGAGTGCATCATCGGGAAATGGTTTGATAGTGTATGCTAGATAGATAGATCAATGAAGTGTGTACCGCAAAGATGGAACGAGGATATTATTAATAGAGATCCTCAACAGTCATGTAAGAACCATAAGAACACAAGTGCATCATTGGGTGGTGAGGTGAGAAGAATCACCTACCAAATATTAAGCGAGTGTGGAGTAGTAGAAGCATGTGAAGTGGAAGAAGCATGAGTGTATGATAAAAACTGAATGTCTAATGAGATGGTACCAATGATGGGAGATGTAGTGGTGAGAATCACAGATGTTGATGACTTAAGAAGCCAATGTGAAGTAGGAGAATTATGTGGCGGATGAGATGGTGCAGTAGTGGATGAGTGAGGTGGAGGTTGTGCATGAATAATGACCTTAGGGAGGTGCATGAATAACAACCTTAGAATCAAAATGAGGAGGAGATAAGTAAACTAAAGTAGAAAGACACTTGCGTGGAATTGGATAAATAGACTTCTCATGAGAGTGAGAGCCAAAGGAAATGACACCCTTATCTTCTAATTGTTGCAATTTATCATGAAGGGCACAACAATCATTGTCACGATGGCCATTGATGCGGTGATAATTGCAATAAGGATGATCACGCTAGAGATGCAAGCAATGCGGATGATGATGCTAATTAGAAGGTAAGAAAATTAAGCATTTATCAAGTAAAACACACAACACATCATGAGGCTTAGCAAAATGTGAGAAATGTAATGGCTCATGAGTAGGAGATGGTGAAGACTTAGGTGGAGAACGACGTGGTGGTGGAGATGGAGGATGCTTATGTACTAGAGGAGATATAATGTGTTGGCGAGGTGGAGGAGATGGAGACCTTGGAGGACGCTTGACATATGGAAGTGGAGAAGAACTAGAAGACAATGCAACAGTAGAAGGAGGATCTATAACATGTGTAACAATTAAATATTATTCTAGATCGATAACCTTATAGCATAATAACGTAAATGATTCACATGTATCATATTACAATTGTTATTTTAGAGCAGGAATCAAGCCATGACAAAAGATGAATTATTTTTCTAGATCAATAGGTTGAAATATTGGTGATGTATGCAAGCATTGAAGTGCAAGATGTAGTCTAGAATAGATTCTGTTTATCATGATGCAAACTAGGTAAACAATCATGTGTGACTTGAGGACCATTATTTAGCATAAAGTGTCAAAGAAAAGCATCTTCCATTTCACAAAATGTACTAATAGACCCAAAAGGTAAATGAGTGTACCATTGAAGAGCTTCATCGAAAAGACTATGACGGAAGGATTTTAACAATAATCAATCATTCGAGTAAGAATCCATAGCTAAATGATAATGATTGAGATGTAGATATGGATTTCCAGCACCGTCAAAGCATAAAAATGTAAGTATGATGAAATCATTAGGAAATGTTGACTTGCGAATTTTTCTTTGGAATAAGATTTCCATGTAGAGAGTTATTATCAATAGAATCATAATAGGCTTTGATTTCAAGAGTGAGTGATTGAACCTAAGATCAGAATCGACCAACAACATACACGATTGATAAAATATCATGTGGAGGAATGGTGTAGACACAAAATCATGCACTTTGGGTAACTATCTAGTCTTGATCACATACTACTATTTGCATGATTCCTAAGTAAGAAAAGTATTGATTAACTCATGTCTTTGACCACCTTTCTTTTCTTTATGTTTTTGATTTCATTCTTGCACTTGTACTTTCTCAGTCTATCTTTACACCTTTCAACATTTTTCATTCGACACTAAGCACCCAACCAGGACGTCAGTGCAAGGTGCCCCCATCCCCTCTGACCGCCTTTTTCCTCTTTATACTTTAGTCACACTTTTTGGGTCCTTTCTAGCCATTTGAGCATCTTATCTTTTTGGTAGTCATCCTTTCAGGGTTACTTACGAAATTCAGCAAGGGAATCATATAAATATAAAGTTATGTGATCATAATAAGGGACCAAGCACTAAGCATCTACTATCTCCACCTAAGGTTATATCCATCAAAGACATTTAACTCCATTCGCATCCATATACCTCCATCACAAGGACGCAAGGCTAGTTCATCTACATCAAACTTCATAGGAGGGGAGTTTATTATTTCCATGCACACATTATTTACATTCTACATCTAGTTACTTTCTCGCTATTCAAAAAGTGTGACTGGCACAAGAGCAACCTAGAGCACAATTCTACACACATAGACCTAAAACTACATTAGGTCCGAGATGCAATGCAATGCTCAAAGTGATAAGTACATCAATTTGGTAATCGAGGAGAGTCTAAACCCTTCATATGCATCTTTATTTTTAGGTTTTGATGTTTTTCCTTCGAGTTTTGCAAGTGATTTATCCATTGAGGTTTATAGCGACATCTAGTAAAGTTTAGCGACATACACGCGACAAGAAGTGAAGAATTGTACACACCTAGTGACCATGTCGAAACATGTTCCGACCATTTCAGTAAACCAAGGTGCTAGAACTTAGAATAAGGCACCTAGAACTTAGAACAAGGCACCCAGAACTCAAACAAGGCACCCACGGGTACCCTATCCCTCCAGTGCCCCAATTCATCAATTCGATTTGCAACTTTCAGGGCAGACCCTCCATTTTTGTTTAGTCGGTCTCACCGCAACATAGTCTCACAATCTCTACGAATCAGCTAAAACTCTTCTAACCTTCTTTGCAAATTAGGGTTTCATATTTTCATTGCTTAGTTGCTTGGGTATTATTTCAATATTTTAGTATTCATTTATTTTACTACAAACTTGCATTAGATTAGGCTTATAATTTACATTTTAGTTTAATAATTTTGTTGAACACGACTCGATCTACATGTTATTAGGATCCTTGTTACTTTATCATCATGAGAGTCTGAATTAATGACTTCTTGCTTGCTCAACTCTGATTTAAGACAAGAGTAAAACATCTCCTTACTACTACACGTGTTCTTACTAATATACATCCGTAATCAGATATAATTCTTTTGTTGATGCATTTTCTCAACATATTGCTTTCCGTCTAATCCTCATGTTGATCTTTCTATTTTTGATAATGATCCACCCTTGCATATCATGATTCACATTTACAATATGGGTATCAAGTGTACTTTAATTGACAATGGATTTGAACTTAATCTATGTCCCATGTCATTCCTTGAAAATATTGGTCTTTCGATTCTAATGTTAGTCCATCATGTCTCTCTCTTCGTGCATATGATGGCTTTATTCATCCATGCGTAGGTCACATTGTTTTACCTATCACTGTAGGACCAAAAACTCTCAACATAGTCTTCTTTGTCATTGACTTTCCAGTTTCATATAATTGTTTACTTAGTAGGCCATGGCTCCATGCCATGCAAGTTGCATTTCTACCACATGCATCATCGCATCAAATTTTTACATAAGGGTGTCGAGTATACTGTTCTTCATGATCATCATCCATACAAATATTGCAACCATGATCCAAATACTACACTTCCTATTCCACGAGCTGACACTACTGATGACCCACAACCTATAGATGAGTTACCACATTTACCACCACTTAAAGGTGTTATTTGCATGATAGATTCTATGCCAACTACATCTACACCTCCCCCTGCTTCTACCACTGCTATGATTGTTTATTAGGGGATTGTCCGTACAATGGATGTCACACTAACTATTCCACCTTCCCATGTGTCACCTTCATTAGTATGACCTCCTTTCACATGTACACTTTTCATGAATGATTCTTATTGGGAGCATATTCCATTCGATCCTACTTGTGATGACACAAAGTATGTACACATGATGGTTTGACTCGGCTAGGCTTCACTTTTGAGGATCTTTATCTGCCGCCACATTCTACTCACCTTTATCATGGATTCATTCACATTATTTCTATTTATGGTCTATGCGTCTTTCATCTCACATTTTTTCTCATGTGAAGTCCTTGCTCGTCGCCACTTACATTAGGACAATCTTGGCTTGATTACATTAGGGGTACGTTAGATCTTGATCATACTGATATATCATTTCTCATGCCCTTTGTTCATGTATTCATTTGCAATAGTTCCTTTCTTGGCTATACGTAGAATCTCACTCATTGGTATGCACATGGATGTCCATTACCACCCTTTTCTGATGAGGATTATGCCATGGGTATGTACAACTTATGCCTCAATGGCTCATTACATGACCAACCCAACACTATTGCTTACTAAGTCTCTAATGCTTATCCATTTGGCTTTGACCCTGATACCAATGACCTTCTAGATGACATTACATGATTGTCTCCTACATCATACAAACCTGGGGACATCGCACTTATTTCCCTAGCAAGACCGACACATGTATCACCTAGTATGGATCTTGGCGTAATACCTAAGTATCGATCTCACAAATGGCTCTTGGGGCATCCACTTTCATATACTCCAAGTGTTATTGTTTCATTTTTTTCCTTAGCACTTTACATTATTGGATTATACATGCTTTGAAATACTTCTTATCTTTCTAACTTGCTAATAGGTGCTTCATGTTCAACATTTATTTTGTAGGATTATTTTCCACCATGGTTGTCAGTTACATTGCTTGTACTTGATTGTCATTGTATGTCATTATTTTGGGCTTTTCCCTTTGTCTTCTATGTCTTTGTCTTTGTTGGACTTGATTGTCTTGTGACACCATGAGTGGTGTCCAATGTTCATAACCCATTTTTCGCGGTCTACATTGTCTTCGGGTATTTACATTATCTTCTTATACATTGTTTGTTTAGCCTACAGTGTGTCTTATACATACATGTTTGTATTTGCTGTATTAACGCTTATTTTCTCGGCCTCTTGTTTGCATGTGCCTTGGTTTTCTACCAAGCACATCCATGTCCCCCAGTAAGCCACAATTTTAGTATTCGGTCATCTTTTGGGCCGCATTCTCCTTCAACGATGTCGCATGCACCCCCAAAGAGGGGGCATCATTTGGGTGAATCAGTCACCCCATACAATGGTCTACACATAATATACATCACAACATAATACCGGTATAGTACAGTTCAAGACTCGAATAGACTCGAGTCCTTAATATAGTGATGCCTTTCTTGGGGCACCTATAACTAGGGGGCAGTTACATAATAATTGAGTTCAACATTGTTTACATATCTCTACACAATGAATTTTACATGGTAGGTTGTCTAAGCACATGAATTGGTACACATCATCTATAGTTGTGTTTTATTTTGGGGAACAGTTAAAGGTTAGAGGATAACACCAAACCTTCCTCTCTACACTACTTTTGTCGTGGTGTCAAATCACCAAAAACCTAGGCGAAGACAAAGATCTCCATAGTCTTGGGAGCAGCTTAAAGGTTGGAAGGATAAACCGACTTTCCTCCCTATACTTATTTGGACAAAGTGGCTTGAGATCACCCAAAAAATTGCACTTATCGACGAGATCATTTCTATAGTCTTTCCTCATCGTAGATCAGTGCACATGTTCCTTTTCACATTTACAACATTTTTACATACTTTACTTACACAATTTTTACACGCTTCTACATATACATGCATATTTAACTACTTGATCGTCTTCTCTTATAGGTACATTTATATGGGAATCAAATGGTCATCATCATCATCAACAACAACAACACCATACTAACAAAGAGGTACGTCACACACATTGGCATATAAACACAAACTTCGCCCTAGGTTTATTCTCATCAACTTTTTTTACATTTTGTATCTTTAGTCGCCATACTCCATATTTTTATCACTCCAAACTAAGTATAGTCTCTGAAAAACTTTCTATATCAATCTACATGGATATCGTGCACGCATCTCTGTCTAATTTATGTTACCAAGCATTCTAATCGCCAACATAAAGTGGGGGTGTATGCATACTAAACTAACTAAGCTATGGAATGAAACTAACACCAAGTAGCTTTAAAACAAAGTTAATCTAATAAGAACATCAAGATAATATCTTAAAGGAATTAGCTAATTATTGCATAAACATGAATGAAATCATCTAATGCTAACCATTCCTACTATTAAATGTATGATTACTTCTAAGCATGAGCCTCTTTAGATCATGAACAATCAAATTTGTGTGTTTGATCTCCAAAGAGAGGGAAGGATCTCACCAAGAAATGGCTACAAGGCCATACTTAGATCTTCATTTCTACTCAACAATGGTAGAATGGATGCACAAGATGAAGTCGTTATTCCAAAATAATGGAGAAGGATCTTATCATATGTCTTATATAAAATATTAGCAAAAGTATGATATAGGTGTGAAAGAATGTAGGAGGGTCCTTTATATAGCTTTCCTATTTGGGATAAGCTTGCAAAATAGTGCATGTGGGATAAAGGATAAAGTAGATTTAGAAGAGATAAGCTTAATTAAAAGAATTAACAAGTGATTAACAACTCATGAGAGTTGGGGTTCTTTAATTAATCAAATAGAGTAATTAATAGGCTAGGATAAGCTTACAAAGCCTTTAGATATATATTAGAGGAAAATGGGGTGATTTGAATGGTTAAAGGGAGTTTTAACCAATAAGAGGATTTATTGATCAAATACAAGGGTAAATAGGCTTAATTAACTAATAATAGCCAATCATTTGATCAAAAGAGGATTATAAATAACAAAGTGTCATTAATTAGCATCCAAAGTGAAGTAAAGGCTAGTTAATTAACAAAGTGTCGTTAATTGACCGAATTGGAGGAAAACATTAGTTAATTAGCAAAAAATTACTAATTATAATGGAAACAATGGGGAAAAGGGTAATTAGTGCAATTTTAATATTAAAACTATGTAAGTGGATTTTAGGTGTTTACATTTGCCCCTCTTTGGGGTGGCATAAGTGACGCTACTTCAAAGATAGTAGATAATTATATACAAGTAAATTTTGAAGGGATAGAAGAAATATTATTCAAGTGAATAATGCCCCTCGAGTGTTGATGGGGTGATGAAAGAGGTCGATCAACGATGAAAAGATGAAGGAAATGGATAGAAGAAACAAGGAGGGGGAGGGGGATTCCCTATTACCCCAGTGATATTGAAGAAAAATTGGGATAGAAGAAAATTATATGAAGAAGAATGGAGATGAAGAGAATGGAAATAGCTTTCATCCAACTTAGCTCAAGAACAACTTTGTTTCATCACTTTGCTCATGATCTACGTCACTGGCTCTTTATTATAATATAAGCATACAACAAAAGTGTAAAATAACATGAAAAGCTATAATACTAACATTTTTTCATTACTAAAACACTAACTCAATGCAACATACATAATGTAATGTAATATGAGAAAGTAAACAAGCTAACCTAACAGGGAAATAAGTACAAACACACATACTCAAACAAATAAATTTGAGAATGTTGTACATATTTTTTTATCGAGCTTCAGTTCTCAAATGTTCGACTTAACGAAGAGTTTAAAAATGGCACCCCAAGCAAGGATACATGTGAGGTGAATATATGGAGTACATAGGGGTCCTATGAAAAATCAATCGTGCACTATGAAACAATACCAAACAATTCATTGTGTAGGGAGCAAACATAGTAAACAAACTAACTTTGTTAATAGAGGTAAATCCAAATGATCCATGAGTCATTTGCGAGAATAATTGAGGACAAAAGAAAGATGTTTTATAGGAAAAATTTCTATGTTTGAGGACAACGCGTCTAATAAATGCTTCATTGCATACGCATGCTTTTGACCATTTTTTTTTGAAATTTTACCATTTTTTTGGATTATTCGATTTTTTACCAATATTTTTACATTTTATAGGATTTTGTGAATTTTAGGGTTTTTTGAAAGTTTTATGAAGCTATGTACAACAAAATGAAGAAACGTGAATGCCCCATGTGATACATGGAAATGTAAAAGCGTAAACATCACACCTATGTGCAAAAAGTGAAGATTCCCTAGTGCTAGATGGGAATGTACAAAGGCAAACACCTCACATGCATCGAGCAAGATAATTCGGATCACGACCACGAAGGATAGGCTCAAAAGTATCTCTGATAAAGCAAAAACTAGCTTAGGATAAAGATATAGTATTCCTCGATAGGAGATGCTTGAACAATCAACCCTCCGATGGTGTCAAAAACTAGTTTTCACTAAAGGACTTGTCCAAAGTTCCACAATTGCGTGGTTTTCACACTTGGACAAATTGATTTCTCTTTTCTTTTTCTAATTTTTATACTTTTTTAATTTTTTGATATTTGAAGGACCTCCATGCTTAAGCGTAGAACCACTTGAGGTGCATGGCATTCATAGGCTCCCATGACTCATCACCATCAGAATCAACAAGTTTGTATGCTCTGAACGGAACTTAGTAACCACAACATATGGTCCTAACCAATTAGGCTCAAACTTACCCTTCTTCTCACGATCCTTTGTGGTGTTGAACTGATTTTCCTTCAAGACCAAGTCTCCTACCTCGAAATGGCAAGGTATGACTCTCTTGTTATATCCTTGATGCACTCGAGGTCTGATACACTTTGAGGTGATCAAGGGTGTGAAGGCATTTCTCATCCAACAACTCTAGTTTTGCAAGTCTGACAAATCTATAATCCTCCTCTTTATCTAAATGGTCTTGCAAAGATATGCACAAAGAAGGGATCTCGATCTCAAGGGGTAGGATGACTTTTATGCCAAAAACTAAGGAATATGGGGTGGCATCAGTAGGGGTGCAGATAAATGTTCGATATGCCCAAAGGGTTGGATGGATCTGCAAATTCCAATTATGACCAAACTTGTTAACCATCTTCTCCATTATTTGAACAAGAGTTTTTTCAACATGTCCATTACCTTAAGGGTAATAGGAGTTGACCATTTGAGTTGAATTTTAAAGCATTGACACAACGCCTTCATAGTTGTTTTCTTGAAAGAATTTCCATTATTAGCTATAATGGTTGAGGGAATGTCGTAACGACAAATGAGGTGGTTCATGATGAACTTTGAAATTTGGGCACCATTAATATAGGTAAGACGAACATCCTCTACCCATTTTGGGAAATATTAAGTGGTTGTAATAATAAACATGTGGCCATCTGATGAAGTAAGGGTAAGTTTTCCAATGAGATTGAGTCCCCACTTTGAAAAGGGCCACAACATTGTGATTAGTTACAAAGATCTGTCTTTGGGACATGTATCAGGTTGCCGTGCTTTTGGCACAACAAGCATTTCTTAACATATTGATAACAATCAATTTCCATGTAGGCCAATAATAAGCTACTCTTAGAATTTTTTTAGCAGACCATACCACTTATATGGGCCCCGCAGATGCCTCCGTGCATCTTTTTAACTTATAAGGTAGATTCGTTGGAATTAATACAACACAAGATATTCTTGTCACAACCTCTATGATAGAATGTGCCCCCGAGTAGGGTGTAGCGAGATATGTGTTGGATAAGGTTCTTTTTTAGATCGGGAAATGTCAACAGGGAAGGTTCCATCATGGAGATAGTTAAAATGTCATTATACCAAGGGGAAAAGGGACCAAAAACTTCACATACCAAACAAGACTCCAACATGTCATATGTTGGTGTTCGTAGATGTTCAACAAAGAATGACATGTCATTATTTCAAGTGGAAGGTGTAACTTATACCCAATTTTGCCCTAACATACATTGGATGATTATGTCCTTTAGGCATCCTGTTGGAATGTGATTTGCTCAAAGAACTCCTTCAGAGTGCTATCCAATTTCTTATAAGGAAAATATTTTTCATTCTTAACCTTATATTCATCATTAACTTGTTTGATAATTAACCGAGAATAAAACCTATTATGTTCACTTATCTGATTTCCCACTTGATATTCAATTTCATCCCTATAATAAGGGCTTCATATTCCACTATATTATTTATACATGGGAAACCAAGTCGAATAATTGAGGAATATGATCACCCATATGAGTGATAAGCACAACTCCCGATCCCGAACCAAGGAAGGTAAAGGATCCATCAAAGTATAATTTCCACATAACGAGACTCCTTAAGGTACATCAGGGAAGTGTCTAGAAGTTCCAACTCAATGGTTTAGTTCTGGTAAAGGGGCCTCGGCTAGTTGATATGCGAGTACCTTCCTTTGATCGAATTTTGATTGACGTACTTAATATCAAACTCACCGAGTAGGAATGATCCAATTAGCCATCCTTCATGTGAGTGCAAGTTAGATAATAATTACTTCGGTGGGTTATTTCTAGAAATGAGCTCGGTCTTATTATTTAGCAAATAGTGACGAAGTTTTTGAAAATAAAAAATGACAACCAAATAAGCCTTTTCAATATGTGGATAGTTGAGATCATAAGCAATCAACATGCGACCGAGGTAATAGACAACTTTTTATTTCTAAACTATATCATATTGAGCCAAAAGCACGCTAATTGAAAATTGAGTGGCAGAAATGTAAAGCAACAATGGTTCGTTTTGCGATCAATGACATTAGAATAGGAGGTTTGAATAAATATTCCTCAAGAAAAAAAATGCTAATTGTTGTTCTATACCCCAATGAAAACCAACATCTTTCTTTAAAATATGTGTAAATGAGTGACACTTATCTACGACCGGGAGATAAATCTTCGATAGTTTGGATCTTCCCTATAGACTTCGTAGTTTCTTGATGTTCTTAGGAGAAGGGATTTTTGTTATGGCAGTAACCTTTGCGAGATTTACTTCAATTCCTCTCCATGAAACAATAAATCCTAACAATTTCCCGATAAAGACCGGAAGACACATTACTTTGGGTTGAGTCTAACCTTATAGTCTCTAAGACACTAAAAGATGCACCGTAATATCATTGGATGGTCTTCTCTAATCCTGGTATTTTCCCAAGATATCATCCACATAATCTTCCATTATATCATTTATCATATCATGAAAGATTACAGTCATAGCCCTTTGATAGGTTGCACCTACATTCTTGAGGCCGAAGGGCATGACTTGATAACATAATGTCCCCCAAGGGGTAGTAAAAGTTGTCTTGTGCTAATATTCCTTTGCAATTTTAATATGATTATATCCTAAAAAACCATCCATGAGTGATAACATTTCATAACCAGCAGTTGAATTAACAATCATGTCGATGTTAGGAAGAGGAAAATCATTCTTAGGACACACTTTATTAATATCTCTGAAATTTGTACATATCCTGATACCAATGGGTATCTTTTATATGGGGACTATATTAGAAATCCATTATGAATAATCAATAGACCTGATGAATCCTACCGCTAATAATTTTTCTAGTTCTTCTTTTACTAATAAAGTAACACGAGGATGCATCTTTCTAAGCTTCTGTTTGATAGGCTTTGCTTCTTCGTGCACAACTACATGTTCTGCACCACTAATGAGGGGTCTAACCCTTGACATGTCTACATAGGACCAAGAAAATATATATGAAAATTTACACAAAATCATGACAAAGGTCTTATGTTCTTGATCCGAAAGTGAAGCTCCTAACTTAACCATTCTAGGTTGCTCCTTTGTTCTAATGTTCACGTCTATAGTATCCTCCACTAGTAATTTGGATTCTTCCTCCATACACATAGGATCGGGGGAGATTAAATTCTTCATCTAAGGGCCTCTCAATGAGATTTTCATCCTTAAAGTGGTCACTTTTCATGTCTAGTGATGTTTCCATTTGTTTGTTTGTAAGTGCCTCAAAAAGGTTTTCACTATAGGACTTTGATTGTTTTTTTTGAGGCTTCTATGAAGATATCTTTCCCTTTATTTTCTTATTATTTTGATGACCATGAATCTCATCCTCCTTCCTGAAGTACGTGCATGTGTCAAGATTAATGGAGAATCCTTCTTACGATCGCCAACAAGAATGTCGTCAAGGAGACCCATGAACTCACCAATTGCCTCATCATTCTCAAAGAGGTCAATTGGTACATGTTCATTGTTGGTCCCGATGGACAAGGGAGGGATAAACGAGATTTAACTCGGGAATGGCCAGGGATATAGTTAATATAGCCGTATTAGAAAATAAGTTCGTAGAGGCAAGGTCTTCATAAAGACTACACCGGTAATATGTTTTGCTTTCATAATCAGACGAACTATCTTCTTATTCAGAAGAGGCTGCTTCAACCTCTGTAGGATTGGACCCATATGGTTGGATACCAATATTGTACTTATAAACCTTGCGATGTGGTATCGGAAGATCTTCCCGCATACCTTTTTGTTTATGCCACATCCATATCCTTTGTATCCCATAGCATACATCATTTTATTTGGGATAACATACTTGGGTGATTGATAACATGGAGCCATTTCATCATCCGAAGGTGATGCACAAGAATTTACCATGAATAACCCAAGCACTTGCACATCACCTAGCCTGAGATGAGCACTCACCGAAGCATGCAAAGGTACCATGCACCTCCTTAGAGTTGCTTATACATGATGTGAACATGATGAAGATGTAATGTATTCATATCCATAAATAGCATAAATATTCCACAGAGCATATTCCAGATCTAGATCTAAAATAATCATGAATTAAGTGATAAACATAATGAATTCAACCATGCAAGAGTCAATTACAATCATGTTTAACACCATTATTCACCCAATACACTCCATTATATTAAAACACAAGTAAATACATAAGCTTCTTATAATAAGTAGTATCATAATTTTATGCACCCATAAGATCTGGCAGCATAACTCCACGATAGCTCATACATAGTATTTATTTAACTACACAAATTAATACGTATTTATAAGGGTGGGGACTTTCCCTTCACCACTTACGCACTTATAAAAATAGGTCGCATGCCAAAAATAGTCACGCGCCTTACAATAACATGCACACATGCAAGTGCGCTAATAATAGATCTCTTATCGTTAACTAACAACATAACTCCACAATAGCTCATACATAGTATATATTTAACTACACAAATTAATACATATTTATAAGGGTGGGGACTTGCCCTTCACCGCTTACGCACTTACAAAAATAGGTCGCATGCCAAAAATAGTCGTGCGCCTTTACAATAACATGCACACATGCAAGTGCACTAATAATAGATCTCTTACTAATTATAATGGAAACAATGGGAAAAAGGGTAATTAGTGCAATTTTAGTATTAAAATTGTGTAAGCGGATTTTAGGTGTTTACATTTTCCCCTCTTTGGGGTGGTATAAGTGACGCTACTTCAAAGATAGGAGACAATTATATACAAGTAAATTTTGAAGGGATAGAAGAAATATTAGTCAAGTGAATAATGCCCCTCGAGTGTTGATGGCGTGATGAAAGAGGTCGAAAAGAATAATGAAATGGAGAGAAGAAACAAGAGGGGAGGGGGAAATCCCTATTAACCCAGGTGATATTGAAGAAAAATTTAGAATAGAAGAAAATTATATGAAGAAGAATGGAGATGAAGAGAATGAAAATAGGTATCATCCAACTTGGCTCAAGAACAACTTTGTTTTATCACTTTACTCATGATCTCGCATCACTTGCTCTTTATTATAATATAAGCATACAACAAAAGTGTAAAATAACATCATAAGCTATAATACTAACATTTGTTCATTGTTAAAACACTAACTCAATGCAACATACATAATGTAATGTAATAAGAGAAAGTAAACAAGCTAACGTAACAAGGAAACAAGTACAAACACACATACTCAAACAAATAATGTTTGAGAATGTTGTACAACTGTTTTTTTTATCGAGCTTCATTTCCCAAATGTTCGAGTTAACGAAGAGTGTTAAAAATGGCACCCCAAGCAAGGATACATGTGAGGTGAATATATGGAGGACACATGGGTCCTATGAAAAATCAATCATGCACTATAAAATAATACCAAACAATTCATTGTACAAGGGAGTACAAACATAGTAAGCAAACCAACTTTGTTAATAGAGGTAAATCTAGATGATTCGTGAGTCGTTTGCAAGAAAAATTGAGGACCAAAGAAAGATGTTTTGTAGGACAAATTTCTATGTTCGAGGATGACACGTCCGATAAATGCTTAAATGCATGCATACGCTTCCGACCAATTTTTGATTTTTTTGAAATTTTACAATTTTTTTGGATTATTTGATTTTTTTACCAATGTTTTTAAATTTTATAGGATTTTTTGAATTTTAGGTTTTTTGAAAGTTTTTTTGAATCTATATACAAAAATGAAGAAACATGAATGCCCCAAAGTGATACATGGAAATGTACAAGCATAAACGTCATGCCTATGTGCAAAAAAGTGAAGATTCCCTAGTGCTAGATGGGAATGTATAAAGGAAAACACTTCACATGCATGAGAAGATAATCCGGATCACGTCCACGAAGGATAGGCTCAAAAGTATCTCAGACACAAGAAAAAACTAGCTTAGGATAAAGCTACCGTATTCCTAGATAGGAGATGCTTTGAACAGCTGGACCCTCCGATGGCACCGAAAACTGGTTTTACTAAAGGACTTGTCCAAAGTTCCACAATTGCATGGTTTTCACACTTGGACAAATTGATTTCTCTTTTCTTTTGCTGATTTTTATACTTTTTTGATTTTTTTTTTTTGATATTCTAAGGACCTCATGCCTAAGTGTAGAAGCTTTAGGTGCATGGCATTCATAGGCTCCCAACTCATCACCATCAGAATCAACAAGTTTGTATGCTCCTGAACCAAACTTAGTAACCACAACATATGGTCCTAACTAGTTAGGCTCAAACTTACCCTTCTTCTCACAATATTTAGTGGTATTGAACTTATTTTCCTTAAGAAAAGGTATCCTACCTCAAAATTATGAAGGATGACTCTTTTTAGCCTCGATGTACTCGATTCGATACACTTTGATTTGATCAAGGGTGTGAAGGAATTTCTCATCTAGCAACTCTAGTTTTGCAAGTTGATAACTCTATAATCCTCCTCTTTATCTAAATGATCTCACAAAGATATGTGCAAAGAAGGGATCTCAATCTCAAGGGGTAGGATGAATTCTATACCAAAAACTAAGGAATATGGGGTAGCACTAGTAGGGGTGAGGATAAATGTTCAATATTCCCAGAGGGCATAATAGATCTACAAATTCCAATTATGGTCAGTATTTGTAACCATCTTCTCCATTATATGAACAAGAGTCTTATTCAAGGCTTCTTCTTGTCCATTACCTTGAGGGTAATAGGGAGTTGACCATTTGACTTGGATTTTAAAGTGTTTTCATAACACCTTCATAGTTTTGTTCTTGAAATACTTTCCATTATCATATTGCTACAATGAGAGGAATGTCGTGAGGGAAAATAAGGTGGTTCATGATAATGAACTTTGAAATCTACACACTAGTGACATAGGTAAGAGAACAACCTCTACCCATTTCATGAAGTATCGTGGTTAGTAATAATGAACATGTAGCCATCAGATTAAGTAGGGGTAATTTTTCCAATGAGATCGAGTCCCCACTTTGAAAGGCCATGGCATTATGATTGAATGAAAATACTATGTTGGGGCATGTATCAAGTTGCCATACTTTTGGCACAACAAGAATTTCTTAACATATTGATAGTAGTTTGTTTCCATGGTAGGATAATAATAGCCTACTCTTAAAATTTTTAGCTAGAACCATACCACTTGTATGGGCCCCACAAATGCCTTCGTGCACCTCTTGAACTTCTAAGGTAGATTCATCTAAATTAAGACAACGCAATAGATTTTCATCATATCCTCTATAATAGAGCATTCCCCCAAGTAGGGTATATCATGATATGTGTTGGATAAGGTTTCTTTTCTTAGATCAGGAAATGAAATTAGGGAAGGTTCCATCATGGAGATAGTTAAAAATGTCATTATACCAAGGGGGAAAGGGACCAATAACTTCACATACAAAACATGAACTCCAACATGTCATATGTTGGTGTTCGTATATGTTTAATGAAGAATGACATGCCATTGTTTCTAGGTGGAATGCATAACATAGACCCAAATATTGCCATAACATCTCCAAGTGATTCTATCCTCTAGGTATCTATTGGAATGTGATTTTCTCAAAGAACTCCTTCAGAGTGTTAACCAATTTCTTGTAAGGAAAATTTTTTTCATCCTTAACCTTATATTCATCATTTACTTGTTTGATGATTAACTAAGAATCACCTATTACATTCACTTGTCTAATGTCCCACTTGATAGCCAATTTCATCCCTGTAATAAGGGCTTCATATTCCACTATATTATTTGTACATGGGAAACCAAGTTGGAATGCTTGAGGAATATGATCACCCACAGGAGTGATAAGCACAACTCCTGCTCCTAAACCATGGAAGGTAAAGGATCCATCAAAGTATAATTTCCATGTGATACTCCTCAAGGTACATCAGGGAAGCATCTGGAAGTTCCAAACTCAATGGTTTATTTGTGAAAAGGGGCCTCAACTAGTTGATTCGCGAGTACCTTCCTTTGACTGAATTTTGATTTGATACTTAATATCAAACTCATTGAGTAGGATGATCCAATTAGCCATCCTTCATGTAAGTGTAAGTTTAGATAATAAGTACTTCAATGGGTCAATTCTAGAAATGAGCTTGGTCTTATTATTTAGCAAATAATGATGAAGTTTTTGAAAATAAAAATGACGACCAAATAAGCCTTTTCAATCTGTGGATAGTTGAGATCATAAGCAATCAACGTGTGACTCGAGGTAATAGACAACTTGGATTTCGAACTATATCATATTGAGGCAAAAGCACACTAATTGAAAATTGAGTGACAGAAATGTAAAGCAACAATGGTTCACCTTGTAGGAGGAAACATTAGAACATGAGGTTTGTATAAATATTCCTTGAGAAAATAAAATGCTAATTGTTGTTTTTCTAGACCCCAATGAAAACCAACATCTTTCTTTAGAAGATGTGTAAATGAGTGACACTTATTTATGACACGGGAGATAAATCTTCTGATAGCTTGGATCTTCCCCTGTAGACTACGTAGTTTTTGATGTTCTTAGGAGGAGGCATTTCTATTATGGTAGTAACCTTTATAGGATCTACTTCAATTCCTCTCCTTGAAACAATAAATCCTAACAATTTTCCTGATAGCACCCTGAAGACACATTTCTTTGGGTTGAGTCTAACCTTATAGTCTCTAAGACACTAAAAGATGCACTTTGCAATATCGTTGCATGGTATTCTCTAGTCCTGGATTTACCCAAGATATCATCCACATAATCTTCATTATATCATTTATCATATCATGAAAGATTACAGTCATAGCCCTTTGATAGGTTGCACCTGCATTCTTGAGGCCGGAGGGCATGACTTGATAACAAAATGTCCCCAAGGGATAGTAAAAGTTGTCTTGTGCTGATATTCCTTTACAATTTTAATCTGATTATATCCCAAAAAACCATCCATGAGTGATAACATTTCATAACCAGCAGTTGAATCAACAATCATGTCGATGTTAAAAGAGGAAAATCATCCTTAGGACACACTTTATTAATATCTCTAAAATTTGTACATATCCTGATACCAATGGGTTTCTTTTATATATGGACTATATTAGAAATCCATTCTGAATAATCAATAGGCCTGATGAAGCCTACCGCTAATAATTTTTCTAGTTCTTCTTTTACTAATAAGGTGACACGAGGATGCATCTTTCTAAGCTTCTATTTGATAGGCTTTTTCTTTCTGCACAACTACGCTTCTACACCACTAATGAGGGTCTAACCCTAGCATGTCCACATAGGACCAAGAAAATATATATGAAAATTCACACAAAATCATGACAAAGGTCTTTTGTTATTGATTGAAATGAAGCTCCTAACTTAACCATTCTAGGTTGCTCCTTTGTTCCAATGTTCACGTCTATAGTCTCCTCCACTAGCAATTTGGATTCTTCCTCCATACACGTAGGATCGGGGGAGATTAAGATCTTCATCTAAGGGCATCTCAATGAGATTTTCACCCTTAAAGTGGTCACTTTTTATGTCTAGTGATGTTTCCATTTGTTTGTCTGCAAGTGCCTCAAAGAGGTTTTCACTATAGGACTTGGACTTTTTCTTTTTACAAGGCTTCTCTGAGGATATCTTTCCCTTTATTTTCTTTTTATTTTGTTGACCATGAATCTCATCCTCCTCCCCAAAGTACGTGCATGTGTCAAGATTAATGGAGAATCCCTTCTTATGATCACCAACAAGAATGCCATCACGGAGACCCATAAACTCACCAATTGCCTCATCATTCTCAAAGAGGTCAATTGGTACATGTTGTTGTTGGTCCCAATGGACAAGGGAAGGATAAAAAGATTTAACTCAGGAATGGCAAGGGATATGGTTATATATCTGTATTAGAAAATAAGTTCGTAGAGGCAAGGTCTTCATAAAGACTACACATGGTAATATGTTTCGCTTTCATAATTAGACAAACTATCTTCTTATTCGAAGAATTTTATTTGACCTCTGTGGAGGATTGGACCTATATGGTGGGATACCAATACTGTACCTAAAAACCTTATGATGTGGTATTGGAAGATCTTCCCACATACCTTGTTTGTTTATGCCACATCCATATCCTTTGTATCCCATAACATACATCATTTTATTTGGGATAACGTACTTGGGTGATTGATAACATGGAGCCATTTCATCATCCGAAGGTGATGCAACTAGAATTTACCATGAATAACTCAGGCACTTGCACATCACCTAGCCTAAGATGAGCACTCAAAGCGCAAAGGTACCATGCGCCTCTTAGAGTTGCTTGTATAGGATGTGAACATGATGAAGATGTAATGTATTCATATCCATAATTGCATAAATATTCCAGAGCAGGGGAGATCTAGATCTAAAATAATCATGAATTAAGTGATAAATCATAATGAATTTAACCATGCAAGAGTCAATTATAGTGTTTAACACCATTATTCACCCAATGCATTCCATTATATTAAAACACAAGAAATACATAATCTTATTACAATAAGTAGTATCATAATTTTATGCGCCCATAAGATGCAAAAGATAACTCCACAATAGCTCATACATAGTATATATTTAACTACACAAATTAATACGGTTCATATAAGGGTGGGGACTTTCCTTCACCACTTATGCACTTATATAAATAGGTCGCATGCCGAAAATAGTCATGTGCCTTTACAATAACATGCACACATGCAAGTGTGCTAATAATAGATCTCTTAGTTAAGCGAGGAATTAGAGTAATCCTATTATTAACTCGAACTCACACATGGTGCTTAGTAGATGCTCTTCCCAAAATAGCATTTGTGTGTCGTGCTAAGATCCTCTTAGATGCTCCGTATGCTATCTCTAAAAATATTTAGTAACCATGAAAATGGCTAATTCAATTGATCTATCTTTAAGAAAAGTTTCCTTCCTATCCTTTCGCACCTTCAAATATGGCTACCACGCATGAATTTGGGTGCCCTCTCCTTAGTATCATATTATGTCTACTCAAGAAGGTGTGGAATATTGTCAAGCAATTTCTCATATGTAATATACCGTTAAGAGTAAAAATTTTTAAATGTTCTCGTGGTCATTGATATTTTTAGCTAGGCCTACCCCACGTCTTGGGTGAAGAGCAAGTTTGGAAACTAAAAGGGCCTATTGGAGCTTTTATGAATCTAAAGAGTCAACAATAACATTATATTCTCCATAACCATTTGCAACAACTTTCATCTCCCATGAAGAAAAGGAAGAGTTTGATTTAGAAGCACCATCCATATGAGAACAAATGTTTGCAGATCAACGCGTGAGGCAAGAGATCCTTGGATTGAACTTAAACGGCTATTTCGTAGAAGGACATTCAAATATGGTGGGAGAGTAACCTGATAATGCTATGCAATGAGAAAAGGGTTAAGGATCCCCTTGAATGGTAATAGTTTGTCCTTTGTGGTATAAATTTAGACACCAATGGTACATGGAAGGCACTGACCTGCATGGCATGAATCCATGGTGAGATGGAGGAGTATGATTCTAAGGAAATTCCAAATCCAAAACAAGGAAATTGGTGTCATGAGTAGTAGGCCCCACTTCCATAGGAAAAGTGACCATGCCAATTGATTTCCATTCTTCATTATCATAGGCCTTGATGGTGATGACCTTGGGTTCTAGATCAACATTAGTGAAGCCTAGTTTATCAAACTAGTTTTAGAGCACAAATATTAAGGCCCGATCCACCATCCAAAAGCACCCTTTTTATCTTCTTACGATGGAAAATGAATTCAATATGTAAGGGTAGATTATGTGTATGATCCTCTTCAGGAATCTCTTAATGACTAAAGGTTATGTTCTTAGTAGGAGAAATCTACACAACCAAGGCTTGGAAGTGGTATGATCAATATCAACTAACACTCCTGACCCTTTAGCATTTTGCAAAGGATGTCTTTGTGAACATTAGATATTTTAAGAAGGTATAAGATTGAAATATTAGTAGTGGTTTTCTCAAGTTGTTCTAAAACATCATAATGACTATCCTGAGGGGTAGGTAGAGGAGGTTCTGGGATAATGAGGAAAGCATGTCACGTTGCCATGACACACTCTCTCGCTTTAATCTTAATAGTGTTGATATGTTCAATAGGTGGGCTAACACAACCAACTAGAGAATCAAAAGAATGATTGGTTTTGGAAACATAGTTGGTACTCTTTTCTAGGAAGAATGGCCTTGATCCGACTTTTCCTTCCCTTTATTATGCTTAGGGAAAGGTTCCTTGTAAATTCCCAAGTTTTGATTGGAAGACTTTTTAGGTCTCGAGGAATCCATTTCCACATCTCCACTATCGATTAGATCTTATATGGAATGTTTTAACTCTAGACACTTATTAGTATTATGACCCTAACACGTGAAACCCGCAATATTCATTTTCTTGAAACCATTTTGGTTTCATCTCATCATCTTCGTAAGGTACATTGTTTGGGTATTTAACCATGTTTATTGTGTCTAACTATTTTAAGATAGATAACAAATAGTTTGTTAGAGGATGAACTTGTGACATTTATATTCAGGTGCAACAGTTCCTTTGGTAACTTTCAAAAGAGTGTTATTTAGAACTACCTGTACATGTTTAAAATTAGTTATACCATCACCTATAAGTTTTTATTCTTATTTTTAAATAATTTTGGTTTATTTGTAGGATTTGATTTTTGGTTTTTTAGCTATTTTTGAATAGGGTTTTAAGGTCCCTTTGGCTAACAACACTTTTTCGATCTAGCTACATTTTTCTATAACTTCTTTGAAAGTGTTACCACAATGCATTTGTAAGTGGAAATCAATCTCAGGGTGTAGATTAGGCAAAAAAATGACTAGTTATTTCTCTAGTATGGAGCAAGGGAAGCAACTAGCTAACCCTCACCATATTTGTAAGAAACTAGCGAAGTTCTCATTATTTTCATTGTTTTGTATTGCATAATTATATCATGGTGACATCATTTTCCATGTTAAAGGAAAAGTGACGTATAATTTTTTCTATTAATTCCAACCATGTAATGATTGACCCTTTAGGTATGTGTAAAAACCATTCAAGCACTTAACACCCTAGACTCATGGGAAGAGGTGAATGAGATAATATGTGATCTATTGACATGCCATAAAGAAATATTTGACATGGTCTCGTGGATCACCCTTACCTTTATAATTATCGAATTTTGGACAATCAAAGTGATGAGGGAAAGGTGTTATCAACATAGCTCTATCAAATGGGTATGGGCATAGCTTTTCAAAATTGATACTTCTTGTTATGTCCCACATTTCCTTCTAGTAAATAAGTGTGAGCATTCTTTATATATGACCATTCCTAGTCAAATATTTGACCATGTGTAGGTGAAGCAGGCATATATACACGGTTAATCTAGATGTTTCACCACCTTTATTATCGACATATAATTCATGATACGTCTCTTTATGTTTTTCTTAATAGAGTTTTGGTGTAAAAATCTTGATACAAAGCTCTAGGTTTTACTTGTCTTGAGTCTTCGTAGGCTCTTTGTTAACATGTGAGGATAAACTCACAATTGGTGAGTAATGACTTGTATTTTTTGTTCTATTATAACCTCATTATTTTGTGTCTCTATGATTCTCACGAGCAAAGGGTTATTCATGATCAACATGTTCCTCATGATCCTTGCAATGAATTTTAACCATAGGGATGTGATAACCACCATTACTTTGAGAAGGCACTTCTTCCTCATTTCGTATGGTCCAGAAGTAGAAGTGTGTCCTGGGTTTAGGATTCCATCAACATTGTGAAGAGGACACTCTACTTCTTCTCCATGAACCATGTTTGTGAGGATATTAGGATCAAATGTAGGTGGAAATTTAGCCCCTAATTCTATGACGTGCATAAGGACTTCATCCCTATTTTGGAATAAGAAGTTATCCATGTGGGGGATCAAATTCAAAGTCATTCCGAGGATAATTCCCCTCGTCACCACTATGGTCAACCATGTTATTATCTTCAAAAAGAGGGTTTAACTTGTCATTAAAAAAGGGTTTGACCCTAATATTTGATGCCCCATCCTTGTCATAGGAGGCATAATGAGAAATATTTTACTAAGGTTGATTAAAATGGACCCTAGGTAAAACCAAGCAATGTAACGACGTCAGATCATCACAAAGAATGTCAAATAATGAATGGAAAATAATCCGAGAATCAAGGCAATATGAACCAAGGATACCAAAGAATAAATAATGACACACTAATATGGAACCATATAGTAAGAAGTATCTAGGACAAATCAATCAAGTACAAGACCAAGATCTAATCACAAGAATAACTACTCCCTACGTTCTCAAAGATAGGTTTGGTGTAATAATGACAACACACAAAGTCAATACTTAGATCAAGTTTGGAATAAACAAGACCTAAGTACTAAGATGGTGTTGACATGATTTCCAAACAAGGTATACTTAAACAAGTTTAAACACCCACAAAGTCCAAGTATTGAAAATGGAAGCTACAAATGCAAGCAGCGCAACAACACAATTTGGACACATTAATCAATATTTGTAGACAAAGCAAGATATTAGTATCAAAATGATGTTGACACGATGTAAACAACATAATGACAACACTTTTCAAAACTCAAGGCAATGTTGGAATAAAAACAAGGTCTAAGTATATCAAGAAGTTGATAGTTATGCGAGCAAGCAACATAACAATACAATTTAGAGACTTAAATCAAGTTTCACAAAGGAAACAAGATGTAAGTATAAAAATTATATCAATATGATGCAAAGCAACATAACAACTCAAGAGGAAGTCAATGATGAGACAACCTAACTATGAGAAAAGAGTCTTGATGTGGGTATTAAGACAAGGGCCTACCAAAACATGAAGATGTACCAACACTTTCAACACTCACATTCTAGCATTGCAACCTAGTCATGTGAGTAGAATACAAAAGTGGTGGACACGATTATTTATGGCGGTACCACGTATATATGATTTCTTTTTCCCAAATGGGAAACAAGAAAATAAAGGAGTAGACTAAGTGGTGATGAAAAATACTTAGCGTAACTTTGGTAGAGTTCACCTGTCTTTATGACAAGATAAAAACTAGGAAAAGTGATGCCTTGTAAGTTTCATGATGAATAACACATGGCTTCAACTTTGATGGACTCTCCCTTGTTCGAATAACAAGTTTTTGACTTCAAAAAAGTTTTTGCTTTATGAGAGCTCTTTGGAACACGATGGATAAAGTAAATTTGGCCCCAATGCCAAATGGTTCACCTAAGATTTTGTTGACAAAATCACCAATTCTTGCCTAGAAGAGGTACACATTTCTAGTAAACTATACAATGGACCATCACCCCATAATCAAATTAATTAATGGGGCCTCATATGGGAAACATGAAGCTTTTCTTACATGGGTTTTCAAATATTCAAGTGGGTAGCAGGGCACTTCCCATTTCATACACTAGTTCTCTCAAGGTGTGGACTACTTTGGGGTTCCTATGGTAATCCTCATAATGAATTTTATGGCTTGTTCCAAGATACTTCTGTAGACACCCTAATTTCACATATGTCCTAAATCAATTAATTTCCCTACCTCATTTCCCACAAAATACACTATGAATTAATCAAATATAATTTAATTAATTATCCATTTTAAATCCAAAAATAACCCAATCCTCACCACATGTCATTATTCTCCATGTTTTTCTACTATTGAATTAAAAATTCAAAATCAAATCCTCACCCACTCTTCGTGGTCCCCACTCACCTAAAATCCTCCACTTATGAATTAAAAATCTAAAATCAAATCCTCACCCATTCTTCATAGTCCCCACTCACCTAATCTTTCCCACATTTTCAAACCATGATTACTTAAATTATTCTAAGTTAATCACTCCCCCAAGCTATAAATACAACCTTACCCCTCCCCTCTAAAGACACAAAGAATAAGCTTGAATGCCCTATCTAAGTTCTTGCATCCTTTGAGCAAAGAACATCCTTCTACCTCATCCTAATGCTCAAATAGCCTCATTCTGAAGCACCCCAAATCCATAATCCTTTTTCCCATCTGGTGCAAAGTAAGTGGATCGTTGTTGCAGGAAGGCCTTGCTCGTATTGAGAAAAGCACCTACATACCATGTAATTAGGGCTTAATCCAAGTTTCATATCCTATTCTAAGGTTTGCTATGGAACAAAAGGAGGAGGTATGATTGTTATTTATTTTTACTTCCTTGTTAGTAATGTATTTTTCCTAGCTTTACACTACCCACATTTAAAGCATACGGGTTTTAACCCTTAACCAAACCTCGTAAATACAATGTTTTGAATGAAGTGGTATGTTTTTTTATATTTTGATCAAAATGTGGTTTATCACACCATAAGAAATCTACAACACATGTGTATTAGTATTATTTAGATAATTTTATTTGATAAGCAAGTATGGTCCTTCACTCAAACAATTAGTAATTATCCAAAAGATATACAATATTATGAAAGAGGATTAAATGTTGTTTTTGGTTCTCAAGATCGTCCAAGGATGCAAGAGAAGAGCATACACAACAAGTAACCCAACTAGATAACAATGAAAACCTTTTAAAATCAAATATCTACAATAATTCTTGGTACAAAGTTCATCTAAATTAATCCAGTGCTTTAGAAAAATGAAAACTAAAGTTTTTTTTATTCTCAAGATCACACAATGGTGCAAGAGAAGAGCATACACAAGATTTAGCTTAACTCATATCAATGAAAATATTTTAAATCAAAGGATCATAACAATGCTTTATAAAAGGTTCATTCCCTTAAGTACAAAAATTAATAATGAAATTTCCCACTTAATCTAAATGTTTAGAAAAAGGTCTAAAGTTGCTTTTGATTCTCAAGATCACACAATGGTGCAAGAGAAGAACATACACAAGCTTTAGCCAAACTCATAAAAAGCATGGAAATCCAACACTCATCAAAACATTATACATGTTAGAAAAATGAACTAAGTCAAAAAATTGAAAGAACAGAAGTTAGAAACCTTGCAAAATTCCAAAAAGTGTCAAAAATAAAAATATGAAATCACTAGAAACCCTAGCAAAAATTTACACAAAGCATGTTAGCGCAAGCCTACTTAACAATAGCACAATCCTAAGCACAAGTAGTGCAAGAATCTTAATTCTAACATAGGCATCTTCACAAAAATGTAGGTTTGAGATAGAAAACATAGAGCAATGAAAAAAAAAGTGTCACGCGAGCTCGGGCAGAGAGATGGTAGCACAAGCTTAACCACAATAATGCAAGCCTAACATAGAGGATCCAAATTTTACTTTAACATATGCATAGGCTAAGAGACACTAGCACAAACCTAAGAATGTAGCGCAAGCCATACAATGGTAGTGCACACCTTTTGATAGTAGCACAAAGGGTTTGACACTAGCGCAAGGCACCTGCAGAACTTCAAAAATATGTGATTTCGACAAGAAAAATGTCAAAAAGCTCAAAATTTATTAATTTTCTACAAATTTGACAAAGACCTCACCTCCTTGATTCTCGCAAAGAATACAAAAAAATCCAACTCAACTAATCTAGTTAGAAAACTCTAGTCTAATCTAGAAATGTAAAAATGAGGGTTAGTAAGCAAAAACTTGACATTAATCTACAAAGCTTAAAATCGACCCTAAGAGATAATGGAGTAGGTCCCATCGGGCATGCCAAATGTAGCATAATAAAATAACTAAGCTATGGAATGAAACTAACACCAAGTAGCTTCAAAACAAATTTAATCTAATAAGAACATCAAGATAATATCTTAAAGGAATTAGCTAATTATTGCATAAACATGAATGAAATCATCTAATGCTAACCATTCCTATTATTAAATGTATGATTACTTCTAAACATGAGCCTCTTTAGATCATGAGTAATAAAATTTGTGTGTTTGATCTCCAAAGAGAGGGAAGGATCTCACCAAGAAATGGCTACAAGGCCATACTTAGATCTTCCTTTCTACTCAACAATGGTAGAATGGATGCACAAGATGAAGTAGCTATTCCAAAATAATGGAGAAGGCTCTTATCATATGTCTTATATGAAATACTAGCAAAAGTATGGTGTAGGTGTGAAATAATGTAGGAGGGTCCTTTATATAGCTTTCCTATTTGGGAGAAGCTTGCAAACTAGTGCATGTGGGATAAAGGATAAAGTAGATTTAGAAGAGATAAGCTTGATTAGAAGAATTAACAAACAACTCATGGGAGTTGGGGGTGCTTTAATTAATCAAATAGGATTAATTAATAGGCTAGGATAAGCTTAGAAAGCCTTTAGAGATGATTTGGAGGGAAATGGGGTGATTTTGAATGGTTGAAAGGGGTTTTAACCAATAAGAGGGTTTATTGATTAAATACAAGGGTAAATAGGCTTAATTAACTAATAATAGCTAATTGTTTGATCAAAAGAGGATTATAACTAATGAAGTGTCGTTAATTGGCATCCGGAGTGAAGTAAAGGCTAGTTAATTAACAAAGTGGCGTTAATTGACCAAAGTTGAGGAAAACGTTAGTTAATTAGCAGAAAATCACTAATTATATTGGAAATGATGGGAAAAAGAGTAATTAGTGCAATCTTATTATTAGAACTGCGTAAGTGGATTTTAGGTGTCTATGGGGGGTAAATGTAGACACAAAATCATGCACTTTAGGTAATTATCTAGTCTCGATCACATACTACTATTTACATTATTCCTAAGTAAGAAAAGTACTAATCAACCCATGTCTTTGGCCACCTTTCTTTTCTTTATGCTTCTGCTTTTAGTCTTACACTTGTACTTGCTAAGTCTGTCTTTACACCTTTTGACATTTGTCATTTTAGACACTAGCACCCAACCGGGACGTTAATGGCATGGGCACCCCCATCCCCTTTAGGAATCCTTGTCCTCTTTGTACTTTGGTCACACTTTTTGGGTCCTTTTTAGTTGTTTGAGCATCTTATATTTTTGTTAGTCGGTCTTTTTGGGGTTAATTATGAAATTCAAGCAAGGGAATCATATAAATATAAAGTTATGTGATCATAATAAGGGACCAAGCACTAAACATCTACTATCTCCACCTAAGGTTGCATCCATCAAAGGCATTTATAGCTCTATTTACATCCATCTAGCTCCATCACAAGGGACACAAGGATGGTTCATCTACATCACACTTCATAGGAGGGGAGTCTATTGTTTCCATGCACACATTATTTACATTCTACATCTAGTTACTTTCTCACTACTCATAAAGTGTGACTGGCACAAGAGCAACCTAGGGCACAATTCCATACACACACACCTAAAAATACATTGGGTTTGAGATGTAGTGCAACGCTCAGTGATAAGTCCATCAATTTGGTAGTTGAGGACAGTCTGAACCCTTCATATGCATCTTTATTTTTTTATGGTTTTGATGCTTTGCTTGGGGTTTTACAGGTGATTTATCCATTGCAGGTTTATAGTGACATCTAACAAAGTTCAACAACATACATGCGACAAGAATCAAAGAAGTACAAACACCTAACGACCATATCGGAACTAGGTTCTGACCATTTCTATAGACCATGGCACCTAAAAATCAGACCAGGGTGCCCACGGGTGCTCCTATCCCTCTCTAGAACCCCAATCCATCCAAAACACTCATATCTATAACTTTAAGGGCTTCACGTGCAATGGCCCTCCAAATTTGTTCAATCGGTCTCATCATTGTGACACGGTCTAACAACCTCTATGAATTAGCTAAGGATCCTCTAACCCTCTTTACACATTAGGGTTTTATATTTTCATTCCTTAGTTGCTTGCATGTATTATTTCAATATTTAAGTATTCATCTATTTTACTACAAACTTTCATTAGATTAGGCTTATAATTTACATTTTAGTTTAATCAAATGGTAAAAGATGTGAGGGGTACATTGAGTGGTTGAAGCTTTCCATTATGAGTGATCATAGAAATGTGAGAAGAAGAATCAAAAGATGAAGATGTGATAGGCAAACTAGGTATAAATGCAAAAGAAATAGGAGGTGGTACACTAGATGGAATAGAAATAGCAACATGAATATCATCGCGAGAGGAAGAAGAGGAGAGAGATGGAGATGAACATGGAATATGAGCAGAAATACTAGCATTTGAAGTAGAAGACATTGTAAGAGGTGAGCTAGTAGGAATGGCAGAATCATCATGAATGCTATTAGAGGAAACCTCAAAAGTAGATGAAAGCAGAGTGGAAAATTCACATTCAACAGTCTTAAGCAAAGTAGAATCATTACTAACATGTTCATGCTCAGACATATCATCAGTGTCAGACAAAGTTTCACATGCAAGTATTTCATCAAGTGTGTCATCAACATAGAGTGAAGTAGGAGAAGAACTAACATGAGATATATCTTTACAATCATTAGAAGCATGTTCAAAAATAGGAGAAACATGAGATATAACTTTACATTCATCTTGACTAGTATGATAAATAACATCATGTGCATGTACATTTTCATCATGATTTTTATCTACACTATCACAATCAAGACCAAGAATATAATCAATAATAGCATCATCAAGAGTTTCAGCAAAAATAGAAGAAGGTGGAGTAGTCCTAGTGCCTATGGAATAACAAGGATTACATCCAAAAAAATTTATTTGTTAGGAACAATGCTAAGAGTAGAGTGTTCAAAACTAGTAGGAATTATGTGTTCATTAGAATCAAGAAATATTTGTACATTATAATAAAATTTAGCATAACGATAAAGATGAAGCAATTCAGCCTCAACAACATCATCAAGGATATGATTAACACTCTCATGATGCATAGCTTGCATAGGAGAAGAAGATCTACTTGTCACCACTAGGGTTTTGTGGATCCAATGGCAAGGAGTTCTAACATACGGGTTCACCAAAATGATTCAATAAAATATGAAATATTTGATTAAAATTTGATTTTAGAAACCACTACGATGATGTATAATAAGATACGAGTGCTAAGCAATTTTAAAATGTAACTATGAAAGCAAGTGAGACAGGTAGGGCACTTATCTTGATTTTTCTTATCTCAAAGTGTGTTCGGCCTGCATTTGGTGATGAAAATGTTGTGAAAGAGTATTGGAAATGCTCAATAAAATATTTATAACTCACAAAATGGTTGGGACATGAGCGCCTGGGTAGGGGTGAGGGTTCATGGGGTGCTCTGTCTCTCATAGCCCCGAGTCTACTATAAATCTCAGAATCTGATTTCTTTAGTGTCGCTAAGGTTTCACACTTGTTTTTCGATGATCGCTTGTGTGTCGCACTTGGATCGCTAAGGTACCTATAAATTTACAACACAAATAATCTCCTGTAAAACCCCAAATTACATCAAATCCTAAAAAATAAAGATGCAAAATGGGGAGTTAGACTATCCTCGACTGTCAACAAAGTGAACTTATGACCAAGCGCTACACTACATCTCTGACTCCCTGTATTTCTATGTGCTTTTGTGTGTAAAAGTGCTCCTAAGTTGTCCTTCAGGCTTTGTGACGCCAAGATAGCAGGCTAAAAGCTAGATATAATGCAAATGTGTAGATGGAATTCAACACTTCCCCTTCCTATGCAATGTATGCTGAGTAAAAATCCAAAAGATGCAGTTCCTTTGATATTATGTAGATCGATAGCCCTTGAGAAAATTGCCCGCCATTATAATGGTATGTATGTTCTATTTATATATGGATCTCTTGCTTCAATTTCGATACTAATGACACGACATGCCGACTAGGATCTCGAGATAGAGTAAGAAAACTGAAAAATGCCAACTACAAATGTCAAAATGTGTCCAAGAACAAAGAGGACAAGAGCACTAAGCCTGGACCTGGAGCGCTAGCGCTAGTGTCCTGAGACAACTAATGACAAATGTGAGAATACTAACATACAGGGATCCCTGTGACTCGACCAGAAATGGGTGCAAATAAGAGAGGTGAGATATAAAAACAATAGAGATACTCAAAAGCATGCAAGTAGACTGGACAATGTGTCACTAGTGAATACTTTTCTTACTCAAGATTTGTATATAAAACAACATACTTGGCAAGTAGTATAGTAAATAGTAGTAAGTGCATGATTTTATGTCTACATAAACATCTTGGATCTTCATAGGCCATATTTGTTTGGAGAAGAGATCTAAGAGAATATCTAAAGAGGTAAATGAATAATCCCCTTATCTCGTAATAAGGATAGAATCTAAAAACAAATGGTCCTCAATCTCAAGCTTGAAAGAGAAAATATAACAAGTATAATGCTCTCAAGGGATGTAGTGGTCTATCTCAATATAAATATGATGGGAATAAACTCTAAGTTGAGAAAGTGAATCTCTCAGGTTGCAAAGTAATCGTAGTTTTATGTATCCTAGATGTTAGATGAACACATCACTAAAATGAAGATATAAATTTGAATAGTATTGAATTTTTAAGGCAAACGGTTCTTTAGATTGAGTCCATGTGGACTTGAGATATGATTTGTAAATATTAGCATGAATGCAATTATTTATCTCTCTCAGGGAGACAAGGAGCATCCATGGGAAAGCTATTCGGAGGTGGTCAATCAATATCAAGATCAACAAGTTGAAGCGATAAAGAGGCTCTCACATACCAACATGCATCAAATCCATGCTTAACCTGCTCCATAATTGTGTAGAATTTTATTATTATTTATAATCTGGATCATACCAAGTAATATAATATTAATGTGATATAAAATGTTGATATTTTAAAATATATAATATATATAATTTATTTCAAAAGTCGTGTCTTCATGTTATGGAATTATAAACATTTAAAGATGATATCCATGTATTTTTTAGTCATTAATTTATATATTCTTAGTATACAATCTTATTTGTTGATTGTTGATCCAAATTAAGCATTATTAGCAAATTTTGTCGACTTTCATTAATTTGTGTTCTTCTTCTCAACCCCTGGCTCTTCATTGCTCTCATGTTTCAAGATGTATCTAAAGCATCCACAATGCTTTTAACATTTATCACGAGTGTCATCAATATTTTTGGGACCTTACTTTTGTCTTTATTTGTTTTGGAGGCACCCATCTCCTTTGTCTTATCTTTCACTTTTATTTATTAAATGTCCATTATACACCACCATGATGTTATTTTGAATTCAATTTTCGATAAATACATATGTATTATAGTTTATTGTCATTAGAGATTCATAAGACATTATCAACATTTTTAGGACTCATGTCCTTTCAAAAACAAATAAGAAATCCTTAGAGAATTTATCATTGTCTAAAGATAACATTTCTTGTGGAGCATATATATACTCAAACTAGGATTTTTATATGTTAAAGTTATTTCTATTTATACAATTTACTCTTTCTCATATTTTATATTACAACTCCCACTCGAGGGTCCTACCATTTAGACATCATTTGATCCCTATTAATCCTCAATATAAGTCCCTTAATCACTTTGTTTTCCATAAGTTTATAAATATTAATGAGTGCAATTAGAATGGTCATATGAAAAGGAAGAATGTCTAATTTGGAGGAATGTATGTATCACACAACACATATCAAATAAAGGAAACAAAAAATATGACCAGATGAACGTAGTCATAAATTTACTTTAGGAAATGTCTCTCACTTTTCGAATCATCCCCAATGCTCAAGGTTACTATTTGGATCATTCTTAACACTTTATTCATTGAAATATTAGTGTATCCATATTTCTAGGTGATGTTGTTGACACAATTGTATGTGGATTTTCCAATTCAAGCTAAAACGACTATGTTCATATTGTGATTGATTCAATATATGTATCAAAAACTATATGGATGTCATACTAAATTATTTATAAGTAGTTAACTATGCATTATTGTTCTTTTGTACATGTGCGTTGTGATGCTTAATATAAATTATTTTGGTTAACATTACTAATGCACCAAGTAAACTACATTTTTCACTCTTTGCAATACTTTGCATAGTATTTTGTTTAACAAAAATTAATGTAGTTTTCAGATAGCTTGTAAAATTATTTTATAATGACGATGAGTTTGTTTCCCCTAAAGATCTCAGCCCTCTTGTTCCAAAATTTAGACACCTATATTTGGCAATTAACCACTCAATAATGTCAATATTTGCTTAATCCCTAAACCATGACTTGTGCACCCATTCTGAACCTAATTATTATATCCCTAGTATTATCATAATCCTTTCTCTCTCTCCATTATATTTATTATTTTCTAGCATAATAGCTTCCATTAGATAAAATATTCTAGTCATCTAGATAAGCATGCACATAAAATTTCATCCTCGCAAATGGCCAAATAGTTTGGTCCAAAACTGGTGGTTTCATTCTAGCCTCTCCAACGATCATTTTTTCAATTTAATATATTTTATGGGTCATTACTTTCCTCATGGGTCGGCATGAGTATGAAACTACACATACAAAACCATATATAAGCAAGTCAAATGACTCATTTACTCGCATGACACTTTTAAGCACTCGTTGAGTTCAAAACTATGAAAATGCATTCAAATATATCGTAATTTTTCCTAAAGTAACAACACATCGAGAGAAATGCCTACGCAAGTCTGAAGTACTTCGAACTAGGTTCTAGATTCGAGCTTCCCAATCCAAAAAATCAAAACCAGTTAAGCTAAGTAATCAAACCATTAAACCATTATAAGTAATCAAATTGTCAAACCATTATCAGTGATATAAATATATATATAATATATATATATATATATATATATATATATATATATATATATATATATATATATATATATATATATATATTATACACCTCATTTTTTATGATTGGTAACCATTTCTCTTCAGACATTAGTTGTTGATAAATTTTCCTCCCGAGCAAGTACCCCAAAGGGCCTGCCAGATTGGGGTGTGATCAAACTTGCTCACGTGGGACTAGACCACAATATTTGAGAGATGTTGTTATCATGTCATAGTTCTATAAGCCTTGCCTAGTTTCTTCTATTTGTTCACTCATTACATTTTTGTGTTTACTTTTCCTATTATGCTCATTTGTTTGCATTAATTACATGTTATCATCCCCACTTTTGGTCTCCTGGACCTTCATCACTTTCTCCATTTACCTTATGGCTTCCACTTCATATTATTTTGCACCCCTTTATCCTTAGGGTTCCCCCAAGACTAGTGTCGTTGTCTGTGGGTGATGGTGTCACGTTTAGTTTTTCTATAGCCGATGCCATCACCCATGAGTGATGGCATCAAGTATATATACCCCTCCCCTTTTCTAATTTAGATCACCAGTTCATCATTAATTGATCGTACACAAAGGTACCACTTGTTCGCATATTTTACTATTTTGCACCTACTTTTTGGACTTGAGGATTTGTAGCTTACCCTTTTACATTTGAGTCACCATAATGAGTTAGGGATGGAGTTATTATTTTTGAGCTTTCCCTTCTCCACCCATATATATTCTCTTTCATTGTTGTTGTCTTTAAGGAAGACTATGCATCAACATTCACACACAAGCTACAAGTAAGTATTTAAAACACTTCTTAGTCTTTTGTCTTGTACTTATATATTTTTGATTGGTCATTCATTGTTATAGACTAGAGTAGATGTATATTTTATTTGATCTATTGCATTGTATTATTATATCATGCCCCTTGGATTTATCTATTCTCGATTACTACTATTTTGAATCCTAGTAGGATACCTATCTTTATCTTAGGTATAGCCTTGGAAAACTATATCTATCCTAGGGTTAGGGTCACTATCATCTAGAATTATGATACTAGCACTCCTTGATCACCTCTAGTATCTACTTCGTGTGTTCAGATATATATTTGATCCCTATATTTGATAACACAAATGTGAAATTATCTTTTCCCATCATACAATCAAAGTGAACCCGACATGAATCTTTCTCTACCCTAAATTAGGTTATATTCACTTTGATTTTCAATTTTTCTTAATTTTCTTACACAATCACCACTATGAAAATTCTACTTCACGATCGATTTGTTTATATATCATTCACTCTACCTTGACACCATCATCCCCTATACATATTTACATGCTCGATCCTACATCATTTGAGGTAAAATATCATGGGGCACACTTTTGATGAAAAGTATCTCATATTATATTAAATACAACATGATACAAAATAAATTTTCAACAAAAAGTGGGTGGTATGAGAGCATGCCCCAAAAATACCAACAAACTAGGCCGAGCCTAAGAGAAGAACGAAACACTAGGCAACGCCTAAGAGAGCATCAAAAAGGAAAGAGAAGAAACAAGTTGCCACCACAAAAATTCTAGCCGAAGGTCGCGATCATTGGGCCAACCACCACTAGGGAGGTCATTTCCGTATCGAAATATCCCATCCCAAACCAAAAGGGGCCTCCTCTTAAACTTCAATCACCACCCATTTGGGAGAGATAAGTAGAACCCGTGGGAACTTATTAGAAGGTGGGGGTGGAGGTGGTAAATTCCACCCGTCTTACGTGAGGTGAGGCACACTTTCATTGGCATTGGCCATAGTAATAACATCATCAAAACTAGATAATAACATGACTTACATCATTACTAAAATCAAATACTAAGAAATAGTGAGTTGTTACTCTATTACAATTGAAACACCCTAAGATGATCTTCTCATTTATCATCAATCTACACATCTTCTATACCTTTTTCTCCATTATCTAACACAATCAACCATTATGCAGTCAACACATGATTGATCTCACTTACACCTACTCTTTCTACTTTTAATGCCATCGACCAATATGGGTTAGTCCATTCTCCTCCCAATGGTATTGAGCTTTATGATCCAACCAAATTGATCCCATTTGCACGCACAACAACAAGTGATTGCATATGGTAGAGACTCAAATATTTTATCCTACAAAGATCATCAAAAACTCAACAACGATGAAAATTACACACCCAATAAGGAGGGACACTTAATCAATTTTTATCAAGATATGGGTCTCATAAAAGAAATAGTCTTGAAACCTCACTCAAAACCCATTTATTACAATAAGCCTCCTAGAGCTAGAGAAAATTTATTCAGTTACAAATACACTTTTATAAAACATTAATAACAAATGTTCTTCATTTAGTGGCCCTAATCCACCAATTCATTCTAATCTCATGATTATCAAGTTGTTGGATCAAATGGTCATTACACAATTCTCCACTAATTCTAGACGTTTCAAATAAAAATAAAATTTTCAAAATGGTTTCTCAATCATCACAAGTCATTATAGGTCCTAATGAACATTAAATACCTCATTTACCTTCGATAGTAACAGAATCCTATCCCTCCTCCTTTAGTCTACAAAAATGTTCTCCAAATATTGAAAACAAACCCCTAGCTCCTTACATAGATTCCATGGATATAGGGGGTATTATTGGTGTAGGATATTATTTTCCTCATATTTATTTACTTGGAATAAATCCTCACCCTTGGTGACTCATCTTGCTTAGGTGTATTGAGTGTCATAGGAGTTACTATGACATGTCATAATGTGTCATATTGTGTCATAGGAATTACATTCCCATTATGGAGTGTAACACACCTTCCTATTCTAGGAATATTTTCATGGAGGAGTTACACAACACTCCTATTTATACACACCACTTGAGCTATTGAGAGGTTCCTGATTTTACACCATTCTTCTTTTGTGAGTTAATTTTATATTACATTACTTGTTAGATCTTTTTGGAATTCATGTAACTAAATGTGTGCAATCATTCTTTATTATATATTTTAGTGGAAACTCCAATAGATATAACCTATCATTTATTATGATGGGCTAATTGATCTAACCATCTATCTTAAAGACTCTATAAAGAGTGGATTCAAACCAATACCTATGTTACAACTAAGCTCCTGCAAAAAATGTAGGAGATGCTTTAGAATGGTATAATCAATTCCCTTCACACTTTATTTTCAATCTAGAAATTTTATTTTGAGCCTTAGTGAAGTGGTTCCAACAATATGATCTTCCTAAAAATACATTTCAATAATTCATTAATTTGAAACAATCCCCTAACAAACCAGCCCATGATTTCATCAAGTGGTGGAAGATTTTATCTAATCAATCCAACCATCATATGAATAATAAAAATATTTGTAAAATATTCCTTAAGGATATGATTTATAATCTCCAATATACGGTATGATCCTTCTCTCACATGATGTTAGAAGAGGCTTTTGAGAAGGACAAACAACAAGACTACCTAATGTGAGAATTTAAATAACCATCTCAACATTCAACCACCCTTACATCAACATCTAACACCATTAACCCTCGAACCCTTTCTAAAGGAAAATCTATAACACATTTCTCTTCAAACAAAGATAGTTAAAGTGTTATTTCTCCTAACCCACACCGCTACACCCTTAATCATATATCTTACTTTGGATGTATATAGTTGAATTGTGGCTATCATAACTTCTTATCATTATGTATCTCTTTTGTATATGTTATATTATCATTAGTGGGTCGTCCTGGTGTTGTCCATAGCATAGGAATAGTATATATAGGGGTTAGTTGGTAGTAGTTGATCATCATATTGAGCATTTGAGTCTTATTGTTTGGTTTGGAGGTTTCCCCTCGAAGTGGCTAAGCTATTCTACTTGCATATTGAGATCATTTATCTGAAATATTGTGTTCATTGGTGTTATATTGTTGCTAATAATAAGATTTATACAAGTAATTCCATTACAAGTGGTATCAGAGCTTGAACTCGGCCAACGCTACGTCAAACCCTAATTGTGAAGGTTCGGCCATATCTCAAAATTGGTAGCTAATTTTTCTACATTTTTTTGGCATGGTGAAATTAGTCAAGTAAGCTCCTCCAAATTTTAAGAATTTTTGACTTGGTTTGCAAAAGTTATAGTAGTTTTATGTTTTTTCATAATTCGGCTACCTAGGGTGCAATTTGTGGAATTTTTCAAATTTATTTACATTTCCAGAAAGAAGATTAAAAATTAATTTGAGTTTGTTCTTTGAGTTTTTTAAAATTGCACCTAATTCCTATTGAAATCCCAAACCCTAAATTTTGACCTTGATCCCTAAATCCTACCATTTTGGGGCATCATGGCTGGGCCTTCGACAAGAGGCAAAAATAATCCCATCACTCCTGTAAAACCCCTGACAAGGATGAGATAATAGTTGAGGAGTTAGAGTTAGAAGGGGTATCTACAGAGTCCTCAAGGTTAGGGTTTACTTCAACTGGACCATAAGGTCAGCCTATCTTGAGTTAGAGTTGCGAAACCTCGAGGGTAGAGTGGCCAAAAAGAAGATGTAGACAAGATTGGACAACGATTAGAGGATTTCATTCAACAATTTAGTTACAATATAATGGGTCATCATATCCTTCCTAATCAGCCACAACTCAATCATACTCATATTAACCAAGGTCGATCTTCGATCAAAGTAATAGATAAACTAGTTAGGGTGGATTTGCAAGCATGACCAATCTAAATACAAATACTCTACAAGCTCGTAACATGATTCCAAAAGTGGAAATGCATAAGTTTTATGGAAATGATCCACTCAATTGATTAACCAGATGGATAATTTCTTTGATCTTCATCAGATTCCATCGGGACAAAGGGTTACCATGGCATCTTTGTACCTCGAACCTGACCAATTCATTTTGTATCGATGGTTATGTGATCAAAGGCAAAAGAGTGGCCTCAATGTTACAAATTATTCACGAAGAGTTGTAATTACACTATAGTTATAGTGTGTCAGAGAATCATTTCAGTCAATTAGCAAAGCTAAGACAAATAAGAACAATCAAAGATTACATCCATCAATTCCAAAACCTTTCCTTACGGGTGGAAAATATTCCTGAAGAGAATTTGAATGAATTATTTCTTGGGGTCTTAAAGAACACATTGAGACTGAGGTGCATATGTTTAATCCTCATAAGGTTTCAGATTCTATGATCATGGCATGTAGGGCAGAGGAAAAATTTCTTTCGAGTAGGAAACAAACTGTTAGTAATATCAGAGATCGTAGCACCTTTCCACCATCACTCGCTTGGCCAATTAGAATGACACGCAAAAAATTTGAAGAAAAGAGAGCCAAAGGGTTATGTTTTAATTGTGAAAATAAATTTGGACAGGACATAAGTGTGTTGAAAAGAAGTTGTTCTACATTAAGGGGCCTAATGAAGAAGAAGAAAATGAAGAAGACGAAGAGGTAGAGCAAGAGGAGGAATTAGGAGATCCCCAACCAACAATATCATGCCATGTAATTTCAGGTATTAGCACTCCCCAAACTCTCAAAGTAGTTGGATTCTTAAAAAAATAGAGGGTAATAGTGTTGATTGATTAGGAAGTACTCACAACTTCATCAATCATAAGTTGGTATGCTTGAACTACTTTGTTTATCCAGCTCCAAAATGTCAAGTCATGATCATTGATGGGAAAATTGTTAGTTGTTCAGAAAATTCCATAACATTAATCTCACCATGGGATATTACTTGCTAACTAGCAATATGTATGCCATTTCCATGGGAGGAGTAGACATTGTGTTAGGAGTTCAGTGGCTTACCACCTTGGGAACCATTGAAATGAATTTCCAAGATTTTTTCATGTAATTCCAATCATAAGGGAGGAATTTTAAACTAAAAGGATTAAGAGAAAAGTCCCCATAGATGGTAAGTTCTCATCAAATGCAAAAATTCTTAGAAAAGGTGCTGAGGGTTTGTGGCACAACTATTTTCATTGGAAGCACATCATTCAAATACATTTATACCCACAGATATGCAAGTAGTTATAGATGAGCACTTAGTGGTGTTTGGAGAAATGCCAAAGGGTTTACCTCCAAAAAGAGACCATGACCATGCCATCCAGCTAGTACCAGGGAGTCAACCACCCAACATCAGACCTTATAGGTACCCCTATATGCAAAAGAGTGAGATTGAGAAGATAGTTCAAGAGATGTTAGAAGTAGGAATTATTCTTCATGGTCGAGTGCTTAATCTTTCTCATGTTGTGATGGTATGGAAAAAGATGAAAATTGGCATATGTGTTCGAAAAACTAGGAACTCAATAAGTACACAGTTAAAGATATTTTTCCTTTTCCTATTCCTATAGTTGATGATTTGCTAGATGAGTTACATGGTGTTGTTTATTGTACAAAACTTGACTTTCATTCTAGATATCATCATATTAGAATCGGGATGAAGATATTCATAAAACAACCTTCGGGACAATGAAGGACACTATGAGTTCTTGGTAATGCCTTTTGGACTAACAAATGCACCATCTACATTTCAAAACTTGATGAATTCCATCTTTAAGCCATTTTTGTGAAAGTTTGTTTTAGTTTTCTTTGATGATATATTAATCTATAGTAAAACATGGGAACACCTACATCATGTAAATAAGGTGTTGGAAACTCTTGAACAACATCAACTTTATGCAAAGCCTTATAAGTGTTCTTTTGGTGTCAAGGAGGTTAAATATTTGGGTCATATTATCTCTTATGAAGGAGTTAAAGTGGATCCTAACAAGATAAAATCCATGCTTGAATGGAAGGTTCCCAAAACCCTAAAAAATCTTCAAGGTTTTTTGGGGCTTACAGGTTATCATCGTAGATTTGTAAGGAATTATGGCAGCATCACAACGCCACTCACTAATTTATTGAAGAAGGACTCTTTCCATGGGAATGATCAAGCTACTACAACATTTGAGAAGTTGAAGGAGGCCATGTGCACCACTCAGTTCTAGCCACCCCAAATTTTTCCAAAACATTCATTGTTGAATGTGATGCTTCAAGGTATGGTATGGGGTAGTACTCATGCAAGAAGGTCGATCCATTACTTTTGAGAGCCGCTTTAAGTCAAAGGTAAGAATATATATAAACCATTTTATTAAAGAAATGCTATCCATACTTCATGCAATGAAGCAATGGAGACCATATCTAATGGGCAGACATTTCAAAGTAAAGACAAATCATGATAGTTTGAAATACTTCTTAGAGAAATGTTTATCATCTGAAGAACAACAGAAATGGGTCTCAAAAATGTTGGGTTATGATTTTGAGATAATATACAAGAAAGGGAAAGAGAATGTAGTTGTTGATGCTTTATCTCAGAAGGATGAATCATCCAAGGCATTGTTGTGTGCCATATTTGTATTATAGGAGGATTGGATAGAGGATGCCAGGTCTGAATGGAAAAATGATCCATGTACAAAAATCTCATTTAGAATCTCCAACAAGATCCAAGCATGTCAGAAAAATTTATATGGAAAGGAGATGATTTATGGTATAAAGATAGATTATATCTATGTAAGAATTCAATCCTTAAAAATAGGGTTCTATATGAGCTCCATGCTTCTCCAGAGGGGGCATTATGGCTTCTTGAAGAATTATCATCGAATCAAGCATGATTTTTTTTGGGAAGGGCTAAAAGGGGATGTCCAAAAATTTGTGGCAGAATGCATGGTTTGTTAGCAAAATAAGGGCAAAACAATTAAGTCCCTAGGTCTTTTACAACCTCTATCTATTCCTAGCTAGAGGTGGGAAGAGGTGTCCATGGACTTCATCACAAGATTTCCTAAATCAGAAGGTAAAAATGTAATCATGGTGGTGGTGGACAAACTCACTAAATATTCCCATTTTCATGTGTTATCACATCCATTTGTTGTGAGTACGAAGTAACAAAGACCTTCAGGATACAATTTAGAAGCTACATGGGACACCAAAGATTATAGTAAGTGATCGAGACCCTATCTTTACTAGTAATTTTTGGACTGACTTGTTCTCATGCTTGGGAACACAACTAGCTCATAGTTCCTCTTATCATCCCCAATCGATGGGTAAACAAAGGTGGTAAACAAGTGTTTGGAGGGATATCTTCGTTGTTTTACCTCAGATAAGCAAGTGAGATGGGTCCAATGGTTACCAGTTGGCGTAATGGTGGTATAACACCTCCTTAAATACTTCATCTAAAATGTCTCCTTTCTTGGAATTATATGGGTACCATCCACCATCTATCACCTCATCTTTGAGATTCTAACCAAGGGTTTGAGTAGTTGAAGAACATATTCAACACCAACAAGAGGTGTTTTCTAGTCTCAAGGAGAATTTGGCCATGACACAAAACCGCATGAAGCAAAGCAGGCATACCAACATCGCAGTGAAAGAAATTTTGAAGTCGGTGATTGGGTTTTTCATAATTTACATCCATATAAGCAAATGTCCTTGAAACAACAGAAAAAGGATAACAAGCTTTCACCTAAGTATTATGGCCCTTATCAAGTGTTACAAAATATTGGCAAATGTAACATACAAATTAGAACTTCCTCCGGCTACTCAAATTCATCCAATCTTCCATGTATCTTGTTACCAGAGCTTGATGAAGAGGGATGAATCATCCTGGAACCAGAATGCATCCTTTAAACATGCACTAAGTGATTGAGGACAAGGGTCATCACTGAGTATTTGATCAAGTGGAAAAATCTAGACAATGAAGACGCAACTTGGGAGGATGAAAATTTCTTGCAGAAGATCCATATCTTCTCAACATTGGGGACAATGTTGCTTCGAAGGGGAGGGGCATGCTACACCCTTAATCATATATCTTACATTGGATGTATATAGCTGACTTGTGGCTATCATAACTTCTTATCATTATGTATCTCTTTCATATATGTTATATTATCATTAGTGGGTCGGCCTTGGTGTTGGCCATAACATAGGAATAATATATATAGGGTTTAGTTGGTAGTAGTTGATCATCATATTGAGAATTTGAGTCTTATTGTTTGGTTTGGAGGTTGCCCCCTCAAAGTGGCTAAGCTATTCTACTTGCATATTGAGATCATTTATCTGAAATATTGTGTTCATTGGTGTTATATTACTGCTAATAATCAGATTTATACAAGTAATTCCATTACACACACCACCTACCTTTATCACATGGTGAACTATTAGAAGTTATTCTCGTGCCTCATTTTTTCCTCCTACTAATCAACCATTAGCTTCCTTCAATCCTAGCCTCTTTAAGTGGTTACATACCACTATTGGGTGCTCCCACAAAGATTGTACGTATCTTAAAAATATTACACTTGATTTATATATTAGACCCCAATATGACACCAATTTTATCATCCAAGAAAGTTATGGAAAATATCAATCCATCGCACAATCCCATGAGAACCACAAATATAGGATTAACCATATGAACCACTTTGTAGGTACTATTGAAGGGTCATGTGACCATGACTACCTCAAATCAACATATGTCAATGTAGCTAAAGTTAATTACTAACATAAGCCCACGCATAAGGACCCCGTCTATAAATACAAAAATCCTTCACACTAACTAAACACTTATTAGTACATCTCATGCATGATAAAATGATTATCCATCCCTTAGTTGATCCACATCCCAAAAGTAATCTTCCCTCAACTTCCCAAGCTTCTAAGTCTATAGCCATATAATTTCCCAAAGATTATATGGTTAATGATGAAATATTATTTTGTGCAAATGATCATCCCTACATTATTAGTGTCATCATTCATGATGCCCAAGTAAGAAGAGTTTCGGTGGATGAAGGATCGAAATTAATGTTGCTTCTTTCTCACATTAAAAATTGGAGCTTCGATGATAACCTTAAGAATATCCAACTAACTTGTTGTGGTTTTGAAAAACCAGTTATAAATCACTTAGTTATATTTAGCTCCTTTTTTAAAGTAGGCCCCAAAACCATCTACACTAAGCTTGTGGTTCTAAATCGATCTCTCTCTTACAAAATTTTATTAGGAAAATCTTGGAGACACTACATGTATGCAAACACATTTTTTGGGTATAAATGTCTTATATTCATTCATAACAACCAATAATATAAGTATGATGTCGATATTAACATGTGGGACATACCTATACCCTTCCCTAATAATCCCTTTGACATTCCCACTACTCTTATGTTGCATAGTGTTCCATATCCCGAGTTTTATCACTACAAACCGAAGCTTGATGTCGATCTTAACTTGGATGATGATGGACCTAATGAAATACAAAACATGGTTAACAAGAACCTACTACCACAATCCATTTTCAATCAACTTCCTCTATTTCTTTCAAACTTAGGACTAGTCTCCTCGCATATTAGAATTTGAGGAGAATCCTTATAGTGAAATGAAAACCTCCAACAACTTTAAGGAAGATATCTTTGAATGTAATGAATATGGAATTTCCAAAATTCCACAATTATCCACCTTTATCTCCTCGATCTTTCAATAAGTTGGGCATCTCTTCCAAAGAGACTTATTTCAACAATATCACGCTTGATGACACTAACATACCCACATGTAACATTCTTCCATCCTATGATGAGGATTATATCTTGTCACAAACATGTTCTATACACCTCGATGTACTCTATTATAAAAAAATTGGCTAGAATGCATACCTTTAGCCATTACACCAACATGATCGATACTTCTTTTTGGGAATCTCATGTCAATTCTTTCACCACATTGTATTTTAGGTCACCTCATATTGCCCACCTTCCTTTCAATCAAAAATTTAAATCTAACAAATCTTTAAATAATAACACCTTCTCTTTCTACAACATTATCAAAATTAACTACTTCATCAACTAATTATTTTAATCTATTTTCATATATCTTAGGTTTATCCTTCATGCTTAGATTTGTATAGATAATGCTTCCTGTCTTTGATATTTTGGTAATCTATTTATCTACACATATAGGCCCTCTAACTTTGTGGCATCGTGTCTTGGTTACCACATTTTATGATATTTTATTAACCCTATATCATATACCCATTAGTTTTTGTGCTCTTTAGCATTACCATTTTCCTCTTGACTATCGTCCTTCCAATGGCCTCCTAGATAGGTGATTTATGTCTTATTTTACTAATCATCTTCTAGTTTTTCTTTTATACTTCCTTATTTAGGGTTCAAGCAAGCTATTATGTCCCACCACAAGTAAGTCAAAAACCTACAAATAAGTATGAGGTAGGTATATTTAATTTGGTGTTCATTTATTTTTGTATAACACTTTCATTACTGCTTTACTTTCAACATTTAATTTTGATTTCGGATGTTGAATACATCTTTTCCTAAATATTGTCTTATATTTCACTACTATGACACTTAATGATATTTGGTTGGGTCATATGTATACACCTCTTTTTTACGCTTACTAACCATTTCTCTCGTGTAGGGGTTGATGATGAATTTTCCTCTCGAGTGGGTACCTCAAGGGGCGTGTCGAGATTAGGGTGTGCTCAAAATTGATCATGTTGGCTAGACCACAACATTTGAGATATTTCATTATTATGTCATAGTCCCCCTACCCTTTCCTCGTTTCTTCCATTTGTTCACTTGTTACATTTATTATGTCTACTTTTCCAATTATGTTCATTTTTTACACTCATTACACACTATTATCCCTAATTTTGGCCACCATGTACCTTTGTCACTTCCTTCATTTACCTTCTATCTTCCACTTCACTTTTTTTGGACCCCTTTGTTCTTAGGTTTCCCCTAAGGTTGGTGTCATCACCCATGGGCGATGGTATCGGGTTTGGTTTTTTTGTAGTTAACACCATCGCCTACAATGATGGTGTCGGGTATGTATACCCCTCCTTTTTTTCTCATTTAGATCACCAATTCATCATCATCCGATCAATCACAAGGCACTATTTCTCACATAATTTCACACATACGTATTAGACTTGAGAATTTAGAGCTTACCCTTTTGCATTTGGGTAACCTTAGCGAGTTAGGGTTAGAGATCTTCTTGTTGATATTTTCCCTTCTCTATCATAACAATTCTCTCTTAGTGTTGTTTTTAGGGAGGAATATGCATCAACGGTCACACACATACTATATTAAGTATTTCCAAATCTTGTTAGTCTTTTTATCTTTCACTTGTATGTTGGTGATTGGTCATTCATTACTATAGACTAGAGTAGATTTATGTTTTCTTTGATCTATTGTATTGTCTTATTATATTATTCCCATTGACTTTATCCATCCCTTGATTACTCTTATTTTGAATCCTAGTAGGGTACTTATCTTTATTTTAGGTATAAACCTTGTAAACCCATATTTATCATAAGTTCAAGTCATTATCTTATAAAATTACAACACAATGATCCTTAAGCACCTTTGGTATCGACATTGTGTATCCGGACATAGATTTGATCCCTATATTCGAGAACCCATATGGGAACCTATATTTTCATGTCCATCTATAAATATCACATCTCTAAGTGAATAACTATGTACAATTAAAGCCTTTTTGGAGTAGTGTTAACGTAAGAATTGTACATATTGTACATTAACCCAAACACTAATATTTTTATAGGGGTTTCACTTATGGTTAGGGTTTTGGTTTGTTTTGTTGATTACTGAAAAGGGTTTCGTACATTTATAAGACCTAATTTATTATAACAAGGCATATCTCAATCAGCTCAAAGGAATGAAAAGTTACATAGTGCTAACATCTTCCTAGAGAAAATTGTTGGTTAGGGACGAAAGTGTTAGACAATTTTTGATGGTTCGGTTCGAGTTTGTGGTTTGGTCCTAGATGGTTTACACTCCCAAAAATAGAGACAAAACATTTGTAAGATATTTTCACCTTATTAATCAATATGTCATACTGATCACACCCTAAATAATTAAATAATTTTTGATTATTCCAATAAGGTTCTTATTTATTTAAAGGCACAAAGATAGTACAAGTTGTATATTATGATTCATTAATAAGAATTAATGTATAAACTAGAATATATCTCCCAAAAAATTTGTAGTATATGAAAATGGAAATGATTTCTCAAAGCAGTAAGAGAATAAGTGCATTTAGTTTATTAAAAGAGAATATGTGATATAGGAGTGCTGGAGTGACTATATGGACTCGAAATGAACTCGAGATACTTCATTTCTAAAACTATAACTACATACCGAGCTAGTATCAAACTCGTACAACATATCCTGGAGAGTGGTATAATTTGGTCCCAAGTTGTATGGTTTTGAATAAAGATATACTAGTGTTATGTAACCTTCTAGGTAGTTCTGTAACACTCTGTGAAGACCTTTGAACTATAACCCTAGGTGCCTCACATCTACGAAACCCTCATGTGATGTGAAATGCCCTCAAACCTAAACCATGGGTAGAAGACCCCTACAAAAGATTAGTGTTTGGATTGAAAGACCCATATGTTTCCTACATTAGTACTACTCTAAAGAGGCCTCAAATTACACGTAGTTAATTACCTAGCATATGATATTTATATCAATACAACTACTTTGAAAACTTGATCCTTTAAAATTGAGTGATAATAGTTTGGCATGATTAAGTTTGGCTTGGTTTAACTTGAGAGTTATATAGAATGAGAAGCAGATCTTAAGCCTAGCTTGGTTGAATTTGCACTTATTGCATCCATGAAGAAGAATTCACATCCCCCATGTCACATAAAGAGGTAAATGATGCTTTTGGTTTATGGAAAATTTTATTTAATGGCTCTAGAAGAAGAAGTGGGGTTGGCTAGGTGTAGTTCTTGTTTATCTAGCAGAGAAGTTCTTATTTGCCCATAAGTTACAATTTTCATGCTCCAATAATGTAGTGGAGTATGAGGCTTTAATTCATGACTTGATATTAGTAGAGAAGAGGCATATTAAGGTCTTGAAATTTTTTTAGGGACACCGAGTTGGTTATTCATCAAGTCAAAAGAAGATGTGTTGCCAATAATAAGCTTTAAAATTTTATATGCATAGTATGGGATCTCATGGAAATTTTTAATGCCATCAACTTATAAGTGGTACCAAGGAAGCTGAATGTAGAAGAAGATAAAATGGTGGCTATTGGATCACAATTATCTCGATATGAGGACCTTATCCAATGTAACAAGCAACATGCTAAGATGGTAGTAATAATGTCAACTCCAAATAATGAAGTTAGCTAGAATATTTTTGACAGTGATGAGAAAATTGTCTAATTCATCCAGAATGAGGTAAAATTTTCATTAGACTTGTAACCTAAATTGTAATAATCTATGGTGAGTAGATAATCAAGCCGAGGACAAATAAAATGCCTAAAGGATGGGTCACACTTTAAGATATATTCAACATTGACTACCAACTAGTCACCGTATCACAATACAAAGAATTAATGTTGGGAAAGTATGTAATGAGGATGAAAGGAAGGGTTTTATTTCCTTGTGTCATAAATTTAATGATGTCTTCTCTTGGAGTTATGAATATATCAAAGGATTTGATCCAAATATTACCCAATATGTTATAGATATTGACCCCAATGTCAAGCCAATTTGATAAAAAGCATAGGCTTGTCAATCCCAAAATAGAGCCCCTTATGAGAAAAGAATTATCCAAACTCATAGAAGCCAAAATTATATTCCCCATCAAGTATTCTTCTTGGGTTGCTAACTTAGTTCTTGTTAGGAAGAAGAAATAGAGATCACTCTACGCGTGGATTTCAAATATTTAAATAAAACTTCCCTTAAGGATCATTATCCATTTGCCCTTAATGGAACAAATTTTACAAATAGTGGCGAGAGTTGAAAGCTTATCTCTTTTGGATGGATATTCTAAATACAATCAGATCCAAGTTAAGGAAGAAGACATGTATAACATAACTTTTACTACTAAATGAGGGACATATGCCTATGAGAAAATGCCTTTTGGTTTGTCTAATGCTGGTTCTACCTTTCAAAAAGCCATGGATATTGTATTCAAGGGCTATATAAATAATTTTATTCTCATCTACTTGGATGATATCATAATTTTCTCAAGAGATGGTGAAGATCACATGAAACATCTTGAGAAAGCATTCAAAAGGATGTAATACAATTAAGATTAACTAATTTCATCGTGTATCTCACCAAATCTGCTAAAAGCAAACATTTTTAAAAACAAAACATTGCCAACCATTATTTAAATTAACACCACAAGTGCCTATAAATGACTAAGTAAATTAGGAACATTTGAAATGGTTGCGCGTGTGAAAGTGCTTGTTGAGGGGGAAACAACATAAACTAAGGCATGTGTAAGGGTGTGAAAGTTTATTAACAACTACCAAATTAAACTACAAAGTAAAGCACTAAAATAAAAAGGATAACTAACCCAAAATCAATTAAAACTACTTATATGGTGTGGGAATCCAAAGTGTTGTACATTGAGGTGCCACACGGAAAGTGGCTCACACATAAAAGTAATGTTTATGGAAATTCCCATTGAATGGAAATAGAATTTTCCTCATTATTGAGGTTCTTGAACTGAAATGTGTTCCACCTAAAGTTTCTTCAATTTGGAAGATATCAATCCAAAGCTTTCCATTTTTTTTGTGTTTATCATTCTTCTATGCACCTTATCCCATAGTAGCACTAGGTATGATATTTTAAAGCCTTTGAAATTATTTTCTTGTCAAACCAGTGTTTGAAAACCTCTTGGTGCCTATTAAATGAGTAAGGGATTTGTCTCGATTTCTCATCTAATTACATTAGGCTAATGAGTCAAGCATTTACTTTTACATTCTCCCTATGTATTCTTACATGTGATTGAGTGTGGGGATTCTCATATTCAATAGAAAGAAAAGGTCTAGGCCATAGACAAGATAGTAAGGTGTGTTTGCCTAACACAAACTTGATTTGGGTTCTATCTAACTAGAGGGCGTAATTGAGTTTATTATGCCGTCTCTCGAATTTTTATCCATTATCTTCTTGATAACATCCAACAATTTTTTGTTAATATATTTTGCAAGACCATTTCCTTGTGAATAATAGTAAGATGAAAAGCTCAAAATAATTTTAGTATCATACACCCTTTTAAGAAATTGTGTGGCATAAAAACATGGCCATTATCACATACCGACACAAAGGGTATACCAAAAATTCTAATGATGTGGTCCTCAATGAACTTGATGATAATATGTGTGGTGTATTTCTTGAAAAGTTGTGATTATGTGCAATGCATGTAATAGTTGGTCTGTGAAGATGAACTTGTGGCCAATGAAGAATTCTCATTGATGCCACCAAAAATTCCAACACCCATTTGGGAAAGGGATCCACCTCAATAAAAGGATGCAAGGGCATATAAATATTGCATTATCTCTTTTGGAAATCTTGTAGATGTGGAAACTTCTAATGTGAGCATGCATGTCTTTAAACAAACAAGACCAATAATATCCCTCTCTTAGAATTTTGTGTGCACTAGAATTTCTTGACCCATGGCTAGTGTTGTGCTTCTTAAGGAAATTGTGCAATCTTGTAGAAGCTTCATCTTTAGATAGGAATCAAAGATAGATGCCTTCATGGTTTCTTTAGTAGGGAAATTATCCTTATGATGAAGTTGTCACTTTTCAAGTTGATTACTCTATAGTAGGTGTGGTTGATGTGCATAAGACATCTTTGATGGAGAAGATAGTAAGCTATATCCTAGTACCACTCATCAAGTGCGAGTGATTCGGCCATGTACTATTAACAAACCAACTTTGGATCAAATTTTTCCTTTATGCAACTCAATCCCATACCTCTTACTATCTTCATCAAACAAATCTCTAAGTTGAACTCTTGGAGGATGGTCATTCATTTTCCATGGCACTCACCAAGCTCACTCTACATCAACATAGAGTTAATTGCAAGATCGAGACACAATGATAATTACCTTATTGCATAATATGTAGTGTTTTAACTTCTTCACAAATTTAGTCAATATGAAACTTTGTTTATTGATGGAAGAATAGTGAAGTTTTGCATTACATGAGGGTGAAAACATGAATGCATTAGGTCTCTCACTCTCCTCTTATTCTTTCTTTCAATTCTCGAACAACTATTCAAGAATACTTGGAGGTATAGGTATAAATAAAGAAGGGGCATGCATAACTTGGGTTGCTTAGAAAATGATCTTATGTGATTGCTTCTTTGATATCTATAAATGCAATGTTTCTTCTTCTTTCCATTCAAATTTGGAATCTTGATTTAACTTTACGTTCAATGACCCAACTATATCAAAAAATACCTTTGGAAAATACTCCGAGGTCATCTATGTAGATAATGATGCACTTTCCAATAAGGTATTTAAAAGATATGTCCATAACACGGTGAAAGGTTACACCATCATTGATTAGGTCAAATAACATTCTTTTATATAAAGCATACCCCACTTGGTGGTGAAGATAATTTTGATAATGTATTCTTTGCACACCATGACCTGGTAAGGAAGGACATCATTTGTGTTCCATTCACAATCTACAACACCTCATCAAGGGATGGTAATGGGTAGTTATCCATATTTGATTCTTTGTTCAAATTAGGAAAATCCAAATAGACACAAATTTTTGAACTCTTTTTGTGGGCTAGAATAAGGACTACAACCCAAGTCGAGTGGAAAAATATAAATATGATTTTGCACTCAATGGCTTCTACACTTCCTTCAATATGAGAGGCTCAATTAAGGGATTAACAAGGCATCTACCTCTAGCAAAAAGAATCTGCTCTTTAGGTTTGAGTGGGATAGTGCATGTCAAGATGGAGGGATCAAATACTTACAAGCCATTATAGCTCCATGCGATAACATCTTGGTAATAGTTGAGTTCACATACCAAGTCTCATTTCTCCTAGATCATCACAGTCTCCTAACTAGGGAAATTGAGGATGTGTTGTGGGGAATACATCTCGAGACAATAACCAAATTATGTCTTTATACTATTGACTCATGATAATATGTATAAGTTCAAGGTGGTCTTTCATGCGGGACAATCATAAAATATGGCTTGCCATTATTACGCACATTGGGCCTTTTGGGATTATATGCCCTTGCGCATATGTAGGCTAAATTGGTGGCCTCTACACATCCCAATATGTTTAGCTCTTTCTACCACTCATGACATGATGGATCACTCTACTTTGTTTGTCTAATAATTACATAAATAACCATGTCATCCTTCTAAGTCACTCGGTGGAAGGAATGTGATGCCTTGTTCCTCCATCGTGCCTTAAACCATAGGTCCGATGGGTTGATTGAATGAAGTTTCCATGAGTATCATGTGGGTTTTATCACAAATTTTTACTCTCGCTTTGAACTTTGTCACACTTTTGAGATTTTGATTTCTCTGTTTATATCTCTTCTTCCTTTTTTATTTTATCACTTTTTGTAAGGCTTGTTGTAAGCTTGATCTGGTGTTTATAATTATTTTCGAATGCAATGTATTTATTTTTGAGTCATTTACCTCTTGATCTAATTCCTTAAATGCTTTTGTCTAATGGGTATTTAGCTTGATGTGGCACCAAATTTTTATTTCTTTCACTTGTCACATGATCCAAGAGTTTAATATGTTGGTTGACTTAATATTTGAAGTGATAACTCTTTCATCATATCAAAATTTTCAATTTTGTTTTTGTCTCGATTTCCTTTCTTGATTCCTATGCAGATTTCTTAGAATTATTTGATTTCCTCCTATGTATTTTATTTTGGTTACCAAGTTCTACTTTTCCAAACAATTACGGTTGATATTTTTAAACCTTCTCTATTCTACACACAATCAAACACAAATGGGTTAATTAGATAAAACCTTTAACTACTATACTACAAAAATTTTGAAACTTCCTATTCTAACCGATGTGTCATAGGCATTTATCATCAATTTCTTGGTATTAAAATTCATTCATTATAGGCTTTCAACCTACACGTATTAATCCTTATTACTAAGGCATTTCCTTATAATTCCTACAATACACTAGTTCATTGCTTGGTGATTTGATGAATAACGTATGGGCCTTTCGACCTTATGCATAATTCACTGGATGCACCTTAAACCTGCTTTTATATACCAAAATCATGTGTTCTATTTAGAATTTATTGATGCATAAATTGTGATCATGCCATGTTTTTTGAATTTTCTTATGGGCCTCCTAGTTCCATTGCTTAGTTTCCCTGTATTCCTCCATCTTTATCTAATACGAAAACCTTTTTCTATGGGTTCTTTATCTCATAACCATGTAACTATTGCATATGAAAATTTACTTGATATAGTATATTCTTTTGGCATAAATGTTTCAATTCCATAAACCAGTTAGAATGGTGTCTCCCTTCTACTTCTCTTATAGTTTGTTTTGTATGCCCAAGGTACTGTGAGCATTCAATCTTCCCAGTCATCTCTTTACAAACTGTAGTTTTTTGTTAATGTTCTTTCTAACACCTTATTCATGCCTTTTATTTTCCATTCACCTAAATGATATGTTGTACTTTTGTGGTGTGCAATAATATATTCTTATATGATTATTTTGATGGTATTATTTAAGAAGTGTGTTTCCATGTCGTTATCTAGGTTTTTTGGGAACCCATATATAATTATGATGTTTTCATATAGGAATTTGGTTATGTCTCTTGTTGCACAATTTGGTGTAGTTGTGACTTCCACCCATTTTGTGAAATAGTTTATGGATGTAATGATATATCTGGCTCTAGATATTTTTTTATGGTGGGTGAGTTTAACTAATGAAATCTATCCCCCATTGTTTAAATGGTTGTATGGCTAGAATTGGGTGAAGAGGAATTCCATGCCTTTAGTTGGGTTTCCACACTCTTTGACAAATATCACAATGTTTTGCAATGTGATGTGCATCTTGAAATAGATTTGGTCACCATATTCCACTTTGTAAAATTTTCTTCGCGGTCGATTCTCTTGCAAATTGTCCCTATGTTATTCTTTCATGCACTTCTCACAGTATTGACTCCCTTTCATGCTCTAATGTGACTCTTCGCAATACCTCATCTTTCCCTAGTTCATATGAGAATCCATTTATAATGGTGTAAGGCAAGGCTTTAATGAATAAGTTCTTTTTTGTGTATTGATTTGGTAGGATGCCATATTGCATAAAATGTGGAGTTTATTCTAGTTGTTTTGGTATTGCAATGACCCAAAATAAGTGTGTGTATGGATCATCCTTGTTTAATTCCTTTGGTTCTTCCCCTATATTTATGTGGCTCAAGTGATCTGGTCCCACATTTTCTCTTATGGGCTTCACATTTATTTTAAACTTGTACTCCTAGAATAACATCATCCATATTGATATCCTTCCTCCTAATAACAACTTATTCACAAGGTATCACAATGTTTGATGATTTGTAAAGAACTCAAATTTAGTTGTTAGTAGATATTGTCTAAACTCTTAAAAGTCCAAAACCATCGCTAGACCTCTCTTTTGATTAGTAGTTTTATCTATTGTGAAAATTTTTTACTTATAAAATCAATGGGATGATCAATTCCTCCTTTTGGTTACGCTAATATTACTCTATTGTGGTCTTGCACATCAACATGCACATGAAATATCTTTATCCAACTTGGAAAAACTAGTATTAGTACACCGACTAACTTATGTTTCAATTACATGAATGCATTTTGACATTCCATTGTCCATTCAAACATTGTGCCTTTTAATAATAGTTTCTCCATCGGTTTCACAATGGTAGCATATCCCCTGATAAATTTCTTATAACACCCAATGTGGCCTAGAAATGCATTATCTTCTAAGGGAGTTGTAGGAGGTTTGAGGAAAACTATAGCTGTGATTTTTGCTTGATCTACTAAAATTATTTCTTTGCATACAACATGACCAAGTAATACTCCAAAAAGTGTAAAGGAAAAAAATCTTAAAATTTAAGGCAATACGTAATGCTCGACATCATTCTAACATTAATCGTAGTTTGGAGATATATTCTTTGAGTAGAGAGAAGACTACCTAATCATCCAAATATATTTCTAGGAAATCATGAATGAAGTCTTTAAAGGTAGTAACAATGACTTTGGAGAAGACAACAAGTGTGTTTTTTAATCCAAACACATCACCCTATATGTGAAGTTACCTCGTTTAGTTACAAAAGTGGTTTTGACATGATCTTCTTGTGCAATCAAATTTTAGCAATATCCATTGAATCCATATGTAATAGAATACAACTCATGCCCTTCCAAGTGCTTCCAATATTTCATCTATGAATGGTGTAGGAAATGGAACATTGGCACATGCATCATTCAGGGCTCTATAATTGCCACATATTCTAATTTCTTCTATTTTATTAGGTTGGGTGACTACCAAACTTAACCAATCTGATTTTCTATTGAATATATAAGACTTGCTTCTATCATACAGTCCAATTTTGTTTTAAATTTCACTTTCATGTTTATATTTAATCTATATGGTCTTTTCTTGATAGGATTTTCCACTTCTTTCAATTCAATGTGCATTTCTTCGATTGATACATCCACTCCCTTTATTTCACTAAATTTAGTGGGAAACATGTCTTTATAATCCTGTAATAGTTATAAGATTTCTGACATCTCCTTTTCCACTCAATAATCCACAATAGTGGCTATCTTTACTATTCTATTGGCTTAATGTAATATACTCTTTTTTGTATTAGTTCATCGTATATATAGCCTCTCCCTTATTGTGGTATCTACTACCGATTCTAAACCCTTATTTTTATTCTATTTTAAACATAGGTGTTCTTATTTTTTATCATACATTTCTTTCTCTCCATATATATTTTCCATCGTTCTGAAAGTTGCAAACATTCACCAACTCCATATCTTTGTCAAGTTCATTGTTTTTCTCCTTGTTATCCCCTAATTTTTGACACGTTTTTATATTGTATTTTTCCGAGTTCATTGTTTTAATCCCATTTTTGTCCATTGCGCAATTCTTTGGATTCCTTTCTCTAGGGTCTAGGAATTTAGCTCCTCCTTCTAAGTTAATAGTTCCATAACATTAAAATGTTTTAATTTTTTGAAGGATTGTATCTACCACATGGTTACTTATCTTTAAAAGTAAATTTTTGGATAATTTTTTTGAATATGCCCCTAATGGTACATTTCCTCCTCCTTTCTTGATGAAAATACCAAGCTTTTGGCAATGGCATTGGTGTTTCGAAAAAATGTACACCCACCACTTTGGTTCAATGTTTAGACATTGTTTTATGCAATATTGTGGCCAATCCTTTGTTAACTTAGTATCTAATACAAATCCTTCATGCATCATGCCTATTACTTCAATCCATTTAATATTCTTTGACCTATGTACATCCCACCATGAAGATGTAATTCATTTTAGGGCATAGTTCAATGTAGTGATCCTCGTTTCTCTTGAGGTACATGTTTATTAAATTCAGCTAAAACACATTTGATTCGAGAGGTCCCCAAAATGGAGGTTTATTTTTCTTCTACTGCACCATTCTCATTGGTATTACTTTTTGCTCTCTACGCATCTAATGATTCAATCCTTCATTTGAATCTACATCAAATGAAGATGTAATTTCCCATGGAATATGACTTTCTCCATTTTAGTTAGTATAATCTTGGTCATGCCTCTGCAAACTCATATAGCTGCAATATTTTGATTTAGTCAAAGATCAAATGTTATATTGGAATTCTTCATCTGATAGGATTCTTGGTGTGTGTTTCAACATAAATTTCCTATTTGTGAACTCCTTGTTTCTCTCTATTATATACTATGGAGTTATAGGTTTTTCTTGATGTCCTACCTTAAACCAACTTTCAACATCATGCACATATGGAATCTTTGGTTCTTTGGGTATAGTATAGGATTTTTTTCATACTTATTCATTGGAATGAAAATAATCAAACCATTGAGGTGTGCTTCCATCTGATTAGTTATTGTGTTGATTTTCATGTTGTCATCATATGCCCACTTCTTTCTAATCAACATTGGGTAATGCATTCATTAGTTTTCATGTCAATAACTTCAAAATCCCCTTTCAAACTTAAGTCTCCTACCTATATCTCGACATCCTCCAATCAACCAATTGGATCTACTCTACCATAGTCTGTGAGGCTAAGAATAACATGGCTATATGCTAGAGTAGGATATATCATAGCTTCCCAAGTAGATAGATCTGACACCAAGTTTATCAGATTTGTACTTCAAAGTCAAATATTACATATTTGATCTTGTAACCTCCCAAAATATTATTCAATTAAGTGTCCACATCCCATGGTTTTTAGTCTTTACGTACCATATTGGTTTTTTTCCTTGCACTGCTTCACCTGATGTTCTTTCTAATAGAGTTATGAGCAACTTAGGTATGTTTTGTAAAATATCCTCATTGCGTAGGACATTTACTATGTTCAGGATATCTTATAAAGCTACAACCACTCCTTTTTTTTAGTATCCTCATCATCTACTTGTAAATATGGGCTTCTATTTCCCCCTATAATTCGTGCATTGACATCTTTATTCTAGACTGATTGGAGCAATACTTTAGCTTCTTCAAGTAATGCCTTTAATTTTCATGGTTTTCATGTAGGTATATTTGTAAGCACATCGAATTTAGGGCTCCATAGGGATACCAACATATTTTGAGCCTTTTTTTCTTATGCATTTCTAGTAACGTCTTGCAAGTTGTCAATTTATATGGGATTCATGTGTTGATTATATTGACATTTCCCAAATTGTTTTTCCTTCCTTTTATTCTCTAGTGAAAGAAATTCATTTGTATTATAATGTGTATGCACTTTATAATATGCGCAAAATACTTCCCCCTAGGATTCAATGGAAAATTTTACGTAATGTGGTTTAGATATCTGTAAAGATAGAAAATTAATTCTTATCTCTTAGGTCTAGGTCCCATTTTACTTTGCTAATAACTACTTTGGTACCCCCTTGTTATGTACCATAAGGTCTCTTTGTTGAGCATTCTAGTTTTAGTTTTGACCTTGATAAATTTCATATGGTGTTTGTGGTGCCGATATTTTCCATCCCAATGATTGTTGTGGTAAAGGAGGTGCCCATATTATGTTATTTTTTGGGGATGGTGGAGCCCAAACTAGAATGCATTGTGGATATTATGGTATCCATTACGGGTTTGTATGTGATGAACAAGGATCCCATTGTGTAATTAGTCGAGGGACGTGGTAATTTCTACCTCCACAATAGTTGGCTAAACTTTGGTGGCCAAATGATTTTATACTCGAGCATATTCCTAGTAACATTCTTTGTCAAATGCATCAAAGCCTTATAGTCCTTAGCTTCATGGGTAGTATACTTACATGAGGTACACCACATTTTGAGGTTGTTTGACATAGTGTTGTACCATGTGGAAATTCTTAAGAGAATGTTCCCATAACCTACATACTTAATAATACTCTCCTCGTCCTCTTGATTTTTCCTTAGTATAATCATTCTTATGTTGTCCTTCATCTCCGCATTCAGCTCACCATAAGATGAGGCTAAGTTTCTTTCCTTCTTGTAGTTCCTACAATATTCACATTACTACATTAAACTTTACTCTGGTTTTATAGTTAGAGGTACCTTGTTCACCATATTATTCAATCATTTCTATAAGGATAGCCACTTGATGGCCTCGATTTGTTTGAAATTTTGTTAATGCAATTGAAAACTAAATCTTATTGTGTAATCCTTTAATAAACCAAGTAGTCTTGTTGGATTTGTCAAAGTTAAAATTGGCCTTGTATATTACATCAGAGAATCTAATGCCATATTTTATGACCATTTCTCCCCCCTTCTACTTTATCTCTTTCAAATCCTGGATGGTTTCCCCTACACAATTTTTCCTTTTGAATTCTTGGATTAAAACATTGCACACATCATGCAAAGATTGTAAGAGGGTTCAAAACCTGCAAGCGAGGATCACGAGGGATGATGTGCACATTAATGGATGTGTGAATAACAACATGAAGAGATCTCGGGAGGAGCAAGCATCAACCGAATGTGCATGTAAAGATTCGATAAATGAGCAGAACCTCGATAAGCCACAAAACTCTCCTCTATCTCATAGATCAAATGGGGTGTACATATAGGAGGTGTTGAGTAACCCCCAGTGCTGCAATCATGACAACTTGAGTAGAGAGGGGGAGTTACATTCCTAGAATAGAAGTGTAACTCCCAATGATGCATATGACACACTGATGCATAAGAGAATCTCATAATGAACCCTAAATGACACATGGACCTATGATCTCACCTAAGTGAGATGACTCACCTAATGATGTGGAAAATAATACACACCAACACCCCCTTCATCATAACTTAGGATGAGGCGGTAAGTCAGAAACAAGAAATGGGTCTCGGCACAAAGCCTGATGAGGTACCCATGCACAAGAAAAAGGTCCCAAGAAGTGAAGGAAAACCCAGTGGGAAAAACATCCACCACAAGAGAACAAAACACTCTCTAATCTAAGAAAGATGCCAAATATGGGTCCCAACTCTAGATGAGCCTGAAAAGGTACCCATGTACAAAGAGGCAATCTCTCAAAAAGAAGAAGAAGAGAGAAGAAGAGGGAGACGAGAGGAATGCAGAAGATGCCATGGACGGATCTGAACTCTGTAACTCTAGGAGGTCTCCCAAAAGAATGTCGATGATGAGATCCTCTGCCTCTAGACTGAAGAAGAGCCACCCACACCAAATAGTGTGCCTACCCTTAAGAAGGACAAAAATGACGTGCTTGAAAGTCTGCCCACTCCGTGAAGGAAACCGAAGGCAGTAGCATGAAGAACTCGAGTCCTGGGTCCACCAAAGTGTGCAATAGGTCTAGCGAGTGAGTGCCAAGGAACCGAAGGTAATGCCACGTGTGTGGAACTGTCAGAGTGAAAAAGAGGAACACCCGTAGAAAGGATGTCCAAGTGATGTGAAGGGAACAAAACATCCTCCACAACAGAAAAGGGATCCACAGCTGAGGGTGGATCAATGAAGGTATCTGGAAATGTGGAAGTGACATGATTCCCGAAAGGGCACTCCTAACAACAGAGATGATGAACTCCTGTGAAACACCTGTAGATGGATGAGGGACCTGTAATACATCACAAGTGTACTCTGTGAAAAGACAACTAAGGTCAGACAGATACTCATCCCAATGAGGGGGCTCAACAAATAGAAGAGCGATGTCAGATAGGTATGAGTCATCCAATGAAGGTAGAGGAGTGGAAGGGGCCTCGCACACTGGAAGTGGAAAGGAGGTGGGTGTGATGATTGTATGAGACTGAGAAGGAGACTACTCGATATTTGATGAGATGTGGGAAGTGTCAACACTCTCTGGAATAGTGAGAGAAAGAGGAGAAGAGTCCTTTGTAGTGCTCTCGACATCGAAGGGTGCACAATCCTCATCATCAGAAGTAGAATCAAGCAAGCATGTGTCAGTGGAACTGTCATCACATGAAGAAATAGAGGAGACAACTGAATCAGCAAGCAAGCAACAACAACGACCAGTATGTGAAGGGTCTCCATAGAGGGACTGAAGAATGCTCCAGACACGGTGAGGTGGATCTGAGTCTGCCATGTGAAACCAGAGAGAACGAGAGACATGCATCATCATGTGACCAAAGACATGGTCACAAGTGTCAAGAAAGTCCTCTAGATGACGATGATTAGCGGGTGCAGGAATTGGCCCAAGCAAGAAGGGTAAAAGACCCTCGTGGGCGAAGTAACGTTCCATGGAAGCACGCCAAGTTGAATAGTTCCTCTCCGGTGAGAAGTGGCGAGGTGTAAGGTGATCCTATGACACTCAAGTCTGGAAAGAGCACTCTCCATGATGTGGAATCAAAAGTGCAAGGTGCACAAAAGCAAGATGTCGGACTCGGCCGATAATGCGTCTGCGTGTGAAACCCAAGAGTACTAGTCAACCCCAGAATGTGGCACTTTATAAAGTAGTGCATTTACAAAACTGATAATGCCATCACGTAAAGTGCAAGAAATCATGCAACTTTGACCAAGAAGCACTCAAAAATGAGCTACGAGTCAAAAGTTATGGCATTATTACGATTCCCGCAACTGATGGAAAAAGCCAATAAACACACAAACTGATTAAAAAAATGCCCAAAATGGGTGCAAAGGGTGTCGTGTGGGTACTCATTGGAAATGGCATAAAATTTCAGGTAGGGTTTGTTTTTTCTTGCGAGGGGGATTAGCCTCCTGCCAACCCTAGACCTCGCCCTCCGTCTTCGACACACATAGGAAGGGCATGATACAAGCAAAATTAGAACCCAAAAATTATTACAATGCCATAAAGAGTGTTTTTATTGTCAAAACATCAAAAATGGATTTTTTTAACCTCCAAACAATGTCTAAAAGGGAAAAGGGGGCCCACGTTGTGGATGTACTGAGCTAATGGGTGTTGTAGGTGTTGTAGGAGCTGGAGGAGACGTTGGATGGGCTAAGTTGTTGTGGTGTCCACGTGTCAAGTGCTGTGAGGTTTGAAATGCCACACGTCAGGAGCTTCAGGTTTGAAATGTAGCGAGGCCATGCATCATCAGAGCTGCAAGTTTGAAATGCTAAGGCCAAGTTGAATGTGGACCGGGCTAGGAATTCAAACCGTTGTGCAGAGCTACGTGCCTAAGTGGAATGTAGCAGTGGAAGGCCACGTGCTGAGCCAAATCCACATGCAATGTCATGCAGGAGGGTGGAAGATGTGAGTCGTTGAAGTAGGTCTGAAGATTACGGGGAAGCAACTTTAATTAGTCCAATAATTCACAGCAAGGGATCCGTGGCTGAACACACAACATGAGCTCGAAGACCAAGGTGCCCAAAAAAACAACACTAATAACCAGCGAGACTTAATGGTTAGGAATATTAATGCCATGTGAGGAACACGCCAAGAGCCATACATGAAGAACCATGAACTAGGCACGAGTTGAATGTGTATTGGCTGCAGACCTAGCTGTTAGCTTTTGTAAAGATATTTAGCACAAATAAATTACATTTGCATTGGCAAAGGAGTCATGTTCCCACCAAGAAGCCACCACGCCAAGGCCGAGCCCTCTTCTAATCCAAACAGAACCCTCCCAGCAATGATCCTGAGCAAGGAGGTAGAGCGAGTCAAGCCCAAGTTGAATGCATAACCGTGGATAATCAATGCAAATGGTGAGAGTGTCGATCCAACGAACAACCAATGCAAAACCAACTAGCAAGTTGAAACAACTAGCTAAGGAAAACTCGTGGGAAGTGTATAACGATCTAGGGATAGCTCGGTTCCCAACCAGCCCCAGATTGGCTCTTCTAACCCGACATAAAACCTAAAACCCTTGAAAATGCAAGCTGAAGCTGCTCCAAAAAACTGCATGCAAACCTTGAAGAAGCCTAAAAATCCATAAACACAAACACGACCAAATGAACCAAAAACAAACCCAAACAGAGGTATGAAACCCGAATTAGTGCAAGTAGAGCACGGTTGGAATTTCCATTACGACACACGCACGAGAATCTCAATATCACGCTCAAAGCGGGAAAACACATGAAAAATGCTGAAGAGTGCACAGATCCACAAGATCCGCTCTAATACCATGTAAGAGGGTTCGAAACCCGCAAGCGAGGATCACGAGGGATGACGTGCACATCAAAAGACGTGTGAACGATAGTGTGAAGAGATCTCAAGAGGAGCAAGCATCAACCGAATGTGTATGCAAAGATTTGATAAACGAGAAGAACCTCGATAAGCCTATCTCAAAACTCTCCTCTATCTCATAGATCAAATGGGTGTACATATAGGAGGTGTTGAGTAACCCCAATGCTACAATCATGACAACTGAGTAGAGAGGGGAGTTACATTCCCTAATAGAAGTGTAACTCCCAATGACACATGTGACGCATGACGCTAGCGCAATGACACATAAGAGAATCTCATAATGACCCCTAAATGACACGCGGACCTATGATCTCACCTAAGTGAGATGACTCACCTAATGATGTGGAAAATAATACACACCAACAAAGATTACATGCTCAATTGTTTTGAATATATAAATCCAAGGCTCGATGCGAAGCATCATTGTAAATAGCCCAATTTTTTGTATTTTCATAGTTTATTAGGTCTTTTAGGGTCCATTTGGGTGTTCATGGGTCATATCTAGTCCATTTGGACTCTTATGTTTGTAATAAGTGGTATTTTGGAGGTTTCCTCCAAAACCACATTTAAATATTCAAATTAGACTAGTAATGTATCCTAGACCTAGGTGTTAGTATGTTAGTCATCTATGGGGTTAGTATAGGCCTAATGTTAATGTAATAAGGTGGTCATGTCATAAACTCACTTACTTGAACTTATCAAGGTGTAAAAATCGCTATGATTAGCTTATACTAGGGTGAGTTAGGTTGGTGAACCCTAACCACTTATCCTTATTCATAATGAGATAATGAACTCGAATAGGTGGTTGTTGGAGAGGTTGGTAGAGAGGTTTGGGAGGAAGAATAATTTTGTATCAAATCCTAAGAGGCTCGTGAAGTTATGAATATAAAAATTTTATCAATAAATATGGCTTCTTGAACTTGAATAAGACTATATTTTAGAATTTGTTGTGTTATTACGCGTGAAATAATTAATGAACTAAGAATGAACCTCATTCAAATGCTACATTATGTGATCTACATGTTTTATTGATTATACATACTTACAAGGACATGAAGGAGTGCACGTGGGAGTGAGAATCACAAAGGAGACAACTAATGCAAAGACTATATGATTTGTATACATGCATGAGGTAAGATAATGTTTGATTTATCAAACAAGAAGAATAATTTGGCTTGGTAAATGAATGTGAACTATAGGAGAATCCTTTAAAACCTTGAAGGACTAAGTTCATGACTAGTAATGAGATGATCTTGCATTTAATATTTAAGAACCTAATAAAATTATGTATTAACATTATGTCTCGAGTTGAGAGACATTGAATGGTTTGAATAAGTCATCATTCCTTTTCATAGAAAGTGTAGGGTGGAGGAATGTTGATAAGGTCTATAAAGACTATTAAAACCATCAAGAAAATTCTCTGTGACCATTAGGTAGAACATAAATAGGAAATGTTGTTATAGTTTAGATACCCTGTCACAAGGGTATGGAAAGGAAGAACATTGAAGTCTTAGTATGGTTTATCCTTGAATTCTTATTGCAAGTGAAATATTTAAAAGACTAGAGTGATTCAAAGATTGGGACATGTTAAAAATAGGGGAATAAGAGACTCTTAGACCATAAATTGCCAAAAACTTGGTATTAATTGGTTGTGGTTTTGAGGGTTAATGGAGACATCAAAACTTAGTCTTTACCTGTAAGAGCTTGAGTATACTTATGAAAAGGTCTAAGATGAACTTATAGGTGGCTAATAGCATAATAGACTATTTGAGAAACTAATGAATCAAAGTTGATTGAATTAGAAGAGGGAAAATACATAAAAGTAAAAGTACTCTATTTGGGAAAGTGTTAAAATAGTAGGAAGAAAGAAATTTTGAATATATTCCTCATTTTTTAGGAATGATTCTTGTGTCCTTGATAATCATTTATTGTATCAAAGCAATAAGAATTAAGGAGAAAAGGATACAAGGTACAATTAAGATGACAAACTGTAACAATTTAAATTGTGAGGATAAAATAAGTGATCTTGTTAATAAATATAAGGAATATATTGTCAAACAAGTTAGAATTGGTTATTTAGGTAAGTGAAGATATTGGAGGGAATAGAAGTGCTAATATACCCTATTTATTTTGTTGACCCTAATCAGTACTAATTCAAACTTATTAAAAATCCTAGTAAGGACAAGGGTTTATAAGAAGTAGCGTGAGAGAATGTGATGGAGTTAGTTGAATAAAAGAATCAATTATGGAGGAGTCTATAGAAGGTGATTGATAAGAAATTTGGGACATTTTTTTCCAAAAAGGAATGAAAACGAGAGTTTGCGAGGACTACTAGGACCAATAACAAGACAAGAAACCCTAAGAGGACAAAACATGGAATGTTGGATGCTTGAAGCTAGAAGGGTGATTAGGAAATGAAAGGAGCATGAACAAGGTGAGATAAGGTGGATTGAAGTGATCATATGTGTGAAAGATAGTGGAAGAATCAAGCCCTAGGTTTTAGCCACCAAACCCCAACAGACCTAGTGAAGAAGAGCCATAAGAGCAAAATTGGAATTGGGAGAAGTAGATAAGGAGTTGGAGGATCAAAATTGGTAGAAAGCATGATCTCAATAATGGGTTATATGATATGTAATTAGATTTTTGGGCTCTTTGTATTTTTCTCCAAACATGGAATCTTGAAGGGCTAATAGGGCTAAAAGACCTAAATAAAAACACCAAAATGAGAATAACTTTTGATGGGTGAAGAATTCAGTCCTAAAACGTTTTAGACATCTAAATAAGCCAAATGGGTATTAGGAAATTGTAGCAGAAAGGTTTAGAAGTGAGTATTTTGATATTTTTGTCAGAAAAAAAAGAACCCATTTTGAAGGGCTACAAGGCTAGATTGAGGTCTATAAAGCTAATGAGATTAAATGATGAATTAGAAATTGTTTGAGGGTTTGATCATAATTGTATGATTTTTTAGCATGTCTAAAGTAATTTTTGGCTTTCATTTAGTGTTTAATGTATTTTAGTGCATTTGAGTAGATTTAGCTACTTAAGGAAGGTGATGGTTCTTGGGATGGAAGTGTTTGTACAAGTGAATTTGTGGCTTCTAATGCAATTTTTTTGGTGTTGTATAAGGAGTGTATGTAGGGCTCTGCATCAAAGAATCTTCCATGTATCGATCCTATAAGTTTAGACTTCTTTGTGCTCTCATATGTAACTTTTTTCACCCCCAACACATATCACAAGTTAGGAGGAAATGTTCGGGATTAGCAGTCCCATCATAAGGCTACAAACTTGTAAAAGGATTAAGGAACTAATCCATATTTCCCACAAACTCAATTGGTTTCTTGGTTGCCCTTGAGTAATATTATAACTTCGAGTTATGGCTTGGATTCAACTACGTTACTAGCTTATTGGTACTTGTTTCAATACTTATATAGACCTCACTGGGTTATGATATATCTTCGTTTGATTGTTTAGACTTTGGAAATCTCACCTTGTATTTCAAACTTATAGGACTAGTTATTGTCTTCCCCACTACTTTCAAATTTTCCCCTTAATGCAATCTCATGCACACAGTGGAATGCACATTGAAAACTCTACTTCCTTGATTCTTTATTTTGCTCCTATCTCTCGAGCTCTTGATTACAACGATGCATGTTTTGCCAATTGTTGTCTTAATCTTCTTCACATTTTTTGCGAAAATTCAAATTACATAAAACCATTTAAATTATCCCATGTAATTAATTCTTTGACTAACTCTAGGGATATATCCTAGAGGATGGATTTTATCATCTTCTACAATCCTTTGTGGATCATGTTCCATCTCTTTCCTACAACATACATTTTCATGATTTTCACAATAACATGGTCTCCATGATGATTTTCAGGATTAATTGCCAATTGCTTCATAAATCTACTTTTAGCTACTTCTAGTCATTTCTCTTCAAATTTTATCTTTGGTTCCTCGGTTTCACAATTGGTGCCCACATCTTGTTGCACATCGTCTCGGTCACTTCAAATTCCTTCTTCGACAATCTCTTTAGTTTCTTTAGGAGGCTCTTTTTCTCCTTCTATGAAAATCTTCCCTACCTTATCCCTACTCATAGTTGATTTTATCTTCCCTTCAGAATGATAATAAGCTCCCCATTAATTACATTTTATAGATTTTCTTTACAACTTTTCAATCCTTCTCTTTTCTTCTCTTTTCTCCTTTGTGGACCCTTTAGGATTTCACTTTAATTTTAGACCCTTCCCCTTCATCTTCCCCTTCTAGAATTACAGTCCTTTAGTGCCTACCTGACTACTCCATACTACGCAAACCTGGCAACATGGTCTTTTCCATAGCTAACATCTTGTTAAAGAATGACATTTGTTTAACAAACTTTCCTCTTAATCCAACTAGAAATGTGTTTCCGTAAAATCTAAATAAAAAAAAAGGAAAAAAAAATTAAGTTACATACCCATCAATAGGGTTTTGCATCAAATGGTCAATAACACGGGTCTATGAAACATCCAATTTGCATAATTCATTAATTATTTCCTTTTTCTATTCGTATTCCTCTTTGCATTCGTGTATAAAGCAATAAAATTCCAACCGAGATAACTAAGCAACTAGTCATTAAAGGATATCACACCAAAAAATATCATGAATGTCTCCATAAATATAATCCAAATAGGTATTTTCAGTTGGTATTCAGTTGAAATATCTTCTTCAACTTCCTATTAATTGTTTCATCTTCTCTCATAACCATCTTTCCACATCTTTGTAGTCATCTCAACATTTCCAAGTCTCGACAATGTAACCATTGTTAGAAAATGTCCCTAGGTCATGGCTTCAAGACATGGAACATGTTGTAGTCTAGGATGATTCATATTTGTCTCAAAATAAAATAAGTTGTATTATGTGCAATAGTATAAAACTCGGTTAGAAGAGATCAAAACAAAAAAACATAAGGTAATTAGAGCTACTTATAGTTTGATTTGAACACATAAAATGGAAAGAACCTGAATTAGCTTACTATTGGGATCCAAGATCAACCTTTTGTGCAATGCAATTGCATAGTTTTATACAGAACAAGATGATTGTTGAGTTACCACTCCTTTAAAATTCTTCTTGTACATTAAAAGGCTTATCCTATTCTCTATTTATCCTTATAAGATGTTATACTTTGTACAACTTGTCTTATCTAAAAATATGCTTATATAAGAGGTTTGTGTAATCATACAAATTATATCTAATGCAGAGCCCTACATACACCTTCAAATCACCCTAATTTTTTTGATTGGAAGTCACAAAATCAACTTCAACATTCACTTTTCTCAAGAGCCAACACTTTGCTAAAACTTGCTCAACATGACAAAATGCATTAAAACACTGAAACAAGACTCAAAATCACTTTAAACATGTTTAACAACATCAAATAAACTTTCTCAAATCACTAAACTAGTTTCATCACTTAATTTTTCATATTTTCCCTTTTTGACCTTCATATGCCCTTATAGCTCTGAAAATGTTGTTTTTCGACAAAAAGTCTTCATTTTTCAAATTCCTTTGGTGGTAAACTTTCAGGCACCCATTATCCTCATTGGGATGCATGCCAAATTTCATTGACTAACTCTTATCCAATAAAAAAGTTATGCTTCTTTTTGTAATTTTACACTATGTTTCCAATTAGCCCTCCCATCATGCAAACCTATAAATTGGGAATAATCCACAAAAATCAATAAAAAAGGGTTAGCTTTTTGGATACCCTTTATCTTGTTCTTTCTTTTCACCAATTTTCTTTTCTCAACTCCTTTCCTACTTCACCCAACACCAAACCCTCATTTTCACTAGGTTTCTTAAGCCCTTCACTAGGGTTTTAAGCAAAATTTTAGGCTTTTGATCTTTTTCAACTTATTTAACTCCTTGGGCATCTTGATCCTTGTATTGCTCCAATCATTTAACTGACATAATCTCATGTCAGTGTCATTCTAAACTAGGGTTGTGTCCTAGGTAGTATGCAATGGAGTTTAATGGAACCAGTTATCTGTTGGGTCTATTGGGGGTTGCTTAGTTTAGTGACTAATCTATGGAAATGCAATACAAATCTACAAAATTGAAATATAGTTCTACAGAATTCAACTATTCGCGATGAAAGGAAACTAACAACTAATCTTTTGCTAGAAAATGAAATGCACACACTACTTTTAACAAATGAAATTACAACTGTATAAATGAAGCTTAGCAGAAAGTGAGATTACTTGTTAACTAGATTTGCATAATGGAAACATCTATTCTAAATGAAAGTGGTAATGAAGAAAACAAATATAGTCAATCAAAGCATGCATGTAAGATTCTCAAACAACAATCAAGTAAATCCAATCAAAGAATTGTATGCGTAAATGAACTCAAAATAACCTCTTATCTCCTTGGTCGAGTGGGCCCTTGCTCTTCCTTGGGATAGAGGGATTAACAACCTTTGATTCTCAAAATGTCATGACTTTCATTAACTCAGAATAAGTTTCATAACATAGACAGTAAATAATAATGCCAAAAAAACCGAATGCAGATAATCTATCTCAGTATATCAAAAGTAGTTCTTCTATATGTTCTGAAGATGAAGTCTTCATATAGGTATTGTTAGTTACAAGGCTCACCATAACAGGTGGCATTAATCACCATCCACCAAATACTAATTAAAATGCATAAATTTCTATGGGCAAGTTAGGAACAAGCCCCAAACTAATAGGTCAACTTTGGTGGAAACAGTCTCCTACCGCTTGCTCCAAACTCGGCTCCATAACTACCAGCAACATCCATCATTTCCTGCACACATCATCACATTTTATCTCACAAAGATAGTTAGTAGGAGGTTCATGTGATAATCGGTTTTCATAAACTATAGCAAGGAAAATGCATCAAACCTACTAAGATATAACTACACAAAACATCCCCATGTATTAATAAGTCATATCAAAAGGGTATTTTTGGCTTGAAGAAATGATATCAATGAGCCAAACAATGCACTCATCATTTTCCCCCTGACTTTACCTATTGCATGTCCCTATGCAACTTATCTTCATCCTGCCCGCCACCTACCAAGCTGCTCAGCCATGTCATATTCTTCAAATTGATCAACATATTGTTTTGTGGTGTTCTTACAGCCCTGAGTGTTGGAGGTAACCTCTACCCATGTTGTGAAACTATCATTTGACTGGGCCGCATTGTTCTGCCAGGTAGTGAGAGGGCTCAAAAGGAGTGGTGGATGTACTTGGAGGCCTACCCATTCGTCATTGTACTGTTGGTTGGTTTTCTCTGTGGTCTGTCTTATAATGGTGATGAGGGCATCACCCCTGCGCATGCTCCAGCTCAAGTTTTGGGGAGAGAGAACCTCCCTACATTTCAAGGGTAGACTCAGAGTATCCCACCTCCTATCACATGCCTGCCAAGCTGTCCCAAAGTTCTCGCTGACTGTAATTTTCAAAATCCATGACACATTGAAGTAAAATCTGGGAAGTGTTTACCCCGACTCCTACCTGATAGTAAAGTGAGTGAAAGTTTTTTCGTAGCTACATCAGTGTGATGAGTTGGATGGATGTGGAACCCAATGGACTGAGTGGTGTGATTGAAAATATCTATTTGCTGACCCCAGATGATCTGATTTCGTAGTGCAGACTGAAAGGCCTTGATTTGGAAATCACCCACAAATAAATTGATTAAGAAATCAGGCACATTTGTAACTATCATGTTATGAAGGTAGAATTCACAAAGCAAATTTTGGATCTCAGGAGTACTGCACTTATAAACTGATAAGAAACTAGTGCCATTGGGAATTTCATGAGGAGCTTGACAACACAATTGGAACAACTGCCAGGAATAAAATTGTTCTTGAATGAACATGCTATAGACCGGAGAGGGTTTTCTATAGGATAGAAGCTTGAGGGCCAAAGGACAGACAAAGTCTAAAATAGATGTCACTTTTTTGCTTTTCCTCTTGTATAGATTCCATTTCCCTTTTCAATTTCTGATTTTCCTTCCTCAATTCTCTTTCCTGAAGGGATAACTGATGGAATCTATCCAAGATGTTAAGACTCTTATCGCACTGATGCTTCAAACTACTTACTTCAAGCTGTAGGGTAGTGATTTCCCAAACCTTCTCTACTGTTTGTTGTGTAAATTCAGTTTGTAGTAAAAGGTTTGTTTCTTCCATACCTGCAATTGAGCTTTCAGTAGTGTGATTTCCTCCAAATAGTTGAGAAGATGCAGCCTGGGTGCCAAGCACTTTGGGAACCACAGGGTGAATTTCGTAGATGCAAGAATAAAGCAGTGTCGAATGGGCCAGTGATCCTCCTCATGTTGTTCTTCCCGAATGGGGGTGGTATCATCAGGAAAAGTCTCTGATCGGGAACCACCAGACTTCAACAATGAACTGAGCCATCGAGGCCGTAGGTGCATGGAAGAAGATGGAGCCGAGGTGCACTTGCCTTTTGAGCTGGAAATGGAAGGGGATGGACCCTCGGGAGTGCCAAATGTGTCCGCATGCTGGGGACACCAACTACCTCTGTTTGGTTATGTGAAGGGCAAGGGCAAGGGTAGACCGGGTGTGTAAAAGAGACCGGATTTCAATTGCTTTGGTCTGGACCCTTCTCCCACTAACAAGTCCCTCGAGCCTCCGCTTTGGTCTAAAGAAGACCTGATGTGAGCATAACAAATGAATCAACCCCGGTGTTTAATGATAGACTTGCCTCCACCGGACCGGTACTTCTAGAAAACTTTAATAATGGAGTCCATGAGGTATTCAGGAAGATTTACCCAGAGGGCCTAGTTGACACGTCCCTTCTTAAGGTGAATTAGCATTTTAAGTGCATCACCACCTAGAACAGAGGCCTGACCATCACATATGAAATACCGGTTGACCCACTTCGCTATTTCACTCCAGATTCTAGGTAGACTCACCCACCTAATGCCCTTCTGGATACCCAAGGGGGTCAGGATGACTTCAGGGAATGCTTCCCCTTCATCATGAAACAGAGCAAGCAGGATTTGTAGAGGAGCATTTGTCATGACCTTCAAACCAAAGTCTGAGCAGCCGATAGGTCAGAAATGACCTGACTGGTAATCTCAACCCGTCTTCCACCGACTTGTGAACAGGTGGACTCAAAATTGTCCAGAATTCCTCCACAATGCCTTCATCGAAACCCTCAAATTGGTGAATGAAATCCAGCCATCCAAAATCATGAAATACTTGTGAAAGCGTGGCATTCTAGAGTAAGGCATCCAGTGAGTCAGGCTCTGATTTCTTTCGTGGTCCCATGCTGAAGCCGAAGGTGAGTAATACCAAGGTAGTAGAAAGAGCAGAACAAAGCGTGCCCCCACTCCTGTTTAGTGACTGATAGAACTAATCATGCTTGATGCACATGCAACAACAATGGTAAGAAGTAGTTGTAGAAGCATTAATTTCAAATTACACCATATCCCTTGGATGACAAAAAAGCGAAGGTGGTGTGGCGAAAAAAAATAGTGAATGAGACCGCCATCCATGTGAATTTAAGATATTTGAGGTGGCGCATATCCCACTATTGAGGAGTGAGCGCCACCCATCCTGACTTGAAGAATGTGACACATTCAAGGCGTGTGGTGATTATGAGACATTACCCCTTTTATGCCATCATCCATAGAACCGGATTTGGAAAGAGATCCGAAATAAATATAGTGATCATTTCATGATGGCGTAATGATGACAAATGTACATGGGGAAATGTTTTGCATGGAAATATCGTTAGCAAGTTAGGATGCACTTACCCATGCCACGTTTAGTCGGCCGATATCCATAGATTCCTATGCCCTGTAGTTTGAGATGAAGCGTGATTAGTGGCTGCAGAAATAATGAAAATTCCTACATTTATTAAAAACAACAACAAGAAAAACTGCTAACTAAGGGAAGAAGATCGAATGCAGGATCATCTTCCTTTATTGAATTTGCAAGATATTGATTACTCCATGTTCGAGGGGCAAAGAGCCTCCTCAACATGCATGTCCATGTGTAACAGAATGTCATCGGTGAAAGTCTTCTTATCCAGTGGTTGGTGATAAATCCGAGCCTATGTCCATTCACCAGAAGAGTCCATTTTGTCTCCATCAATAGGTAACAACCGAACAGAGCCATTATCAAACACTTGATTTACCTAATAAGGACCCAACCAATGTGTATGTACTTGCCTTTAAACTATTGATAGTGGGAATCAAAGAGTAAAACCCACTGTCCCTCATGAAATGTCCTTTTTTTTATATGAGCATCATGCCAGGTTTTTCACTGATGTTGTAGAATTTATATCTCATTGTTGTGCCTCCATCCGCATTTCATCTAATTCATTCAGCTACAGCACTCATTCACGTTGTGCTTCATCCAAATCGATCCCAACTTCCAACGTTGTTCACAAGTGCAATTGAACTCAACAGGAAACAATGGCTTCTTCCCAAATACCAGCTCATAGGGAGAAAAACTAGTAGTTGTTTTCTAGGTCGTGTTGTAGGCCCAGACGGCCTCTCAGAAGCTTTGGTACCCAATTCTTTCTATCGGCATTGACCACCTTAGTTAGAATATTCTCGAGTTCTCGATTGGTTACCTCCACTTGCCCATTGGATTGGGGGTGATAGGGTGATGATTTTTGGTGCCTAATTCTATAGATTTCCAAGAAAGCTTCAATCATATTTGAAACAAATTGAGGACCTTGATCAGATACAATGGCCCTTGGTGCTCCAAATCGCAAAGCAATATCCGATTGTACAAAAATCAGCAACAACATCCTCGTTGGCAGATGCCAATGCTTGAACTTCAGCCCATTTAGTGACGTAGTCCATGCATACCAAGAGATACTCCTTCCCAAAAGATGGAGGATCAAATGGTCCAACAAAGTCAATCCCCCATTTCTCAAATGGTCCTAAAACCAGCTGAGGATTAAGAGGCATTTCCATTGAAAGTGTGGGTTTTCCCATTCATTGGCATGCATCACACTGCCACACATACTTTTTGACAAGCCCTATGGAGGGAAGGCCAATAGTACCCTACTCCAAGGATCTTGTGAATTGTTCATTTTACTGAATAATGTCCACCTCCTGGCTCATCATGACAAGCTCGCAGTATGTCGTGTACCTCATCCTCCCGAACACACCTACGAAGAACCATGTCAGGACAACATTTAAATAAGAATCCATTACACCATTTATATGTTGCACTATTTTTAACCAATCACCTTCTTTCCTTATGAGTAAAATAGGTAGGAAACTTCCCTGTTGTTAAATAATTCACAAGATCAGTGAACCAAGGAGTCTTAGTCGAGATAGCAAACAAGTGTTCATCGGGAAATTGATCCTGGACTGCTTCATCATCACCTGAAACATTTAATCTAGAAAGGAAATCAGCAACAACGTTAAATTTCCTGGCTTATCTATAATGGTGAGATTGAATTCTTGCAACAAGAGTAACCAATGAATAAGCCTTCCACCAACCACTGGTTTATTCATCAAATATCGAATGGCAGAGTGGTCAGTGTAAACAAAATTTTTATATCCAAGTGATGTAATGATGAAATTTATTCAAAGCATAGACAACAACCAAGAATTCTTTTTCCGTAGTAGTGTAATTCCTTTCCGTAGGAGTCAAGTTTTTGCTGATAAAATAAATTGCATACATATGATCTTCTGAGTCTTTTTGCCCAAGGACAACACCCATGGCTGTATTAGAAGCATCAGTGTGGATATGGAAAGGTTGTCCCTAGTTAGGGCCATGTAAGATAGGGGCCATGGTCAGATTTTCTTTGATAGAATCAAATGCCTGTTGACACTGAGGAGACCATTCAAAAACACAATCTTTGGTTAGCAGTGAGAACATAGGTGCGGCAATTTTGCTAAAATATTTTATGAATCGGTGGTAATAACCTGCATGACCAAGGAAACTTTTGATGTCAGTCTGATTAGCTGGTGTAGGTAATTGGGTGATGACTGATATCTTTTTGGGGTCCACCTGTATACCTTGGGCTGAAACATGGTGACCTAAGACAATTCCTTGATCAACCATCATTAGACATTTTTCATGACTCAGGGATAGTTGGTGTTGTTCACATCGACTGAGTACTTTCTCTAGGTTACTCAAAGATTCTTCAAAAGTGGATCCATGGACAAAGTGAAATCATCCATGTAAACCTCAACACAGTCATTAGCAAGATCTGCAAAAATGGCCAAGACTGCCCACTGAAATGTAGCAGGGGCATTACAAAGCCCAAAAGGTAAGACTCGGTAAGAAAATGTACCCCAAGGGCACGTAAAAGTAGTCTTATCTTGATCAACAGGGGCAATACTAATTTGATTATACCCACTAAACCCATCCAAGAAAGAAAAATATTTCTTACCAGCCAAATTGTCCAGAACTTGGTCAATGAAAGGCAGGGGAAAATAATCCTTCTTGGTGGCTTTGTTAAGTTCCCTGTAATCAACACATATTCGCCACTTACCATTTTTCTTGGGAACAATAACTAATGGGGAAACCCACTGACTATCAGATATAGGATAGATGAAACCTACCTTTAGGAGTTTTTCTATCTCACTTTTGACTATGTCTCTCAATGTTGGATTGATTCTTTGTTGCATGGCTGCCTTATAGGTTTGACGTCATCAGTGTAAATATGATGTGTACAGATGCTAGGATGAATTCCCTTCATATCAGTGTAATCCCAAGCAAAAGCATGGGAGTGTTTCTTCAGAACCTCAAGCACCCTAGCTTCTTGATTGACCTCCAAATCATTACCTATGGTCAGCTCTCTTCCCATACTGACAAGCACCTACTTGGTATCATTCACAAGAGCAAGCTCTGTACTAGTGATAAAAGAATTCAATGGGAAAACATGGGGCTGAAGCATGTGCAGGATGGGTATGTTGTCAAAAGACAAAATCTTAGTTAAAGGACAATAGAAATCAGGAACTAAATATTTAGAATTATAAGCATAGAGTTTCCTACTGACTCAAAGCAGAGGTAGTGTCTACTAGAGAAATAGCAGAGGATATGTCTAATGCCGGAGTTCCAGATTCCATAGCAATAGTGCTGATTTTCGTAGTCATAGGGTCCTTAGAATCAGTCAGTGTATATGACTCCACAGCTTCCGCCATATGGTTGTGTACTGCAATAGTGGCCAGAAAAGAAGAACTCAAAGAGTTAGTATCCAAAGAATCCACCCATACCTGGTCACAATTGTTCGCATAAGGCTGGGCAGGAGGGTATAATGAAATGTGTTTGGATTTCTACCCATTTAGAATTGTCATGTTGCCTGACCTACAATCGATGTATGCAAGCAACCGTAGCCAACCAGGGCCTTCCCAAGATGACTGGATATCCCAACTTCCGAGCTTTAGGCTGCAAAACCATGAAATCAACTGGGTACTCCCATGATTCAACAAGTGACCATTATATCTTCAACCACACCATCAGGTACAACAATGGATTGATCTGCTAACTACATAACAATGTTGGTAGGTTGAAGTCCTATTAAGGATAGCAGATTAAACATTTTTGTTGTGATGACATTAATGGCAGCACCAAGATCCACCAAAATGTTAGATATTGACTGGTTGTTTATACAAATAGTAATGACAGGACTCCCAGGATCCCCATATTTTGGTGAGATAAGGGTGCCAACGACTAAATCAGCCAAATTCCCTTCAACCCTGACAGTCTTTGGGTACTTCTTTTTCCTTCCCGGTGTTTTTATACACTCATTTCTAATGGTTTGGTTTAGTTCAGGGATGTCCCTTATTGCTCATGAAGTGGGACCTCAATATGTACTTTTTTAATTCCTGAACTAGCTTTGTTTCATCTCGCAAGTTTGAATGTCCTGTAATCACTCAGGAAAAGGGGTTGTATTCTATTTGAGTATTTGATCATCGGTGTATCTGGTATTGGTGAAGGACCAAGTATTATCCTCAAGGGTTTCTTCTTTATCGGCATCAAGCAGTAGTTCTGTGATAACAACAGGAGGATTCAATATTTTTCCAGATCGCAGTGTAAATTACCAATAGTATTAACCTGCATGGTGTTACCTAGGTCTGCATCATCAATTGAAGTTGTCTATTGATTTTTAGGATTGGATACTGGCTGAGCCAGAAGTTGTGTTTGTGTTGCTTGTCCTTGATGTTGGTAGGCTTGAGGTGGAGGCATTAAAGCTTGTTGTGGTTGCTGGAATCTACGTTGGTGATTACCATTTTGTGGTGGTGCCCAAGACTGATTTTGGCTAAAATTTGGTTGAGGACCCCACTGTTGGTTGTGCCAAGGATTGGTTATGGGTGGTGGTGCCCAACCTGGCTGAGTGTAGGGATTTTTCTAGGGTGGTGGATATGGATAAGTCATCCAGTTTGAGTTTTCCCACTCAGGTTGTCCCCAAGAAGACTGAGAGGCTTGATTCGGCCATGACATCCTCCAGGGATTCTGAGCCGGCCTAGATGGGAACCCACCCGATTGTTTGGTCTTTGGACAAAGTTTAATTCAGCACTTGTTTGAGAGATAGCATTCAAACCTCCCTTTAACTGTGGTAAGAATGTGCAATGCTTAGTGTCGTGGTCAGTAACTTCACAAATTAAGCACATGTCTGTGACATCCAAAGGACATTCTCTCAAGGGGTGTCTCTTCCGACACTTAGGGCAATATATGTCCAATGGTTCTTTGGCAGGGCTGGTTTTTGCCTTGAGTCCATCTATGGTTGATGTTAATTGCAGCAGAATGTCCATTTTCATGTTGGCCATTTCTTCCAGAAGTTCAGAGGTACCAAGGAAGACTTGGATGTTTGTTTTTTTCGTATTCCTCCACGTGTTCTAGAGTATCTTCTACATAGCTCAGTGATTTGGTCCATGGTGAGTTTATGCACGTCTCCTCCTCCCATGAGATGGAGGGAATCCTTGGTTTCCTCATCCAGTCCTTTAAGAAAGACTGTCTTAGTGATGTCTGCATGTAACTCATACCCACTGCGTTTGTGGAGAAAGAGGAATCTGTCCAGATAATCCTCTAGATTCTCATCTTCCTTTTTCCATATTTGGAAGAACTCTTCCTTCCTATCCCTTCCCCTACAATAGTCTTGGTATTTATCTAGGAAGGTTATTTCCATGGCTTCCCAGGAATTAATGGAGTTAGATGGTAACCCCATAAACCATCTCATAGCAGAATCTTTGAGAGTGGAAGGAAACAGTTTGAGTTTTTGATTGTCAGTTCGGTAATCATATGTCTGGCACAGGATTTTAAATTCAAACAGAAACTGATCAGGGTCTTCTTTGGTCATACCTCGAAAGATGGGGAGGATGGATGGTGAGATGTTTTTCATAGGTGCATCCTCATCCACATCGAGGACAATGGGATACGTAAAGGTTCTCCCTAAAGGTTGGTCTCCAGGATTCCCAAGGTCCCCCATTGCCAAGTGTTGTGAAGAGGATACAGAATGCTCAGAAGAGGTTCTAGGCGTTGAGTTAGAATCTGTATCACTCTCAGTGTTTCTTCCTTGTAAATTGTCTAGAGAGATGTGTGGAATATTATGTGCTATAAATCTCCCTTGGTTGTCTCGCGACCTATGCATCAAGGTTGGTTGTTTTAAAATGAGGTCCAAGACAACTACTGGTTTCCTATATGAACTCCATTAACACCCATAGCATATGGAATAAAAATGATGGTGCTTATGGTTATTCCCAGAAATGGTGCCAAAAATGATGGGTCATTGTATTGCTCCAATCATTTAACTGACATAATCTTCTGTCAGTGTCATTCTAAACCAGGGTTGTGTCCTAGGCAAGTATGCAATGGAGTTTAATGGAACCATTATCTATTGGGTCTATTGGGGGTTGCTTAGTTTAGTGACTAATCTATGGAAATGCAATACAAATCTACAGAATTGAAATATAGTTCTACAGAATTCAACTATTCACGATGAAAGGAAACTAACAACTAATCTTCTGCTGGAAAATGAAATGCGCACACACTACTTTTAACAAATGAAATTACAACTGTATAAATGAAGCTTAGTAGAAAGTGAGATTACTTGTTAACTAGATTTGCATAATGGAAACATCTATTCTAAATGAAAGTGGTAATGAAGAAAACAAATATAGTCAATCAAAGCATGCATGTAAGATTCTCAAACAACAATTGTAGTAAATCCAATCAAAGAACTGTATGCGTAAATGAACTCAAAATAACCTCTTATCTCCTTGGTCGAGTGGGCCCTTGCTCTTCCTTGGGATAGAGGGATTAACAACCTTTGATTCTCAAAACGTCGTGACTTTCATTAACTCAGAATAAGTTTCATAACATAGACAATAGTAAATAATAATGCCAAAAACTCGAATGCAGATAATCTATCTCAGTATATCAAAAGTAGTTTCTCTCTATATGTTCTGAAGATGAAGTCTTCATATAGGTACTGTTAGTTACAAGGCTCGCCATAATAGGTGGCATTAATCACCATCCACCAAATACTAATTAAAACACATAAATTTCTATGGGTAGTTAGGAACAAGCCCCAAACTAATAGGTCAACTTTGGTGGAAACAGTCTCCTGCCGCTTGCTCCAAACTCGGGCTCCATAACTACCAGCAACATCCATCATTTCCTACACACATCATCATGTTTTATCTCACAAAGACAAGTTAGTAGGAGGTTCATGTGATAATCGGTTTTCATAAACTATAGCAAGGAAAATGCATCAAACCTACTAAGATATAACTACACAAAACATCCCCATGTATTAATAAGTCATATCAAAAGAGTATTTTCAGCTTGAAGAAATGATATCAATGAGCCAAACAATGCACATGACTTAGGTGCCACAAATCCCTCTTAAAGACTATACTTGGCATATTTTCTTAAACCCTCAAGATAAAGCTTATCCATTAATTGTAAGTAATCTTCACCTTCCTCATAGTACCTTCAACTTGGCTATGCTTTTATAGATCTTTCAAAGGTCATATTTAACTTTCCTTAACCCAAATCCTTCCTTCAAACCCTCAACTTGAAACATATCATTGTCATCTTGATTTATCTTGTTCCTTGGTTTCTAATAATGGTTTCAAACTCACTCGAGACTCACTACCTTATAATAACCTTTTTAACATGCCTCGTTGGTTACTCTTTATCAACTTAGTGATTAAGGCACTTGTAAGCATTGACACAACAAAACTAACCTAGTTTGCATGTATAGAACTATGCATGTGAATTTACTCTCTTACATCTTAGATGTACGTGTTCAAATATTCCTTTCCTTAAAACTCATCTCTATAACTCTTCTTAGACTCCTGCAATGATAGGTAAACTTTCTAACACAAGGATTTTTGCTTTTAGAAACCCTCGATGGGTCTTATGCAATTAGTATACAATCTACACAATCAACTCTAAGTTTGTCACATTTTGATTAAGAATCCCTTCCTATTATCTCTACACTTCACACTTTTTTCAACCACTCCTTGATCTCTTCAACCCTTACTTACACCAAGATACAATGACTCACAAAACAATATATATTCATCTTAGTCTTTCTTCATTAGTACAGGTACTCAAATAAAGCTAGGGGTTTTAAGAGTTTTTTTACTTGTTTAAATGGTGTATATCCTTCTAAGGGACTTACAATACTCTCATAACACTAATCAAATCCTTCAATTCCTCTAATGCTTGATTCATTTAAAATCAAACATGAAAATATCTTAAACTTTTTAACCTCAATTCTCACCTTGTCACAATACCTTAACCTTGTGTATGATTGTCTCTATACCAATTCATTCCTTCTAGTACCTTCATCATGCTCTCTATATACTGCACATAACCTATACCCATATAAAATAATAATGCATTCAAAAACATGAGATTCAACTCTATTTCCATTAACATTCAACCCACAAGATCGTAATATATTTAAAACACAAATTTTTGCACAAAGAGAAGCTTTTATTTAATGATACATCTTGAATTTCATACTTCCTAAGCCTTTTTTTGGGCTCGACACGAGGTATTCTTCCTCTAAAACCTTCTCCAACTTCAACCACCCTCTATGATTCAAATAAACCAACGTTTTGATGGATAAGGAGGTAGTTAGGTTTTCATTAATCTTAACTGAAACCATGATTAGGTCAACTAAGTGATTTTTCATCATGGTAAGGATGAAGTAATAGAGTTTACAATATGAACACCTTATTACATCCAAATAAATCCTATTCTAACATTTGAATGAATAACCTACTAATCTGTTAGGCCTAGGTTACACATAACTCTGATTTGAATATTTAAATGAGTCATTTTGGAGGGAAACCCCAAATGATCTCTTATTACAACACCAAGAGTCCAAACAGACCAAACCACCTACTAAACACTCTAAAACACCCTACTAAGCCTATTCAAACCAAAAAAAAATTGTACATGATGATCCTACATCAATATCCATGTCGTATTTCTAATTCATTTTACACTGGAACAACTTGTTAAATAGGATTGATCTCACAAAGGAGAAAACAAGTTTTATGTAAATAGATCTTGCAATTCACTGTCAACTAATATATTGCTCTTTTTAGTAAGCATCATCATTGACAAGTTCATTACTGCCTTGTCAAAATTTAGATAATTATGCATAAGAAACTTTGTCCTTAATGTAAATAGACAATTGTGTCATAAATTGATTTTTCAAAGTGGTAAAAGAGCGCACAATATGTATGGGGAGATCGTAGAACCATTGCAATACAAAAATCCTTAAGATTCCTAGGAAAGATCTTAGTTAGAAATATGTCATGATAGGCATAATTAAAACAATCCATGTGGACGGAGCGAAGATGTTTGGTGGGGTATCCCTTTCCATTATAATTAGGGAGTTTAGGAGTAACAAAACCAATGGGAAAAGAGTAAGAAACCACTTCGGGTGTAAGTGGGTTGTGAAGTAGATGAGTAGAATCCATATCATGAGTAGAAGTGGATGCACCTTGTTGTAATTGTAAGATTTGAGCTTGTAATGTATGAACGATGGTTTTAAGGGCTTGTGTGCAATTGAAGAAGTGTGTGAACCATGATATGTAGATGTAGGATGTGAGTGAAAATAGTGGTTATAGGAGAGGCGTGGGAACATTGTACATTCAAATATTAGGTGTCCCCAAGGAGTAAGTTCTATAGATGTAGGAATAACAAATAACTGGATATGAAAGAGTGAGGTATACTTAAGTTGATCTCTTGTAGTATATAGGAGAAGATAAATATGAGTGGGATTCTCTTACAAGAAATGTGTAAGGTTTTGTACCTCATATTCAAGAAGATCATGAGAGTGCATAAGCGGGGTTATTATTGGAATCTTTACCTTAGATATGATCAAATTTGATTTTAAAAACAATATTAGTAATGATATCAAGCGTAGAATAGGAACCTAAAGTAGGGACCATAGTGCCACGATGTATACCAAGATAAGGGGAAAAATACATCCTAGTGGAGGAGGATCTAAAAGCCCTACATTGAAGTCTATGATTGTATAAGAGTTGGGGGTCTATTATGATGATATATAGGCAAATAAATACAACACCAAGAGTGAAAAAGGAATATGATAAGCGAGCCTTAGAGCAGCGAAGGTGGATATCAAGTTCAAATCACAAGTTGGGTTCACCAAAATGTTTATGCCCTAATTAGATTATGTGAAATCTAATTACTAGTTAAAATAATACATTGAAGGATGTAAGGGTTGAAAATAAGAGGTTATTTTGATTAATTAAAGTCCAAAATTAAATGTAGCACATTAATGCTTGCAACTGATGTATTAAACAAGATACAAACTAAAAAACATAAGGAAATGAGAGTACTTAGCTATTTACAAACGATTGTGGGAAATTATGGGTATACACACTACTAAAATAAAAGGATCTAAATTTAATGATGGTTCATTTTAAACACTATGACCAAAAACTATCATGGGGTAGGACCATACACTTCTACCATGACCATTTGTAGGGTCTTAACCCTTTTGTATGGTCTTAGACTGTTTGATTCGGCTCTATAACTTTTTGACATTTTTGTTTGCCTAGAATTGTTTTCCATTATCAAACCCTAATTTTTGATCATGTTGTGAATCTTTGAACATCATGAATGAGATCCCAAACCCTATCAATGGGTGGGAGACCCTAAAAATAAACATTAGTTGGGTTTTAGACAACCTCATACATCACTAACATTGGCACTACTCTCGAAGAGGCCACAAACCACATGTCATCGTCCACCATAGCATGTGATATCTAAATGAATGCAACTATGATTTGACAACTCTCTTTGACAATGCTTGATTTGAGTTGGCTCTAGTTAAAAAATTTGAGGAAGGGATGATTGAGTGCTTGCATATGATATGGGCTAACTACTTGACCTAATAAGAAGCTTCAAACATGTATTGTTTATTTCCTAATGCCTATAAATGTGCTATCGTGAGATTTAGGGATCCTTGGGCACCTTTGTAAGTGTTGGAAGTGAGTGTATCAATGTTGTGCCACATGATTTCCAGGTTAGCAAATGAGGTGGTGTTTACTTGCTTATATAGGGCTTCATATATTATTATCAAAGAAAGGTTAACCACGAGGGATTAGAAGACCCAACAAAAATATGAATTTGAAAGAAAAGTTAGAGAATATGTCGGTTCTAAGACGGTACAAGTCGGCCAAGCACTAGGATATAACATCTTGCCCAAATTATACGACCCTACCCAAGGATGGAAAATATGCAATCTAAAGCTTACAACTTATAAATTGATGTTTGTTCATGGAATTATGCATCTTACTCTCGTAATTTGACAACATCTCGTTTTGTAAGTATAAACAATCTAAACAAGAGACATTGAAATGTGTTAAGCGGGAACATGGAGGTTATATTTATCTTAAGTAAGAGTGAATTGTTAAAACTAGCAATTTAAAGAGTGAATTTCCAAATTTAGGTGCATATATTGTGTTAATAATTATATTATTATTTGTTTGGGTACTATTTCTTACTTAATTCAAAATATTTTACCTATAATATTCTTAAGCCTTCTAATAAATAAGGAAAAACTCCATTCCCAAATTGTTGTTTATTTATTTAAAGTGTGTAAACCTTTGGTGAACTTGAGTGTTGTCTAATCTTGCACAACCTTCCCACACTCTAGATTTGTCTATTCATCAATATTCTAGGGTCTAAAATTATATTTACTTTTGGTTTCTATCTATTTTGTGCCCTAAATTTGGTTTTCAAAATTCCCCTTAAGGTTCCATGTTTGGTTCTCCTCTTAGGGCCTCTTTATAGGGTTTCCTAGTCATAAAATCACCTTTCATGGAATATTTCTATATTAACTAATCTATTTTAAAATCCCTTTGGCATGTCTCTTTACTTTGATAAATTAAAAACAACCTCATTTTGTTTGTCATATTTTTAGCACAATTTTTGGAATTGCGGATCTTTATTTTTAGTTATAAGGTCATAATTATAAAAATATACAATTATTTGGAAATCCCTTGCAAGGTTTTTTTTAATCATATTGATAGCCTAAGATACCCCTCTTCGTTTTGTAAAAAAAACATATTCTAAGTTTAGAAATTTTCATTTTACTAATTAGACAAATATCACATTTTTCTAAAAATTACTTTTTGGGACTTCCTATAATTTCAACTTTGGGTTTAACCTTATTCACCTTCAAGACTCTTATGATTGGATCCATCCTCTATGGTCTATTAGATGCATGACTTTCCTTATTCCTTACGGTTATATCGTATGTGAATCAATTTTTCGAGACAATAATTCAAAATACCCTCTTAGGTAATCTTTTATGGGTCCTTCATCAATATATGGTGATAATAATGACAAATTTTATAAGACTATCCTATAATCTATTCAAGCTATGAATATCAATATTAAATCACTCAAAGATAAGGTCACACACCTAATAATTTTGTTATGCACCACGTCAATCATGTTTCTACGCATCACAATCAATTTAAATACGAGGCTAAAGGAAATCAATGTGATACAAATAATATAGAATATACATGTTTTAGTTCAAGTTGTGTGAAATTCCTCCATATAGGAAACATTTTTATGTTCTTGGTAATCACTCTTGAATACTATTTCAACCATATAAAAACCACCTCTTCACTTCAACAAGAACGATAAACCACATGATATTCTATACGAGTTACTTGATAAGTGATTAATCACTTTACAAACTAATTATAATCATCCCCTTTGTAGCCTTAACAATATCAAATTTAAACCATTTTTTAATTACCACGAAATCATTGTACATTATGAAAATAACTTCTATTCTTTACAAATAAATATATAACAAAGTTGTGCATAAGGGCATTATTCACTAAACGATATTCGGATAGATCTCTCTCACCTTCTTCGAGGTGTTCCTTTGCAGAGGCTATGATCTCCCACATGGGCTCTTCTCAAAATGTATTAGTTTCTTGGCCTCTTAAGAGCAATGTCTCTCGAATGGAACCTCTCCCATTTAGTCATCTAAAGCCCCTAAATATAAATGAGTACCTAAAGCTAGCACATCTATATCGAACATAAAATGTAATATTAAAAAATATAACTTCTTTTATAATACAAAGGACATATTTTGTGAAGATGATATGAAATCAATACACCCTTTGGAAAATTCAATCTAAGTGCAAGAGAAACATCATAATGTTGAGAAAATTACACATGAATCATTCGTAAAGGGAGCATGTTGAGTAAAAAAGGATCGAATAAGAAAAAATATGCATAATTGTAGAATAATTAGAGCATACACAAGAATAGGTAGGGAAACACAAAGATGAATTTCAAGGATATTTTTATTTACCATTACTAGTGAATTCAAATCAATAAGATGGATCAAGTATTGATTACTATGATAGCGGACGTTGACCGATTTGGTATGTCGGATGAGCATACACACAAGTTAAATTTTAATCCCATAAATGACAATTTACAAGATATTATTTCAATAAAATCATCACTTGTTTCTCAATGTCTAGTTGTTGAACATCGAGCTACAAAAAGTATTAAATATTATATGCAAGCATTTACTATCGAGTTTTTAGTGAGAAAGCAATCTAACATACAATAATTGACTACTTGAAGCATATCTAATAATAACATTGCATCCTTGGGATATGGAGTGACTCGACATCCATTAACATGGTATCTCACCGATAATAAAAAAATATTCTCAAGACTAGACAAATGGTATATCGGGTGAAAAATATTGATGGAGGCGTTAGGGTTTTGGCTCGAGAAAACCCTAAAGGTTTGCGGCGGATATGGTGAAGAGTAGTGGGAGAAGGTGAAGGCATTCAGAGATGTGGTTATATTGGACCTTATCTGCTCTTTCTTGGCCACATTTTTTTGGAGGGGTTAGCGCTTCTTTTCATCCGCATTGAGGAGAACTTGGCCATTAGTCTCTCAGAGATTTCCCGCCAGAATGTTGAGTTCCTTCTGAGTCAGGTTGTGAAGGATTTTCTGGCGGATCTCAGGAGTGTGTCAAGCCCTATTTTGATAGACCCTTTTCGGTTGGGGTGTTTGTGTCATCATTTGTTGAGTCTTTTCCTAGTTTGCATCATCCGTTGGAAGTGTTGGATGTTGAGCCTAGGCAAAAGGAGATATGAAAGTTTCTAGAGTCCAATAGGGGATGGTGGCTCCTAAAATGTAAATGAAACCTATTCAATCAATAGCCCCTTTGTTTTGATCCTGCTACAATTGGGGTTTTCATAGAGCGGTTTGGCTTAGTCTTGGGTGATGGGTCATTCCGGTGGGGGGTTTTATTCTCTTAAAGGATCAACAATGGGGGTCATCTTTCCTTATTCATGTGTGATTTTGGTTGCCTAGTTTTCTTGGAGGGGTAAGGTGGTGGTCTGGCCGATGAGTATCGGGAGTGTTATGTTTTTTAGGCTACAAAGGGTTTTGTCCTGATCTTTTTCTTCTTCTAGCTTAGGGACAAGCTATATTGGTTCCCTAAGCATCGTATAAGGAGGAAACTGGTGTTTTTTGAGTTCCTTCTTCTGGTTTGACACGTCCATAACTGAGTATGGGAGACCGTTGTTTTGTTAAGCTTTAGGTTTATTGGTTTTTGGTGGGTTTAATGTTATTGGTTATATTGGGTGCCATTTGGAGGATTCTTCTCTACAGGAGTTTACTTTTGTTTTGGTGGTGAGGCCGGTTGGTGGTGTCATTGCCTTTTTAGGGTTTTGTGGGTCCTATGCTCCAAGTAGGGTTGGGCCTTTGTGTGGCTTTGAATGGCCTTCGGTGTCGGGGTTTGCTCACCTGTTTTTCCAAGGTTGGCTTGGCATTCGAACATTTGGGTGTGCCCGGTGTGATGGGGCTTTCTTCCTCAACATTAGTATTTTTGAAATTTTGCAATCTCCATTGCTTTGTCTATTCCTCATGTATGATCCCCGTTCGAGTGGTAAGGCGTTAGGGGTGTGTTGGTTCTAAATGTGGGTGTCAGCTTTGGGTAGTTTGTTTGTGGGATGACGTGGTCTTAAGCTATTGGGGTGTTATGGAAGTGTCGAGTCTATTTTGTTGAATGGTCCTTAACGTTAATATCTTTTATAATGGGTGGGGTTATCAATCCCCCATTTTCAAGCTCGGTCAAAACCGTTTACCAATCTAAAAAAAAATGGTATCTCACCTATCCATAATCAATACCCCTTCAAGTGGGGGAAGCTATCTTTTTTACTTTTCTTACCTCTTGATAAGTATCATAGGGTAACTCTTATATTAACCTTGCTCTTTATATGGCTATTCCAAATATATAAAAACATTCAAGTATTTATGAAAAGAAAAATTGGGACTTACATATGACTTGATTTTCTAGTTGGTTACCCTACATATGTTATTTTTCATACAATTTGATATATAACATATTTTTATATTTTTAAACACATGCATTCATGACATATGTTGAGCTCGATGGAGGACATACATAGGATTCTACACAATGACGGGTGTTGAAATAGACTCTTCCCGAGTTGTCCCTAATCTTCAGGGGCATCTCCTACACTATTCAAATGATTTTGTTTTAGTAAAGTTACCTTACTTCCTCATTATGATCAATTACTTATATTGTGTACATACTAACACAAAATGCTAACACATGTGTCTTGTGTAGTGCTACCTTATCTTTTTCTATATGCATATAGGAAACTATTTGTTATTGTTTTCACTTTATTATCTTCTTATATGTGTGACTTTATGTATGTGGCCTATGGCCTTTCTCTATGTATTGTGACAGGTGATGTCTCTTGTTTGTGGCTCCATACCATTCATGTATGTGACATTGTTTGTGTATTCGTATGTATCATTATTGGTATAATTTCCTCTTTGTATGTGGCTTATGGCCCCCACTATGATTGTCTTATGACACTTTTGTGTCCCATGTTTGTGGCTTTATGCCTTTGATATGCATTTTTAACTTGACATTATTTGTGTGCTTGTATGTTAGATTACTTGTACACTTATTCACCTCTACATTTATTTCTTGCTGCACATGGTTGTTATTTAAATTATTGATTATTATTATCTTTTGTGTAAAATAGTCTCCACCATGTGTGCCCTTTGTATGAATCGGATCTTGATAGTGGCCACCAAAGACAACACTCCATATGATCCAATGCAAATTATCATATATATATATATATATATATATATATGACATAGGTACACATCATTTATTTTTAGCAAAAATTCTATTGACACATATCATGCAACTCAAAAGAGGGTGAATTCGGTATGATATATGAAACACACATCAATGATAAAAACAAAATCCAACACTCAAATGCATGATTATATAAGGTACAAATCCTCATAAAGCAGATCTACAAATACATAATAGGAACATGTTTCACACTTGGAAAAAATTGTCCATCATGGATGAAACCATATTACGTTGTGGTCTAGGATGGAAATCTCCATCAAGGGGGCATATTTATAGGAAATTTAAGAATTTTCATATTTCTACATGTAGTTACTGAGGTTTGTGGTATATACTCGAGACAAATGACACAATTTAGAGAATATTTTACAAAATATATGGGGTGTGATCTTCACTAAATCATTTAGATATGTTTTTTGGTGCAAGTTATGGGATCATGGGTATTCTTTTCATTTCCCATTATTTATCATTTTCATACATTAATTACAAAACACTATGGGGGCGTGAGACATGCTTCATTCCCTTATGACTTTTTGTTATTTTACACTTGGTCCTAGTTCCATATGTAATGGTGTGTTCTATTTGATGGGAGATATTAGAGTGGCTAGATACTCTATATGTCGTTATTCCTTTCACCACTCTTTTTTATGGGAGGATATCAAAGTATCTAGATACTTTATAGGTTGTTCTTCCTTTATTTTGGGGTTGTTTAGGGAAAATGTCCTATAACAACTCTCCTCTTGGTGTTGGGTTAAACATACTCAAATCCTCTCCTACTTCATCTTTCCTTTATATAAATTGGGTCGATCACCCCCAATACTATTCCCCAAAGCAAGATGTATGGTTATATATTAGATCGGTTTACATGAACATTTCTAGAGATGAATAAATTCCAAATTATTATCAATTTGCACACCCAAATTACCTTTATACCTATCAAGTCAGATAATTACTCTTCCCTCCTTATGTTTTAAGTAATTGTCCTATCATCGTGTATTATATCAAAAGCTATATTTTGATTTGTGTGGTTAATATTTATTGATTAGCTCATAATTATCTACCTATAACATTCTTACACCTTCGATAAATGAGGAAATAACTCTAACCCCAAACCCTTATTTATTTATTTAGGGCCTAAATAAACACATCTACTAATTATGAGCTATTTAATTCATGTCTACGATTAATTTCAACGTAATCCTGGAAAGAATCACCTCACGAGAGGATAAAATTCGATCGACATTTTTGTCTTGAAGATAACAAAATTTATTTGTTGTACTTATAATAGCCATATTTTCAAATTGTAAATTACCCGATCGACTTAGGGTCAATTGAGTGGGAAAGCATTCACATAAGTTGTATATAAAATCATATACACCCTAACATTTATAAAAATTTAGGGGATCTCACACTCAAGACACTCTACTGAAGGTATTTTGGCCCTAATTATTGAATTATCTATTCATTAGAGTACTAAAACAAGCTATAAGTATGAATACATCATTATTTATTTCCCTATATCACTTTCATGTGCCATAATTGAATCTAAAGATCATTTCCATGTGTCAAAGGCCTTATTAGGGACATGCCAAAAATCATTGTTTACATACATTCATAATCGATCAATGGGAGGGAGCGTTACATGGTTTTTAGGCATCCTTGAAGTAATAATATGTAGGCGTATCTTTAAAATATCATTATCTAGTGCTCACATTTGTGAGTGAGCTATTAGATTAGGTGAGTTATAAGTACCAGTCAATATATTAATATGTGATGATGTAGTCATACGCATGAGATAATTTAATCTTGTATATGTGTGTTGAGTGATTTGTAGAACAACTCATGTAGAAATTGTAGGAGAGGAACAATAAGGAGGAGAGAATCTATGTTGTCGAACAACCATCCTAGATTGCGAGACTAGTTTTAGTAGTTATAGTAGGCCTCTTATTATATCACAACATTTTGATTGAAATAAGTTATAGTTTAATTTGCTATTAAGTCATCTTTAAGTTTCCAAATATGTTTTTATTTTCAAATTCCAACTAGCTACCCTAAAGTCAAATTTAAAGTCACGAAAATTACTTAACGACAACTTAAACTACAAATTTATAAGGCATAAATTTTGAAGTCACACTAAATACACTTTAACATCCCAATTTAATTCAACCTAGCATCCCACCCTAATGTCACCCCGAAGTGACGTTAGTAGGACGATAATGTAACTTAAATTGGGATGTTATAGTGACTTAAAAGGCAACCTTATATGTGACTTAATTCCTAACTTTATTGTGACTTGATACATGACCTGAATAAAGCTCTTTAGCTTCATCTTTACACTAACCCTAAGTGTGACTTAAAAAATGACACTACATGCTTTGAATTGAAATTCCATGATGTTGTTTTTCTCTCTCAAATTCTCTTTACTTGTATGGAAATTATACACTTGTGAAATACAATAAATCAGTTTTTGGGTGTGAAAAATAAATAAGATGAATTTGTAACCTTGTTGGAGAAATATTTCATTTCATTATTATGTTCCTATAGGCTTCTTAGATGTTTTAATCCTTCTGGTGAACTAGATTACAAATATTTTGATCAATAAATAAAAATTTCAAACGTCTACATTTTTGGTGTCAAGGGTTTGAAATAAAAATTAGGACATTATCTTATTCTTGACATTAACAATTGATTATTGTCATAAATCTCGGTTTATGGTTATATTTTTGCAAAAAAGTTTGTGGAGAATTAAATTCTTGAATATTCATTCTTTCTAGAATTTATTGTTAATTTGAATTTGCATATTTTCAAATTTTCTTTTTGGGGTTTTGGGCAAAACCCATTTGGTACTAATTTTACCCTAAAAGGGGACATTACATCCTCTATATTCCCACAATGATTAAAATATATGCATTAATGGTGGAAAAAATCCATTCTAAGAAACATAAATACAATCTTGAATTAATTTGAATCATTATCATATATATTAACATTAAATCAAGTAGGACTAGACTCTATATCTAATTGATCACATTGTTGCGATAAAACCCGCATTAGAAGTTGTACCTATAGATATCTCTCCACTAGATCTAACACCTAGTCAAGACACACATATACCTATTCCTCTTTAAGTTGATAGTTGTCATTAAGAATATTTCATGACCATTGTGCCAGAGCCCACCTCCATGGCCAAAAACCTTCATTATCCGAAAATGGAAACCACACCATAAGATATCATTATTGAGTCCCATGTCATCTATAAGACCTTAGCCATTGTGTAAAGTGACATAAAAATACCTATCTCGATTACACACCCTCTTTCTCGATGTAGTTCATCTCTTCATTCATAGTGACACGAGTGGTGTAAACCACGCATGGCCTCATCTTGAGGTTTATATCATGTTAACACTCATCATAAGCTCTTCGTTCCTATTCAAGAGCACATTAATATCCAATTAATTTTAGAAATATTGATGGAACATTTGCATTGGTCACTCCATAAGTGGATCATAGTAACCTTACTTCTCTCGTGACTTGTGGTGGTGGTTATAGCTTATCACTTTTTCTTTATATAATTTTACTATTAGGTTCTATCTTGTGCCAAGATTCGTTGATAATCTACAGTACATATTTTTGTGACATGGTGTAATTTGGTAGAAGTTTTGTTAGCATGAAACTTAAAGGACATTAACACCATTTCATTTATATAGAGATATTATGGATATTACACGAATATATATGATGTATAGATAAGTTGCATAAATTTAATTGAATATAACTATTATAACACATGAGATTATTATTTAATTTTGAATATGACATGCAATCCATTATCTCTCATGATATGATCCCTATACCTATTGACATTAATCCTCCACATGATATACACATCTAACAATACACTCAAGTTCTTGTACATAACTTACGTAAGTCATTACTTGTTATATGACATTTCTTGACTTGACAATTCCATGCATTTGCATGGTTTATTTATACTCTTACATGTTGTGTTCTTAACCATATTATGTGTCATTAAATTATTGGTGTCGTGATTTATATCACACATATTTGAAAAATGTCTTAAATAAATGTGGTCTCATGGGTTGTAATGTTTGTAGTGTGCACAAGTGGGTATGTTGAAAGAGTCATAGAGACCTAAATTTCCCTCTCATTGAGGTCGGGATGGATTTTATTACCCTCTAAAGGGGAATTCTTGGAAATGCGGGCTTGAAAGAGTTGAAAAAAATGCAATAAAAGTAGTTTGGGTGGATGGATGGGAGGAGGGTTGAGTGTAGTAATCAAAATGTGTAGCACCTCCTTTAATGTTCCCTCTCTACAAATGTTGGGATTTGAGGTTGAGAGTGGCAACAAATGACATTAACATTGTATGATTATGATAAAATCATTGGAAATGCACATTGTTATTCAATATACTCTTGTCATAATGGCAATCAAGCATGACCATTTACCTAGGTCACACCCTTCTAACTTGTGTGTGAATGGGATCTTAGAAATAGGGTATAAACACTCATCAAAGCAATTTAGAAAGTGATTTTTTGTCTTATGTTGTAGTTTTTAATACTTTAGTAGACTGCATGTAAAATGTGAGAGCCTCAAAGAGAAAAGGTCTCATAGAATCTAATGAATGAGTTGCATGGTATTAGGTTTTGGGACAAAGTAAGAATAATCATCATGGTCTATACTTGAGATAAAGGAATGATAATAATATAATTTTGAGACATTTAAGTTTCCTCTATGGTATGGTGTTAAATAGTGACTTCCTTATCATATCAATAAAATCTTGTTCGAGTCCTCTATATATGTTTAAAGTATTTCATTGACAAATATAATAAATACTCTCATGTTCTAGACTACTCTCTAGTTACTCAATAAGTATATAATCTTATGGACTAAGAATGAAAATTTGTTAATATAAATTATTCTAAAAATTAATTTCTAATTATACCCTTGTCTCTCTATACATGAGCTATGATGCAAGTTCATTAGTTAGATCTCGGTATGCGATATTGTATAGTAGAAGGTAGAAACTATTGTCCATTTTTTTATTTGAATATATGTTTAATGTACCATTGTGATCTTAGGGCACTAAAACCCTGACTATTTATTGGAAGAGTATATTTGACCACCCATGTTACTCTAACTAACATATTGTTTTCTTGAAATGAGATTCAAATATTCACGGTTTAAGACAAAAGTGATGTAATTTCAGTGGATTCTATGAAATATCTCTTAAGCTTTATAATTTATGTGTGTTCCAATGTTAATGAATAATAGGCCACTCCTTATCTTTCTTTGGATATTGTAGACACCTAAAATCCACATACGCAGCTCAAGGTTTTAATACTAAGATTGCACTAACTACCCTCTTTCCGTCATTTTCAAAGTACTGATCGGTGATTTTCCACTAATTAACTAACGTTTCCTCCATTTAGGTCATTTAACGACACTTTGTTAATTAACTAGGCTTTACCCCATTATCGGATGCCAATTAACGATACTTCATTAGTTATAATCCTCTTCAAATCAATTGATTAATTATTATTAGTTAATTAAGCTTTTTGATCTTGCATTTAATCAATAAACCTTCTTATTGGTTAAATACCCTTTCAAATAATCTAAATCCTACCTATTTTCCTTAAATAAATCGCTTCTAAATAGCTTTCTAAGCTTATTGTATCATATTAATTAATCCTAGTTGATTAAATAAGTCATCTCCAACTCCCATGAGTTGCTAATCACTTGTAATTCCTCTAATCAAATTTATTTCTTCTAAATATACTTTATCCTTTATCCCTCATGCACTAGTTTGCAAGCTTCTCCCAAATTGGAAAGCTATATAAAGGACCAACCCCTTCCTTCACACCTTACACCTTTACAAACATTCTAATTACTATGGGCATATGATAAGAGCCTCCTCCATTTTGGAATAACTACTTCATCTTTACATCCATTCTCTCATATTTAAGTAGTAAAGAAAGATCTCGAACATGGCTTTGTATCCATTTTAGGGAGATTCTTTCCTCATCTCGAGACAACACACAAATTGATTGCTTATGATCTAAATAGGTTCATAATTTGATAGTAATCACACATTTGCAAGAGTAGGAATGGTTTAGCATTAAATGTTCATTCATGTTTATGCATTAGAATAGCTATTTCCTTTAAGATCTTATCATGATGTTAATGGTAGATTAACTTTACTATTTGGAACTACTAGGTGTTAGTTTCATTTAATTATCTTAGCTAGTTTAAGCATATACACATTTGGCACACCCGAAGTGAGACTTACTCCATTGTCCTTTGCATTAATTTCAAGTTTTTGTAGATTAGTTTCAATTTTGTTTATTAACCCTCTTTTTAGCATTTATAGATAAATCTTGAGTTTCTTAACTAGATTAGTTAAGTTTTCTTGGTTTTAGTGCTCTTTGCAGGAATAAAGGAGGTGAGGTGCTACCAAATTTGAAGTAAATTGGCAAAGTTTGAGTTTTTGACATTATTTTTGTCAAATCTCATGTTTTGATGTTACACAGGTGCCTTGCGCTAGCATGAAGAACCCTTGCATCAGCATCAAAGGTTTGTGCTACTATCAAAACCTCGTATGCGTTACCGTTGTTAGGCTTGTGCTCTTTGTTACTAATATTACACTATCGTCTCTCTACTTGTGTTAACGTTACATTGTTCTATATTTCTGTCACAGACCTATGTTATTGTCAATATGTTTGTACTACTATCAAGATGTTTGCACTACTATTCATAGGCTTGCGCTTATTATTGTTAAAATACTTGCGCTAGTGTTCGTGTCAAATTTTGGCTTGGTTTTCGAGGTTTCCAAATTTTGATTTGTAGTGTGTTGTTGTTTTACAGTTTTCTAACTCTGTTTTGCAGGTTTTTACATTTTTAATTAGATTTATAACATGTTGTCAAGATTTAATGAATGTAATGTTTCCATGTTTTTCTTAAGTTAGGCTAAAGTTTGTGTATGCTCTTCTCTTGCACCTTTGGGTGATCTTGAGAAACAAAAGCAACTTTAGTCTTCATTTTCTAACATTTGGTTGATTTGGAAACTTAATCTTTCTTTTTTTTCTTAAGGGAATGAACAATTTATCAAACATTTCTATGGTTCTTTCATTCCAATTGTTCCTTTGTTATATAGTTGGGTTAATTGTTGTGTATGCTCTTCTCTTGTGTCCTTGGATGATCTTAAGAATCAAAAATAACCTTTGATCATCTTTCAAATATTACAATTTTCTTGGAAAATTACTAATATTTGAGTGAAGGACCATATACCACTTGTCAAAGAAGAAATATCTAAACAATACTAATACAGTTTGGATGCATGTTGCCAATGGTGTGCTAAACCACATTTTTAATTCAAAGATAAAAAATACACCATTTATTCAAAACACTATATTTGTAGGTTTGGTTAAGGGTTAAAACCTGTCCGCTTTAAAATGTGGGAAGTATCTTGGCATAAGCCATAAAACTCATTATGAGGATTACCACATGAACCCCAAAGTAGTCCACACCTTGAGGGAACTAGTGGATGAAATGGGAAGTGCCCACTACCTACTTGACTAATAGAAAAATAGTGTGAGAAAAGCTTCATGTTACCCATATGAGGCCTCGTTCATTAATTTGATTGTGGGGTAATGGTCCATTGTCTAGTTTACTAGAAATGTGTACCTCTCTAGGTAAGAATTGGTGAGTTTGTGAACAAAATCCTAGGAAACCATTTGACATTGGGGCCAACTTGACTTTATCCATCGTGTTATAAAGAGCTCTCATAAAGAGTCAAAACCTTGTTAATCGAACAAGGGGAAAGTCTATTAAATTTTGCGCCATGCGACATTCATCATGAAACTTACAAGGCATCACTTTGTCTTAGTTTCTACCTTTTCATAAGACAAGTGAAACTCTACCAAAGTTACACGGCATATTTTTCATCACCACTTGTTGTATCTCCTTTGTTCTCTTGTTGCCTTTTTTTGGGACAAAACAGAGCATACATACGTAGTGCTATCAAGATTGTGTCTACCACTTTTGCACCCGCTTACATCCTTCCTTATTGTGACTACGATAGTAAGCATTGAAAGTGTGTTAGTACATCTTCATATCTTTGATAGCCTTGTCTTGATACCCACGTCAAGACTATCTTATTCTAGTTAGGTTGTCTCATCATCAGTTTCCTCTTAAGATGCTTGCATCATATCAATATGGTTTTGATACTTACATCTTGTTTTCTTTGTGAAACTTGATTTAAGTCTCTAAGTTGTATTGTTACGTTGCTCGCATAAATATCAACTTCTTGTTATACTTAGACCTTGTTTTTATTCCAACATTTCCTTGAGTTTTGAAAAGTGTTTCGTTACGTTATTCACATCATTCCAATACTATTTTGATACTAATATCTTGCTTTTCCTAAAAATCTTGATTAATGTATCCAAGTAGTGTTGTTACGCTGCTCACATTTGTAGCTTCCATTTTCAAGACTTGGACTTTGTTTGTGTTTAAACTTGTTTAAGTATACCTTGTTTGGAAATCACTTCAACACCATCTTAGTACTTAAGTCTTGTTTATCCCAAACTTGATTTAAGTATTGATATTGTGTTGTCATTTATTGCACAAACCTATATTTGAGATGTGGGAGTAGATACTTTTGTGATTGGTTCCTTTTTCATAACTTGCTTGATTTTTCCTTTGCGATCTTTCACCGCATGCATTCATATCATTGGATTATTCTTTTATTATTTGATTCTTGATTCATATTTCCTTGATTCTTTGGATTATTTTCCATTATTTATTTGACATTCTTTGTGACATTTGCGGTCATCATGACGCTAGATTTTTCCGGGTCCTTGTAGTAAATGTACACATTTTTCAAACCTTAGCAAAAACATTTCTTATCAAACAACTTTTGAGACAATTTGAACATTAGAAAAGTTTCCTTGCAACCATTATGTTGCTAAATTTTGATAAACCATTTTGACATTTACACTTACAACTTGTTGTCTAAACCTTGTTGGATTGTTGAAATTGTGTCATCAATATGTTTGTTTTCATTAGATCCCCTTTGGAAAATCACATGAACATCCCCATATTTGAAAAATATCTAGTTGGTCATCATTATGTTTTCGAATCGACATGGAACTTCCTTCCATTTGAAGGAGTTCAATCACATTATCTAGGTCTAAGCATTTGGACCCAACGATGCCAACAATGACTAACTATCACATGGTTACTCACACTTATGACAATAGGGAACCTAGGTTTAGGCATTCACATCAAAATATTCCTATCATGACTAAACCTTGATTGGTTCTTCGCGCTAAAGAACTCGTTCAGTTACCCCTTTCCCCACCTTCATCTTATAGTCGGTGGTATGATTCTGATGATTCTAACCCATGTTATTCTTTTGATTCCCCTCAATATTTTCATTATTCTAATCCAAACTATTATTCAGATTCCCCTCAGTCTCACGATCCTCATCAAATCAAATTTCTTCTAAGTAATAACTAGTCTCCAAAATGAAGTTTTCCTCCTCTAAGGATTTGTATTGCCACATATTCTCCCCATCATTCCTCTAATTCAACTCTTGAGTCACGGTCCTCCCTTTCCGCATAGGAATCCCTTTATCGATCACCTCAACGAACTTTTCCTCCTTTGAATATTCGTTCGACTCTAATTTCCTCCAATAAAAATCTAATTCGACTCCTAAGTCTTGGTCCTCCCTTTCTCCATAGGACCCCCGTATCATTCGCCTCAACAACATCTTCCTCTTTTGACAATTCGTGTGACTCTAAGTTCCTCGAATTAAAAATATAATTTGACTCTGAGTTATGGTCCTCCCTTTCTCAAGTAGGATGCCCTTTATCACCACATCATCGACATCTTCCTCCTTTAAAGATTTGCGTGCCTTAAAATTCTTCTAATCATTCATCTAATTCGACTCTTGAGTCGTAGTCCTCCCTTTCTTCATAGGACCCACTTTATCAGTCACCTCAACAACCTCTTCCTCTGTCAAATATCCATGTGACTCAAAATTCTTCTAATCAATCATCTAAGTCGAGCCCTACGTCACAATCTACTAACTTTCTATGGGATCCTATTTATCTACTCCGCATTATGTCATCTTTCGGGAAAATTAATACCAACCTATTCCTAATCCACATCTTCTTCCACTCACAAGCCATCCAAATACAAATCTACTTCGTCTCTCAATTCATCTTCTTCTATCAATCAAAATGCAATCATTCTTTGGCCTTAAGGTAATAAGCACAAATCTTCCCCTCATCTACATCATCAAACATCTTCTCAATCTTCAACACTTATTAAACCCCTTTTTTCCAATCAACCTTTTATCATCGAATAAAACTACCCATGCCAATCGATTTCTTTCAAAATGAAGAAGCAATCAGAGAATTCATGGAGCTGCATGATGACATTCCCTAGAGGATTATGAGAAAGGATTCTTTTTAGACCTTGATGCGTTCACGTATTGTGGGGAAGAGGTTGATTCCTTTTTTTCAGAAAAGAGAGGAAGATCCTAATATCATCAAAATTGATCCTCCTCTTGTTCTATCATTTTCACCATCCCCATTACATGGAGAAAGCCTAGGTTTGTTATTGATCCATGAAATATCTTCTCATCACCCAATAATTCCTTACATATCATGATTCCTCAATCACAATCTCACCTTGGGTCACCTCTTGGTAGCCCATCATCCTTTTCTATGTGTGGGCCACCTCCTAGTAACCCTTCATCTTCTATTTTGGGTCACCTCCAGGTATCCCATTATCTTTTATACTTGGGCCACCTCCTAGTAGCCCTTCATCTTCTATACTTGGGCCACATCCTAGTAGCCCTTCATATTCGACTTATGGGATGCCTTCGAGTAGTCCTTCTTCTTCCGCATATAGATGGACACCTCTTGTTATCCCATTATATTGTATACTTGGGCCACATCCTAGCAACCCTCATCTTCTATTTTTGGATCACCTCCCGGTAGCTCATTTTCTTCTATCTTGGGGCCATGTCCTAGTAGCCCTTCATCTTCTATATGTGGCTCACCTTATAGTAGCCCATTTCCTTCAATCCTTGGACCATGTCCTCTACATCCATCATATTATCCTTCTATCAACAACTTTGGAAAATCCACCATCATTCCTAACATTCCTATATCAATCCCAAACACCCACTTTCTTCTCCCAGTTCTTGGGATCAAACAAATCACACATTAGCTTAAATGAAACCCAAACATTTTATTCATGAAGCTAAGATCAAAACTCGAAGAGCTCCAAAGCTCCCAACAAGTTTACGTGGTCATCATCTACTTTGACTTATTTTTTTGTTAGTTGTGACCTATGTCTCTATCTTCCATCATCGAGGGTATTCTTCCTCTTCAAATTCCTCTCCCCCGGGGTGTATCATCAATATATTATTCTTCATGTGAAGATGAATTACCTACATCTTTAGAGGTACTCCCTCTCAAAAATGTATGAGAATTATAAACCCACCCTAAAGGACAATCTACAATATTCATCCCTTTGAGGAGTTATCTCTTTTTCTCCCTCCTTTTAAAAATAGTTTCTTCCCTCTTCTTGTGATTGTTTTTTTTCCATCCTATCAATGGATTTCCTTTACTAGACATTTTACTATAAATCCCACAAAACCCCTATACAAACAACCCACAAATCTGCAACAAACCCCTATAAAATGGGCCATAAATCTACACTAAAACCCTACAAAATGGCCCACAAATATGCAATAAACCCCTACAAAGATGGCCCATTAATCTACAATCAACCCAAAAAGGCCAAAAATCCTTTTCAATAGATTCTATATAACACGAAAGGCTAAAAATTTCTTCTACACTATCGCACAAAACACAATAACAATGAAAAAGAGTGAGCCCAAAAAACTTTATATCCAAATGGAATGGAACATTCCAATCACTAGGGTTTTTTTTTGTTAACTAGGGATGTTAATAGTGATGTTAGTATAGCTACCCTAACGTCCCATTAAAATGGCCCTAACATCTCCTAGATTAAAATGGCCCTAACATCTCCTACAAAATTTCTCGAATGTCTCATGAGCTTTTTTAGTTTAAAATTAGGGGCATTTTAATGTTTTTTCAATTAGATTATCTAGTACGATTGTCATAATAACTAGTAATTACATCTTCGTGGTATAATGGAGATAACGAATGGGAAACAATTAATGAAGTCAAAGTTGAAGGAGTGAAAATGAAACATTATAGGAGGAAGAGAGGTGATCAAAAAGGATGGAGCACTAGGTGTTAGTTTTATGAATTGTTGGGATGAAAAGGAGGTGTGATGCATAAATCCTTTAAACAATGTACTTTAGAGGTTGTTACAAAAGTAAAAATACCAAGCGCATGTTAAATGTTTAGAAAATTAAATCTTCAAAGTTGATTAAAGACAACTTTAAATCTTCAACATTGATTAAAGATAACTTTAAATATTATTAATAAAATATATGTTGGATATAATGAGAATGAAGGATGTCACATTTTTTGTTTAAGGGTGTGAAATTGGTGTTTAGGGTACTACATTTATTTTTAGGTGTCGCTCTAGTGTTTAGGGTGTCACATTTTTTGTTAAGGGTTTTGTATTAGTGTTTAGGGTGTCACACTAGTGTTTAGGGTATCACACTAGTGTTTATAGTGTCACATTGGGGTTTAGGTATCATATTTGATTTTTAGGGTGTCACATGTGTTGTTGGTTGTCAAACTCATGTTTAGGGTTTCAAATTGGTGCTTAATGTATCACATATTTTGTTTATGGTGACACATTAGTGTTTAGGTTGTTTATTTGTTGTTCAAGGTGTCACACTAGTGTTTATGGTGTCAAACTAGTGTTTACAATGTCTAATTTATTATTTAGGGTTTCACACTAGTGTTTAGGGTGTCACATTTGTTGTTTAGGGTGTTGCACTAGTGTTTAGGGTGTCCTGATAGTATTTACAACGTCAAATTTGGGTTCAAGGTGTCACACTTATTGTTTAGGATGTCACATTAGTGTTTAAGATGTCACGTGTTTAGGGTGTCAAAATTGTTTTTTATGGTGTTACATTAGTGTTTAAGGTGTCACATTTGTTGTTTAGGGTGTCACACTAGTGTTTAAGGTGCTACATTAGTGTTTAAGGTGTCACATTTTTTGTTTAGATGTCACACTAGTTTTAACGATGTTACATTAGGGTTTAGGGTGTCATATTTTTTGTTTAGGGTGTCACACTAGTGTTTATGGTGTTGCATTTGTTGTTTAGGGTGTCACACTAGTGTTTAAGGTGTCACATTTGTTGTTTAGGGTGTGAAACTAGTGTTTAGGACATCACATTGTTGTCTCAGGGTGTGAAACTAGTGTTTAAGGTGTCACATTTTTTGTTTGGGGTGTCACACTAGTGTTTAACATTTTTATTTAGGGTGTCTCATTAGTGTTTAGGCTGTCATACCATTGTTTAACATGTTACATTTGTTGTTTATGGTGTCACACTAGTGTTTATGGTGTCACATTTGTTGTTTAGGGTGTCGTACTAGTATTTAAGGTGTAACATTTGTGTTTAAGGTGTCACATTAGTGTTTAGGGTGTCACATTAGTGTTTAGGGTGTCACGTTGGTGTTTAAAGTGTTGAATTGGTGTTTAGGGTGTCATACGGGTGTTTAGGATATCACACTAGTGTTCACGGTGTTAGATTGGTGTTTAGGATGTCTCACTTTGGTGTTTAAGGTGCCAGACTAGTGTTCATGGTGTCACATTGGGGTTTAGGGTGCCATATTTTTTGTTCAAGGTGTTGCCCTAGTGTTTAGGGTGTCACATTTTTTGTTTGGTTGTCACACTAATGTTTAAGGTGTTGTACAAGTTTTTAATGTGTCACATTTATTGTTTAGGGTGCCACATTAGTGTTCGGGTGTCACATTTGTTTTTAGGTTGTTGTAATAATGTTTAGGGTGGCGCATTAGTTTTAGTGTGTCACATTGGTGTTTAGGGTGTTACATTTGTTATTTAGGTGTCATACTAGTTTTTAGGGTGCCACAATAGTTTTTAGGGTGTCACACTAGTGTTTAGGGTGTCACATTTGTTATTTCAGGTGTTGCGTACTAGTGGTTAGGGTGTGGTTAAGCTAAAATGTAATTTATGAGCCTAATTTAAATGTTATTCAATAAAGTAAATAAATGAATAATTAAGTATAACAATAAATACCCAAGAAACTAAGCAATAAAATGAAAACCCTAAGTGTAAATAAGAGGTAGATTGACTTGGTTGATTTGCGATTAAGTATGGACTATACTAAAGCTCGACTAGCTAAAAAAAGAGTAATAATTGTCACACGAAGCCCTAGAAAATGTAGAATTGGAGGATCAAGTAGAATGGGGTGCCTAGCGAGGGTCAGGGGCACCCCGGACCTATTTCTGGGCGCTAGGTATGTGAAAATGCTAAGAAAACCTCCCTCGAGATGTCGCAAGGTGTTCACCTCTTGTTGCCTTTGATCACTCTAAGGTCACACCAAGATCACTAAGGTCACACCATGATCACCGAGGTTATTTGTAAACTGTAATGATGAATGAACATGCAAAACCCTCAAATAGACATCAAATCCTAAAAAAGAAAAGCTGCAGAATGAGGGTTCAAACTATCCTCAATTGTCATAATGGTGAACTTACAATTGAGCGTTGCACTACATCTCATACCCAATGTAGTTTTATGTGTGTGTGTGGAATTTTTCCCTAGGTTGCTCTTGTGTGTTGCACTTAGATAACGAGCAAGTAGCTAGATGTAGAATGTAGTAAATGTGTGCATGGAATAGAATGAACTTCCCTCCTATTAAGTGTGATGCAGAAAACCAACCCTTTTGTCCTTGTGGTTGAGTTAGATGGATGAAATGGAGCTCTTAGATACTTTATGGATGCAACCTTAGGTGGTGATAGATAGTGCTTAGTGCTTAGTCCTTTATTATGATCACATAACTTTATATTTATATGATTCCTTTGCTTGAATTTCATAATTAACCCGTGTTGTTACTTACCTAGAAAATGTGTAATTTTTCAAAATTTTCAATTTTTTTGGCTAAGTCAATCTTTCCCAAAAAAATTTGCCTTTGTGAAGTTGTGAGGAAGTAAAATGATCTCAATAGTTAGTCATTTTTTAAGTATTTTGATTATTTTGAGTCGAGGTCCTTTGTAGTGCGGCAATTTCAGATCTCGAGAGGAATATATGGAACTTATTCCTCCAGATTTTGGTTCTTCGAATCCCCAATTTGACTGTACTTTATTAAGCCTCGGTGTATTGTGGGTCTTTGTGTTCCCCTAGGAATTGTTCCATCTCGAATCCCGTTCCCGCACTTGCTTGTTCCCTGCATTCTCTTTCCATCTCGCAAGCTTTGCACAATGTCCTTTGTATTGCATGAAATGTGGACTTTCATGGAACCCATGACCCTTGTTCCTCAAGCGTTCGGTTCTCTACATCCCCGATCTACCCGCACTTGCCCTTAGTTTGTTTGTGTTGTGGAGATCTCGGATGTTTGAGGAAACACCAACCCTTGTTCCTTTGGGCACCTCATTCCCTCGCAGACCCACATTTTTCACACTTACAAAAATTTACATGCATTATAGGCATTTGAAGTCCAAGCCCCTCATGACCCTAGTTCCCTTGGGCCCTCATTTCCCGCATCTCCATCATATCCGCAATAAAAAGGGAAAATGAGTAAATTGTTCCATTAATCTTTTTTTCCCGCAATACACTGTGAACCCCTAATTGAGTATTTATCCAAGTCCTTTCGAACATAAAAGTATAAAAAGGGGTAAAGTAATTCATTTTTACCATTCAAAGTTGGAGATTTCAAGCGAGCATTGTGCGAATTCTATTTCCTTGTCCTCAAGGTGTTTCTAGCTATAACTTGAGCATTTTTCACTCATTTTAAAAAATTTGAATTGTGTTGGGATCCTGAGAGGAACGCCATTCTTCCTGTAGCTAAGGTGAGTAATTCTGAAACCTCTATGTGTGTCTTTAATATCAAATTGGTTTTTGTTCCCTATCATCTTGTTCTACCTGAAAACCATTGTTGGAGCCTCATTCCTCTAGATGTATGGAAGGTATGAAGTTCTAGTATGGGAGGTATGAACATATTTCCTCTCTAGAGACGTATGTGCCTAATATAGGGGAATAACGACATTCCTCATATTAAGCTTGATGATTTTGGGCACAAATTTTGAAGTAACTCCTACCCCCATAGCTCAATGCATTAAAGATAGTGGACTCGCTCATGTTGTTGGTTTTCCTCTTTCTTTTTAATGTACATATATAGTCTTAGCTTATGCCTCCTACTTTGACCCTAATACCAAAGAAATCAAAGACCCTCAAGGCCAAGTGATTGCCAAACTAGATGTCAATTGTATAAATGCAGCTCTAGGGATCCCTGTTTTTGATGATTCAAACACCCTAACCTTGGTTCAGGCCCAATATATGTTTGAACAAGACAAGGATGAATACAAGACAATGATAAAAAAATCATGGCTTAAGTTTCAAAATTGGGGAGCTTATAAGTTACCCAAGGTCTTATGTAGGTCAAATTTCAAAGAAGAGTTGTCAGATATCATCACCCTCTTGGCTAGGCTAATGGGTCTCCCTTCCACCAATGAATTCCAATTTTGGATGTGTGTTTACATAAATATTATTTGTGAGGGGAAACAAAGCTTGAATTGGGGTGAGATAATTTGTAAAAATCTCAGTCAGCAACTGATTAATGTGCAATAAAACAAGACATTCTACATGACTTCATACCTCATGTACACAATTCTGCTTACATAGTTTGGGTAGGTTTATCCCCTCATGAGGATAAGAAAAATGGCCAGCATATGAATATTACCCACAACTCATCCTTGAAAATAGTAAGCATCATTTTAGAAGAGTGAATGATGTTTTCACCATGTATATTATGAGGCTTCTGGAGGGAAATACAAAAGAAAGAGTTTCTATAGAGGAAAAATAATTGATCTCCACATATGGCAGCCTCTTCATTCAATTTAGAAAATTTTCTTACATTAGGTTAGCTAGATTTGAGGGGACACCCAATAAGCTACCTATGTTTTGCAATGATAAATTGGTTCTTGTTGAAGTTTGTAGGAAATTAGACATGTTACATAAAACATGTAGAGATAAGAAGATTACATGTATTCAATTTCCTATCTCTTTGGGAAATTATATCTACAGGACTACATTGGATGCCCAAAATGTGGAAAGGACAATATCGACTTCAAGTTCCACTCATTTCATAAAATATCTTGTTTTTATATAAATAATTTCATTTCTAATCATATTAGGATGAGTTATTATCATTTTCCTACTCTGGAGGATTATTGGGCAGACTGTTCAGATGAATATGAAGTAAGAAGAAGGTGTTTTGGCATAATATCCTTACAACAAAGTTAGAAAATTCAAGGTGTACAAAGTCTCATGTGATTTGCAAGATGATGATGAAGACCTGTACTCTATGGAATATATCAAGACCATTCAACATATGCCTCTTCTTACTATTGATTGGTTTCAAAAAGAGAAAGATGATCTCTCTGAGATAATCAAACTTGTGATGGTAAGAACCAAGGTTTGGTTTGATAAGAAAATGAAGACTTATCATCAAAATGTGTCCCAATATTCTTCCCAATAAGCTTCTTCATCGCAGAAAGGGATTCCCATTTCTCTTCCAAAAGGCGGAGCTCATCCAACCTCTTCCTCATCACATCTAAACTCTGCAACTAAAGTATATGCAAAGAAAGACAAGACAAAGGAGACAGAGGAAATTGAAAAGAATCCTGAGAAAGAGGTGGATGAGGAAAATATTCAGAATTCAACAACAGAAGATATCCTCACACCTAAGCCAATGTTATAGCCATTGGATGAAGAAATGAAAACAATTGAAGAGGAGAAGAATGATACAAGGAAAACCATCCCAGGAAAATAAAAAGATGAACAAGAGAAGAGTGGTGATGAGGAAGAGAGCAGTGAAGAAGAATAAGATGAGGTGGAAATCATTAAACCAAACACTGGGAAAATGAGTGTTCCCAAGATTCAATCACCAATCAAGGAAGTCTCTTCTTCTACTTTTGAGGTACTCACTCTTGATGTTCCTTCTACTCAGTCTCTTAGTCCTTCTAGTTTGGCATTGGCACCACCTCCTCCCTCGTATTCCTAGTGATTCTTTCCCATGGGTCCAACCCATGATTGATAATAAAAAGAGAAAGTTCACTCCAAAGATTATGGCTCCTAGTTTTGATGTTGTAGCTTCCCTCCTTGGTACAACTCCCACTCCTTCACTAAAAAGGCAAAGACTACTTCGAGGTTAGTATCGATTCAAAGGGCCAATAATTCCTAGAGATTGCAAATCCAAAAGGAGAAAAAGATGAAAAAGACATAACTATTGCAGACTTGGAACTGACTAGGATCCCACTTGGTGAATCTACTCCTAAAGGAGAGGTTTAGAACTTGAAGGAGACAATTTCTAGAGTAATTGAGAGAGTAGAAAAAGATAAGCAAACACAAGAACAACTGGAAGAATAGGTCCAAGTCCTTTCCAGTTTCATCAAATCTTTTCTCTCTAGTGACAAATTTCTTGATCCTACTCCTCTCTCTTCAATTCCTCCTCCCACTGTTATGTCTGATGAAGATGTCAAAGCCATCAAATATATTCATAAATATGCTTCATATGGGAGAGTTGTTGAGGAAGTACTGGTAGAAGGGATATTGGTTTCTGGATTGAATTTCATAGATGAGGCTTACAAATTATATGACAACATCTCTCTCACTTAGAGTCACTTTGATACAGTAATTACAGGATCTGAGAAGGAACTCAAGCTTTGGCTGGAATGTATTCAGGACCTAAGGATCATGAGCACAATAGATGAAAAAATCCTTCTCTCATAAATTTTTGATGATGCAAAGAATAACATCTCTAGGAAATGGGTGTTTGGAGTTGAGTGGAAAATTAAAGTACTTGAAGAAGCCATCGGTGAACTAAAAATGTGTCACGAGAAAGGAGAAGCCTTCAAGTCTACAATATTGGATGATTTGTAAGCTATTAGATGTCAAGTATACAAAGACAATTCCATAGAAAGGCACCCAGTAGATGAAGTCAAGGCAAAGTTCGGTGCACTAATAAAGGAAGACTTATTCAAGGCTGAGACTATTACCAAAGGAAAAATGGAGGAAATTATAGAATTACACAATGCAGTCATATAAGCCACTAAAGGTTTGATGCAAAATGGAGACATTGGGAAATAAATGGAATACACTTTGGGTAATTGGTTAAATGCTACAAAAATACTATGATTCCAAAGGGCATGGAGATTGTTAGTGCCTTAGAAAATTTCAGATATCATGCATTCAAAGAGAAGACCTTGACTGCACCATTCAAAGGGCTCCTTCTTCTAGTGTTTAGTAATACTTCTTTTAATCATTGTATTTTGAAAGTTAGCTTATTCATTTTAAAAGTGTAAAATTGTAAATAAGCTAGCTAAATGTAATTGAATAATTAAGTGTTATCACTTAATTAAAAGACAATGGATTAAGAAAGTTGGTTGTAACCGCCCCTCTACCTATATAAGGCTTTTCTTCATTGTAAAGGGGTTGTTGGATTTTGGTGTTTTGAATGTAATGATACAAAACAATTGAGAATCAATACAAAAGAAGCTTATCTCTCCTATTTCTTGTGTTCTTTCTATTTCTATCTCTCAATATTGCAAATGTGAATTTAGTATATTTGAATGTGAAACTATGTGTTCAATTCATGTGTTATAGTGCAAAGAACTTTGTGTCTGTTGCAATTATATCTTGTGGATTTTTCAAATATATAAGTTCATGTGTTCTTAAAGTTTCATGCATGCATCAGTAAGGTATTATTCTATAATCTCTATATCGAAAATGTTTCCTTCTTCACTCCTTTTTCTTGACAATAGTGAGTGATCTTATATGACCAAGGAGAATACTTGTGTTCTTGATAGGTGGAAGGTTGAACTTTGTGTCTCTTCTTACCAATCTTGCTCATTTAAACTATTGTTTCTTCTTCTAAAAACTCTCATACCTTTTCATCTTCTATATTGAGAATAACTGAAAATGGAAACATTATTTACACCAAAATCCTCATCTGGATATTGTTAGATTGTATATTTATAAATAAGTATTTTTTTCCATTTTTGGTGAATAAGGGAACCTCTCCCATAAAGAGGAGGGATTGTTATCCCTAAACTATTGCTTATGTGTTCAACAACTAAATTTCCAACCAACAACCTTGAAAAGGTGACTATAAAAAGATAAGATGCTCAAATGGCTAGAAAGAACCCAAAAAGTGTGAGTTAAGTACAAAGAGGATAGGGGCACCAGAGGGGATGAGGGCACTGGCACTAGCATCCTGGATAGACGTTGGTGTCTAGGATGAAAAATGCCAAAGAGTAAAAAGGAAAACTAAGCAAGTAAGGGTGTAAGACCAAAAGCAACAACATAAAGTAAAGCAAAATGGACAAAGACATGGGTTGATTAGTACTTTTCTTACTTAGGAAGCACATGAATAGTAGTATGTAATCAAGACTAGATAATTACCCAAAATGTGTGATTTTATGTCTATATTTGCCCCCACTTTATGTTGGTGAGTGGAAAGCTCGGTAATATAAAGTAGATAAAGTGTGTACTTGATAACCATGTAGATTGATGATGAAATACGTGTCGAGGGACTAGACAAAGCGTGGAATGATAAAAATGTGAAGCGTGGATGTTAAGGAGGAGAAATTGAAAAAGTGATGAAAATGAACCTAGGGAGGAAACACATGTGTAGATGTTATGATGTACCTATTGTTGATGTCAATGTCGTTGTTGGTGTGTGTGATGTTGTTGTTGTTGATGTTGACTACCGCTTCCCATACAAATGGACCTACAAAAGAGAAGCCGACAAGTAGTCAAATATGCATGTATATGATCAAAATATGTAAAAAAAAAAGTGTGTAAGGAAAGTATGTAAAAATGCTAAAAGTGTGAAAAAGGAACTTATGCACTGATGCGTGATGAGGAAAGAGTTTAAAGAAGGATCCTGTAGATGATGTCGACACGTGAGTTTTTCGGGTGATCTCACACCAATGAAATGGAAGAAGTGTAGGGAGAATAGTTTGGTGTCATCCTCTAACCTTTAATTGCTTCCCATTGTAAAACACCACTGTAGATGGTGTGTATAAACGCATGTGCTAAGGACCCAAGTCTAATTTTGATCCTGTAAAAGTCGTTGTGTATGGAGTTCTTTAGGCACCGTGTTGAACTACCAATCGCTATGTAATTACCCCCTGGTTTCAGGAATCTAGGAAAGGCTATTGTGCTAAGGAACCAAGTCTAATTTTGAGCCTGTTTAAAACTAAAAATTATGTTGTATCGGTATTGTGATGTGTTGTTTATAACGTTGTATGGGATGACTGATTCACCCAAATGATGCCCCCTCGTTTGGGGTGAATGTGATGTCATTGAAGGAGTATATAGCCTAAAGGAGGATCGGACCAGTTGTGCTGAAATTATGACCTATAGGGGGAAGGGAATGTTCTTGGTAGAAACCAAGGCACATGACAAATAAGTGGCTAGGAAAAAAGTGTTAGTACAAGCAAAGACAAACACTCATGTAAAAGATGAAATATAAGCTACGTAGACAATGTATAATCTAAGATGCAAGGAGAAGACAATGTAGACACCAAAAAGTGGGTTGCAAACATGGGACATCACTCACAATGTGGCAAGATAATCAAGGTCATAATGGCGTAAGAAATTAGTGAACAAGCAAGACATAGGGAAAATCCCGCAAATAGTGATAAGCAAAGGTGAAAAGGAACAAGTAATGTAATAGATAACCATGGAAGAAAATAGTCCTGCAAAACAAATGTTGCACATGAAGCACTTGCTAGCATGTTAGAAATATAAAAAAGTATGTCAAGGCGTGTATAATTTGAGAAAGTAATGTGTTATGGAACAAAATGAAATAATATCACTTGTAGTGTATGAAAGTGGATGCCCCAAGAGTTGCCATGGGATTGGTAATAGGTATTATGCCAAGCATCCATATTACATGTAATGGATCTGTAAAATTTGTGATCACAACTAGAAAGGAAAGTGAATGCACATGTGTGTATGATAAAGATAATGACATACAAGATATCTATCTAGCATGGGTAATAAACTAAATATGTAATAAGTAAATGTAAGCAAGAGTAAATGGAACCAACAATAAGTATGTTATGAATGAGGTGGAATGGAATGTAGAGTGAATGGAAGAGGCAATGTGCCCCCATTGGAGTGTGTATGTATGCAATGAGGTTCATTTATTTATGCCCCCTCAAAAGTCAAGAATGAACGTAAACGAGAGTGTGTCATCGGGAAAAGGTCTAAGCAATGTGTTGTATGTAGAAAGGGTTGATGAATAGAATGTGGTGTGTTGATTGTAAAGGGATGGTATATGATGATATTGAATGTGAAATAAGTATTGAATGTGAAATAAGTATGAGTGTTGTAGAATGAGGTGATAAAATGTGTGATGATTTAGCCTAAAGCGTATATCACTAGATGGGTGAGTAAGATTCTAGCAAATGTGATGATGTAGCACAAGGCATATACCACCAAATGTATGAATGTGATGATGTAGCACAAAGTGTATATCACGAAATGTATGGATTGAATGCTAGAAAAATGTGATGATTTATCACAAAGTGTATATCATGAAATGTATGGATGGAATGCTAGAAAAATGTGATGATGTAAGCAAAAGCGTATATCACAAAATGAATGAGTATGAAAGATAGAAAGGGGTGATGATTTAGCATAAAGTGTATATCATGATATGTGTGTAAAAGGCACTAGCTAGGAATGTTGCATGATATGAGGAAAAAGATTGATTGATTGGTTGTGAAGATCAAAGTGTAGAATGATGTAAGTGTGATGAGGTGAGGTTTAATTTTGATTTGGACCCTCAAAGAATCGAGTATGAACCATGGGACTAGAGTGCGTCATTGGGTAGTGAGTGCAGTGCATAAAAGTAGATGAGTAAAATGTGTAATATGTGTAGTAGATGTGGTGATGAGAAAAATGTCATAGGTCTGCGATGTGTAGAGTGTATAATGTGTAATGTGGAATGTGTAGTGTCTAAGTGTAGTGTGTAATGCAAGATGTGTAGATTGTAAAAATGTATGATAATGTAGTGTGTAGAATGTGTGCAATGTATGGGTGTACAAAGCACAGAGTGAGGATGATGCATAGTAGGTGGAAGAAAGTAGAAAAGTGTATGATGTGTGAAGATGTGATGTGTATTGTCGACGGTGCAGTGTGTGAGGTTCATGTGTATAATATGCCCTCAACATTCAAGTGTGAACCAAAGCACGAGAGTGCGTCATAGGGAAATGAGGTGAGAAAAGTCACCTACCAGAGATTAAGTGGTCGTGTAGCAATGGAAGCAACATTAGGACCATGTGACGGTGGTAGAGTTTGAAATGTGTCCCCGACCATCGGTAGAAGGATTAGTTTCTATCAAAAAAGTGATTGGTTGGAGATTATGTTGGATTGAGGACATTGTAGAAGCCTTGATAGGAGAAGAGGGTGAACTGATTTTGAGAGGTGATTGCGTAGTTTGACTTGGTAATGTCATATATGACTTGAGAGGAGGAGGTGTGATATTGATTTTGAGTGGCGGTTGCTTAGTTTGACTTGATAATTTTGTAGATTACTTGGAAGGAGACGGAGTGAGACTAATTTTGAGAGGTAGTTGTTTAGTTTGAGTTGGTAATGTTGTAGATAACTTGAGTGGAGGAGGAGTAAGAGCATCCTTAAGAGGAGGTTGATTAGATTGAACAAGTGGATCTTGACTAGTCAAATAAAGGACCTCAAAAGTGATAGAATGATGCTTGTTAGACATAGACGAATTAGATTTAGGAACCCATTGAGATGTAACAAGTGGAGAGGACCATGTGATAGAACTGTGTGTACTAAAGGAGACAAAACCTTGGCACTCAAGATGCTTGATTCTTCATTGTAAAACATAACAATCATTGTCATTATATCCATTTATTCAATGGTAGTTCCAATATGGAAGACCTTGATATTTTGTAATATGATAAGGAGGATAACAATGAGAAGATGGAAAAGCTGATTAATTGATGAGTTATGATTTTTGGAATAATATCTTGTTGCTTATCATTGATTGCGCAAACTTGAGAGGTGTGGGGAGTAGAAAAATTTGAGATTCACTAATATGAGCACGTGTAGAAGATATAGAATGAAGATGGGATGTAGAAGGAGAACAAATAGAAGCTTGAGAAGCATCCTTAATATGTTGGATTTTAGATCTAAGAGATGCAATCGTAGATTACATAGCTTGAAATTTGTCTTGAAATAAAGAATGTAAAGCTTGAATTGACTCCAACATAGGTTGATTAGATGGAGGATCATGAAGAATATGGTTGTCAAATAGACAATCAAAGATGGGACTTATTTCATGTGGCAGCAGTATCTTTATAAAGATACATGGTGTTTAAGGTTTTTTACAAACATCTTGGCAATTGGGATGCATCTTAAGTAAATACAATAAAGAAATTTGAGGAATTTTATGACCTATAATAGAGGAAAAATAAGGATCCTAAGTTTGAAAGCAAGGGGTTCACCAAAATGGTTAAGCTAAAATGAAATTTATGAGCCTAATCTGAATGTTATTATAGCAGTAAATAAATGAATACTTAAGTACAACAATAAATACCAAAGCAACTAATCAATAAAGTGAAAACCCTAAGTGCAAATAAGAGGTAGAATGACTTAGTTGATTCGCAGATAAAGTCTGGAATAGACCAAAGCTGCAGTCGGCTAAACAGGAGGAATAATCCTCACACGAAGCACTAGAAAATGCGAGAACTAGAGGATCAAGTTGGACTAGGGTGCTTGGAGAGGGACAAGGGCACCCTAGGTGCCCTAGACCTGTTTTTGGGTGCCTGGGTCTATGGAAATGCTTAGAAAACCTCCTCTGAGGGGTCATAAGGTGTTTTCCTTTAATCGCTTTATGAGGTCGCACCAAGATTGTTGAGGTCCTTTCAAAACTGCAAAACCCTCAAATAGATATCAAATCATAAAAAGAAATATGCAAAATGAGGGTTCAGACTATCCTCAGTTGTCACAATGGTGAACTTACAACTGAATATTGCACTACATCTCATACCAATGTAGTTTTGTGTGTGTGTGTGCAGAATTGTGCCCTAGGTTGCTCTTGTGTGTGTCGCACTTGGATAACGAGCAAGTAGCTAGATGTAGAATGTAGTAAATGTGTGCATGGAATAGAATAAACTTCCCTCCTATGAAGTGTGATGCAAAAACCAACCCTTAAATTGTCCCTTGTGGTTGAGCTAGATGGATGAAATGGAGCTCTTAGATGCCTTGATGGATGCAACCTTAGGTGGTGATAGATAGTGCTTAGTGCTTAGTCCTTTATTATTATCACATAACTTTATATTTATATGATTCCTTTTCTTGAATTTCATAATTAACCCGAAAATGCTGACTACCAAAAAGATAAGATGCTCAAATGACTAGAAATGACCAAAAAATTGTGAGTAAAGTACAAAGAGGACAAGGGCGCTTAAAGGGGATGAGGTTTCACGGCGTTAGTGTCCGGCTACGTGTTGGTGTCTAGGATGACAAATGCTGAAGAGTAAAAAGGTAGATCGAGCAAGTAAGGGTATAAGACCAAAAATGACAACATAAAGTAAATAAAAGTGGCCAAAGACATGGTTTAATTAGTACTTTTCTTACTTAGGAATCATATGAATAGTAGTATGTAATCGGGACTATATAATTACCCAAAGTGTGTGATTTTGTGTCTACATAGTGGCACGTTAGCGTTTATGGTGTTACTTTTGTTATTTAAGGTGTCACGCTAGTGTTTAGGGTGTCACATTTATTGATTTGTGTCGCATTGGTGGTTAGAGTGTCACATTTATTATTTACGAGTGTTCCATTAATGTTTATGGTGTCACACTAGTGTTTTAGGTGTCACATTGGGTTTTAGGGTGTCATGTTTGTTTTTTAAGGTGTTGTTGTCACATAAAATATTAGATAGTTAGAAACCTCATAATTATTGTCTCGTTCTGGTCGGTGTCACCCAATTGCAAGTATAAACTCTTTTAATCAAAAGTCATTTACATTTATCCATCGTGTTTGGTTTATAATTATGCCATGACTAGAACACAAGATGGAGCTATTCTTCTAGATTGTGCTCTAGGAATATCCACATATCGCATTTCAAAATTACACAATATTTTTAGTATATTTGAATCAACTGGCGTCGTTGTTAAAAACAATTGGTTTATGTTGGTCTTGGCTATTAATGCACTGGTGATAATTTTCAAACATATGCGAGTAGACATCATAGTTATAAAGGATTGGGATCGTCAAATGTGATGACATATTTGTGAATGGAAATCATGGAGAAATGTTTAGAAAATACTTATAGAAGGTTGCTTATAAGAGAGTTATATTCCTGGAACAGGTTCAACATTATCACCAACATGAGACTTTTGAATGAACCATGGAATGGATCTATTGTTCCCTAAATTCCCGAAGGCCCATTTCTCATGACTGCAATCCACATGATGTCATTTGCTTCTCATTCAGAAAATTTTGTCTTACATGGAACTAATGGAGTGATTCCAATGTTCCTTAGGTTCTCCAGAAGTTTGATTCAACCGACATGTAGATGTTGAAATCAAGGCATTGTAATTGGTGAACTAGGTGCTTGATGGAACTTGTGGAACTCTTTATTAGTTCCACCTCATGCTTAAAATGTCGAATGAGCCAATATAACTTGAGGAAAGTGGTTTTACATTGGTAGAGTCGGTGGTTGGAGGAACTTAAGGAGCATTATCTCTTTCTTTCCATACCTCGATTCGTCGACACTCAAAATTATCCAAGCTAATCGAAAAAGTTGGCCATAAAAGGAACTCTCATAATTGTTCTATTGTTTCGTTGGTGCCTAGAAACCCTACCATATCTGATTATAAGGCTTGAAAAATGTATTGCAGATAAGTTGACACTTGGTAGAACTTAGAGAACAATTCCTCGGTTCCATGAATGCTACTGATGACTTTCTACACCGAAAAGTAATAAAGCGATCAATTTAGTGATGGAAGGCCTAGTAGGAATGTTCTAGTGTTCCTCATGTTCCGGGATTGCCACTGGACATACTACAATGCTCATTTTCACAAGAAATACCAATTTTTGCTAGTCAAGGGTGATTATGAAGGTTTAGGACTTGAGATTTTGTAATGTAATGCTAAAATGATATGTTTATGCCAAATTGATGTATTTATAACTCAAGTTATGTAACCAAGGTCAAAAGTGAGTTTGAGAGAGAGTACTCAGAATAACTACTTTTTGAACAATGTTCCTATAAAAGGTTTCATTTTGTAATTGTAAGGGGTTGGATGCCAACACAATTGATGTAACAAGAAGATATTATTGAATACAAAACAATTTCTCCTTTTTCTCCTTTCCTCTTCATTTTGGTCTCATCTTGTGCCATTTGCATATTATTGAAGTGCAAAACTTTGCATTAACCTTTCTCTATAAGGAATTTGTTTCACTAGATTCTTAGAAAATTAATGAAACAGATAAGGGTAATAGACCAAGGAGGAATACATGTTTGTAATTTCAGTTGAAGGTTGTGCGCATGTTCTAATTTCTGATCCAAGTTGATTGTGAGAGCTCCCTTTTGGCTAGGAGGAACTACATGTAAATGTAAAACAATACCACCAAATAGAGTTAAACAAAAAATGAGTGGACTGCCTAGTGGAAGCTAGATCGAGAAGCGTGATACTTCCTGAACAGGTTTCAATCCACTTTTATATAACAATATTAATGCTAGTTAAATCATACATGAAGTAAAGATCCTATTGGAATTGAAATGATTTAGGTATCTCATTACAAAACAATAAGAAAGGTCATTCAAAAGGTTGTTTAAGGTAAAAACGGGAGGGTTGACTAGATGATGTTGAGTTGCAGGTCTGGTACAAGCTCTAGGTAAGGTCTGGTAAGGATTAGAAGTGGTTCTAGGCTATTGGGAAGTCGATATTAGCTCACTTGGCTAAGCTATATTGCCAGAATCAGTGGCCGGTGTCGGCTAATTGACCAATGCCGATTAAGCAGAGTAATCAGCGTTAGTAGGGAAAATTAGCATAAAGTTCTTAGAATTGGTTTTCCAAACTCCCTGTGATTACACATAGGTTAGAAAGGGTGAAAGGAATGATAACTAGATCGTACCAAGCCAAGAACACAGATGCTAATCAAACACCACGATCAATAAGATGAAAGCAATTCGCCAGAATAACTTTACATAAAACCTTTTCAAACAAATGAGAAACAATATCATATATTATTATGTAACTCAATGCAATACATTGAGAATGGGCCTTGCTTAAATAGGCAAGGAATAACAATCTAAGAACTAGTCAAGGTCGTAGATCAAACCATAAATCAAGGAAATAACTCAAGTAGATTTAGGAATAACTAGACATCAAGACCATAGATTTAGGAAAGAAGAACTAGATAATACATCTAAATAAGGATCTCCACACGCATAAGTGGGTGAGGATAAATACCATAAAGATCAAGGAAAAGCTAAGGCATACCTACCTAGTGAAGTTAGGGGCCACATTAAAATCCTTGAGCCCTTGGTCATATGAGGGCTTAAAGATTGACATGATTCCTAACTAGTTGGTGTAACATGCTCAAGGCATCCCAAGAAGTTTGGCTTATTTTATTTGTGTGATGAAATCACAAAACTCAAAAACAATGAAATTTATTTCACCGAGAATTTTCAATGAGTGATGTCGAAACTAAAATAAATAAGTAGACCATAAATAGGTGTTGATCCAAGCATTAAAATCCTTAACTTTTGATTGGTAGAGGGCATAATCTTTCCTTTTTGATCTTGCCTTTATTTTAAAAGGATTTAAGATCTAAAAAAATGTAGACCATAACTTGCAAAGCTTGAAACTTTTCATGGTAGAGCATAACAAAAAAATGCCCTGTGCAAAAGGAAAGATCGCCCTAGAAATCCGAAATAGATACGCCCCAACAAAGAATGCCCTATGCAGATTTCTTCAGCATGAATCAACAAAGGCGGATCGATGTGCTTCCTCATAGCATGAATCCAATGGATCGATGTGCGCCTCGCAAAATGGTCAAGCTCAAAAATGGTCAAGGTCGATTTTAGGGTTTTCCACCTTCTTGATCCAATGGAAGCCTCTGTTTTGTATAAAAACACACGAGCAACAAATACAACCAAATCCCAAATATATGAATATACAATGAATTTATTTGTAAAATAAAACTTATGACGGATGCCAACAACAATCTCTAGCTTTGATACCATGAAAGGAACGATAACTAGATCATACCAAGCCAAGAACATAGATGTTAATCAAACACCATGATCAATAAGATGAAAGCAATTCGCCATAATAACTTTACATAAAACCTTTGCAAACAAATGAGAAACAATATCATATATTATTATGGAACTCAATGCAATACATTGAGAATGGGCCTTGCTTAAATAGGCAAGGAATAACAATCTAAGAACCAGTCAAGGTCGTAGATCAAGCCATAAATCAAGGAAATAACTAGTCATCAAATAACTAGTCAAGACCATAGATTTAGGAGAGAACTAGACATCAAGGATCTAGTCAATACCATAGATCAATGAAAGAACTAGTTAATACCATAGATCAAGGAAAGAACTATACCTAACAACTAGATAATATCTCCTAATATCTAAATAATATAAAAGAAATATCCACACACATAAGTGGGTGAGGATAAATACAATAAAGGTAAATAAAATACCTAGGTGAGCATGAGCTAAGGTAAATACCTAATAAAGAAATTTGAGTGTTCCAAGCCTTTGGAAGAGTGAGATCCTGAATCAAATGACCAACTTGGGAAAAGGATTTTGGAAACGTATTTAACCTAACCAGAAATGGTTAGGTGACTAATTTCGGTTGAGATATAACAAAGCGTCAGTCAAGGCGGGAATATCTAGGTTGGCCAAAAATAGCTAGATTGTTGTTATTTTAGTGTGATCTCCAACCTTCTACCGAGTCTTGAGTGATAGATCATGGCAAGATAAGTGGGATTCTTTTAGGTTTGTTAATAGGAGTTAAGTCTAGGTTTTAGACTAAGTCCTAGTTAGTTAGGATAGGTTTAGACTCGGTCTTAGGTCATTAATGAGGTTTGAGTAGGTCATTAAGTGAGGTGGCTAGGTGAGGTGGCTAGGTGAGGTGGCTAAGTGAGGATATTAATTAATTTAATTAAGATAATTAATTTAATTAACATGTGCACTATGGGATATGAATAGGTAGGATATGGTTAATTTAATTAACGAGGGTTTAAAGGGGGTATGACCCAATTTTGGTGTTTACGGGATCTTTGAATTTTGTGTTGATGTATATCTATTTTAAGAGGAATAATTTCTTTAATATGTGAATGTTTGCATTCTAAAATCTCATTGACATGTAATGGTAGAGTAATTTTTGATCCCTCCTCATTTGAAATTGCTATATTCTCTTCCTTTATCTTAATACCTTCACAAACTTCTTGTTGTTTTGAAATCCTTTCCTCTATATTCAATCCCATTATTTTTACACAATGAAGTTGATTTTCTTACATTATTTTTTTTTCTAGTTATACATTTGAAAATATTGTAAGAGTAATTATGCTTGGAGTAAGGAAACCTCCCCATCAAATATGAGGGATTGTTGTCCCTGAACCGTTAGCTTTGTCTTACAACTCAATAAATTTCTCGCACCAACGGGTGTCACAATAGTGTTTATGTTGTCACATTTTTTGTTTAGGATGTTGCACTAGTGTTTACTGAGTATCATATTGGTGTTTAACATGTTGTACTAGTGTTTAGGCTGCCACACTAATGTTTAAGGTGTCACATTGGGGTTTGGGGTGTAATATTTGTTGTTTATGGTATCACACTAGTGTTTAAGGTGTCGTATTTGTTGTTTATGGTGTCACATTTGTTGTTTAGGGTGTTATACTAGTGTTTTTAGTTTTTCACTAGCGTTTTAGTGTCGTATTGGGGTTCAAGGTGTCATATTAGTTGTTTAGGTGTTACACTAATGTTTAAGGTATCAATTTATTTTTTAGGGCGTCACACTAGTGTTTAGAGTGTCACATTGGGATTTAGGGTGTCATGCTAGTGTTTAGGATGTCATATTTGTTGTTTAGGGTGTCACACTATGTAATGTCCCCAAGTCAAGCAGATGGCCTAGGAGGATTTTCATTTGTCTTAGCCTTGGTCATGCCCAAGGGCTAATGACATTTATGGTTATTAGGTATGGTCTTCACCTTTATTTTTCTTATAGGTTATGTTTCGACATTGGACACGTACTTTAAGGTGACTAAAATGAAATGTGATGCTCCACTATGATACATTATGTTCTAATTTTGCATTGGGATAACTAAAGTGTACTTTTAACTTAGTGGTGATAAAGTAACTTAAGTTATTTTATTATTATGTGGTTTTTTCCCCAAGGAGGTTGATTAGGGTTCTTTTGGGCTATTTATTGCAATGAAAATTTATAAAAGGAAGCACTTGGGGGAGAGGAAGGCATTCATTCATACACTCAATCTTTTATGATATTGAAGCCATTGTTTATTACATGTTTTTTTCTTGTGGAGTAAGATCCCACAAGAACCCTAGCTTCAGTGGTGAGAGATCCACTCCTAGCTAGCAAAGCACTCTTTGGTGGTGAGATAGCCTCCCTAGTTTGTTAATTTGGAGCTTCATTCAAATCAGATTTCCAGATCAGTGTTATCAAAGAATTTCAAGGGTTTTCTCAAAGTGTGAAGAGAGATTATTTAGTCCATACTTCATCTATCTACTGGCCAGATTATTTCTAGCATTTGAGGCAAGCTTGGCGAATTCCCAAGAGGAGTTTCATTCAGTTTGGGCTTTATTTATTTTCAGATCTACTTACTTAGGGTTTTGCAATGTGTTTTCTAGGGTTTTGGTTGGGTTTTTAGTTTTCTAGGTTGGATCGATTCGTTATGATTTATATATATTGTTGTCTCAATTTCAGAATTTTGGAAGATCATTTCAACTATTTGTGAATTTTTGGAAATTTTAGGCGGTTTCGGTGGTTAAAATAAATCAAATCAAATCAAATCGAGAGATAAAAATTATTTCTCTCTTGTTTATTGATCTACATATTTTCTAAGTCATTTGAAGCTTCTAGGTAGTGTTAGAACTCATTAATCTCGGAAAATACAATTTTTCTTTGTTTTCTACATATTGTTGTCCTATAAAATAAAAAAAATCAAAATTTTAGTTTATAGTTTGCTATTATTTTGTGAATTTCAAATAATATCCCACAATGGATATTTCACACTAATGTTTAGGTTATTATAGTAGTGTTTTAGGTGTCACACTAATGCTTAAGGTGTCACACTAGTGTTTAGGGTGTCACATTTGTTGTTTAAGGTGACATGTTAGTGTTTAGGGTGTTGTGCTTGTTGTTTGGGTTATCACATTAGTGTTTAGGGTGTAACATTTATTATTTAGGTGTTAGTGGTTGTAACATTTATTGTTTAGGGTTTTACACTAGTGTTTAGGTGTCACATTGGAATTTAGGGTATTGTAGTCACAAATCATGCACTTTAGACATTATTTATCTCGGTTTCATGCTACTATTTAAAAAGTTTTGAGTGCATAAAGTAATAATAAACCCTCATCCTTTGGCCATCTTGTTTTATTTTATTTCATCATTACCGACCTCTTACACCCATATTTCCCGGTCAAATTTTTTTCATCCCACGTTATTTTAGCCTCAACTAGCCCGGTCCCTTTTGCACTTTCCCCTTGCCACTTTGTGGGATCTTTCTAGCTATTTTAGATATTTATCTTTTTGGTAGTCATCTATTTGGGGTTAATTATGAAATTAGATCAAGAGAACCCTATAAATATAAAGTTATGAGACCATAATGAGGGACCTAGCATCATTCACTACTATCATCCATTTAGAGTTGCATCCATCTATTACATTAGAGATCATTTACATCCACATAGCTCCATCACAAGGCACAAGGCTAGGACATCTGCATCACACTTCATAGGGGGATTCTATTCTATTCCATGCACACATTCTATTACATTTTCTACATCTAGTTATTATTCACTACTTCACAAAGTACGACTAGCACAAGAGCACCTAGGGCACATTATGCACACACTCACTAGAACTATATTTGGGTCCGAAATGTAGTGCAACACTTAATTAAGTAGCCTAGTGTTGTGGATTGATTGAGGTCGGTCGACCCATTCATTTGCATCTTCCTCTTTTTAGGTTTTGACACTTCTCTTGGTCTTTTCGCAAGTCTTTACGTCATCTTAGATTATTGTCACACCTAGTAAAGGACAACGATCGATGCGAAACACAACAAGGGTTCTGGACCACCTCCCAACCCTGTGAGATTCGGGCCAAAATTTTGCACAAACTAGGGTACCCAATTTGTAGATAAAAGTGTGCGTGAGCACCCTAGTCCCTCTCCGGGCACTTTAGTCTAGACAAATACTCCAGATCCATCTTTTTGGAGCTTCTGCAGAGATCATTCCAGCTTCTAGATTCTCCGGTCACCTCTGCGACATAGTCCTGTGAGCATCTTCTATTCAGCTAAGTTCTTTCCTCTTCCCTCTTGTAAATTAAAGCTTTTAATTTTATTATATCAGTTGCTTAATTCATTTATATTCTTATTTATTACGTTTTTATGTCCTCTTAGATTAGATTAACTAGCATATATTATTTCCATTTTTAATTAATCATTTTGGTGAACCCCACGCTTTCACGCTTAGGATCCTCATTTATCATCTATCATGGCTCCCCAAATCTCTTTATCTACTTTACTTAAGAGATATCCTCATTGCCAGGTTGTTTTGTAAAAACAACTAGACTGCATGTATCTGGATGACAATACGCTACCACACAAAATAAGTCCTATATTCGATCGTTTATCTGATGAATTTGATCCTAGTGATCCTCCATCTACTCAACCCCTATTGGATTCAATTCAAGATCTACATGTTTTATTTCAAGACAAATTTAAGGCTATGGAATCAACCATTACATCCCTTAGATCTGAAATTCAACAACTTAAGGATGCTTCTTAATCACATGTTTATGCTCCTTCTACATCCTATATGCAATTTATGTCCACTACATGTCAACTAGTTGAACCTCAAGACATGCCATTTCATTAACCTCTCATATTTGAGCTTAATACTACACCACAAGACATTATTATTCAGCTCCTTAGTCATTAGTTGATCACTCTATTGCCTACTCATTACTATTCTCCTTATTAGTTAGCAAAATATCAAGGTCATCCATATTGCACTTATTATCGAATCAATGGACACAATAATAATGATTGTCGTACTTTGTTGCACATAATCAAACATCTCGAGCATCAAGGCCTTATTTCATTTGTTACACAACATTCTAATAGAACTGATATCTCCCATTGTGTTCCTAAATATGACTCGTCTATATTTAAGGAGCATCAAGCCAATGTCACTTTAGAAACTCCTAAGCAACAACCTCTTGTAATTAGTTTACCATCTCCTCCTATTCAGCCATCTACGACATCACCAAGTCCATCATCTACCAACATTAGTTCACAATCTCCTATTAATAAGTCATCAATCATATCACCAAGTCAACTTAAGCATGTTCCCTTCAGAGTTAGTGCAACATGGCCTCCTCTCAAATATAAGCTTCAACCAATTAATTTTGTCCCAAAAAAATAATCCTCCTACTAGTAATCACGATACATTTCAATTTCACCACTATCACATAGTTCTCTTATAGAATTTATCCAACATGGTTCCACCACATGCAAACTTAGCCTTTGGTAGGTGACTCTTGTTACTCTACCCTCTTAATGAAACACTCATATTCTTATGGTTCTTATATGACTGTTGAGGGGTATTTTACCATAAAGAACCTCGTTTCATCTTACATTACCATATTCCTCCATTACATCACCACCTATACATACACACATCTATAATACTTTAACACTCCTTACGCATCATCAATTAAATGAAATCTATAATGTTTCATCACCCTCATACATCATTTATCACATAGTGTAGACACCCTAATTTCACATCTGTCCTAAATCAATTAATTTCCTTCCTCATTTCCCCAAAAAAATACACTTGAATTAATCAAATATAATTTGATTAATTATCCATTTCAAAATCTAAAAAATAACCCAATCCTCACCACATGTCATTATTCTCCATGTTTTTCTACTATTGAATTAAAAATTCAAATTCAAATTCTCACCCACCCTTCGTGGTCCCCACTCACCTAAAATCCTCCACTTATGAATTAAAAATCAAAATCAAATCCTCACCCATTCTTCATGGTCCCCACTCACCTAATCTTGCCCACATTTTCAAACCATGATTATTTAAATTACTCTAAGTTAATCACTCCCCGGGCTATAAATACAACCTTACCCCTCCCCTCTAAACACACAGAGAATAAGCTTGAATGCCCTATCTAAGTTCTTACATCCTTTGAGCAAAGAACATCCTTCTACCTTGTCCTAATACCCAAATAGCCTCATAATCCTTTTTCCCATCTAGTGTAAAGTAAGAGGATCATTGTTGCGGGAATGCCTTGCTCGTCTTAAAGAAAAACACCTACATATCACACAATGGGGGCTCAATCCAAGTTTCCTAGCCCATTCAAGGTTTTCTATGGAACGCGAAGGAGGAGGTATGATTATTGGTATTTTACTTCATTGTTAATAGTGTATTTTCCTAGCTTACATTAAGCACGTGGTTACTTTCGATATGTTACCATTAATTTCCCAATTAGTGGTTTTATTTGTTATTTGTTTATTATTGTTTGTTATTATTTCTTTTTTTGTTCCTTATGGCCTTCTTTGGTTAACCTTCACGCTTTGGGTAGTGTTTTTGTTGTGCGGTGTCTTGTGGTGTATCTGCAGGTTATAACAACAATGAAACTATGACGCTCATCATGTCTTTGATCTCCTCGGTGCTTGGTGTTTAGTTCTTCTACGATTTTCTTCTATTCACTCGTGTAATCAGCAGAAACACATGAACTAGTCATTAGTTTATCATCTTCTTGACATGGGACAACAATCCGGAAAATACATTTATTTATTTACTTTTGCTAAAATAACTGCTTTGTAGGAAGTTTATTATTATTTTATTTCATTTTAGTTAATCATTTTGTGATCTAACTCTTTATTTATGTTTATTGTTCTTTTTAACCTTGTTGTCAAAATTTTAGCTTCTCAGGTGAAGTACAAAAGTTAGAAAATAAAAAAAACTAGCTCCGGGACGTTTTTCTCACGTTCAAAATTTTCATTCAGAGTGCTACTGTAGCCCATCTTCCGGAAGCCATAACTTTTGCTCCCAAACTCGAGAATGACTTCATTTTTTTAACGGAAAGGTATTAAAAAGATATATGCAATGGAAAAATAATTTTTGATTTAGACTTATAGAATTTTTTTGTTTCATTTCTTCTAACACCTATCTTTTTAACAAAAAACAACAAAATTATAGTTTAAAAAAATTAATTTTATTTTATTTAACGTAACAACCTCACGTGTATGCTCTTTCCTCACACTTCAAAAGTGATCTTGGAAATCAGAAACGTGAGGCCACCTGAGCTCCGCAAAGCAATTTTTTTAAAAAATTTTGCCTTACATTTCAATTTTCCACAATGACAACACTTCAGTAACGTTTTCACACTCTTCTTTCGTCATTTTTATTTTTTGTGAAAACAATCATTATCGCTATTTCACAATCATGATTAATTGTAATAATTATTAACATTTAAAAAAAAATCTATTCTAATTGTATCCGTGTATGCTCTTTTCTTGCGCCTTCGAGCGATCTGGAAAATCAGAAACAGTCACAATTTTTAGTTTCTTGTTCTAACATTGTAGGATCCTCTAGCTTTGTTTTCCAACTATCATTTCAATCATTATTTTCCTTTTTCATATTATTAATATTTGTTTGGTCGTTGGTTGTGTATGCTCTTTTCTGTGCCTTCGAGTGATCTGGAAAATCAAAAATAACCACGATCACTTTTCTAACATTTCGTTTGCAGGATAACTACTAATTTGTTTTCTGTAGGACCGCGTTGCTGGAATATTGTAAAAAAACACAAAAACAACAAAATCCCGCAAAAATACCACCATTCAAAGAAAATTGTTGAAACAAAAAAAAAAATAGTACGCTCAGGTACGTAATTATTTTCTGCTGGTGATTTATTTCAAGTTGGAAAGAACACCTGTGTTTAATCACTTTATCATTTTGTTTTTACACATAGATGAGGTGGATTTCATCACCACCAAAGCTACACTGGTGACGTGGACTTGACTACCATGCACCAATAGCATTTGCATTTGCATTTCACTTTGAGACCTAGTCTCATCACAGCGTTTGGTATTTACCTCGCCCCTGCTCTTCACTTACAGGTAATGTTGTCGTGCGGCACATGCGAGTCACGCCTAAATAGTTGTAACAACGAAGCCTAGGCATCATCCCTGTAAATATTTAGGGAGTTATAAGGACACCATACACATTCATCCCTCCATCATCTTCCACCTTTTCACAAAACTTGTTACGGACATGGTGATTCACTCTGAAATAGGCAAGTAAGAATTGGTGAGTCTCCTCCAGTGCTCTAAGGGTTCCTCGTACCAATTTTGTCCCTGTACAAAATTAGGTATATCAGGACTAGGGTATATCAGAGGATGTATCTTTTTGGAGTAATAAGAGCTCGCATCCATCAGTCCCACAACATAATTGTATGATTTCATGCAACAATGATCATTCTGAAGAATTTACCTCCTAAGCCAAAACAATTGGATCCACATGATTGCTTGTTATTTGAAAACAAAATAGTTTAGCATTGTTTTATCATAAAACTTGGCTAATATCAATGTGTTCATTCTAAATGTTTAAACCATAGTTGTGTTTAAAAAAAACAATTCTTGACCAATTCTATACCAAGTGAAAACATCCAAACAATCCAACAACACAAACCAAAACATCACACCAATTTCATTAGCTCGTTTGACCCAATAATACATATCGTCATAGCTTGTCTTGGCTATATCCAGTGATATTGAGTGACTAACATTCACTCCCCATATCGTCAATTGTCAAAACATCCTTCATAGCTTATTTCTAACTATATGTTTGAGTTCACTCATTATTTTGTCCACCATCGCATTTATCCAAATCACAACCAACACAAATCCTTTCATAACTCATTTTAAGTTATACCACAACCATATCGTGATTAACCTGTTCAGGTTACTCTCCCCGTCAATATTCCAAAGCTTGTTTAAGCCAAATCTACACAACGTGCAACAAATCCTCTAATAACTCATCTCGAGTTACATCATCATCATATTGAGATAACTTGTTTGAGTTACTCTCCTTATTATTCATCACGAGCTTATTTGACCTAAATCCAAAGTAATCAAGTTCTCATTTCCTCACACATGTTCAAAATTCCTACCCACTTTTCAGCTTAATTAGACACATTTCATCATGGTATTCACTCATAGTCACAATCATGAAAATGACGATGAAGAAGTCACAACCAGAACTCACCAATGAAGAACAAGAACAAGTCAATAGGGTGATAGAACAAAACAAAAATGAATATCTATTACGCATCCTAGCCATGGGGGCAAAGCGCCTCCGACTTTGGGACGGAAAATTTAAACAAACTCATCAACAATGGTGAATCAAAGTTATTACAACGAAATACCAAATAATCCAAATGGTTCTTGGTACGAAAATCTATTCACTAAAATCCAAGACTTATCAAAGAAACTTGAGGAAGCAATGACTAGAGCTGAAAGATTAAAAGACCTCAATCTATATTCCAATACTCACGACATGTTTGATAAACCATCCCCCACTTCTCCATTCGCACAAGAATGGAAACTTATGAAAGACACCATTCAGGGACTACAAAAACAATCAAAACAATTCAACTTTGAAGAATTGTGTCCTTATCCATTTGATACAGAGATATCATGATTACCATTTTCGTCATCCTTTGAAATCCCTAAGTTTGATAAATACAAAAGCAAAGGCAACCCCCGTGAGCATGTCAAGGAATTTTACATGCAATGTCAGGAAGTTACTTATCGAGACACGTACCTTTTATAATTATTTCCCCAAATTTTGGGAGGCGAGGTTTAGACTGGTTTTCCATCTACCTAAAGGGTTGGTCACGAAATTTTAAGACTTATCAGAGAAATTTTTCAAACATTTTTCCTATAAATTAGACTCGGAAATAAAATAACCATGCTTGATCTATGCAACACTAGGCAAAGGCCAAACGAAAACTTTTCCTCCTTTTACAATGATGGTGAGGAATTGCAAGTCGATTTCCCTACTCGATTACGAGAGGCAACTAGTTAGCATTTTTGTCCCTAATCTCAATGTCGAATTATCATTCCACATGCAAATGCATTGTCTAAATAGTTTGAAGAAGTCATCAAAAAGAGAACACAAATCGAAAAAAGCCCTCACTTCTAAGAAGCTTACTTAAAGCACCCTTTAGGGACCAACCTTATCGAGCCACTCCTTAGAACCAGGACAAATCTAAATTCTTTAACTGGAATCGAAATATCGTCAACGATGGCATTACTGATTTTCACCATGTCCGAAATGTCCAAAACCATCCCATCAACACATTAAAATCCAAACAACCAATCATTATCCCTAGAAATGAAGTTCCTTCTCGGGATCAACGAAGAGAGTTCACTCCTCTCGGAGAAAGTCTATCTAGTGTCTTTCATCATTTGGAAAATGCCAATATGATTACATATCCCATCGTCAAACCCTTCAAAGAAGGACAACCCAAACCAAATTGGTATAAGGAAAACGAATATTGTGATTACCATCGCATAAAAGGGCACTCCACAGATTGATGCATGCAACTCCGCCATTACGTCCAAGACCTGATTAAACGTGGAGACATAGAAGTTGAAAATACTTCTGAGACAAAAACACCTAATGAAAAAATTCACATGTTCAGAAATCTCTACCCTAACCACAATAACAATTCAAAAGATAAGGGTCAATCATCAAGCAATGTCGAGTATGACTCAGTCATCTCGACCATAGATTATGACCAAGACTTAGTGGCAACTATAAAGATCAGAACTGACTGTGCGATCACCACTAGATAGAAAAAATGTGGGTCCCTACAACAAAAAAATCTGCCACTTCATCCCCGGCATCACCTCCTAATCCACCATCTAATTCCGCCACCAATTCCTCTCCACAACCTACGCCATCATTTAATATTGTCAAACAATTAGAGAAGACTGCCGCACAAATTTCAATCATGGAACTACTTAATTCTTCTCCCGCACTACAACGCATCCTTATGCAAACATTGAATAATGCTCATGTCCCTGAGGACATCAATTCACAACAATTCTAGGCTTTAATTGCACATCTTACAGTCCCCAATCCTATTTTATCTTTTGGTCTCGTTGACCTGCTTAATCCAAACCTCACTAATAATCATTCTTTATACATCAAGGGTTATATAACTCATCATAAGATCAAGCGCGTTTTAATCGAAAATGGATCAACATTAAATATTTGTTCCATGAAACTTTTACGTTGTCTAGGTTACACTGAAAATGATTTACAAAACAATATCATAACCATTCGTGGGTATGATAATAGTGAAAAGAAAGTATGAAGGCACAATCACGTTGCCTCTCCAAGTTGGACCCATCACCTTAAAAATCTGATTCATGTGGTAGATGTAAAGTTGCATATAACATTCTCGTCGGCCGACCATGGATTCATGCCATGAAAGCCGTCCCATCAACATTCCACCAATGCATTAAGTTTCCTCATTTGGACAAGGAATTTACATTACGTGTAGATCCCCAACCTTTTGAGTATTGTAGATTCCTCGAAGGACGGTATCGACATGATCACTATTGTCCATCAATAGATAAATATGCTCCACCTCGCATAATCCCTAACGAAACACACATTGATCCTGATACACTCCCTAACAATGATCCAAAACCCTCATCTCCTAACCAAAACATATTTTCCAATCCATTATCTTCCGCTAGTCAACCATCTTCCACTAGTCCTCCTCCCACTAATCAATCATCTTCTTCCACTAATCAAGCTTCTTCTTCCAGCAACAATTATTCTTCCACCACACCATCTTCTTCCTCACCTAGCCGATCTTCTTCATCCAACCATGCCTCTTCTATTAAGATACCTCCTCCGTGAATAACCAACCTTCATCCTTCAATCCATCCCCTTCTTTTTATAACCCATTCTCTTCATATTTTAAGACTACCAAACTAACTTCCCCACCACATGAGATACCTATTGGTCCCCCATCTCACACATTTAAAATCATTGACACGGGATGCGGTGAATATCAATTTCAAAAGATGGCAGACTCCTTTTATATCACCAAATCCGCACATAGCTACGACAAACCTAACGCTCCACATCGAGAATCCATCCCACTTATTGAATGGACATGGTCAATTTAGAAAAAGTTTGGTTATCTTGACAACGAGCATATTCCAAGTTCTTCGGGATCTTGGTTATATAATGATGACTTTTCTCCATGTTATGAATCCCTCAATTTACCAAAGCTCACTTTGAATAATGAAAAACATGCGATGGAAGGGTAAATGACTCAGTCTAAATGAACAAGGTCGTTTAGACCCAATAAATTACACACAACATCATGGTAAACACGGTATAGGTTTAAAGGTGTTTGATGTTTCTCCCATAATAATTTCAAGTGACAATGATAACACCAATGTAGTTTTTTAGGACTCTCATTTGAAACACATATTTACTTTGAACATTTATCTGTTAATGTCATTAATTTTGAGCCTACACATCGATTCTCATAGACCATGGCCAACCACATCATGCGGTCATGGACATGTTCCAAAATGATGAAGCCATCGAAGAATTCATTGGAAACCATGACCAAATCTCTACTTCCGACCATAGAAAAGGATTTGAAATCAATCTAAATAAATTGGCCTATTTTGGCAAAGAGATGAAATATTCAAATCCTTCACCCTCAAAAATTTGGATCGGGAAAGCAAAGCAGAGGATTTCCCATAGTCAAAACCTCACGTCACCCTATCCAACAAACATGTCAACAAAAAGTTCCAACAAACACTTGACAACGATGACCTACATCAATCATTAACATCGTTTTTCAAAAAGATACATCTAAAATTATTGTAGAAGAAACAAAAGACATAAACATTGGCACCACCGAACAGCAAAAAATTTTTTTACAACTTGGCATTAGTCTGCTCGACCAAGAATGCATGGAATTCACAACACTCCTTATTGAATTCCAAGATATATTTGCATGGACATATAAGGACATGTCAGGCCTGGACCCATCTCTTGTAACACACCATCTTGTGGTACATCCGTATGTAAAACCTGTAAAGCAAAAACTATGCAAAATGCATCCCCAAGTTACATTGTTTATCAAAGCCGAACTCGAGAAACTCTTGGAAGCTGACTTTATCAAACCTATTGATTATTCGGCATGGATATCTAACATAGTTCCCGTCACCAAGAAAACTCCTAGCATCATAATATGCACAGACTTTCGCGACATCAACAAGGCTTGTCCTAAAGATGACTTTCCCTTGCCAAATATAGACATGATTATTGATTCTACGACGAGGCCATGAATTCTCTCCTTAATGGATGGATTATCTGGTTATAATCAAATACATATTCTTGAAGGGGATCAACATAAAACGGAATTTACTACACCATGGGGCACCATTTGTTATAAGGTCATGCCTTTCGACTTGAAAAATGTTGGTGCCACCTATCAATGTGTGATGGTTGTCATCTTCCATGACATGTTACATGATATCATGGAAGATTATGTTGATGATATATTAGCAAAATCTAAAACATGAATAGGGCATCCAAGTGTGTTGAGACACATTTTCGATAGATTACGTGAGTATAAGGTTCGTCTTAACCCAAAGAAATGTGTGTTCGGAGTAACCTCTAGTAAATTATTAGGGTTTATTGTCTCACGAAGAGGCATAGAAGTGGATCTTGCCAAAGTGAAAGCCATTATATAAATTCCTCCTCCTCAAAACCTAAAACAATTACACAGTCTTCAGGGAAAGATACAATCTATTCGGCATTTCATATCACAGTTGGCTGATAAGTGCCATCACTTTAATTAGTTACTCAAGAAAGATGCACACTTTCACTGGAACCACGATTGCCAAGACTCTTTTGCTAAGTTAAAAAAATACCTCTATAGTCCTGTTCTTATGTCACCAGTTGCTGATAAACCCATGTTGCTTTATACATCTACCACTGAACATGTCATAGAAGCTCTACTAGCACAACATAACGATCAAGCAAAAGAACATGTTGTATATTACCTTAGTCGAACACTTATTGAGCATGAAGTATGTTATTCCCAAATCAAAAAAGTATGCTTAGCGGTCGCCTTTGCATTCCATAAGTTATGTCATTACTTGCTCAATCACACAACTAAGTTGATTGCTAAAATTGATCCTCTCAAGTATTTATTGTCAAGACCCATTCTCATGGGAAGAATGTCTAGTTGGGTCGTATTACTTAGTGAATTTGATGTCGAATTTGTTCTGCAGAAAGTAATTAAAGGACAAGCCCTTGCAGACCAACTTGCCAAGGCACCCCTTCCTGGCACAGAACCACTTCAGTTCTCTTTTCTGATGAAGATATTCTACACATAGACATCGCGCCAGCTTGGACTCTATTTTTAATGGATCTTGTAATCTCCATGGCTCGAGGGTTGGTATTTTACTTATCACACCAGTGGACATGTTATCCCCAAATCATTTCGCTTAGCATTCCCATGTACAACAATATCGTAGAATATGAAGCTCTCATCACAGGATTAAAACTGGCTATATCTTGGAATCTTACAGAATTAGTTGTATTTGGTGATTCTTTACTTATCATCAAGTAAGTTAACGATGAATACCAAGTCAAGAATGACAAAATTATCCATATAAATGCATGGTGGATAGTCTTGAAAATTTTGATTAATTAGCTTTGATCAAATTCCCAGAATTCATAATAAATCTGTCAACGCTATGGCAACCATGACCATTGGATCCCTATTAGAAATCACATCTAGTCAACCCTAGACACATTTTCTCATCGAACATCTCTTAATGTTTGCCTATGATCTTCCTGAAAACACTATGGTATGTGAGATTGTGGGTCTGAATAACCCTTGGTACCCCGATCTGTATACCTTCATTCATGATAAAACATTTCCTTGCCGACATGAAACCAATGCATACATGTGCTTTAGCACAACGTGCTTCTCATTACACCATTTTAGTAGAAACTCTTTATAAACGAGAATATGATGGCACCTGCTCGATGTCTTAATCAGGAATAATCCTCGAGTGTCTTAGCTAAAGTCCATTACGGTATCATGAAGCACACACGAATGGTATGCCTTAGCCAATAAAATCCTGCGAGTTGGATATTATTGGCCCACCATAGAAAGTGATGCATGTCATTTTTTCAAACGTTGTCAAGCATGTCAAAAGCATGGAAATCTTATCCACACACCTTCCCAAGCATTATAATCGATAACCACACCATGGCCCTTCTCTCAATGGGGACTTGACCTCATTGGTAAAATTAGACCAACATCATCTAATGGACATAAGTTCATCATTACCGCTACCGATTACTTCACTAAATGGGTGGAAGCTATGCCTCTCACTTATGTTACCGGTAGCCAAATATCGAAATTCATTTTTAATAATCTCATCTGTCGATTTGGTATTCCATCCGCTCTGGTCACAGATAATGGAAAATCATTTAAAAACCAGGATGTAAAAGACCTAGCCAAACATTTTCACATCAAACTTAAATGGTCCACTCCGTACCACCCTCGGGACAACGGTCAGTGGAAGCAACCAATAAGACCTTAAAATCCATTATGGAAAATATTTTCAACGCCTATGGACGTAATTGGCATACTCAAATTTACCCCGCTCTTTGGACTTACAATACATCTTACCGCACGCCTACCAGAGCCATCCCATTTTCCCTTATTTATGGTTGTGAAGCCATTTTACCTATTGAGATAGAACTCCCATCCTTGAGGATCTCCCTTAAAGATGTAATTAATGAGGATGAATACCGACAGTCACGGCTTCAAGAGCTTGAGCTTCTCGATGAAAAACGACTTAATGCTCTCAATCATCTTCAAGTCTATCAAAACCGATTGTAACACAGTTATCATAAAAAGGTAAGACCCAAAGAATTTGAAATTGGTGACCTCATTTTAAAAGAAAATCAAAAGAATACCACTAAAGAATGAGAAAAACAAGGAAAATTTGAGCCTAATTGGTTAGGACCCTATGTAATTACAACTAAATTTGGCTCTGGAGCCTATAAATTGGCCACTAAAGATGGTCAAGATCTTGATGAACCAATGAATGTAATTCATTTAAAGAAATTTTATCCTTGAGATGTTCACTATTTCGCGAAACAACGTGTACATTGTTCCTTTTGTCTTGCTTATCTCTGAATAATTTAAATTTATTCATTTCCATTGGCAAATATTTTCTTTATCAAAATCACATCTTCATATTTATCATCATGAGACAGGTGCTAATATAGATCCTATTAAGTTTGTGAGTACCATATTTCTTATAATATCTCCCATTTTAGTCACTTTCACCTATGGTCATACCTAGAAGCTTACTGATGGTAATATATTCCCTTCAAAGACATTCTCTCTTTCATAACAAAGCTCTAAACTTCTTTGCTTGATTCGTTTGGTCATCCATCTCGGTCTTCGATGTTGAACCCTCGAGTCCTACTAGTCATGTGGGGTGAGATTGAAATGACGTTCCTTCCCAAATACAAAGCGCTATTGTAAAAATCCATCAATTCAATAACTTATGAATAATTCATCGTCACATCTTTCGTCCTTCATAGTCTTTGGTGTTGAGCCCACACTTCTTCTTGGTAGTGTGACATCGGGAATGGAGGAAGGTGCCCTTCCTCATCTACGTCTTTTCTTCGATGATAAACCCATGCCTCTTACAAGTGGAATGGGGCAAAGCGTAGAGGGTCATTCTCAAAAAAACATAAAAACATTGCAAATTATTAAAAAAACAAAACAAAAAAAAGACAAAAGGGAATTCACTCGCCTATATTTTGCCTTTAGTGATGAGCTCTTGCTTCTCACTAATAGCATAGGGGCAAAGCATATAGGGAGTCATTTCAAAAATATAAAATCTTACAGTGCTTACAAATTATAGAATCCCCAAAGAAGTAATTTAGATGCCTAAGTGAAGAGAGAACTATCCCTTCACCTCATATCTTACCAATCAGCAGGCTACATAACTGTCTAAGCCTAACACGTGACTCATAAAGTGAAAGCCATTTTTGAAACTGGTTCAGTACCGTTATGAAGAATGGAGTCACAATTTCCCAAAGGGATTGTTGTTAGCATTTGTCTCTATATTCATTATCTACCTCCTACGTCCTTCTTGATTCTCGGTGATGAGCCCATGCATCTTACTAGTTGTGTGGAGTCAAGAATGGAGCTGGACTTCTTTTCATCATATCATCACCACCATATCCTACCAATGGAAAGAGAATTTGTGTTATTTCGAGCATAAGTTACCACACGGAACATGGTACATACGGATAATATCCTAGTTTATCACCTCTCAAAAATAAGTCTGCACTCTGGTCCATAAATTGCCAATCATAGTGTAAAAATCCACAAACAGTGTGAAAATCGTCAAAAATCTAAAAATAAAAAAACAATGAAAAAATCTAAAAATCCAAAAACATTAGAACAATCGTCAAAAACAACAAAAAAATTAGAACTTGTCAAAAATCCAAAAACATTAGAAATAATCGTCAAAAAATCGAAAATCTAAAAACATTAAAAGAATCATCAAAAATAAAAAACACATTTGAAAATATATATAACATTAAAAATATATTAAATAAAAACAAAATTAAAAATAGAAACGATTATCAAAAATCCAAAAAAATTAGAAATATTAATATATATATATATATATATATATCATAAACAAAAAACAAAAATGTTGTAAAATCGTAAAAACTCTAAAAATACCAACACAATTCAACCTTTGAACTATTAACCCCAATGGATGATCCAATCACTTTATGACTACCGAATTCAAAACACTTCTGCATGAATCCTTGCTTGGGGCAAATCTAGCTCTCATTGCTTCCTTGTTTGAGGACAATGACCCAATACTTTACTATGTCCTCATACCCCTGCTTGGGGGCACATCCGATCAATCCTCACTGTGGAACACGTTAGGGATATGTTTATTGGTTCTTGTGTTGCATTATTAGTTATAAATTATTAATTACTTTCTTGTATCTTGATATATTACATGGGGCATCTTGATTTTATGTATCTTGGTGTTCTCTCTAATATTCTTATGTTATCTGATTGCATGTCGTACTGGGGCATCATATTTTCTTGATGGCCTCTGTCTATGCTCTCTTCCATTTGCATATCATATTGGGGTATCAAACCTTTTTGATGGCCCCTGTCTATGCTATCACACATATTACAATCTAGTCATCCTGATCTTTTATATCACGATGCATCATGTTATGTGCTATTAAAATTAAGATGCTTTTCATCACGTGAGTATCTTCGCATGATTAACATCTTACTTTGTACACCCCATCCATTCACCCATATTAATACATTCCCTGTTTGGGAATCCTACTTGATCATCTTTGTTGCGGTTTGTGAATCTACTTGATGATCTTTCTCAAGTAGCATTCACCATCCAGCCAACTTCTCCTCCCCCCACCATGCTCACCATGTATTTGATCCATTCATCCTCACTCCTCATTTTTACTCCTCCACCACTTATCCCCATATTACCCTTCTCACCATTCTTGTCCCCTCTCACCCATTTGTATTCTTTCCTTTCACCCTTTTGCTTCCGCTTGACAATCTTACTTAATAACCCTTCTATATGGAATCCTCAGTGGAGGTTTACCCTCTCCCTAAGATCTTCCTGTTGTAGAAGCTTCTTCACCACCTCCCCTCTCATCAAACAACACTCACCACCACACACATCTTCCCATTCCACCTCTTCTGCTTCTCATTCTCGCATCATTACTCTCACCATGTGGGCATCCCAATTAAGGATTCCCCTCACACTCTCCGCCCTTCACTACATATATTCCTTCATCCATTCATGTTACACTCCTTTGTTTCCTTTCTTTCTTGTTATCACCTCATCTCGTATCCTATTCCAATCAGGCATACCTCACTCACTCTTTTCTCATCCTTCCCCAAATCCGTCTTATGCCTGGTCATCCTACTTATACACTCTCATAGTATGGAAAATTCACTTGAGGGTTCCCCTTCAGTCCATTTTGTCATACCCTATTCCCACCAACTCTATCTTCATCCTTCTTCTTCTTCAGCTTGGCGATCTTACTTAACCATTCCGGTGCATGGCAATCTTACTTAAGACTTCCACTTAAGGTTGATCTGCCCTATGGCCTTCTCCCATCCCATCATATTTACCCCATCTTATTTCTCCCACCTCTCGTTGTGATCATCATCTTCAACCTACCATTCCACCCCTATCCCCAATATCATTTTGTCTTTCTCCTTGCATATCATCCTGTCGGTTAGGTGATCTTACGAAACCTCTCCAGCATGGCGATCTTACTTAAGAGATTCTCTTAAGCATGACATGTCATCTTACACTCGTCCATCACTCTATAATCTCACCATCCATATTTCCTCTTCATTCCCGTCATCACATCTTTTTTACTACCACTATCACCCTCCTCTGCTTGGCAATCTTACTTAACCACTCACCCGGCATGGCGATCTCACTTAAGAGTCCCTCTTAAGGATGATTTGTCTCCTTGCCTTTCCCCATCACTACACACCCTTCACCCTTCATTTTTTCTCAGCATTCCCCATCATCACATCCTTTCACCTCCTTTTCCATTCTCACAAACACCACTTCTCGCTTGGCCACTTGTCATCTCCAGTTTCACTCGCTTGGCAATCTTACTTAACCACTTCATCACATGACAATCTTATGTCGGGGTTGTTAGGATATCAGTGCTCCACATTTGTACGTGTGTGAATAATAATTACATTGGTAATTATTATTATAGTGAATATTAGTAAGTTGGTTAGTCATATATATTGTTAGAATAACAATATATTATGAATGATTATTTGTTATACCCGTAGCTATTATCGGGTTTATTGTTCTACTCACTTCCTATTTTCTAGGAAGTTGTTTACCTACCTTTATGGCTATATAATAGCCACTTGTATCTGAATATCATATAGAAAATATAATATTGTTTTGTATTACATCCACTGTGCAATTCTGTACCCAATAAGGGCCCTCCCTCGCTTAACTTGTCATCGTGAACTTCTCCCCGCCTCATTCTTCATTGATCGCTTCTTCCACTTGGTATCTCTTACTACCCACTTTTCCCTCCTACTATTATCCTTTCTCCACATATCCTCTTACAACATACATCTAATCTCTTCCACCTACAATCACGTTCTTTTCCCCATTTTCCCCTTCTTGATCCATCATCCTTCATACCGTTTCTTCCCATTCTTTTCATGTCTTGGTTCTTCATCCTCACCTCGTTCATCCTCATCACCCGCATCCTCTCCTCGCTTTCACCTAGTCCCAACTCATCCCTCCCATTTTCTTTACTCTTTCCACTTCATCTTCTCAAATCCCCCACATTTCTACCCACACACGCATTCGCCATTATTGTTAACATTCCTCTATCATTCTTTCATCATCATCTTCTATTCCCACGCTAATAATTGTAAGTGGGATTTCCCTAAAAATCATCAATCCTCATTCCACATGACCTCATTCACTCCCTTGGACCTTCTAGAGTTTCCCTTCATTCCTTCCCTCCTCTAAGCCCACCACTCATCATTGTAAGGGGCTTTCCTAATCCCTTTGTTGGTGTTACCCTTTCCAATCCTCGTTAGCTTTCTCCTTTTCTTCATTTTTTCTCTCACCCTTCCCCACCACTCATTGTAAGGGGGATTTCCCTAACATCCCCTCATTGGAATTGCCTCTTCTATCCCCCATTTTCTTTTCTCTCCTATTTTTTCCCTCAATCCCACCCTTTTTGTCATTTCTTACCCATCTCTCCATCTTCTCTTCACCCTCTTCAATATCTTTACTATCTTCATCATACATCCTTTTTCTATTTTCTCATCATCCTAGTATCCTCATTTCATGCATCTCCACATCTTTTCCAATCGATGTCATTCCTCCCCTCTTTCTTCTCTGAACATTCCTTATATTGTTACATTTCCACTTATTACCCCCTTTTTGTATTTCCTTCTTTTCGCATCATTTTCTTTGTTATCCTCTTCTCTCTCCCACCCCTTGTCTTATTTCCCTTCCCCTGTATCGTCTTCTTCCCCTTAGCATTGTCTATGTTTTTATCATACCACCCTCCACATGCATCTCCATACATCATTCCATATTCTTTGCCTTGGTCTTCCTTGTAATGACACGATTCCTTCAATCTTCTCCCTATATTCACTCTATCTTCCTTTCCTCTCCCCTAATTTTCACGTTTCTTCTTACCACTTCTCCTTTTCTCTACCACCCCTACCTTTTCGTTCATTATGTATCTATTTCTCTTCTTTTCTCTATTCTTTTTCACACTTTCCTCGCCCCTCATAGTTTCTTTTTTTTCTCTATTCTACTTCTTCTTTCGTCCTCTTTCCATTTTCATCCATTTCACCCCCTACTCCCACCTCATTTTCTCCTTCTTATTTATCCTTTCCCATTTCTTTCTTTTCTCAGCTCTATCATTTCTTTCACTTTCACACATCCCTCTTTACTATCTCTATTGCTTCCTTCATTTTGCACATCTCTCTATTTTATCCCTTCACCCTCTCTACTATGTCATTTTCGTATTTTTACCTTGTTTTTCCTTCATCATTCCCTTCTTCCCCTATCATTGCTCTCTCTCATTTCTACCTCTTTCATTTTTTTCCCCTCCCTATCTCCCTCACTCTTCTCGTAATCAACCCCCAATCCTATCCATTCCCTTTTCTCTTTCCCACACACCCTCACACCTAGCATTCAAGGCCGATTGAATCCTTTCTCCATTTATGTCATGCGGTCATTCCAGTCTCTTCCACTCCATTATCATCCTCTTCTCCACAGAATTCATTTCTCTTCTTTTCGAGAGTTTGTAGTATATTCCATTCTTGCAGTCCTCTCGAGGAAGCATCACCACATCTATCCATAAGTAAATCTTTTCATGACATTTTTGTCTTGGAGGATACTATGACATCCATCACTCACCACTTTCTATTCTCCCCAACAAACATTCGCTCTACCTTTTGCTTAAGAAAAGTAGATTGAATTCTTCCACCATCTCATCTACTTTCTTTGAAAGGAAACTACTTTCATAGTACCCTTCCAAAGAGGGGCAAATGTAGACACCCTAATTTCACATATGTCCTAAATCAATTAATTCCCCTTCCTCATTTTCCACAAAAATAAACTTCTTGAATTAATCAAATATAATTTGATTAATTATCCATTTAAAATCCAAAAATAACCCAATCCTCACCACATGTCATTATTCTCCATGTTTTTCTACTATTGAATTAAAAATTCAAATTCAAATCCTCACCCACCCTTCGTGGTCCCCACTCACCTAAAATCCTCCACTTATGAATTAAAAATCTAAAATCAAATCCTCACCCATTCTTCGTGGTCCCCACTCACCTAATCTTGCCCACATTTTCAAACCATGATTACTTAAATTACTCTAAGTTAATCACTCCCCTAGGCTATAAATACAACCTTACCCCTCCCCTCTAAACACACGGAGAATAAGCTTGAATGCCCTATCTAAGTTCTTGCATCCTTTGAGCAAATAACATCCTTACGCCTTGTCCTAATACTCAAATAGCCTTATAATAATTTTTCTCATCTAATGCAAAGTAAGAGGATCGTCGTGTCGCGGGAAGGCCTTGCTCCGTCTTGAAGAAAAACACTTACATATCGACAATCAAGGCTCAATCCAAGTTTCCTAGCTTGTTCGGAGGTTTTCTACGGAGGAGCGAAGGAGGATGTATGATTATTGGTATTTTACTTCCTTGTTAGTAGTGTATTTTTCCTAGCTTACACAGAGTACACACCTTATCATGCACTTGGGGGGCATAACATCCCACATCTTCCTTGATCTTAACATCTACATGTATCTCACTTTTGCATTCTCATACATCAATCTCATAAAGCATACTCATTACACACTTTAGTGTCATTATCACTTGATGACGCCACTCTTGTGCTTCGGTTTGCACTTGACTATTGAGGGATTACCACACATGAACCCCATACACTACACTATAAGACTTACACACTACATCTACTCACATATTATGCATCATACACCATACAACATTTTGACATTTGCACATTTATACATCATACATCATACTAGTCTTCATCATACGCATTTAGCATTACATCATCTTACATACTACATTACTAGCCTATCTACATTCATTACATGCCACTTTATACATTACACTTTACACATTCTACACATCTTGCATTGTATTTTACACATCCCGTACTTACACATTCTACTCATCGCATGGTCATCTTTCATCATTACATTGTCATCTATGTGCCTTTGCACTCACTACCTTATGATGCACTTTAGTTCCTCGGTCCATACTCGATTGCCGAGGTTTACAAATCAAATGGACCTTCAATCATCACATATTTACTATTTGACCTATCATAATGTGACATTTTTACGATAGTGACACATGCTATAGGATAACTCGTCACTTCCTTCCTACATCTTATAGTGGTATATACTTTAGGCTAAATCACCACCTCCCTCCATTCATCTTGTAGTGACATACATTTTAGGCTAAATTGTTACATATTCTATCATTTTGTAGTGGTATACACCTTAGGTTACATCACCACTCCCTTTTTATCTTGTAGTGATATACGCTTAGGACTAAATCATCACTCATCCATTCATCTCATAGTGATATACGCTTAGGCTAAATCATCACTTATATGTTCATTGTTGTGATATACGCTTTAGATATAATGATCATGCACACATCATCATCGCTAGGTCACATCTCATTACTACACATACACATTCATCACATCGCATTCAACACAACACACACAATTTGACCATTTCCCAATGATGCACTCTCATTTACGATTCATTTCGATCACTTGGGGGAAAACAAAATGAACCTCATTACATACATTTCCATTCACTGGGGGACACGTGGCTCCTATCATTCCATTTTGCATTCCATTCCATCCATCCACAACATATTACATTGGCATGGGGGCATTTACTCATGTTTTCTAGTGTTTTACATGATGCTTTCTTCGCACATGTTAGATTGATTTCTTATATGTCATTATCTATACCATCCACACATGTGTGTTCACATCTTTGTTTAAGTTGTGATCGTAGATACAAATACTTTACACATAGCATGGATGTTTCCTTCTACCCTTCCTACATTGGTCGTTGGGGGCATCCACATTTGATTCTCATAGGTGTTATTGTTTCATTTTATACTTAACACTTTACATTACTTAGTTATTCACGCTTTGACATATTGGTTATTTCTCTAACATGCTAACGGGTGTTCCATGTGCAACACTTGTTTTGTAGGATTACATGTTTCCATGACTACTTATTTTGCTTGTTTGTACTTGTTTATCATTGTTTTCTTCTTGTATGTGGGCATTGCCCTATGTTTGAGTGTGCACACTTGTTTGTTGTTTATGACCATGATGGCCTTACGTGTCTTGCGACATCTGAGTGATGTCCCATGTTTGCGACCCACTTTGTGTGGCTTACTTGTCTTCTTGTGTGTTTACATTACTTTGTTTGGTAGCTTTTACATTGTTTGTGTAGATTTCACATTGTATTTATACATGCATGCTTGTTCATACTAACACTTTTCTTTGGCTAGCCATCCTTTTTTGTGTGCGCCTTGGTTTCTACCAAGTGCATTCCCTTCCCCCTGCAAGGCGAGTTTCAAAGTACATATGGTTGGTCCTCTTTTGGGGCCACATTCTCCTATCAAGCAATGCCGCATGCACCCCCAAAGTGGGGGCATCATTTGGGGTCTTACAATCTACACATCGCATTTAAACCGAGTTCGGATTTAGTGCACTTTTCATCCTTGGCATTGTGGCCTTAAATACATCAAGTGAGTTCGAGAGAAGTCTACGAACTCCATACACAACGAATTTTACATGACATGGTGTCCTTAGTATTCTGGGAAGTAATTACTAGGCTTGGAGGTTATAATGGGTGTGCCTCCCTACACTACTTCGGCTAGTGGCATCATATCGCCCAAAAAACCAGGATAATACTAGAGATATCTTCACACAAATTTAGGGAAGCAATTAAAGGTGGGAGGACACGAGACATTTCCTCCCTATATTTCTTGGCCTGTGGCGTTGGATTTCCCAAAAACTTTGAGAGACTGGGATATCCTTCTACACTCTTTCTCTTGACATGGATCAAGTGCACATGTTCCATTTACACTATTTCATTCGTGTATTTTAGATTTACATTCTTTTACATGTGTCTTTTACATTGCGTTTTTACACATACATACATACATATTTGACTACTTGATCATTTTCTCCTTGCAGGCCTAGCTGTATGAGAAACAAGTAGTCAAATGGGGGAAACAAAAAGTAACGAAAACGATGGTGTCAACAACAACATTTCGCGACAGTACACGTTATACAAACCATGTAGGTACACTACACACATCAACATCAGCACATGTGTTCCACCCTATGTTCACTCTCATCACTTTTTTAAACATTATTATCTTTGGTTTCCATGATCCCGCATCTTTTTGTCATTCCACGCTTTATCTAGTCCTCTAACACATTTCTACTACACTCTTCATGGACATTAGGTACACATCTCTATCTACTTTATGTTACCAAGCTTTCGCTCGCCAACATAAAGTGGAGGAAAAATGTAGTCACAAAATCATGCACTTTAGACATTATTTATCCTGGTTTCATACTACTATTTATAAGGTTTTGAGTGAAGAAAGTACTAAATAACCCTTGAGTCCTTTAACCATCTTACTTTATTTTATTTCATCATTACTGACCTCTTGCACCCATATGCCCAATCATCTTATGTCATCCTGTGTTATTTTAGCCTCGATTGGGGTGCTGTGGGCGCCCTGGTGCCACCTAGAGCGCATCTCGGTCCCTTTTGCACTTTCCCACCACTTTTTGGGCTCTTTCTAGCTATTTTAGATCTTTATCTTTTTGGTGGTTGGCCATTTCGGGGTTAATTACAAAATTAGATCAAGAGAACCCTATAAATATAAAGTTATAAGTGTTAGAAACTACGACACTGAGAGGGGGTGATTCGGTGTCTCCACAAATTTACCTTCTTAAATTTGATGCGATAAAACCATAAACACACACACACACACAATCAAATTGCAAGAGAGAACAAATGACACAAGGTTTAATGTGGGAAACCCAATAGGGAAGAAAACCCACTGAAACTATGAATTATGCTTAGGACCAATTTGTCCTAATTTGCATTCTACAATAGTTTCAAGGTTGGCTTCAACTCAACACGGAGTTGTTACTCCTCAATTTGATCAAGCTACTACATGATTTGGAGGATTCAACCCCTACACTTCAATCAAATTCTACTTATCTTTAGTGAGCTTCAACTCCCCAACTACTAAGTTGTCACTTAGACTTGCTCTTCCAATTTGGTCACTCTTAAGTCAATGTCTTCAACAACCGATAATGACCCTATATTCGCTCTCTACCTCTGCTACCTTGTCTCGCTCACTAAAACAATATTCTTACTCCTTCACACATTCTAATATTTGTTTAAACTTTCTTCTCGTGCACCTATCAAACTGATTTCATGCCACGTATCCTCTTCAAAATAAAACTCCATCTCTTAAACTTTCAAATCTCTGTTTTCTCTCTTTTCAAGGTCTTCAAGAACACTTAGCACTTGGACAATTCAAACTTCATTGTTTTTCACACATACTGCAATCAAGGTCATTTTTAGTACACTTTAACAAACATTCACCACACTTCTCTCGTGTCACTCCTTTCAATTTACAACCTTTAACTTGCTTTAGCACATCACAACCTTACATGGGTCTTTTTTTGGTCTACGATAGTTTAAGAAAAAATCATACTCCTTTATTTACCCTTGAGATATTTGTACTGAATATTCAAGAAGTTTCTCTAATTCACTCTTTCATACAATTTTCAAAGTTACAGTCACTCATAAGATTCTCTATACATCACTCAAACTTGAATTCATAACATCTTCAAGGTCAATCAACTGGTCATGAGTCATTGTTTCACACACATTTAGTCACCCGTATTAAATGAATTCTTGTTCAATGGATTCTCTATATCTGTATGTGCAAGTGTATGCTCTAAAATCATGCTAATAACTTCCTTACAAAGCAATTCAATCACTTTGATCACATAGTCTCACCTTCATTCCTTGAATCACTACATTTTCCCTTGCTAAAACCGACATCTTTTCATATCTTCTCGAGCATTAGAATTTATTTTAGGATGATTGGACTTCATAACCTCCATACATACCTTCACTCTCTTACATTTTTTCAAAGTTATCCTTTTTTCACATCCATAGTTCTCAATGCCACCATTTTTTTAAAATTCACTGGCCACTTGAACATTTTTATGTCTATTCAATTTCTACAATAAATTTTGCATTTCGACATCACCTTTTCAAATTTTCATTTTTGGCTTCCCATGTTACCACTTATAAGTTTAATAGTTGTCCTATGAGGCATGTCCCTTGAGCTTCTTCGAGGGTATAAGGACAATGAGCTTGATCTTAAATATGACTCAACATATTCTCTCAAAGTTGCACTAAATTGAATTTAACACTTCAAGAGGTCATCGTTGTGCAAGAGATCTTCAGGATGTCGATGTTCATTATAATTTCACTATTGCTAGACGTTCACCATGTTATGGAGATGATTCTAATTTGAATTTGCATGATGAAAAGAGAATATTAAAACCAACACTATAAAAAAACATTCACTCTCCCGACTATGCACATTTTTCAAGAAATCAATCACCCAAATCTCATTTGATATTGAATCAAATAACAAATTTTTTTGAAAACCTTTCTAAATGTCATGATATAGATTTGTACCAAATTTCAAAAAAAAAGATATTGGATAACTTTCGAGGAGTCAACAAATTTCTCTTTTCAAAAACCCTAAATCAGGGTATCATAAAATTTGCTGCTAAACTATGATAATTTGGCATGTTTCTTTAAACATTTGAGTGGACTTAGAACATGGAGGCTTCTGAGGGTTCTTTAGAACAATTTTTCACCTTTCCATAGTAGTGAGGAGTAATGACTTGAGAGAGATTTCATAGAACACTTTTTGCATGAATCCAAATTTGAAATTGATTGTACAAATTGCTCATAGAAAGAAAACCTTAATGAAGATTGAATTTAACTCTCTAACCAGGTGGATGTATTTATGCTAGATGAAATATACCTTGATGCTCTACAATTTTGAGTGGTGTTGGACTCACCAAACATGACTAAGGATTTGAATCACGAAAGGTATTCAAATAGACAGTGAAGAAGTGCATTTTACACCCTTGAACTAAGAAACTGGCCTCTAAAGTCCATCATATCAAATGAGAAAATTCACACTAAAAAACATATCCATTTTCTTCTATTTGGCCCTGTATCCATGTTGTCAAATTGATCAAGGCATTGCAACTGGAGATAAGTCTCTTAGGGTGGTGTGTTAACATGCATTGAGAAACATGCTCTTCAGACAGTCTTGACCATCAAAGATTGAGTGAATTTTAATACCAACAAGAATTGATAAGGCTTGCACACATTTCCATGTGCCTATAGTAGAGATCGAGCAATCATTTAGAACACATTCCATTTGGAACAACTAGTACCTTCATAATTTAGAGCATTCATACTAAGACAAGGTGTCAGAATCAAATACCTTCACCTTCAAGAAATAAAGCCTTAAAATTATTTCTAAGCATGAGGAAAATCATAAATGAGCCAATAAAATAATCTAGAGGTGATGAAACTAGACTTGGAGTCCAAAATCACATTTTTGCTCTTACCGATTTGGTGCACACCTAGGAGAGAGAAAAAATGCTCCACCAAAATGCTCATAATTTTCAACCACACCTCCTTTTGAGAAAATTATTTTTACACATTATTTTTATGACAATTTAATCCAAAAATTCATTATATTATTTATTCAAAGGAGACCGTATAATTTTTTTTGAGGGCTAAGAATCCAGGAAACTCAAAATGAGTTTTTCAAAAATAATGTTTTACAAAAATCACATAACTTGAACAAATGACCTAACTTTGACCTGAAATTTTTCATGAATAATTAGGAAAATTCATCTATCATCTCCCAAAATTTATAGAAAAGGATAGGTCTACATTTTTCTAGCCCATCTCATTTGCATGCTAGAACACTACTTGTTCTCAACACTATTTTTGACCAACATACAAAAAGAATCATGGAGTGAGCCAAGTCTAACCTTTGCTCACACATGTTGTAGATGGTCTCTTAACACCTATACCATGATTTTTATAACCTATACCATCTTGTTTCAGTGTTTTAGGTACCTGAAACCACCCTAAAAGGATACTGCCACTCACAATCCAAGACCCTAAATTCTTGAAACCTCATGCATTCACCTTGAACCTCTAAGAAACACTTGAGAAGCACCTAAGAATCCTACTCTTACATTCTTCCTTTTCCATCAATGCCTTTGACATTAATGGCAACAACCAACAATGCAATATGGTGCAATAATGAGACCATAATGAGGGACCTAACATCATTCACTATTATCATCCATCTAGAGTTACATCCATTTATTACATTAGAGATCATTTGAATCCACATAGCTCCATCACAAGGCACAAGGCTAGGACATCTGCATCACACTTCATAGGGGAGGATTCTATTATATTCCATGCACACATTCTATTACATTTTCTACATCTAGTTATTGCTCGCTACTTCACAAAGTGTGACTGACACAAGAACACCTAGGGCACATTATGCACACACTCACTAGAACTACATTTGGGTCTGAAATGTAGTGCAACACTCAATTAGTAAGCCCACTGTTGTGGCAACTGAGGTCAATTCGACCCATTCATTTAAATCTTCCTTTTTTAGGGTTTTGATACTTCTCTTGGTCTTTTGCAGGTCTTTACATCATCTTAGATTATTGGTGACACCCACTATAGGAAAATGAATTTGATATGACACATAACGAATGTTCGGACCACCTCCTAGCCCCTGTGATATTCATTTTAGAGCTTTTTTACAGACCATGGTGCCCAGGTTTATAGACCGAGTGCACGTGGGAACCCAAGTCCCTCTCAGGTGCTCCAATCTAGACAGATACTCCAGATCCATCATTTCGAGCTTCAACATAGTCGTTCTCGATTCCATATTCTCCAGTCACCTCTATAACATAGTCTTATAAGCATCTTCTATTCAACCGAGTTCTCTTCCTCTTCCCTCTTGCACATTAGGGCATTTACTTTTATTATATAACTTGCTTAATTCATTTACATGCTTCTTTATTGCATTTATATGTCCTCCTAGATTATATTAACTAGCATACATTATTTCCATTTTTAGTTAATGAGGTATGAATATTTATTGTTTGGTGTATTACACTTGTGTTTATTAGGGTGTCTAATAATAAGAGTGTTGCATTAGAGTGTCACATTAGGGTGTCACATTACATTTTCATGCTAGTATGTTACATATTTAGGTGTCATGTTAGAGTGTAGTATTAGAGTGACATGATAGGGTATTATTATTTGGGTGTCGCAATAGGGTTTCATAATAGGGTGTCATGTTAGGGTGTCATATTAAGGTGTCATATTAGGGTTTTGTATCGGGTGTAATAATAAGGTGTCATATTAAAGTGTTGCATTAGGGTTTCATATTAGGGTGTCATGCTTGAGTGTCATATTAGGGTGTCCATTTAGAGTGTTGTCTTTAGGGTGTCACATGATTAAGGTGTCACATTAATATAAAATTACGTCAAATTAAGGGAAATTAGATCAAATTAGGGAAATTTATGAAATTAGGGGAAATTTATGATGTTAGGGAAAATTTGTAAAATTAGGGGAAATGTGGTCGATTGGGGTAAATTATATCAAATTAGGTCAAATTCTAAGAAGTTAGGTCAAATTAGGGAAAATTATGAAATTAGGGACAATTTGCAATGTTAAGGGAAATGAGGTCAATTTAGGGAGAATTGGAAAAATGGAGAAATTAATGGAAATTAGGTCATTTTTGGGTAAATTATATGAGATTAGGGGAAAATAGGCCAAGTTAGAGGAAAATATGTCAAATTAGGGGAAATTATGTCAAATTAAGGGAAAATAGGTTAAATAGCTCAAATTAGGGCAAATTACGTGAAATTAGGTCAATTTAGGTGAAATTTACAAAATTAAGGGAAATTAGGTTAAATTATATCAAATTAGAGGAAATTGAGTTATATTAGGTCAAATTAGGTCCATATGTTGGTCTTTAGGGGCTCAATATGTTTTATTTTATCACCCTATGTAATTAATTGCTCGATAATGAAATCAAGCTCTATAATCATATCGAGTAGGACATATGAAGCCTTCGCAACGACATTAGAGTGTCACATTGGTGTTTAGGGGGTGCAATAGGACATATCAAGCCTCAAATGAAATAAGGGTGTCTTGTTGGTATTTATGGGGCTCACTTGGTTGCACAAGGCACTTTAATATTACATATCAAGCCCTCTAATGACATTATGGTATCACACCGGTGTTTAGGAAACTCGATATATCCTACTTTAGCATCTTATGCAACTAAATGCTAAATTGGTTACACGGTGCACTCTAATAACATTAGGGTGTCACAATAGCATTAATGGGGCTCGATACATCATATTTGAGTGCCTCGTGCAACCATTCACTTGTTAGGTTATCGAAAGAATTGAGTTGTCGTATTAGGCTAATTGTGATAACCTAATGTGTTTTGGGACTCAATGTGTCTTGATTAGGTTATCACGTTATAATATCACATCGGGGTATTCCATTAATAAGGTGTGGCATTATGGTGTCATCGCTTTAAGGTGTCAAATTATAATGTCGTGTTAGGGTGTCACATTATAGTGTCATGCTTTAGGGTGCCACAAAATTAGGGTGTCACATGGTTGTGTTGGGTGTATCATGTGTTGTTTAGGTTGTTATATTTGTGTTCGGGGTGTCACATTTTTGTTTAGGTGTCACCGGTGTTTAAGGTGTCACGTTAGTGTTTAGACTATCACATTTTTGTTTAGAGTGTTGTATTTGTGTTTATGGTGTCGTATTAGTGATTATGTTGTTGCATTTATTGTTTGGGGTGTTGCACTTATGTTAATTAAGGTGTCTCATTAATGTCATATTAAGGTGTTGCTTCACGGTGGCACATTAGAGTGTGACATCATAGTGTCATGTTAGGGTGTCGTATTAGGGTATCACATTACAATTTCGTGATAGGGTATCACATAATTAGGGTGTTATAATAGGGTGTCATGCTAGGTATTGTATTAGGGTGTTATGTTAACGTGTTGTGTTAGGGTGTCATATTAGTGTGTCGTCTTAGTCACATGTCACATTATAGTGACATATTAGGGTGTTGTGATATGGTGTTATGCTAGGGTGTCACATTAGGGTGTCATGTTAGGGTGTCACATAATTACATCTAAATACATAATTCCACCATTTTAAACTTTATCCTTGAATTAATTTGTGACTTTAATAAAGATGCCCTTAAGTCTAGAACTCAATATGTCCCAATCATGGTTTCATATTATAGTATATTAGGGTGTCCCACATTAGGGTTGGCATTAGGGTGTCACATTAGGGTGTCGCATTAGGGTGTCACAGGGTGTCACATTTGGGTTTCACATTAGGTGTCACTCTCAATTATGGTGTCGTGTTAGGTGTTGAATTATGGTGTCGTGTTAGGGTGTTATATTATAGTGTCATGTTATGGTGTCACATAATTAGGGTGTTGTACTACAATTTCACATTTGCGTATGATGTATAATTCATTGTTTAATTTGTCACATTTATGCTTAAGGTGTCACATTTTTATACAATGTGTCACACTAGTGTTTATGGTATCACATTAGCGTTTAAGGTGTCACATTTTTTGTTTATGGTGTCATATTTGTGTTTATAGTATCTCATTGGTGTTTAGACTATCACATTTATTGTTTGGAATGTTGTTTTTGTGTTAATTAGGAAATCTCATTAGTGTTTAGGTGTCACTTTGGGTTGTTGCATCGATGTGTTATCTTTAGGGTGTCACATTATGGTGTCATTATGGTGTCATATTATGGTGTCTCGGGGTGTGATAAAAATTGTGTCGTATAATAGGGTGTCGTGTTAGGATATCATGCTAGGGTTTCATATTAGTGTGTTGTGTTTGATTATCGCATTAAGGTAACATATTAAGGTGTCGTGCTAGAGTGTCATGCTAGGGTGTCCTATTAGGGTGTGGTGATAAGGTGTTGTGTTAGGATTTCACGTCATGGTATTGTGTTAGGGTGTCATGCTAGGGTATTACACTAGAGTGTCACATTACAATGTCATGCTAGGGTGCCACATAATTACTTCTAAATACACAATTTTGGTATTTTTATCTTTGAATTAATTTCGACTTTAATAAAGATGCCCTTAAGTTGCAAAATAAGACATGTCAAAGTTGGGAATAAATACATACTTATAGACATCACGACATCACTCCTTTAAGACATGCATTAAAGTCAAGGAATAATTCACATTTAACTTCATACTACCATCTCATATAATGTCCCCTTAATGTGAAGACTTAAAGAAAACAAATAAGTCACCATTTAAGACACCCTAACGTCCCCACCAATGTCACCCTAACACCGACACTTTGTAAAGACACCCTAATGCCCTAATGTAAAGTCATGTAACATTTACGACTTTAATTTTGATTTTAGGGTTCAAAATTTAACACATGTGACTTTAATGTGACTTAACTACTACTTAATATAGTTTAAATGTTGTAGGGTACATGAAAAACATGACATGTATATTTTTATTATGGATTATTCAAGGTATGTTGATTGAATTCTTTTGAGCTTTTCGCTCTTCAAATATGTGATAAAACCCACATTTGTTATGAAAACAAGTTTCTTGTGAAACCTATTTGACCTTCACCTCACTCATTTTTTGTTTCATCGGGTAGACTAAGGCAATGGGTTATCACATACCATAAACCTCACAACAAACTCGTTACCTTATGCGTGCTTCATCCATTTGTTATAATGTTAAAGCATGCGAATAGAGGCTAACAAGATACCACAAAACTCGTATAACTCTTTGTTTATGCATTCAACCTTTTTATATTTTGTCAACAATAGTAATAGTTTCCACAAACCTCATGTAAATTTGATGGCATATAGCATTCATTTGCATTACTTTTGTCTTCCCAATGTTTCCATTCTTTATGATGTCTATATTTCATTAAATATACACGATTTCATAGCCTAAATATACAAAATCAATGTGTGTTTATACATATTATAAATCGTAGGCTATACATCTCCTTTAGTCTTTGCATTAAAGTTTTTATAGATCCAATTCTACATTCAAGTTTTTATTGTTCTAGTTTGTACTAAGGTATTTGCATCAAGTTGCATTCATTTTGGCCAACAACAAATCTCGGTAACATTACACACATCAATGTTTATCTATTTGAATGTTCATTGATGTCGAGGGTCCATCCTTGAATCAAGACATATCCAATATAAGGAAAGGTGTGAGGCATTATAGCTAAATTATGTTGATATTCAACTATTTTCGAGTTTCATACCTTACACGTAGACATCACTTTTTAGATATGCTTTTTGTGATTGACTTAATCTAAACTTTAGTTGTTCATACATCATCCCACACTCTTCTAGCCTAGTATTCTCCAAATCAAGGGTAAATCATTTGAAGTTTGTCGTCATTCATAATTGAAGGCAACCACGTATTGTGGCATAACAAATTTTGAAGTAGTCTCAACATTGAATTGCATTTCATTGACTTTAGTCTTAGTCAACTTAGCCAAGATCTCACAAGGAACATGCATTGAATGACTATGTAGATTTCATAAATTTTATTGAGATCTTGACATTATCATCTACTCGGAGAGTGTATGCACGACATTGTTTTAATAAGGAGACTTAGCCCTAACTCGACGCTAATCAACTTGCATTTACTCGACACCATATCAAGGTGAATCTCTTTTGATTATGAGCTCCCACTCGAGCACATCGACCCATAGATATTGATCCCACTTAGGATTGGGCAAGCATTTCCATGCATAGGATATATCCTTACAAATCCCTTTACTATGGTGCTTACAATAGGCTCTCCCAAACAAAACAAGCTCTCCCAAATCTACCCACAACAAAATTGTGTAACAGTGAAACCTTGCATCTTATTTAACTCAAGATTCTCTCCACACTCAAAAAATTAATCGAATGAGCTCCTGTCTCGAGACTCCACACATTGCTCCCACATGTCTTAAAGACTCTAATGCCTTAGTGGAAAGATTTACCCCCAAATCCCAACTTGGGTGAGAAATATTTAAAAAAACTCAAACATGGCTATTTTAAAAGATAAAAACTATGTTTCCCCACATTTGTGTTTGAGTTGGCTGATAGCTCAAGTGGTTATCGATCCATATGGAGGTGTTTCAATATGGGTAGGTCAAGGAGTCAACCCTTGACCCATCTTTAGAACTTTTATTTATTATTGATTTTTTCGTTAAGTACTTATCAAAACTAAGAAATTTTTCAAGGATACATATTTTTTTAAGGGGAGAATTTTTATCATTATGGTGGCTCGACTAAAACCTCAATAACCCCTTTTAGGTCACAAGAGGAAGTGATGGTTTGAAGACAAGAAAAAGTATTTTTCGTGTACAAAAGTGCGAGCATAAGATTTTGAACATAAATCCCAAATACAAAGGTATAGGTGCACCTAGGTGCCAAAGTTGAGTTGTAGATCAAAACAATAGAGGATGAAATTGTTAGGAATTAGTATTTACATTGTGTAGATAATAATTACATTTGGTAATTATTATTATATTAGTAATTTGTTATTTAGTTGTTATATAAAACAACTAATAACGAGTTTGTGTTGAGTTGTTTGGTTGTTACAAACAACTCACAAGATTAGTAGAGTAGTTTCCTAATTTATAGGAAACTATGTGCCTATATATTTGTAATTGCATCTTATGTAAATCATCTGGAATGAATTGAAAGAATATTATTATTCCGTGTTTAATATTGTACGTTATTCATCTATAAAACTGATCCAAATTTATTATTTGGTATCAGAGCAGGGAAATATTATGGATGTTTAAGGAAACTGTGGATTCTGGAAGTATACAAAATTTGTCAATCTTCTCTTCATCTTCATATCCACCTATGGTGCCTTTAGAATTCTGTTATACAGGTGTACATGATCAGATTTGAAGAGCGTATAATTGTTGGATCAATAGATCCATTACTTTGATTTACATTCACTTGTATTTTTGCATTGGAACGTGTGAAAGGTGACTCATTGCTCAATGGTTATTCAAAATTATCAACCCTGTAGATGGATGCATTCAAGCCTTATAGACCCGCATCAACGTTTGACTGGTATAACTCAAATTTTGGGGTATTCGCTTGATTTGTGAAGAATTTACCTTGGCGTGAATCTTGACCCTCCCGCAAAACCATTTGGTAAGGTCAATATTGTGTAGTTATTGAGTCCATTATTCAAATGTAAATGAGAAAACCATCATTGGAAGAAATGTGCATTTGTGGCACATGTATTTAAGTTATTTTTGTAAGCCCGATCAGTATGCACAGTCGAGTCAAGAAGTGAGTCTCAAAAATAAATGTTTTTGTGTACCATTGTGCCGTAAACGGTTAGGCTTCATTACGGAACGTGATCATTGTCCAAATACATCATTTATATCGAGTCAAAAATTGTAAAAGCACACGAGGATGTGGCACGCTACTAAATCAAAGAATGAGATATATCGAACCATGTAAACACTGAAGTTGGGGGAATGTTAGGAATTAGTATTTACATTGTGTAGATAATAATTACATTTGGTAATTATAATTAAATTAGTAATTTGTTATTTAGTGTTTATATAAAACAACTAATAACAATTTTGTAAGGTTTTTGGTGAACTGTAAAACCAATTGTGTTGAGTTGTTTGGTTAAACTTAAAAACCAAACAACTCACAAGATTTTAAGGTTGTAGAGTAGTTTGCGTTGGCACTAATTTATAGGAAACTATGTGCGCTAAAATCAAAAGAACGAGATATATGAACCATATTTGTAATTAGGAATTATCTTATGTAAATCATATTATGAATCAAAGAATATTATTATTGAGTTGTTTAATATCACAAGTACGTTATTCATCTATAAAACTATGTCGATCCAAATCTATTAGAAATCGATCCAAATCTATTAGAAAACGAGGAGGAGATCGCAGAGCGATTATGTTTCGCATAGGTGATTCGCCCATAGCTCACTTTTAGGTCCCACAATTTATAAGAATATCTACGATACTGCATGTCTGACCTAATCCGCTAGCTACGCTTGTAGCTTTTATAGTTTTAGATCACCGTCATTTAACCACACCTTTCAAAATGGTTCAAACTTTATAAACCCTAACCCTAATTTCTCTTTATATAACTTTGAGAAGTTGTGTTGATCGTATATTTATCTTCACATGATTTAGGATTGTTATATTTATCGTTTTTATGTATTTACAATTTTATATCACTAGAGTCTAGTAATATCTTAATTATATTAACTCTAAATTTGCATATTATAAATTTTGATATGATAAATAGAATATTCCAATCCTTCAATGTCAAATTTTTAAGTTATTAAAACATATAATATCAAAAATGATTGGCTAAAACTTTGAAATTATTACTATCAAGATGCTATATTACACGATGATAACAATACATTACAAAATTCAACTCGACTTATGACATGGTGAAAAAGCACAGGGGTTGAAATAAAATGGAAGGAAAAGATCCTTATTGCACGATTAAGGACCAACTCCCATAAGTTTAGATGTATAATAGGTAAATGGACAACACCTAAGGAACAATGTAAAGAGAGGCTTTGTGTTTTATGTACCATAGGGATAATTTAAACTAAGGAGTGTTTCATCATTGAATGTCCAAAGTACACAAACATTTAAGTCAAATATACAAAAATATTAAGAGTTGGCTCCATTAAAACATAATAAAAGGGTAGAGGGAGATGTTAACTCTATTCAACAAAAGTAGAGCAACCTTCTAAAGAACATTGTTGGGCTCGCAAATTTGGGACAATAAGGTAGCGGTCCCATGCTTCTATATTTATGTTGTAGGTGGTCTCATGCAATTTTTGTTACTACAAAACTGCAAATAATAAAATCTTCTCCTAAATTTTTGGAGCAACAATTGCTTAGGAAGAGTAATATGAGTCACAATTAGTTGTGGGGGTTGAAAATTTGTAGTAGTTGCATCGAGATTTTAGGGGTTCTTTTTGCCAAATGTCACCTTCACATTAGTTAAGTTTTTAATTGTATTTCACAAAAAAATATTACCATATTTATTTCAAGCCCTAAAATTTAGAACCTATCTTAGAATTTTTACAAAGCAAGAAACCACTTTTTTTTTTGACAAAAACCTCCTAAAATTTAGAAGCAGTACCCGCATAAAATTTTATGGCTTACTTTTTCCATATGTCGACTACTTAAGACTAGTGAGTGATCCCATAGACTCCTTAGTCTTATGTTGTAATTAAAACCTTCTCATTTCATTTCGGCTGACATACAAAATAAAAATATTCTATTTACTCAATAATATGGCAGCGCTTAAAGGAGGGACGATTTAGTACTTAAACCCTCAAAAATGGTCGTAAAACCCTTCAAACTCCTTCGTTGAGGAAACTGTTAATCGGAAGCAAGAGCACCATGCCTATGAGGAAACTGGGCCGACCCACAGGTCATCGAATCTCTATGCTAAGGTATCGTTTCTTTTCTGCCCCACTTTTTTAATTACAATCCTTCCATCTCTGCAGGCTATAATTTTAATTTTATTGCAGGACCATGGTTTCTCAACTGGTTAAGCACGAGCGGATCGAAACTACCGTAGCCAAGGTTAGCCTGAATACAGTTGCATTGAGTTTTCATTTTCTATTGTTTGTGCAATTTTTCCACCAGAGAAATACATTTCGAATGATCACCATGAGAAAAATGGAATTTATTTCTAATGGATTAGGTTAGTAAATATATAGCTCACAAGAAAAGTTTAACATATTGGAAGAATAATCCACACTCTCGACCGAAAAGTGTCTGGTAGTTCAGTGCTAGAGCAGTTTAGCATGCTAATGGGAGCGACGAGATTCGACTCGTAGTTGGTCCATCTTTCACCCCCTTTATCTATACCTTCTCCTTTGCCTTTGATTTGGCTGACTTTGTACACTCTTCGTATTGCCAGACTATTTATAGGATATAATGATATTGGATCTTTCTCTTGTTCAAGCATTGACTTCAAGCTGTTCCCTGATGATGGGTTCAGCAGTGCGACCTCAAATGTTGGACACTAAATTGGTCACTTAGATTTGTCCAGAGGACTCTCAGACAATGGTACACTGTAAACAAACTAATCTTAAAACTAAAATAACAAACAATAGCAGCCAGGTTGTCAAGGCGTTGAATGAATAGAACATTCACAAAGTACACCTATGAAAATAAGGTACAAGTACACATAAGTTTGTGATGTAGTTCAAAAACAGTCAGAATGAGCTTTCATTCTTTAGATATTTTAAAGTCCACCGTTTTCTTCTTTCGTCAAATGACCACAATCAGAATGAAAACATTTATAGCCTCGATCAAAGTTATTAGGGTGCATAAAATTTGTAATGTAGCTTCATGTTGAATTTGATTGTATTGTATTAGTTTAATCACTTTTGCATCAATTGAATACAACAATCAGTGGAGCAACAATTTTTTATAAAAATAAAATTTGTATTATAATTATATTACTAAAGTAAGCAAAGTTACATGCCTTCATCTAGCAGCATCATCAGAAGAGTTGTAATTTTACATTTGATCTTTAAATAATCCATGGCTAACTCCTGTAACCATGCAAAAACAAGAAACTTGTTTTCACCCAAATTTGCATTTGATGCAATAGGAACTACTGAAGACTAATTACAAAATTACAAGCAATGATCACTGTAATGCACCGACTGAACACCAAAAACATATAAAAACTTATACTGACAATACTGAATATGAATACATGTGAAAATATTAGAGAATCGAATGCTGAATATGTTTATGAAAAATTGTCTTGAAAAATATCTTCATCTTGAGGATTCCATAGACTAGGAGTTTTGAAGCCGAGTGTATGCAGTAGAATTTAGATTACTAACACAAACTATTACCACAAGCATAAGCATTAGAAGTTATGAGTGTGACCGATGGTAGGAAACTAGACCACGATAACCAATCCATTGCTACCAGACTGGTCTTCATTGGTAGCCCAGTATCAACTCTCATAAGAATTAACGGGCTGGACCAACTGGTGTAGGCAGAGTCACCGTGGATTGGATTTGGGCAGGTACAGCTTTGGCTGATGCTGAATAAATGCTGTGGTTTAAGTCGTGTCCCGCTTCTTGGATGTGTTGAATCAGATGTTGCTGCAGACTCTGGAATTCCACCCACTTTGACTTTGCTAGAACCACAATTTGAAAAGCGGTCATGTCAACACCTAGTGTAGTTATTATCCCCTGTTGGTTGTTTATCTGGAGTTTCAAAGAGACTCCTATGACAAATATTCTGTGTATGCTTACCTGGAGTTTCAAAGAAACTCTCATCAATTTTGGAGAAACATACTTAACACAACCAAGCATTATATCTGTGATTTCTATATGAGGTGCCTTCACAAAATCTTAAGCCAAACATCGGACATACTCTACGAAAAGAGCCATGCATTTCTGGAAGTTTTTTACTGGTTAGCACCACAATAGGAAGATTAAGTCCAAGGAAAATGGACAAGCAATTGTGCACTTTCATTGTTGAGATTTTTTTCGATGATTTAAACAAAAAGGTGACATTTCATTAGAAAAGCTTTCTGAATGTCTGGTCGTGTCAAAGAGGCAATTGGGAACAGTCATTCCATTGAGCCAAAGAAAGGTATCTACTGGAAAATTTATGCCACAATATTTTAAGAGATCTATGACAAAGCTATGCTGCTGTTGAATGGATTGGTAAGAGTTGTTAATGGATTACCATGAGGGCAATTAGGTGTACTTCAAACTGAGAGGGCAATTAATTGGGTAGGAATTTTTTTGATCTGAGTACACAGAGGTGGGACTATTGGTTTTACCTTTAGCAAGACTTGGGTAATTCATCTTGTGATTAGGTGTAATCTTCGGGATAGGGATTGGATGCTTGGTGAAAGATTTCTCTTCAGCTAAACTTGTACTCATGCATTCTAATAAGTGTTGGTTTTTATTTGATTTCCAAGTCTCATCAGCACAAAATCAAAATCACAAGCAAAATGATGTACTTAGACTCTGAAGCCTGCAGTGCAAAACCCAGACGCAATTACCATTTTCCAAATTGGTATCTAGCAAAATCAAAGTAGGCTCTCCATTGCTCTATATAAACATACACTGTAATTACTAATATCTACCCTACTACAGTTTGTATGCTCTAATGGATGCTTTATTCGATTGTAACAGTAGGAAGATTCATAGTTCATAGTTCAGCAGGTCCTCTATGTGATTTTCAACTAGTAAATTTCAAATTAGATTTACATCCAAACTGAGGCCATTTTGTGTTTTTTAAACATTAATTAGAATATGAAATATCAAAAAGATATTCTTTTTTATTTATTTCCTTCCTTTTTTCCTACCAAGCTTTTCCTGATAGAAGGATATACTAGGATGGAATATCAGCATTTTATCAAGTTTGTTTATGTTCCTTCACGTGGTTGACATGCAGGCAAAAGAAGTCAGGCGATTGGCTGAGAACATGGTCCAACTTGGGAAAAAGGTTTGTAGCAATTGCCCATTCTTTCCAGCCAACAAATGATTTTGATTACTGATTGTTATAAAGCTTTCCAGAGTTGTATACAAGGTATCCGTTTTTTTAGTGGTGTGTAAAATCTACTGTAGTCTGAGATGGATGTGAACTTTCAATTGGGAGTCACAGCTAGAGGCTGTCTTGCTTGTTAAGATGAAATTTCATTGCAGAATTTAATGTGTAAATTTTAAACACGTTTTGATTTTATTGGAACAATGTGGGAGGAATGTGGAACACTCCTACCATTGAAAGATACTTTCCAAAACTGTTAAGCACACAACTATGCTACAAAAGTATCTGGACTAGCAGGAATATCATTGTCATCTTCTTTGCCCTGCATGAAGGGCGGAAAGAGATTTTACTGTCAAATTTGGAGTGAATTGCAAGGATATGGTACTGCCTGTCATTTGATAGGCATGGAAAAGGAACCCAGGGGTAAGTTGGAGGAACTAGAGAAACTCTGTGAATGCAACCTGTACGAAAGTTCCCATCCCTCGAGATGGAGGATTATCCGTGAACTATAGCTGACTCAAAGCATTGGAAAAATTCATCAAATGAATTTGAATATGATTGCTTTAAAAACTATTGATAGGTATATGGTTATAGAATTTGGAATTCTTCTGATGTCCAAGTGACAAATTATTTTGATTTATTATATGCTAAATAGGAAATTTATTTGGGAAATATTGAGAATAACTCTTTTTTATAAGCCCCATTCAAGATGAATGCATAATGTTTATCAGGTTTTCTCCAATAGAGGATCGTGCACTTTACATCCAGACATGCATGTAGTTGGGTAACCTTAATAATTCAATACAAGTAGTTCATGATAACAAAGTAGAGAACTTTATAGGTTGATTCAACACTTCGCTATGATAGTGTAGAGGGAGGAGGTGGTTAGATCTATGTTGTGGATAGGATATATTATTGAAATGGAATGCTTGTGCATTTATTATGTTAAAAATGGAGTATCCATAGCATGAATTGAATGCCATCTGAAACAGTTGTAATGTATTACATATCACTATGGGTGAATCTATGTTCATTTAATATCACTAAATGCTTTGTATGACTTTTAAGAGACATAAAGCAGATGTATGTACTCACTCCAAGTCAAGAAAAGAGTAAGACAAAATGTATATTGCTGACTAGAACAAGTGGGAGAAGGATAAAGAAAGTTTGGAGGAAAGTTTGAACCCTAAAGGAACCGTTATGCTTGTTCTGTTTTAATTGTTTATAAAAACGGAAACAGTGATGGATTCATGCTGGCATGAACCCGTCACCCATGCATCCATGATGGATATGGTCATGATTGAACCTGTCCCTCAAACAACAACAAATAAATGGATTTGGGGTGGCTCGAACCCATCTCTTAGTCATCAATTAATGGGTTCGAGAGTCAGTAAATTTGTCCTTAATAAGACAGAAAGATCTTTGCACCTACATGGATGGAAGTTGAAGCGTTTCTGTATTCCATCTTTGAGGTGTTTGATTGTTGGAGTCTTTTGGGTCTGTTTTGAAACATGTTTTGGGTTAGAAGGAATCTTGGAAGAAGTTGGAACATCATCTAGACTTGAGTTTTGAGTTGATGTAAGAGGATGTGAGTTTGTAGAGAGAGCATAATGAATTAAATGGAGGACAAGCAAGATTGGTTTTATGAGCTGATGGCATTGTGAGCTTGTAACGAGTCTTGGTGCCTTGGGGTTCTAATTTATTTAATTGTAAAAATGATTTTATTTTATTTGAATAATACGGAAGGATAGTGGAAAAGTCATAGCATCGAAAGCTACTTACCCAAACTGTTAAGTACAACAACTATTCTACAAAAGTATCTGACTATCAGGAGTATCACTGTCACCTTCTTGGTCCGGCACAGAAGGGCCATCAGGAGATTTTCTTGTCAAATTTGGAGTGCATCAGGAGGATGTCTACTGTCTGTCATTTGATAGGCATGGAAGAGGAACTTAGGGGTAAGCTCTAGAGGAACCCTGTGAATGCAATCTGTAGGAATGTCCCCATACCGTGGTATCAAGGATTATCTGTGAAATCTACCATATTCAAATCATTGGGAAACTTTAAGCAAGCCTCTCTCGAGTTTGAAGTTGAATGTATCTGCCATAGTCAACTTGGGCACCCGCTACCACCATTCCATGCTGCTTCTTCTCAACTTGCAGCAAAATTCCCCAAAGCCAACCTCTAGATTTGATCTTCAATTTGTCTAAGGCTGATTGAACTAAGATCTACCCTATAGAGGCGGCCATGGCTCCTCCTGAGTAGCACAGATGAACAATTTTAGGGTTTTCAAAATGATATGAAAATGGATCAAGTGCAAGCTACCACACCTCAATCGCCTTTCCAAAATTTTAGATCTGTAGTATCTAAGGAGGCACTGCATATCTGCAGATAGGAGCTTAGGAATTTTGTACAAAATCATGTGAAGAGGTCTGTCATCAAGCCTACGTTCTCAATAAGGAAGGAGAATGTATTCTATTTGATTACTGGTTCTTTATAAAGCTTTGCAGATCTGTATACAAGGTACCTGATTTTTTATGTAGTGTGTAAAATCTAGTGTAGTCTGAGATGGATGCAAACTTTCGATTGGGAGTCACAGTTAGAGGGTGTCCTTGCTTGCTAAGATGAAATCTCATTGCAGAATTTAATGTTTTAATTGTAAAAATGATTTGATTTTATTGGAACAATGTGGGAGGAATGTGGAACACTCCTAGCATTGAAAGATACTTTCTAAAGCTGTTACGCACAACTATGGTACAAAAGTATCTGGACTAGCAGGAATATCAATGTCATCTGCTTGGCCCTGCACAGAAGGGGATGCAGGAGATTTTACTGTCAATTTTGGAGCGCATCATGAGGAAATGCTACTGCCTGTCATTTGATAGGCATGGAAGAGGGGTAAGTTGGAAGAACTAGAGAAACTCTGTAAATGCAACCTGTAGGAAAGTTCCCATCCCCTTGATATGGAGGATTATCTGTGAAATATAGCTGATTAAAAGCATTGAAAAAATTCATCCAATGAATGGGGTGATGGTTATTTTAAAAATAATAGACAGATATATGGCTATAGAATTTGGAATTCTTTTGATGTCCTTGTGGCAAATTATTTTGATTCATTATATGGTAAACAGGAAATTTAGTTGGGAAATAATAAATATTGGTAATAAGTCTTTGTTATAAGCCTCATTTAAAATGCATGCATAATGTCTATCAGGTTTTTTTCTGCATTTTACATGGGATATATGTAGTTAGGTAACCTTAGGAATTCGATACAAGTAGTTCATGATAACAAAGTAGAGAACTTTATAGGTTGATACAGCACCTTGCTATGATACAATAGAGTGAGAAGGGTTAGATCTATGTTGTGGACATGATATATTATTGAAATGGAATGCTCGTGCATTTATTATGTTAAAAAATGGTGTATGTGTTGCATGAATTGAATGTGATCTGAAATGGATCAGTTGTAATGTATTAGACATCACTATCGGTGATTCTATGTTTATTTAATCTCATAAATATTTTTATGACTTTTAAGAGACAAAGCAGATGTATGCACTCACTCAAGTCAAGAAAAAGAGCAAGACAAAATATATATAGCTGACTAGAACAAGTGGGAGAAGGATAAATAAGGTTTGGGGAAAGTTTGAACCCCGAAAGAACTGTTATGCCTTTTTTGTTTTTGAATTTTTATAAAAACAAAACAATGATGGATTTGTGCTGGCATGAACCTGTCACCCATGCATCCATGATGGATTTGGACATGATTGAACCCGTCCCTTAAACAACAAGAAATAGATGGATTTGGGGTGGCTCAAGGAACTATCAACACAAATCCATCACTCAGATTATCTTTCACTGGGAATTTGAAAGATCCCCAAATGGATCTCTTTATACCCCAAAGAGTTTTAAATCAAACAAAACAGCAAATACAGATTTTACGTATGTTATGGCACTTCCCTAATACAGATCTGAAAAAAATGCGGCTAGTTTGGTATATTAAATTCCTTACAACAGCAATCAAACCAACATGTTTTCCTCCTAAACTGACCTGTGCGTATTGGCAGCGTAATATGCATATAAAATCTGACTTTTCTGAGTTAATATTAGGCTGGAATTTATATCAGAAATCTGCAGATGATAGAGGACTGAAACAGCACTTTAAACCTTCCCAAAATTTACAGAAAAACGCTTTATTCGATCCACACAAATTAATGCAACATACAGCAATAAGTTCAGACCTGAAATGTCTTCAAAATACCTCCAAATGGCCAAAAGATGGGTCGCTTCATTAGATCAAAATGGCACAGCCCAATTACAATCTTTATTCTTCACACCTGGTACAAGATCTATCAACTACTGACTGAAAAGACTGAAAATACTCATGCTAGCCCAATAGAATTTCCGTGTGGAAATCCCTCACATACTCTAAGAGGGTTTTCGTTCTCCAGAGGCAATATACTAAGGGTTTTCGTCCTTAGAATACTTTAATACAAAAGCACGGCTTGATCAGATTTAGAAATGATAAGTGATTACAATTGTCCTCACCCAAGCCGCCCCTCTCCTTTTTATAGGAAAATATTACAAAATCACCTTTCCATCTTCCAATGAGAAAAGAGTGCCAAAATACCCTAAAAGTATGCCCAAACCAAGTCGCACTTTCTCCTTGGGCAAATAAACATTAAATAATGTTTTATTATTTTCCTAATGTCTATTTTGGCCTCTCATGCCAAGTCGCACTTTTTCTTGGGAAGAGTAATATTTTTATCCTTTCTAAACTCCACTTTCCTCCTTTGTCCAAGTCGCATTTTTGCCTAGGGATGACACAAAAATAGCATGGGTCTCTTTTCTACTCTCCCTAGAAAGGATACAACATAATATTAGACCCCATGCACCTATTTAGAGATTACAAATTTATTATTAAGTCAAATAAATTAATACAAGTGCTTTATTAATTTTATAAATATTTTTTGCACTTTGTAATAACTTATTGTGACTTAAGTCACCCTTATATTTTTCCTTTGGCCGTTGGGTTGACAAAATGGGCCAAAGGTCTTCGATGGGAAAAGGGGACATTACAGTCCTCCTTCCCAAAATTGCTTGCCCTCAAGCAATTCTGATCTTGTTTTGTCCAAGTGTCATGCACAAGAGACAAAACATGCTGAAATGTTCTACCAACCTGCCCTTGTACCTGTCAAGTGAGCTATAACTTGCCACCATATTCCATCAACAAGTTGCTCATATATTTGGAGCAATGGTTCAACAAACTCCAAAATGAAGACTTCATCTTCTACCATATCATGCATCTCATGATGAAAATAGATTGGACTAGGCAACAATAAATAAGATGCATTATTATGTTCATCATACCTTGGAGTATCGCCAACATCGACGTCAATCTTGGTCTTCAAAATGTCTTGACTTTGCTGCCCCAAAAATGTCTACAATGGCTGACATTCCTCATAAACTTGTCTTGAGCTGCTGGTTTGGAGATGCAACAACCTCGCAATTCCAAACAAGTGTCCATGTGAGGCTTCTCCTCATGTGCCGTTGCTCCATCGAGCCTTCCTTTGTGGGTGTAGACCTTGCATCATTCGTCCCCATCTTTGTTTTGAACTCTCAGTAGGTGTTGTCTCGCTGAGCGGCTATCAACTGTAGCTCTAGCTAGTATTCCATTCCTCACACCTTTTCAGTTTCCATTACATCTTCATTGGTCGATATACAAATTTCCTTTCCGCATTTTTTCTCTAGGCTCTTCTTCTTCTTCCCTTGTCTGCAACTCGATTTATCTTCATGTGTAGATGATATGACCAAATTCAAATCAGCACTATCAAACTCATCATATAAATTTTTGCATACCTCATTGGGACTTGAAGACACCAAAGCCCTCTCGTGAAGAGTTGTATCATCCATATGTGAAGACTCTCTATTCCTTCCACGTATCAACCATTTAGAAGCTATGGTGTGATATTCCTTCCTTGCCTGCTCAGTCTTGTAGCCAATACTTGGGTGCATGTCCATGTAGTCCATGAAAGGAAGATTCTCCTTAACATCTTGAGGAAGAATGCTATACTCCTCAAATATGCTAATCACTTCCGCTTCTTTGTCCTGTGGTGTTGGACCTCTCGTGAATAGAAAGTGATGATGATCTAGGCCTCCGATCCCTGCCTCGGCCCTCAAATCTCTTCTATCTCTTGACCTATCCATGTCCATTCTCCGCATAATCTGTTGCATGGTCCGTATCATTATTGATGGGTAGTAATCATAGTCCTAAGAAGATCGCTATCCATATTCCATGGAAAGCTTTTTGTCTAACTTCCATGATTCAGCTCTATAACCAATCAAGTTGGGCTACATCAAATCAAAAACCCTCTAGGTGGGAGGAACATTGCTTTGATACCACTGAAAGATCCCCAAATGGATCTCTTTATACCCCAAAGAGTTTTAAATCAAACAAAACAACAAATACATATTTTTACGTATGTTATGGCACTTCCCTAATACAGATCTGAAAAAAATGTGGCTAGTTTGGTATATTAAATTCCTTAAAACAACAATCAAACCAACATGTTTTCCTCCTAAACTGACCTGTGTGTATTGGCAGCGTAATATGCATATAAAATCTGACTTTTCTGAGTTAATATTAGGCTGGAATTTATATCAGAAATCTGCAGATGATAGAGGACTGAAACAACACTTTAAACCTTCCCAAAATTTACAGAAAAACGCTTTATTTGATCCACACAAATTAATGCAACATACAGCAATAAGTTCAGACCTGAAATGTCTTCAAAATACCTCCAAATGGCCAAAAGATGGGTCGCTTCATTAGATCAAAATGGCACAGCCCAATTACAATCTTTATTCTTCACACCTGTACAAGATCTATCAACTAATCGATTGAAAATACTCATGCTAGCCCGATAGAATTTCCTGTGTGTGGAAATCCTCACATACTCCAAGAGGGTTTTCGTGCTCTAGAGGCAATATACTAAGGGTTTTCGTCCTTAGAATACTTTAATACAAAAGCACCTGGCTTAAGATCAGATTCAGAAATGATAAGTGATTACACGATCCTCTACCCAAGCCGCCCCTCTCCTTTTTATAGGAAAAATATTACAAAATCACCTTTCCATCTTCCAATGAGAAAAGAGTGCCAAAATACCCTAAAAGTATGCCCAAACCAAGTCGCACTTTTCTCCTTGGGCAAATAAACATTAAATAATGTTTTATTATTTTCCTAATGTCTATTTTGGCCCCCCATGCCAAGTCGCACTTTTCTTGGGAAGAGTAATAATTTTTATCCTTTCTAAACTCCACTTTCCCTCCTTTGTCCAAGTCGCATTTTTGCCTAGGGATGACACAAAAATAGCATGGGTCTCTTTTCTACTCTCCCTAGAAAGGATACAACATAATATTAGACCCAATGCACCTATTTAGAGATTACAAATTTATTATTAAGTCAAATAAATTAATACAAGTGCTTTATTAATTTTATAATTATTTTTGCACTTTGTAATAACTTATGTGGACTCAAGTCACCCTTATATTTTTCCTTTGGCCGTTGGGTTGACAAAATGGGCCAAAGGTCTTCGATGGGAAAAGGGGACATTATAATTCCTTGTGCTATGATTGTTTTAGCAATGCACAACTTTTGGTTTGGTGGTATGAATCGAAACACAATAATGCACACAACACAAAAGCACCGCAGAATAAAATATGAAGGCTTGATCGAAATATAACCAACAATGATTACATTAACAAAATATTGTTACAATCTCACCCAAGAACTACTCCGAAAGTGTTACCAACTCCACTTACAGACTCTTTACTACTTGCATATACTAATCCTTACAACCTTCTTATGTGCTAAATGACGGTGGTGGCCTCTCTATTTATAACACTTTAGAGCTTATCCACCTTATCTCTAAAGATAGGATAAAAATCCCTTTGTTCAATCATATAAAACTTATCTTTACATGTAGGCGTATTCCTTACACATGGAATTCCACCTTATCTAGACTTTATCTCTAAAAATAAATAAAATATTCAAAATATATATGACATCACTCCTTTGTCATAATTACAAATATAATATTTCTAATTTATGACCATGTAGACCCTACTTACCTACTTACTATGACCTTTGACACTTTGACATTACCGTAACCATTTATGACAAATATTTACTTTTTACCATTAACTGTCACTTTCAAAACATTCCCTAATGTACTTTGACTATTACCATAGAATATTTACTAGTTACATTCTACCTGTGCGTTGTACTTTCACAGCGAGCGCCATTTACATCTAGTGGACGCTACTACTAACTACACTTAACATACCATTAACAATATATACATTAATGAAATCTCTCAATTGAGATATACGAGCGGGTGTCTAGATAAAGGATCTTGAGGAGGGCCCCTTTTATTTCGAGGATACATATACGAGGGCTTGCCCCGAGACAATTCTCTATATAGGGGGCTAGGCCTATCCATATATATGGGCACAATTATATAGATATGGTGACTATAGGTCGCCCGACTAAACCAATCCCAACCCATGAAGGCACCTCAATAATTCCCTCCGATCCCACCTCAAGAATTCTCTCACCTTGATTCATGTTCAGTATGCAATAATAGCCCACATGTCTTCGATGGGGAGGGATCTCTCCAAGGAAATTTTGGAGGAAAATTCTAGTGTCGACATCTTCCTTCCTTAGCTTCTACTCCGTCTTCTGAGTAGATTGTCATGGAAATTTGGATTTGGTCCTGGAAAATCTTCAGCTTGTCGTGGTTGACCTATTTTTCAATTGGAGTACCATCCAATTCCTCTAGTTGACATGTTCCATTGTCATGCACAATTACAATTTTCAAGGGTCCATAGTTAATACGGTTGGTTGGATTTGGAATGATCCGACTCGAACCAAATTTCTCAAAGTGTTCGGATAAATCCGGTTTGACTCACTCTAGCTTTTTCACAAAAAACAAAAAAGAAACCCCAAAACTAAATGCAAAGAAACCCTAAAACTAAACACGTTAACCCTAGGCGCCCAACCACATAGAAAATCGATAAAACCATTTCGGTTAAAACATAAAACGCTTTTGTTTGAACATTCATGTGAGTTGAGCATTTGTTCGAGCTGGTCGCGATCGCAAAGATCGCCATTTATGGTTATCGACCGCTATTAGTTGCTACTTATTTTTTGGTTGGTTATTCGAGCAAAACATTGATAGCGAGAGATCACCACTTATTTTTCTTGGTTGTTAGAGCAAAACATTGATAGCAGAGATCACCACTTATTTTTCTTGGCCGTCTGAGCTTGAGCATCGATGAGATCAAAGACATTCGTGTTTGTTGGGTTTCGACCAATACCATGCTCCCAGCCTTGAGTTCTCCATTCTCCTTGCAAGGAAGCTCGACAAGGAGGAGCTCAACAATGAGGAGCTTAGCGGTAGCGGCGGCGACGATTCCAAGTATGTATTTTTCTAACTTTTTCTAATGTTTTCCTTTAGTTTGAAATACGATTAGGTTTTTTAATTTTATATAGTTTATTATTTATTTTATTGTTTTCTTTGTTTTATTTTTAAAATTTTTTTGTTTGTTATTTATTTTCTTGTTTCTTTTTTTTTGAATAATACTTTTGATAAGTAATTTTTAGTTGTAACTTTTAATTTAAAAATTAGGGTTTTTAAATTTTATAATGATTATTAATAATTAATTGTTTTTAATTTGTTTATTTATATAATATTAACAATTAATAATTAACTATTAGTTTTATAATATTATTCTTTTATATGTTTTAAAATTTTTCATCGTATTAACTATTAATAACTAAATAAAAAAGTAGTTATTAACATTATTTTTATAACATTAACTACATATTATTTTTTAGTTATCAATTTACATCATTTTTTTACATTTTATAATTTTAATATTTATATTTTATTAAATGTTACAAATGGACAAGAAAAAAATTATTATTTTAAAATAAAGTATATTATTTTTATTTTTACAATTTACTATTAAATATTAATTATCATGTTCTCTTTAATATGCCATTGATAAGCAATATATGTATTGAAAATGTTCATTTTTTGCAGAAGGTAATGTACCAACAACAACATGGGAAGTCGTGCAATGGAGATGGAATACATTGTCCAACAAGACAATAATCCCAGACATTTGAAATGCACTCTATGTAATTCAAATATCGCAGGGTAGAAAGAGTTCATAGTCATTATATTGGGGGTGAGATGTGAAGATTTGCCCAATAACAAAAGAGCAAGGGAAGTATGTTGAATTTGTTGAGCGAATTCAAAGCAAATATGAATCGAAGACACTTTGCAACAACAACTTCAAAAAGGCTAAAATCCAAAGCAATATGACACAAATTGGCTCTTTTAGTAGCTCGGCTCCTTCATCAACATTTGCCCAAGGAAGTAAAAGTGCACAGGGGATGTCTTAGGGTTCATTGAAATTGCTATGGAAGCCACTAAAAAAACATGATGTTGATAAATTGGTGGCTTGGTTTTTTATGCAAATGCCATCCCTTTCAATGTTGTTCGAAATCCCTATTCAAAAGCCACAGTAAAGGGGATTGCGAATTTCGAGAAAGGTTTATACAATGTCGTCTTTTGAAATCCTCAAAACTACTTTACTAGAAGAGGAGGTGTCATCAATATCTAGCAAACTAGATAAAATGAAAAAGAATTGGAGAAAATTAGGGTGCACTGTAGTAAGTGATGGGTGGTCTGATACAAAATGAAGGCCCCTTCTAAACATTTTGACACAATGTCTAAAAGGTGCTATGTTTATCAAATCAATTGATACAAGCAAGGAGGTAAAGACTGCAAATTTCATTTTCAAATGCATTGAATCTGCCATTCTAGAGATTGGAGAAGAATATGTAGTCCAGGTTATTATAGATAATGCAACAAATTGTAAAGTAGCAAATAAACTTCTTATGGATAGGTTTCCTCATCTGTTTTGGACTCCATGTGCAACTCATGTTTTAAATCTTTTGCTTGAAGATCTAGCAAAGTTAGAGTGGTTAAATAATATTGTTAGAGAAGGGAAACAAATTTCCAAATTTATACTTAATCGCCGCTTGACCTTGAGTTTGTATCGGTCATTTGCAAAGCGCGAACTTCTTTCTTTGCTGAAACAAGATTTGCTTCTAATTTTATCACTTTGTAAAGAGAGGTGGAGGAGAAGACAACTCTGAAAAAAAGTTGTTGTGAGTGAAGAATGAGCACAATTTAAGCTTTCTAAGGAAAACCTTGCAAAAGATGTTAAGAGAATCATCTTAGGAAGTTCATTTTGAGAGGGCTCGAGAAGGCCTTAAAGGTGCTTGAACCATAGTTCAAAAAATCGTTATTGGCAGGCCACATTTTGACTCGGAAATCGGGAATCGAGAATTTATTGGCATTAATCGACAACTTTATCGCTATTTAAAAAAATTAAATTCATAAAATAAACTTAAATTAAATGTAAAAACATTGTTAAATGATGCGAGAAGTGACATTATTATGATAACTTAATACTGTATTATATTATGATATTATGACAATTATCATACCGTATTATAATTTTTGACTTTATCCTGAAATTTCTCAAAATTTTTATACAGTATCTATATAATAACTTAATGCTGTATTATATTATAATTTATGATAACTATATATTATTATAAATACTGTATATTTTTATGATAAATAAATATTGTATGTATATTATTATGATAAATACTGTATATTATTATAAATGTATACAGTAATATTACTGTATATTACCGTAGATTACTGTATAGTGTAACAGTTAACTGTATAGTGTACAGTACACTGTATAGTAGTATACAATTATACTATTATAAATTTATTAATTTATTTATATTACTGTATATGTATTACAAATGTAAGTCTGTAACTATATATTGTATAGTGTATAAGTATGTAACTATATACTATTATAAACTAACTATATAGTAATATACTAAATAAAAAACTCAGAAACCTAGGGCCACGAATAGATTATCGGATATCTATGAAAATAAATAAAAATGAATTTTCATTACCTAGGGCCACGAAAATGGTTGCGGGAAGCCACGAAACCAGCCACGAAGCCACGAAATGCTCTAAACCAGCCACGAAATGGTCTAAACCAGACGTGGAAATGGTCGCAGGAGGAAAAACGATTCGCAGGAGAAAAACGGTTCACGTTTTTTTCGATTTGGTCTTTTTTTGCTTTTACACCAAACCCAAGCGATTTTCCATGGTTTTCCCAGCGATATTCCATGATTTTTTGGAGGTTTTCTTGCCAAAATCGCCGATTTATTGGCAGTACGAAAATCACGATTTTCGTAAAGATAAATCGTTTCGTATGCCCTAGCTGATAAATCGTGATAAACGTGTGATAGATCACGATTTTTAATACAAAGGTTTTATTACCCTTAAGGCACCTAAACCACTTGTATGCACTCCACTTTAAGACAAGGAAAAGATGATATAATTCATACGTGACTGGAACAAGTGGTGGATGGATAGGTTTGAGGAAAATTGTCTCCTAAGGAACCATATTGCCTTCTTTAAACTTACATAGTGGCAGATTTGTGGTGGCACGAACCTTTTACCCATGCATCCATGGCAAATTCGGTCATGCCCGAACCCGTCCTTGTAGGAACAACAAACAGATGGATTTAGGGTGTCTTGAACTGGTCACTTGGTCATCTTGAATGGGTGAGAGAATGTGCAAATCTGTCTTGAATAAGACAAAGTCATGTGTACCTACCCAAATGGAAGCTGAAGTGTTTGGTATTTCTTTTTTGAGGTGTTTGGCTATTGGAATCTTTTGAGTCTGTTCACAAACATGTTTTGCATTAAGAAAGAGCCTCGTAGGTAGTTAAAACTTAAAACGTCATCTAGAGTTGAGTCTTGAGTTGTGGTAAGAGGAGATGAATTTGCAACTCAAGACTCAACTCTAGATGATGTTAAAAGATTCTAAACCTTGATTCCATACAATTAGAGACAAAATATGCAAAGTTTTCTCATGTGTATACCATGTAAGGGTAAATATAGCAAAATGACACCAAGTGCAATACATATCTGAAACAAAATACATAAACAATGAGGCTCTAAATGACCTCTAGACTCCTAGAGTCCAAAAAACAATATGCTACAAGCTACTACATGTCTGATATCAATGATCAAATCATCAATCATCAAACTAGAATAAAGCCAACTAGAAAGTTGGATTTAAAAAAAAAGTGTTTTAAATGTCAAATCGCTGTTTGTTTTGGCACAGACCGGTTCAAATCAGTTTGGGGAAAAAACCAGCCAGTTTGGACCAGTTCCGTACCAGTTCAGTACGGAACTGGTCCCCGAGCCGGTTTTTCTACCGGTTTGTTCCCTTTAGTATTGAACCGGTCGAACTGGCCAGTTCCGGTTCCGGTTCGGTCAGTTTTTAAAACATTGGTTCTGACAACAAAAACTTGAAAGGGAAATTGTCATGGAGAGTTAGGATGGCAGGTGAGTCAGGTAGTGACTGCTCCTAATGCAGTTATTTCAGTATACCATTGTAGGAAACATGATCTATTATGCATATCTTTAGACAATATAGAACATTGGATGTGCTTGCTATGTTCCTTGGCCAGCTTGGAGGAACATAGATGAGTGTATGACACAAGATACATAAGAAAGAAAAAAAGAAAGAAATTACATTAATGTCAGATTACCAATGTAGGTCAATGGGAGTTGAAAGTATAGCCTGTAGAAATAACATTAAGGGTGAAAAAAACTTACAAGCTCAAATTAATATAAAAGCACACTGATAAGAGCTTGGCAAACAAGGGGGTGAATTCAAAACCCTCAAAATATTAAGATGATAAAGCCGTGCACTAAAAAAATTTGCAAATAAATGAGAAAGGAAGATGCATTACCAACTATGATAAGCTAGAAGCAAACACTCTCACTAATCTGATTGAGACATCCCGATGCTTTCATCATCAATCACTATGAAAGCGATATCCATGGGAGAGTTACTAGGTTATCTTAGGGGAGGTAATAATATGTCTCTTGGGAACTGTCCTAACATCCAAGCTTGATGATTTTCTAGACGTAGAAACTAGAAAGGAAGCTAGTGATATGTGTGGAGTTGGATCTCCTGGAATGTGGATGAGAAATGGTAGATGGCCCTCTAGACTGATGAAGATCAGAATAACAAGAAAAGGCGGATTAACATACCCAATAACTGCTACATGTGGGGGACACAATCTCACTGATCAGTCACTATCTAGGTGGATGACTGTAGCATCCAAGGGACACTAAACACGTCCAATCATTGAAATAGGGTAACCAATCTAGTAGTCCTGGGGATACCATAAACGCAAAGCCAAATGATTGACACTTCTCAAAGGTAAAGAGACTAGCATCTTTGATTGAGAAAGTGGAAGAAGTTAGTGTGTGATCCACTTGAATCTATGTATATGCTGGAGTATCTCCCATGAATCTCGTGGTAGATGGGACACCTAAGAATGAAATGCACCTTCTAATTCTAATTCTGCTTCTACAAAATCCAGTCCTTCAAGAGCTTCTAGTACACCTGCAAAATCAGCCTCTATGCCTCAAACATCTATTCCCATTACTAAGTCTGTTCCAAATCCAAAAGTAGTGTCTTCTTCTTCTCCATCCACATCAGCACCTTTTGATATCATTGAACATGTGAACAAGTCCAAAGTGCAGATTTCCGAATCTGAGTATTTGCGGACTCACCGGAGCAATTTGACAAGCTTATTCGTCATATCAAGGGTAGTAGTTCAAAGCCCAATACTGTGACTCCTAGTTCTAAAGGACTACTATCAATTCCACCTACTCCATCGTAGAACATACTTATGAGTGCATCAAAGACTGATAAGATTGATCCTTTCTATCTCTCCTTCTCATTGGAGGATATTGATTGAATAACTGCATAATAGATTTGGGTGCTTCTGACAATGTAATGCCCATAAAAGTTGCCAATGCTCTCAGACTTACCTTGACTCAGGCCAGTGGCTCTTGTTACTCCATGGAGTCCAAGGAAGTCCCACTCGTAGGGAAGATCAAGGATGCAAAGGTGGCCCTCGCTGATTTTATAGACAAGAAAGTATTGCTGACCATCTTGGTAGCAAACATCCCAACATCATTTGGAATGCTGCTAAGCAGATTTTTCTGTCGAGACTTGTTTGGTAAAATACAAATGAATTGGGCTTCTGTAACCATTCCGGTGAGGGGAGAAATGGAAAAGTTGCTTCGGCAAAAAGATGAGATACACGCAGACAAAGGTCGGAGATCCTGGAACTAACATCTTGTGCACTCGGTGACAAAGTGGGAAGGGAAATTATTTCATAACATTTGAAGAGGAGGGTGAAATTCCTATCTTGATCTATGTAGGAAATGCTAAGAGTTGTGGAAGAAACAAAAGATTCTCAACTCAGTCTTGAAAATTCTCTATGATGAAAAATTTGAAACAAAGAGTTTGAGTCCTTTGGAGATGAGACTTCCCACAACAAAGAAGTAGTGGAATGCAATGAGCTTTGGGATGATGAATCAATTCCTCCAAATTGTTGCCTTGAATTTCAAAATGAAGATTCTTCAAATGAATGTGATGGTGAGCTTTTGGCAGTTTCGAAAGAAGAGTCTGTGCAGGAAATCTTGAAAGTTGTAGAAGAAAGCAGAAGATTGGGAGCTCGGTCTTGATATCTTGACTCATGCCATGGCCATGCAAGATAGGTATGATGCTAGTTTTAAATCTTCATTCGATGCCCAAATGTTTCATCATAGAACAATACAAAAGAATGGACTCAATGCTTATCTTGAAAAACTTGTTAGTAAGTGTGAATGTGGAAAAGAGAAAATAATTAGAGCATTTATGCAGCTGAAAAAAATCAGCCTTGGGGGCGGTGGTGGAATGCAAAGTACGAAATCAACAATGTGGGTGAACATAGAAAACAATTTGCAATCTGTGATTGATGGACTTTTTGAGTGAGGCTCTAAGCATCAAAGTAATTATGTAGGCTCACTCCTCCCAAGTAATGTGTATTCATGGAAGCACTGTCTTTCATAAGCATTGATGAAAGGAGGCTACTTCCTCGAACAGCCAATGGCTTTCAGAGAACATCATCACCTGATGTTACCCATTCAAGGGTGACATCCGAAGAGAAAAGTGCTTCAGTGAAAGCGGGTTGTCCCCCACATGTACCATAGGTGATTTTAGGTTGTGTTTCCTTGTTGTGTGTTTTGTTTTCGTTTTTGTTGTGTGTTGTTCCTTGCTTTTGGAAATATGTTGAAGTGTTGACTTTATGCCCAATTGATAAGGATTTATCGTATATCTTTGTTGTGGCTCTATAGCCTAATGGATAAGGCAACCGGTCCGCTTAGTTTCTTGAGATTCTCGGAGTTCTTTGCTTGTCTGTCCTCGTTGTGTTCAATCCGTAACAAGTCCCTAGAAAGAGCCAATTGTTGTCATGCAAAATGTCTTGCATGAAAAATTGAAATTTTTGTCATGACAACCTAGACCTCATTTGAAAATCCCTCTCTTGGTCAATGTAACTGTCCTCTCGCTAACCCAATTATTGTGTCACCCTCACAATGGCCATAAGTAATGTGTTAATATGATTTTCAAGTGTGTTTCATGTGCAGAAGTGATTTGTTCATTCGGAACCATTCGAAGGAATTGCTCCCAAGGCCTATTTTCGCCTTTTTCACACTGGTGGACACCCCTCGGAAGCTAAATGTTGAGGCACAACCCACCTAGGAGTTGTGTGGGGAGCCACAGGATGCCTTGAATTGATTTAGGGAAATTTAGGAAAAATTTGGAACCTTGGGAAAATCTTCTTCAAAACCGGGTTATTTCTAGTCAATGGTGGGGATTGCATTTTTCTAAAAAGCAACCTTTCATGTTTCAAAGGTTTTAGGAGCTTCGAGATGAATCAGACGTGATCAGATACTCATTGGAAAGATAAGAATGCATATTTTACAAAGGCAAAACGTTCCAAGAGATTTTGTGTAGCAGATTTGTAGATATTTAGCCTCACCGTGCATGTAAAGATTCCCGATCTGGCGGAGATTCAACCGAAGATTCGAGAGTTCTAGGAAGAGTTGAGACATGATTCAAAGTCCAAAGTGACATATGTGAGGCCCTCTTCACACCCAATGTGTTGGTTTTCCTTGTGGTCATCATGAACTTTGGTCGCAATATCTTTCACTAGCGCATGTGCTTGAGAAGAATTGAAAAGGGGGATAAATTTCTAATTGTAGGCAGAATTGGCTCGAAAATGGTGGGAATGTTCTCATTAGCCCTTTTGGAGTCAAAATCATATAAGGTTTTCCCTTAGAAGTCCACTCCTAGCTCCAGGGGTGAAGGAAACATTTGCAGCAAGTTTCAAGTGCAAATCATGCTCTGGATGCAACATTTGAGTGCTTAGGTGCACTTTTTGTGTTCCTTGCACCCTTGGCTCACTTTTGAGGTGCACATGCACCCTAAAAGTGCGCCTCACTCTCATTGGCTGCCTTCCCAACAAAGAAACATAAGATGATTGACTTAAAATGCTCTTTATGGCTTAACCATGTGTTTTAAGTTGTGGTGGGCCCCTCCTCTTCCTCCAAGCGCACTTTTAAACCCCCATGGAACTTGAGCGCATTTTGAGGTGCAAATGCACCCCAAAAGTGCGCCATGCTCCTATTGGCTCATTTCGCCCACATACATGCATGCCACTCAAGTCAAAAGCAAAAGAAATGGGGCTAGTAGGTGTGATGTGCATGGTGTTTCTTGCACCCATCCAAGTGAATGGTGCAACCCAAACTTCACTATGCACCTCGGACCTTATAAATACATTCACTCATGCTCACAACCAATCATAACTTAAAAACATAAATCAACCTCATAACTTAAAAGCCAATTAAAGCATCAACCTTTGAAGCGATTAAAGCATCTTTTCTGCTTATAACATTCAAACACAAAAAACCCTCTTTTGTGCCCTAAACTCCCAAATCAAGTTTTGCTCATAACTCATGTTCCCGAACTCCGTTTGCCACCAAATTTTAACCATGGATTCCTTGTGAGAATGCCTTTAAGAAGAGTGTTTGCATGCCCCCATTGATGCACTCATTTATTTTTTATAGCCACATGAAGTTTCCAACAAAAAATCACCTTTTCTCAGATCTACAAAAACTTGGCGATTGGAATCTCTCGAAAATTGGAGCAAAGCCTTGAAATGAAATATAGAAACTTTTGCAATTGGTTTCGTTCCGATCCGACACCCAGAAGACCACTTTCTATTTTTAGTAAGTCTACTACCACATGACTTACTAAAAATAGTAAGTCCGAGGAAAAGATGGTTTCCGGTACTTCAAGACATTCCTTCAAAGTGAAAAACATTCAAAAATGGCAAAATTGACAAATTTGCAAAATTGCTAAGAATGGGTACCCATGTGAAACATGCTAAAAATAGTAAATGATCAAGATGAACTCAATATTGTCTCATATGTTCCTCTCTTCATGCCTTGCTGATTCAAGCTTTCACAGAGGTCAAATATTCAATTCACAAGCAAATCACTACATTCCCGGATGCGGTGAGCATAAGGCATCTTGAAGAGGAAATGCTAATTTTGGAAGCCCCTGTAAATCTCCCCATTGTTCATAAGTGGTGACCATCTCTCTGGAGATTTCCTCATGGGAATGGTAATGACAAATTCATGTTTGTGGAGGAGTGGGAGTTGAATGATGACTCGGGTGAAAGGGAAGCTCTCGTGGTTCCAGATTTGATCGTCATGGTTGAATTGTGTGGGCAATTGTTTCAAGTTCTCATTCATATGAATAATGGGTCAAGGAGGCATGGAAATGTTTCATGGTTTGGAAGGTTTGTTTGAGTGAGGGAAGACATCCTCCATGGTTTTAGTGGTCTATTGATCAAGTGCTTCTCACTTCTTCACTCAGTGTACCTAATGAGCTACAGTTGTTGATCATTCAAAAGGAGGCTTCTCGTGGTGCAAAATAGTTCAAGGATCCAGAGTTCATCATTGCATTGGAGCATTTCATTGGTTCATCATAGGAGTGGATCTTCTTCACAATTGGAGCTTCTTTATCCTTCTTCATTCGAGCTTGGAGCTTCTCACCTCTCTCTTTCTTCTCTCTTTCTTCTCTTTTTCTCTCTTTAAAATTCTATTTCTTCGTTGGGAAGAAAGTTTGTAAAAAGTGACTTAAGTCACTTAAAGTTCTTTTTCTTTGTTGAGGATTGCACTTTAAGTCGAAAAGTCACATGGGAATATGAAGAGTTGCATTGTAAAGCTATAAATTGGGAGAGCCTCCTCATTTTAAGGGATGGTTATTCTTGTTTACTAGCTCTCATATTCTTTCTAGGAACAAGTTATCAAATTCCTATAATAATGCCTTTATATCTCCCAGTGCAGATGAGCTCTTTGTGCTTCCCTCCGATACTCGCCTAAACTTTTTTGGCGCAACATTTTCCCTCACTTCCCCTCTTCATGCTGATCTTAGCCCTGGAGCCATGTTCTCCCACACTTCTAATCTTTATGATATCCTTGGCCAACCTCATATTCAAGTTGATAAGCCCCCTTCCTCTTGTCACCTATTTACCTCTAGGAAAATCAAAGAGGCTATCAGAATGATGAATAATAACAGATCAACAGATGAAGAGGGTTTCAAGCAAAATTTTTCAAGTATGGGGTGGGGGTACTTGGCAGCTATTTGGCTGACCTCTTTAATCATGTTGTGTGCTTAGGTTTTCCGCCAACATGGTCACATCATACCATTCACCCGATCCACAAGTCGGGCCCCAATTCAGATCCCAATAACTACAAGACCATTATGGTGGGTCACACTTTCTCCAAACTTTATGCTATTGTCCTCCATATGCAGCTTTTCGAGGAGTTGGAACGAAGATGCCTTAGAGCTAGGGGGCAAGCTAGGTTTCGCCTTGCTCATCAGACTATTGATCACAACTTCACTCTAGGGGGAGAGGAGGCGGAACAAGGGATTTTCCATCTCATGTTGGAATGGCAATGAGTTATTTTGGTCTTCTCAGGTGTTCTATATGATGCTCTGGGTTCCTTAGACTTCCTTTTGTCACAAAGACTCATGAGAGCCTTGTTCATCCTCTCCTAAGATTTGGGGATATCACTGGCATTTTGTTTGTAGACAGGAGACTAGGAGTTCTAGTGGTGTCAGAGGTTCTAGTGGGGTTGCTTGCTTGGTCAGGGATATCTTCCAAGAACAACATGTCAGTGGTTGCTGCAGATGAGATTGCCTGCTTCCATGGGTCGAGATCAGACGGACTTCACCCCTCTTCAGAGACTTCTATATAGCGGTTTGCTACTTTCCCCCAGCTTCCTCCCCTTATGCCATACATAATGGCCCTGATGGGGATCCTTTCTTCGATCTCTACACAAGTATTTCACAGTTTTCAGCTGTTGGAGAAGTCTTCATCTTGGGGGACTTCAATGCACAAACCAAAAACTTTCAGGTCCCTCTTCACGACAGGACTAGCGATGTGCATTGTGCTTTTGAGATGGACCCCAACTCCATTGGTCTTCGAGAGGGAGTTAGAGGACTCTGCAGGACCCTTGACGTCCTACGGCCGACATCTTTTACAGATGGGAGAGTCTCACGAGCTGCTGATCCTGAATGGTCTCTCGGGCTTTCCCGACTCCAGGTTCTTCACTTGTACACCTCACGGCAGAGGGGCTAGTGTAGTGGACTACATCCTAACCACCCCTAACTTGGTTCCTCACATGTATCACTTATCCGTATCCCACATTCCTCTTGCTGATCATGCTGTCCTTTCCTTCTCTTCAGACGTTGATCCCCCAAATCCTGCCCCACTTTCGCTGCCCTCCACGCACTATCCTGAAGTTTAGAGAGGGTGACCCTGAAACCTTTTCATCCCACTCCGAGTCTCAGTTCACCTTGCTCCCTACAAACATGAAGTACGACCTCCTCTCTTCCATTATCCATGAAGCTGCCCTGAATTCTTACCCCCATATCACCCTCACTCATCATAGCAAAAAAACTTGCCCCATGAACCAATGGTATGATGAGGACTGTAAAGCCCTTCACCGACAACTTCGTTTTGCCTCTGTTCATGCTCCCCCATCCTTTCCCTCTCTCAAGTCCACTTATCGCCACCTCCTCCACCACAAGAAACATGCTTTCATCTCTCGATGGAGATGGGAACTCCGTGAGTCCCTCCTACACTCTCCCAAGCACTTCTGGCGTACCATTCTCCCTTGGCGTTCCCCTCCTCCGCTCGACTTAGATCCCCGCTCCATGTATGCTCATACCTCTACTCTTTACGATGTCCCTGGACAACCCCAGATCAGAGTTGTTTCCCCACCTTCTGCTTGTCACATCTTCACCCACACGAATGTTAAAAATGCCATCTCAGCCATGAATAGTAGCAAAGCAACGGATGAGGGCTTCCAGTCAGAACTTTTCAAGTAGGGACTTGGCATCCTGAATTGAGGCCTTTCAAGTGGAATTTGAAGCTCACATTACTGTTAAGATGGATGCATTTAGGAAAGATGTCAATTCTTCAGATGTTGGATCAACTCACATAATTTAGCTCTTTTAGTCTATGTTGGGAAAGGACCTCTAAGTTGCCTGGTGTTGCATGCATGATTGTACTTTGTTTGAATTTCAATGTAATATAAGATGCATGCTTCAACTGGAAAAAATTCTTGTGTCTTTGTAGTAGTTGTTCGGAGACTTCTGATAAGGAACATAGGTTTTTTGACATTTGAGGGGTTTGTTTGTCCTATTTATCATTTCAAATAAATCTATATTCTACTCCAGATGCCAACCATACAATATTGAACTCGCTGAAACTTGTTTTCTTAGTTTTCTATGATAGCAGCATTGGTTTAGCTATATTTTATTGTAAGAAGCATCTTGTTTTACATGGATGATATACTTTATCCTTAAGATGTTTGTATTCTGCTTAATTATTCATAGATATACTTATGATTCTATTACATGTATGGAGTACATGTTATATAAAATCTTTTCATGTCATGGTTCACAGGGAACAGATTCTGCTAAGAAATTTGCACGTGGATTTCTTCGGGGACGATGTTATTCATAAAGTCTTTACTGAATTTGCCTACCGTTATAAGTGAGTCTGTTGTGTTATTGATGAGCTTTGAATCCCAGTCTGCCTTATTTTCATTGGTATTGTGAATTTCCAGCCTGAGCTTGTACATGTAATGTCTCATTATTGTCACTCTTTATATGCCTATTTTTACAGCAATTATTCATGGTGCACTTGCATTGTAAACCATTATTTAAAAGATTTTATCTGTAGTTGGAAAGACTATGAATTGATAGTGTTCTTATATATGGAGGAAATGTTTTGTGATAACAGGAACAGAGCAGGGGGCTATACCAGATTATTACGAACTCGTATACGGCAGGGAGATGCTGCAGAAATGGCCTATATTGAGTATGTTGAATACGTCTATTTCCTTTATTGAATTGCTACGATTTGCTTTATGTTTTATTATAATAATAATTATTTTGTGTATTGGCCTTGCGAGTAGTGCATTTGATTTCTACATAAGCATGAAATGCTTAATTTTTCTCTACCATCTACTGAAAGTTGCATGAAAATCTATTTCTCATTTTAGCTCACGTAGATTTAATGACAAAATTCTTGTCTTTGATAGGTGCACTTTCCTATATATCTCAGGTTCTTAAATTTTCTTATGCATTCTCAATCAATCTTGCCTGGATGGTACCTTTGCCATGTTTGTCATCATACAACATGAACTTCACCACATGAACCTTCACGAAATATTTGTCAGGGAACTCCTCAAACCATTGGTTAATAGTTTTTACATCAATATTTTTGAGCCTTCTATGTGGGCCTCAAATTAAGCATGACATCTCATAAGTTCATGCTTTAATGATTTCACAATCTTCAAGAAGGGTTGCCTCTCATCTCCACATTCTGTTTCTGGAGCTCCAATTTCTTTATTTTTGAGCTCTTGGATTGATCAAATAAAGTATCAATAGCCACAATTCCAATTCGTATATAAGGAACCTTAAAAGTATTCCAATGATCCTATAACATTGCATCATCTTTCTCATTGTTCTAGCCATGCTAATAAAAACCTTGTTTGTACCAATCTGGGAATCAGCCGTGATGCTGTATGAGCCTCTCTCATGCTTATGACCCGGGGCCTCAAAAACGCGTCTGTATTCAGCTCACCCAAATGATTGTGCAAATATTCCCTGTGCAAGCTTTTCCTTTCTTTGGTGATAATTCGGAGATGCTCCTCTTCGTACCATCTTTTGTTGACTGATCCCTCATCGATCTCTGTCTCTTTGAATCCTTTCCCTTGCTATTGAAACCCATATTTTGGTGGGTTGCGTTTCTTCTAGTTCTGTATTTAGGTATTTCTTGTGTGAACTAACATTATTTGTGATAGGTTATTTTGCGTGGTGGTTTCATGAGAGACATAAAATCCTGTAACACATTTCTTCATAGAAAATTCAACTCTTCTAATAGTGATGGTGTTAGAATTTGCGGAGAGAGAGAATAAACCGAATAAATGTGTAAAGAATGATTGAAGAGAAAACCGGAATACACACTGTGCAAATGGGTTGTGTCCGGGTATTTATTATGCAAAGACGGTTACAAAATTAGTTAGCGGTTACAACCGCATAACCATACAAAACAATTATAAAAGGGGAAGTCTTATTCATTTATTCCTACACCCCCTCTTAAGACTTACCCTACATAACTCAAAAACAAACAATCTAACAAAACAGAACTACGCTATCTTCAAACACTTTCACTTTGAAAGCAATGCTATGATAGGATAGGGCTCCATCAAGTTGCTTTGACCTTGTAAAGGTGTAGCTCCCGAGCTGAATTCCCGAGTTCCCGGATTCCACCTCCCCGAACTCCCGAATCACAAATCTCCCGAATTATTGGACAACCATCCATACTGAGCCATCCACAAGCTCCATCAAGTTGTCTCATGACCCTCGTGAGGGTATAATTCCCAAGATCCACAGTCTCCCGAACTATCTGAGCAACCATCCATACCGAGCTTCATCTACCCTGTATCCTTTCTTGCCTTCAAAGTTTAGAGCATCTTTATAGTGCGTATTCGTCACTATCCTCACTACCTTCTGCATCTGGTGGGTCTTCAACCATGGCTATATTGGTTGTATTTGATATGACTTTACCCTTGAGCACATCATTGGCTCGAACACGACAATCCCATGTTGTGTGACCTCTTTTCTTACAATAATGACATTCAATCTCCGACTTATCTGATCTTCTATGATATTTTCGGTTCTAGAATAGAATGCACTTTCTTGCACGGGAATGACCTTTCGTGCATCCTCCGTAGTTCGCTTTTCCTCGCCTAGAAGAGTGCTTATCATATCATCCAAAGATTGAGATTAAATTTGACCGAGGGTAAAAACTACATTGCTATATTTTGAAGATAGACTATTTAATAGGATAGCTTTGGCATCTTCGTCCCTCAATCGCAGCTTTTCACTTTTGCTAGTTGTCTGATCAAGGACCTTAGATTATTGATGTGGCTTGACATAGAGACTCCGTCATCCATTTTGAATCTATATAACTGAAGTTTTAGGGAAAATTTGGCATTGATTGCTTTCACCCCAAATAATTTATTTAGAGTATCCCAAATTTCCTTCGATGATTTGTCTAGGTCTACATGATGAAGTTCAGAGTCAGAGAGAGCAAGGCCAATAATAGCTTTCGCTCTATCATCTCGCTTTGCCATTCTAACAATTTCGATGCATCGGTAGGTGTTGTCTCTTTCCCGTTTACAATGCCCCACAAATTTTTATTCATAAGTTGCATTTGTATTTTCACTCTCCACGTATGAAAATTTAAACCAAAATATTTTTCTATGGGCATTTCCATTTTAATAAAATAGAATAAATATAATCTGCGTATTTTGAAATGAATAAAAATAAAATACCGGTTTTTGCATTCCGTGCCCTAGCACAGTATTGTCTTTAGATTTTCGACAACAGGTTTCACTATGACCTATGCGTTATGCCCTCGGTAATTGTATTTTGCTTCGTGTCTTTTCTTGCCTAAACGCCTCGTGTCCTTGTTCGCGTTTTTTTGAGATTCGTATTCGCCCTTGTGGAAAACGCCTGTGCCCTTTTCGTGTTTCTGAGATTCGTATTCTGCCCTATGATCGTGGAAAAATATTAGAGAATCCCCTTTTGCTGACTTGATTGTGAAACAGAATATTCACAACATTAGTCTTCTCTGCAGACGAGTTCAACAGGCCCTTTCACGACTGTGTTTGCATAATCTGGTTTTCGTGATTACACGAGAAAAATGTGACCCTCCTTTAAAAAAAAAAAACGCGATCTGTGCCTTTGAAAAGAAATGCGTTGTCTCCTTTGAATAATACGACTTATATTTGCGATCGTGTCCTCCTTTGAATAATGCGATCTGTGCCTTCACTTAGATACTGACCTCGATTCAAATTCGATTCAGACTTCTTACCTTGATGTCATTTACTTGATTCAGACTTCGGGCTTCAGATTCTGTGCCCTAATGGGACTGATTTTCAACCCTTCTCTCTTTCCTCACTCGTCTCGCTCCGATACCCTTTGTTAGAATTTGTGAGAGAGAGAATAAACCGAATAAATGTGTAAAGAATGATTGAAGAGAAAACCGGAATACACACTGTGCAAATGGGTTGTGTGTTTGGGTATTTATTATGCAAAGACGATTTACAAAATTAGTTAGCGGTTACAACCGCATAACCATACAAAACAATTATAAAAGGGGAAGTCTTATTCATTTATTCCTACAGATGGCCTCTCAAAGACCACTAAAAATTTGGGATATTGCCATTGGGGCTCCTCACTTGTGTTTTTAAACATTCATCACCCATTTCTTAATGGTTTCACCATAGTAGGAAAACTCGCCAAAACCAAAACTCGCTTGGACCCCCAAAAAAAAAAACTCGCCAAAAACTCGCCAATATTCGGCCAATACTCGGGAATATTCGACAACTTAAAAAATACTCAATTTTTTTTAAAAAACATAAATTTTAAGCAACACATAGCTACAAAATGTATCAAATGAGCCCATAAAATGTTGGAGAAGTGTTTTCTATTAGATTTGAATACAAATACAATACAAAATCGCATCATCATGCGAATACGACAACCGGCTGATAAGTAATATGAATTTATGATGATTGACATTGAAAAATATCATCATAAATTTCATATCTATGCAAGTTACAATATACAATAAATTACATTTTCCTCTTCCCCAATCTAGAGAAATATTGGGGAGAGGGTCTAGTGCCTCTGGCTCCACTAGTCCCCACACTCGGCTGCGTCTCCACGCTCCTCCTAGAAGGCTGCGAACTGGCTCGATCCTGGAACTAGATGGTGGTGCTGGTGGCTCCTCTGCTGCATGTTGGAGATCACCTCCAAAGATGTCATCCACTCCAATATCTCCTCGGAGTCCTGCTAGTGCTTCTCCCTCCATAGCCTCCCTCTCAAAAGAAGCAATCTCGTCCGCTGTGAATGCAGGGTTTTCCTCTTCTCGCCCACCCACTCACCGATGGATCTATCTCATCCAAATCAATGAGCTCCTCGATGTCGCCTCAACTTTTTTGTGCGAAGCCGGAGATCAGACGCACAAAACCAAGTCGTTGAGTCTTTTTTGAGTCAACTTGTCGCGCTTCTTCGTGTGAATGGCCTCAAACAAACTCTCCAGATTGCTCACATCCGGAAGCGCTACAAGGTTGAGATAGAATTCTGAGGGCTAACTTTTGAAGATTTGGGGTATTCCCTCCCCAATCCTCCCACCAAGAACCTACAAACATTTAACAAGATAATCAAAAATTTATAATTAATTAATAAAATCAAATATGTAACTAATAAGTAACTTGGTAAACATTCTAAGTAACTTGGTATTACCTGGTGACTGTGTGGTTCTCCCTCGAATAGCTAGCACCGATGAAAAGAGTCTCCCCCTACCATGTTTCAGAATCTTCAGCTCTAAAATAACGAGGTCCCTCGTCTCAACATCCGGTATCATCCTCTCAATACATGTCGAAAGGCCCTCCATAACCTCTCCATTCACATCTGTGAAGCTGTCAGAGTAGAAATACTTGGGGTTGAGGTAGTACCCCGCTGCATGAATAGGTTGGTGGAGTTGATTGTTCCACCTCCGATCAATAATCTCCCAAAAGGGACCATATCTGACGATATCCCCCCTGTAATAGTTTTGGATAGACTCTTTGGTCCTATCCATGGCCTCATATACAAACCCCATGGGGTTTTGCTCCCCATCAACCAAACGCAAAACTCTCACCAACGGCTCTGACACCTACACACAAATTAAAATGTAAGATTGCAAACTTACAAGTTACAATACATATTAGAAATGAAATAAAAAAGTGAAAAGTAGAACAATGTATTTAATATTTATAATTTAACAAATTAAAATAAAGGAATGAAATATAAATCGAAGTTTGAAATTACCTTGATGATCTCTATAGCTCTCTTTGCAAAGATATCATCAAAAACTATTCGCAACCCCTCTCTCCATCACTTTTTTGAATATGTGAGTCTAGCCATGCTTGACTCACAAACATTTGCTTCAATGATGTCAACAAACTAGAAATACTTGCAACGTCAAGAAGTTAGTTGCAAACCTTGTGACACCGGCTCGAACAAGTTCTTTCCCCTTTCAGGTGTACTCATCAAGCCTCGAACCCAAGGGTGATCAGTATATGTACTTCGTTATAGATCTCAGCATCTTCTACAACCGGCCTCACCCAATCAATTTTGCCTATGTCCTCCAAAAGAAGGTCAATGCAATGAGCTGCACAAGGAGTCCAAAAGAGTGATGGATGTCTCTCCCGCATAGTCTTCAACGGTGCCACATATGCCGCCGCATTTCGTCGTAACAACTGCACAACATTCTGTACACCAACCTCTAATACAACTGTCTCTAACATAACACTCAAATTCTTTGCATTTTTTATTATGTTAGAGGCATCAATAGACTTTAAAAACACCATCTCACCGTTTGAAGCTGCTAAAAAATTAACAAGGGTGCGGTTCCTTCCATCCGTCCACCCATCTGAAAGAATGGTGCATCCGAATTTTTTCCATTGTTTCTTGTGCTCTTCTCAAAGCATGGTAGTGGCATCTGCAATCGCACCTCAAGTAATTTTCCGCTCAAATCTTTTGGAGAGGGTGCCTTGACCTTTCCCTACAATCACAACGCTGTCACCAAGTACTCCCAAGATGGGCTCTTTTCGCCACATTGAATGGCAAAGTGTTTGTCAGTAGTACCAAAATTTGCACAAGCTTTATCCACTTCCTCGTGCATATCTTTGTTCCAATGCACCATCAATGAAGGTTGTGCTCGTGTGTGTTTCGCCACAAAATAACTCGGTATGCCTTTGCTCGAACTCGATGAAGATGAGCCTCTTCCGGCTCTTCCTGATCGTATGCGTGGACCACGAGTAGAGCCCACAATTGTTGCTGCATCATCGTCTAAATTCTCTTCCATTGCAGCCCCAGGTCTAATAGCTTGTGCTATGGCTGCCTTCAACCTTGCGTTCTCTAGTTTTTTCTCCTCTAACTCTGCCAGCTCTGCTTTAATCTCTCGCGTTGCCTCTTCTGACACGTTGGGGCAAACTGTAACATCTCGGCAAGGAATAGTTGAAAGGTGATATTTCAAACGATTGATGCCTCCATTCATTTTCTTGTTACAGAAAGTGCAAAGAATTTCGCCCGCACAACTTCCACGTACAGCATACTTCCATGCTATGGAACGGGCATTCGGAGGAACGGTCCCTGCTAGTGATCCAGATGCCGAACCTGATGCCGAGCCTGATGCCATTGTTAAACTCTAATCTGCAACACAATGCACATTTAAAAAATTAGAAAACGTAAACTTAATTTAATTTTAAAAACAAAACATGCCTGAATAACAAATTTGCGTAAGTAAAAAAAATACATTACAAGCATTCAATTTTACATTACATGTATTTAGAATTACACAACGAATCGATTACAATACACATACATAAAATTTAACTAATTTACAATGAATTTGCGTTAATTAAAAAAAAAATACGTACCTCTAGCTGCAAATGAGTATTAAAAATTTACAAGTATTCAATTTTACATTACATGTATTTAGAATTACACAACGAATCGATTACAATACACATACATAAAATTTAACTAATTTACAATGAATTTGCGTTAAAATAAAATAAAATTACATACCTCTGGCTGCAAATGAGTATAAAAAAAGTACAAGCATTCGATTTTACATTGCATTGATTTAGAATCACAATAGGAATCTATAAAACCTAAATAATATATTCAAAATTTGGAAAAACTTCAAAGAATTAAAAAAAAAAAAAAAAACCTACCTCCAAATGCAAATCTCCAAATTCTCTCCTCGAATTCGCTCCAAAATCCACTCAACACAAGCAATGCAAGCTCAAATGGTTGTGTGAGTGACAATGAGGGAGTTGAGGGCCTTAAAAAGAGCCAAAACCGTGTAAAAAGAATGTTTTTTGCGTGTGAAAAGCGTGTATCCGTGTACAGGCCGCGTCTGGCGAGTATTTAGCACGGGCTCGCCGAGTTAACTCGGCGAGTACTCGCCAAAACTCGGCGAGCCCTGTTTTGGCGAGTTTTATGGCGATTTAACCGGGTTTAGGTTTTTTTGGCGAGTTTTTCAAAATCGAAATAGTTTTCCATCTATGGTTTCAAGAAGAGGGTTATCAGACAAAGATTTACATATCAAAGCTTTGCCATTTAGCCATAGAATTCAGTTCATTGGTTATTTGGGTTGAGGAAAATTGGAGGCTCTGGAGGCTCTCCTTTTGGAAATATCTTATTGTTAGTGAGTGATGACAAGTTTTTATTTCCCTGTTATAGCACAGTTAAAGTCCTTCAGAGTGAAAGAGGGAGAGGGGTGCAACCCTTCCCCTAGAACCTTTCACAATTCCCGCCCAACACTAGCCCAACATGAGCCCAAAGAGCCATTCCAGAAAGAAAGGTGGATGTATCTGTCAGAGGATACATCCTTGCTAAGGTCTTCTTTGAAGACCCCATCTCTCTCACCTACAGATGTTGAAACTCTGACAAATGAAAATGATCCAGACAGTATTGGATTCATGTCTCCGTGTCTTCAAAGACAGTTATTTACAGGACTGATATCTAGCTAGATTGGTTCAGGCCAATGGCCCGAGTTTGCTTTCTTGAATCCTAGCCTCCCACTCACTTCAACATGTACCCTACTATTTATACTTTTCAAATTATTTATAACTTAAAAAAGAACTAATCACCAACTCAAGATTCTAAATTTAAGCCCTAATTATTCAAACCCAAATTTGATTGTATTGTATAACCACAAGAGGAGCTAAATAACTATTGACCACACACTGTAAGAGTTGTTAGTGATACATGAGTGCATCTCACAGTTGTTTCCTAGTCCAGAAAACAAAGGTATTCAGTTTGAAGATCAAAGATATGTAGGAATATAAGGCTTATAGTACATTATTAACTCACTATTTGTTATGTATTAACTAATGGATGGTTGTAACCACTTTAACCATTTTGTAACTATCTCTTGCATAATGTAATGACGGACACACAACTCACAATGTGTGCATTCTGATCATTATTTATCCGTTCACATCTTCTAAAATTGGTATTAAAGCCATTGGTGCTTGGAGGGGCTCGCAGTCGAGGAAACTCTTGGCATATAGTATGGACATCATAACAGAAGGGAGGAGGTTGTGAGAGCTAATTACAATTTGAAAACACGCGTGGAGAACCAAAGAGGTTGATGGCATCCACATCTGCATTTAGTCGCAATTTTGAAGCACCAATCGCAATTTCTTGAGTACAACATTCAAACACTTGCAAAGTGTCTAGGGCAATACGATAGAGAAGAACAACGTCACGAAGGGGCACAAAAGACTGTAAATTGTAAAAAAACACCATTTAATTTTTTCCAAAGGCATGAGTATAGTTACGAGTTCAAACTCCATTCATTCGCCTGATTTTGAGGGCATTGTAGATGCTCAAGTCAGTCCATATTTGAAGCATCGAGCCTAAATGTATTTGAATCTGCAAAAATGCCATTGTCTTCTAGGGCACGACCTAAATCTACTTGAATTTGCAAAAATTCCATTGCCTTCTAGGGCACAGTTTTTTTGGGCACAAAGGAGTTGTTAGTTATGAGTTTCAGACTTGAGATTTTAATGGCAAAATGTGAGGGAAAATGCAAGAGCACAAGGCTGTGAATTTCAAGTAATTGCGAGGGTTTCAAACTGTACAATATCTGTCTGATTGAAGGACATTGCCATGTCCGTATTATTAGGTCTTGTGAAGAGGGTAACAATGGCAAGAAAAACAACAGAGTTGGCATAGTCTTGGATTGAACGTGTGGGAGATGCAACATAGGAAGATTGGCAAGTGGTGTGTTACTTTATTTTAAGTTAGGATGAAGGAATGTCAAGATCGCATGACCTAGAGAATTTAAGTTTTTGGCTTTCCAACTTCTTATTTTGGGACACACTAAGAGACTAGAACTTCTGTGGTTAACTGACACTCGAGAGGGAAAGCTCTAAGACAACCCAATGAAGTTAATGTAGCCATTGTTTAAGATCCATTGGATGCTGAAAGTGAGTGGTTAAGAATTCATTGATGGAGAATACATATTTTAAATAAGCCCCACACTTTGAAGATATGAAGGGATTGAGTGTAGTTAAAAGCTCAATATGGATGGTTTCCTAGTTGGTTCAGGAGTTTGTGGATCTTGGGAATTATACTGTTAAAGGGTCATGAGACAACTTGATGGAGCACTGTGCATGTTGCTCAATATGGATGGTCGTCCAATAATTCCGGAGGTTCGTAATTAGGGAGTTTGGGGAGAAGGAATCCGGGAACTCGGGAATTCACCTTGGGAACTACGCCTCTATGAGGGTTACAATGCGGCTTGATGGAGGTCTACTAGGTCAAGAAACTGTTTTCGAAGAGAGCTTTTGAAAAATGGCAGCTTTTTTTGTTTCTGTTTCAATTTTCTATCATTGTTTTTGTTTCTTTCAGTAGTGTAAGCCTCAAAAGGGGATGAAGGAATGTAAAATTATAGTTTATTATTAAGTCAGTATTTGTTATGTATTAACTAATGGATGGTTGTAAGCACTTAACCATTTTGTAACTATCTCTTGCATAATATAATGACGGACACACAACTTACATTCCGATCCTTCTTCATTATTTCTTTGTTCACATCTTCTAACAATTTATATTGTGCAAACTGTCATGCTGTTTGTAGAAAGTGATCAAACTAAGGTTTCCAAACAAATGCTTTTACAAGGAGAGCTTCTACTCTTAGTTAGCAGAAGCAGTGATGCTGGTATAGGTGCAGGTGCATCAACTCTTGCAGAAATTTTGAATTAAGTGAAGCGTCAGGTGGATAATTCCCACACATATATTTTATGTGTGTGTGTGTGTGTGTATTGCAGTTATATTATATTATATATCCATACTTATTCTCTAATGAATAAAAATAATTAAACAAAAGTCGGGGCTATGGTGACCAAATGGCACCAAGCCAATTAATATATAAACCATAATAAGCCATTCAGCGAAAAGACCATTACTAACAGCAGAAATATACCCTCCAAGACATTTAAAAGATCAAGAAGCAAATGACTGGACCCACAGCAGCATTCTTAGTGCTATCATCTGCCCAAGAAGCAGAACACTCCTGTACATTGGAGCTCATCTTATATGTGAAAGTCCGCTTCTAGATGAAGACAATTACCTATATCAACAAAACAAAAGGAATGAACCTAAAACGAGGATGGGAAAACTACTTCAACAATTGGACTTTGAAGGCTTCCAAATGAGGTGTACGACTGTCCAACTTCCTTTATCCAGTAAGGTATTTAATAAAAATCTCATGTTAGGGTAACAATGATACCAAACTACAGCTGGAGACACATGCGATACTTCTTTTTGATGTAGGAGCATCCGAGTCCACAAGCAATCTTGCATCAACCAAAAAAAAAACGTAAGTCAGCATTTGTGTGGTGTTTTGCGACTTGTTGACACCATTGGGCATGTTCGAAGATGATTAGAACAAGCCAAGAAACATCGCCATAGCTCTAATGCTCCAGGTACATTAGGTGCAGGACGCGTTTTATTCATCTATTAGGGATCCAAGCTAGCCTTTTTGGACATATGTTGAAACCATTGATCTGCATTAACTGGTGGGTTCGTTCGCATGGCACTAAAGTAATTACTTAGAATGATGAAATGTCAGTTGTTGAGCATTTTCAAGATGCTTGGGAGTTTGAAGAGGTGCTTCAGATTGTGAGAGATGGTAAGACATATTTGAATTGATCAGTTGGAGGTAGCTTCCATTGGCAAGAAGCAAGAGAGAACTTGCTGAGAGGTTTTGCTAGGGAGAGTTTGGGGTCCGTTCAAAGATAAACAAAGAGTCCAAATGCATTGAGGGGTTGTGTGGTGTGGTCATCATCTTCATGTTGTAATTGAATAAAGCAAAGTATGTGTGTGTTAATCTCAGTAATCAGTCATAGTTGTAATAAGATTGAGGTTTTGGGTTCCAAGTCTAAGTGTTTTCTTTTCAGCACGTGTCCAATAATTGAGTCCTAGCTACAGGGAAAGGCTGCCATTCATTTGATCCCCTCTTGCTCGACCTGGATCATTTGGTATCAGAGCAGGTAGTGTTGTACTTTGTTGAGTGCGTGAGGCTCTAGTTGAGTGAAAGAGTCCCACATTGTTGAGAGTTGTGAGGAGTTGAAATGACACATAGAGGAGTTCCCCTTGGAAAATGAGGAAGAGCGCGAAGGTTTGCAGATTTGGAAGATATGTTGAGAAGAAAGAATTCAAGTTATATTGGATGCCTAAGTTGAGAAAAAAATTCATGAAGAATTTGTTGCTGCCACATTTGAATTCGTGAAAATTTCGCCGTTAAAAAAACAACCATAATATTCCCGGATTAACTTTGACTAAAATAAATATATTTTTAAAATTAAATGTATTAAAATAAGAAAGATAATGAAAACTATACTTTTATAATTTAAAATTTCAAACTGATACTTAAAATATATATATTGAAAAATTCTATTTGTCAGTATCTTAGAAAATATTTGTATTTACAAATAAATATTTTTATAAACATTTACCAAATAATCTTAAAATGTTAAAAAAATAAAATAAAAACTAACACCTAAAATGCAAGCACATAAATCCAAAATATTTATATTTAAGGTTTAGGTTTATTTAATGTTAAATTTTAAAAACCTAAATCCCAAACAAACATGAAAGCAAAACTTAAATAGTATAACGTTTGTAAGTTTTAAACTATATATTGATGGTGCAACATACATATTTCTATGGCAGGGCACTATTTAAAGACCAAACCAGCAAGCAAGCAACTCCAATACCCTTGGTCTTACACATTGAGCCCCAAATCAGCAACAAGATGACAGCAGGCATTTCGAGCTGAAAGGAAAACGTTATAGTCTTTAGAAATGGTCAAGGTAGCAAGCATTTTGAGCTGAAAGGAAATCATTATAGTCTGCAGAAATGGTCATCTCATTGCTTCATGATTGCTGTTAAATCAGTGCCTGAGGTCCTGACAAGATTGCAATTTGGTAGTGAATGGGATTTTGACTTTTTAAAATGCTAAAAATGATTTTGGAACAGATTTAAATGTATTTCAAAACATATTTTTATTATAGTTGCTGATTGGTTTTGGTATTCGTTCTGTACAAATGTATTGGCAAATTTTAATGATTATTTTGCCATGGTTTGGGATTTGATGATTTTCGAATTTAATGCTTTTAGTTTGGCAAATGTTGCAACCTAGTTGGGTGCCATGAAGATTGCACAACATTAGAGGAATTCTAGCAAATATGAAGAGGAAGTACCATAGGTTCAACTTGATAAGCTGGTTGATGAACCATTTGATAGATTCTTGAAGGCAATTTTTGAGATATGAAGCAAGCAAGGGTGGACACCCCTAGCTACCCAAGGAGTTTATGCCCGAGGATCTTCATTGATTGGATCAAGGAGTTGGAGAAGTATTTTGACTATGAGCGAAGGGAGGACACCAAAAGAGTTGGAATAGTAACAACCTGCTGTTTGTGAATAAACCTGATACAATCTCTGGTGAATGAGTGATGGGATATCCTTAAGAGCACGCAACCAAGGAAGACCGAGGCGTAATGCACAAGAGTTAAGAGAACTAGCGACCAAGAATGAAATGGGCGTGGTAATAGGACCAACGGTGATAGGTAGTGTGATATGACAGTAACGAGGATTAGAGTCGAATGTAAGCTCCCGAGCAAAGATCTTGAGAGATTGAAGTAATGACAAAGAACAAACATTATCTTTGTTGTGTAGATCAACCAATACACCATGTATAGGTACTTGATGAATAGAGACAGGAATAGACAATGTATCAAAAATAAATGTATCAAAAATAAACGTGTCATCTATATCAGAGTCATCGAAAGTAATGCATGGTGTAGAAGGAGGTATACGAGTAATAATACCAATCATAACATCTAAGGGATGATCATAAGAGGGTGGGTGGTGGTACCGCACGATGAGCATTATGCACTTCAGAAGTAGATGTATCATTTGTATGCTTAAGGAGTGGATCATTGAAGATTTTCAATTTATAATTGTTGTTGGTTGGCTTGGAAGATTTAGTGGGCTCATCCCATTCAATGGCATTAGAGTCAATAAGATCTTGGATAACATGGTGAAGCTTGATGCATTTGTTTGTAGAATGACCAACACATCTAGTGATAATCGCAATAGGCTTTGGCATCAAAACTCTTACTTTGAGGTTTGCTCGTGTCAACTTCAAACGGTGGAGGGAGAGACACAAGATTGCACTCAAGTGATTGTTTTAGGAAAACATTAGGAGGACATGGTAAACATGTGAATTGTCGTCGAAGCCGGGTAGAATCGTAGCTTAGTAGGTTGAGTAATAGCATTGACAATGTCTTTGGGAGGAGCCTTAACATCATTGGTCTTGCCCTTAAATGTAAATTTGCTTTGAGCTTTAGCATGAGATGGATTAGGAGTGCTAACAACATACTTGAGCTTATTCATATGTAATAAGATAGTTTCGTGCTCTTATGGTGTTCGAATGATCTAAATTTGTCAACCATGACCGATTCTTGCAAAGGAGGAAGTAGGCTTTGTGTAAAAAGATCTTGCAAGTCACTATCAACTAGGATATTATTCATCTTGGTAAGCATGGTTCGATAACGTAAGACATAATCATTGATATGTTCATCAGATCCTTGTTGTAGCTTGGACATTTATGCATAAGAAACCTTATCTCCAATGTTGATAACAAAGTGGGCTAAAAATGATTTACTAATGTAGTGAAAGAATGCACAAAATGTGTGGGGAGATCATAGAACCATTGCAATGCAAAGTCCTTAAGACTCCTAGGGAATAACTTGGTAAGCAAGATGTCATAAGAGACATAATCAATACAAGCCACATGAAATGATTTAAGATGTTCCGCGGGATCTCCTTTGCCATCATATATAGGAAGTTTATGGTTTGATTAGGGTGTAATCAAACATATAATGAAATAGAGCTACAAGGGTTATTCTGACTAATTAACTTCAAACATTAACCATTCAATCTCAAAATAATGCATTAATACTTGCAACAAATGCACACGATGCAATACAAACTCACAGATACATGGGATTGAGTGCACTTAGCTGATTATAGGTGATTTTTGGGAAAATCTAGGTGATTGGATGCTGAAACAGGAGTATTTGGACACGAGTATGCTTGAACCGAGACCGTGACTTGAGAGTCTCTGGGCAAAGGACCGTAGATTAGGGGTAGGAGGCGTCGACGACCTTGACCTCTTTTACGGTTTTGAACCCGCTTGAACTATGGTATGTGACTTTCTGGGTTTGTTACTTGTTTGATTCTCTTTGTCACTCTTTGTCGGTCACTATTGATCACAATGAGGGTCTTTGAATACTCTGTTGATCTTGCAAACCCTAACCATGGATGAAATCTTGCAAAACAAAACATTAGTTGGGTTCAGGCACCCTTGTGCACCTGACGACGTTGGCACTACTCCGAAGAGGCCTCAAATTGCATGTCGTTCTCCATCTAGCATGTGATATCTAGTTGTAGTGCAATTAGATTTGACATCCTTCCTTTGACAATGCTTGACTTGAGTTTCTCTCTTTCCAATCTACTTGAGTGGGTGACTTTGAGTGCTTGCAAATGTGGGAAGAAGTCCCTAGACCTAGTGGGAAGCTTCAAACTTGATGGTGCTGCCCTAATGAATGTGCAAAGGTATTTTTGAGTGTAGGGAGCTTTGGGTGCCTTTTGTGCTAGCTTTTGCAATAGAAGTCCATAAGAGTGCTAGGTTACAAATGAGGTGAGTTTCACTTGCTTATATATGCTTCGAAGGTGATTTAAGTTACAAAGGCCAATTGAAGAGTAAGTGACCCAAAGAATAATGTGCAACTAAAAGTTTGGGACCAAAGTGAGCAAGGTCAAAACCATACACTAGGGTTAGGACTGTATAAAACGTTCCGCCCCTACGTATGTTTTTGACCTAAGAGTGATAATCGAAATGTGAAGTTTGAAGTCGACCAACAATTTTTTTTCCTGGGTTTCATGCATTCAATTCTTAGAAATTGTCGACATATGAGTGTATAAGATCAAACCAGCGAGACGAGAGACCTAGAGATGTACCAGATGAGAATGGGTAAAGTGCACTTGTTTGAACAAGAGAGCAATGTCAAAAATATAGTGTCAAAGCATAGAATTACCAAATTTGAGTGTCTACACTAATAAGCTCTTCAACACTTGGCAATGAGAGTGATCTAGGGTAACAAATATTAACGTACCCAAATTTGTAGTTTCTTTATGGTGTGCTCCAAGGAATTAATACTTTAATGATTAGGGCTCAAAAGTCCTTAGTGTGCTTGAATAAAATATCCCCTAGATGTCCCTAATAGGTTAGGGTGCATGTGTTTATATATGTGACTTGTGTGAATGATTTCTTGCTCAACCAAACCTATACCAAGGTAACTTGTGTATTTGAAAATGTGACTATTGGAAAGTACAATGAATAGGTTTGTTGACCTCACACAAATGTCGGCCAAACTCGTCCTTGAATGATGAATTCGTTCAAACTTTGTATGAAATTTGATTAGAGGCATGAGGCAAATAGCGAGAGTTTGAAGATGTGTTCGTATTAAGGTGCATTGGTTCCAGAGATCCTAAGTTGAAGAGCAAGTCATGACCTAGTGGACTTAGAGTATGTGGATTGAGCGGGATACCTTTAGATTTAGCCAATAAGTGTATAAATGGGTTGACACTAAGATAAATGCCAAATTATTATTGCTGAACCGACTTGATGGTAGGGTGTTGAGGAGCGACAACATCTTGTAGAATCTTGTCTCGAGGATCATGGATCCTATTTTAGGACCAAATTTCAGGTACTACAATTACCTCCAATTTGTATAGGATTATGATATGTGAAATGATGCCAATGTGTAGGATCTGAAATATGTTCTCCATAACTATGTGAATACCATCACATTGTGTTCCTTCAAGTCTTGTGGTTGTGGTTTGTGTGAACTATTAGAAAGCCCACAATATGCCTCCCTTTTGAGATGTGGGATGCAACAATGGATAACTTAGCTCAACAAGAAACTGTCAGCTATTAAGAGTATGTAACTATAGCATCAAGGATGTGAACCATATATCACATGTAAACTAAACATGGTGATATAATCAATGTGCATCAGATATGTTCGTTTTCGAACTAGTATTAGATGTCATATGTGGTTAGGCATAACATAAACATATCCCATAATCCAGAGAAATAAATAACTAAAAACGTAACATCGATCAATAGAGTAGTATGAAAGTAAACACATGACTCAACACGTAATGGATCCATTGGGACCTATGACACGACATGACACCACATGACATAACAAGGCTGCCATAAAGTAGAGTTAACCGACAAAACATTGACGATTTGACCATTGTTAATAGTTACTTGTTTATGCAAAGCAAGTATGTGCTAATCAAATGTGCCATAAAGCAATGTATGTAACAAGCAATGTGTCATGAACATGAGATAGATCGAAATATGCATCAACCGATGGGCTAAGAGCAAGCAATGTTTCATGAGCATGAGGTAGATCGAAATATGTGTCAACCAATGTGCTAGGAGCAAAGTATATACCAAACAATGTATCGTGAGCATGAGATAGATTGAAATGTGCATCAACTTGAATGTGCTAAGTGCGAGAAATGTATCATGAGCATGAGATAGATCGAAATATGCAGCAACAAATGTCCTAGAGCTAGTCAATTGAGTAAGCATTGTATATTTAAACAATGCAAGTCATAAGCAATGTATGTCTAAACAATGTGAGTCACAAGCAATGTGTGCCTACATGAAATGGCTCAAGCACGATGTCTCTCAAGCAATATGTCATAATAGCTATGCTCAATCTATTGATGTTGCATTTAATGTGTCTAGGAAACAATATGGGTGGCAAACACCAAGTATAATTGAGTATAAAGCGAGATAAGTAGTGAATAATCAACGAATAGAGCAAACAATGGTATGTGAGCAAACAAACCATAGAGCACACAAGCGCATAGAGCAGCCAAAGCATAAAACATACAAAAGCATTGAAGCAAATAGAGTATAGAGCATACAAGAGCGTAGAAGCAAACCTGATCATAGAGCATATAAGAGCATGGAGGAGCTGGAGCATTAAGCATACACAAGCATAGAGTATACGGGGAGCATAGAGTATACAAGAGCATAGAGCATACATGTGCATGGAGGCAAACAAGAAACGAAGCATATAAGTGCCTAGAAGCAAACATGAGCATAGAAGCATACATGTGCATGGAAACAAACAAAGTGCATAAACGCATACATGTGCATGGAAGCGAACAAGAGCATAAAAGCTAAGTTGTCGGGAAACGAGTATGGGTTCGGAAGCGGAAACACCGATTTCTAAAAATCCTTGGGTGCGAATATATATATATATATATATATATAGTACTCATTTTCAAAATTCTAGTCCATAAGAGATAAAGCACTCAAAATATTTATATCGAAGAAATGTGTCAACTAATGGGCTAAGAGCAAGCAATGTTTCATGAGCATGAGGTAGATCGAAATATGCGTCAACCAATATTCAATGTATCATGAGCATGAAAGTGGAATATACAATGGGCAAACAATGTATCATGAGCATGAGATAGATTGGAATGTGTGTCAACCAATGGGCTAAGTGTGAGAAATGTATCACGAGCATGAGATAGATCAAAATATGCATCAACCAATGTCCTAGGAGCTAGTCTATGTAGTAAGCAATGAATATTTAAACAATGCGAGTCATAAACAATGTGAGTCGCAATGTGTGCCTACATGAAATGGCTCAAGCACGATGTCTCTCGAAAGAATATGTCATGGTAGCTATGTTTCAATCTATTGATGTTGCATTTAATGTGTCCAGGAAACAATATGGGTGGCAAGCACCACGTGTAATTGAGTATAAAGCAAACAAGTGGTGAACAATCAACGAATAGAGCAAACAATGGTGTGTGAGCAAACAAACCATAGAGCATACAAGTGTATAGAGCAGTAAAGCATAAAACATACACAAGCATAGAAGCAAATAGAGTATAGAGAATACAAAAGCGTAGAAGCAAACATGAGCATAGAGCATACAAGAGTATGGAGGAGACTGCAGCATTGAGCATATATAAGCATAGAGCATAAAGTATACAAGAGCATAGAGCATACATGTGCATAGAGGCAAACAAGAACATGGAAGCATATAAGTGCATGGAAGCAAACATGAGCATAGAAACATACATGTGCATGGAAACAAACAAAGATCATATAAGCAAATAGGAGCATATAAGCATATAGGTGCATGGAAGCAAACAAGAGCATAGAAGCTAAGTTGCCGGGAAATGGGTACGGGTACGAGTTCGAAACGTGGAAACACCGATTTTAAAAAAACCTTGGGTGCGAAACTTTACGGAAATGTTTGTATATATATATATATTAATATGCATACTACTCATTTTCAAAATTTTAGTCCATAAGAGATAAATCACTCAAAATATTTATACTGAAGAAATGCAGTCGAGGCCTGATTGCCTTCAAATACATTGGATTCAATTTAGGCTTCCATCTGGAATTTCTATCCATTTGTCTGTTGTGTAGTATTTTCATTTGGATCTTATGAGATGCTTCCTTAATAGTTCATTAACTAGTGGGTGGTGGGTGATGGGAAGTACCGATATTTAGAGCAAGGAATCTTCATTAGAGGAGACTGGCATTTAAGGGCAATGTCATCATACATTATTTGGAGGTTTCTTTTGTTGGAAAGAGAGCAAGCATGCAAATAGTAGGTAAGGACACAAACACACTATTTGCTGGATTCATTGTGGCTTAATTTATTTGCGAATGTGAAAAGACACAAACACCCATTTGCTGGATTCATTGCGGCTCAATTTATTTATAGCATTAGAGTTTTTTAGGTATGTGATATCTGACAATAAAAACTAAATGCAAAACTTAAGACAACAACATTGCCCTTAGCTCAACTATTGCATTGGAAAGATACAAATTCATCTTTGGAAGCATATACCCTTGTTTCTTGGCTTTTTAAATTTCATATTGCCCACAATTATTACTTAGAAATGCCTGGGTATGGCACAAATGTACCCACTCTGTGTAGGTGTTTTGGAGCCATTTTGGCACCGTTTTCGTACTTGTACCTATTTTTGATACGTACTATGCGGGGGAAGGTGTTTCCATGCTTCCCAACATAAAAGCATAGAAGTGCATGGAAGCAATCAAGAGCATATGAGCATACACGTGCAAGGAAGTGAACAAGTGCATGGAAACAAACACGAGCATAGAAGCATACATGTGCACGGAAGCAAACAAAGAGCGTAGAAGCATACAAGTGCATGGAAGCTAACAAGAGCATAAAAGCATACATGTGCATGGAAGCAAACAAGAGAATAGAAGCATAAAAGATGAGTGATGTATGAAGCGATGTGAAATAATAAAAAATATGAGCCCGAGGCCAATAGTAGTCAAACAAGTATAGGAGTATGCAGTAAGTGAATAATAGAGTAAATAATCAATAATTAGTGGGCATAGAGCATGTCAAATCATCATTTAGAGATAAACAATGTGATCATTGGATGAGGCACACTATAGCACGTGTCGTAAGATACAAGGCGGTGCAAGATAGGTTAGAGTAGTGTTGTATCTCCAATATACTACTTTTTGAGGATATGATATATAAGCTCAACAAGTAGGATGCCCCGGTATAGGTTTGTCCTCAATATGGTGGGTATCCCCGGGGTATAGGGTTGTAGTAAGCTGCACAATGAAAATGATATGATATATTTTAGGTTCAATATGTAAGATGCCCTCGTGTAAGCATGCCCCCAATGTGGTAGGTTGTCTCTAGGGTAGAAGGCTTAGCAAGCCATGAAGTATAGGTATGATGTCCATGGATTAAGGTATCTGCAACCGTCTTATTTGTACTATGAGGATCAAGTGTGCAAAGATATGAGGTATGTAGAGTGCTAAATCTGAACTTCCGCAATGGTCAAGTCTATGCAATGATTGAACGAGTCATATGCATGTCTTGGTTTTGTATTTTTGTCATATTATATTGTTTGTGTTTTTTTCATATTATATTGTTTTTGTGGTTTTGTCATAAGTGAATGAAAATTGTGAAGTGGAATTTGTACTAATGGCTTTAGGGTGCACGGTGTAATAATAGAAGAGATGAGGTGGGTTTCGGGTAATAGGTGATTCCCCAACAATCACATCGAACCTTTGAAATGTGCTGCATTGTTTGGTGATGCCCTAGTCATGGATTGGGGGAAAATATGTCAAATGATAAAAAAATTGTGCTAATAGAAAATGTTGGTGGCGAGATGGAAGAAGGATGTACGTGCAAGAGACTACATACAAGTGTCGTGTGTGTCATATCAATATACTATCAAGTGGGTGATCACATGGAGGACTTGTATCGATAGATGTGGCTTGATCATTTGTAATGATCATTGGAGGGTCTTTGTCTAACGAATCCTTCTAGCTTCAGTATTGTGTACTATCCATCAAGGTGCATCTTGTTTATGAGCATTTGGGAGGCCTATATGAGACATTGTGCGGGGTAGTTTTACTGCTATCCCTATGCGCTCTACCATGCCATAACAAGTGGGTATTATAAGGGTGTAGACATGACAATAGTGAGTGCATGACGATGTCTTATACCAAAGCTGATCTTAACTCTGATATAGCCTTCATAATTGATGTACGCCATAAGAACAAGGTTGACTTAGTACTTTATAAAGGTCAACACTACACTTGTAATTTTCGTTGTGTTAGAGTCTTTTGCCAATGCATGTCAATAGAGGTAGTAGTGAACATATGTTCCTTGGGAAGGAGGGGTGGTGGTGGCTCAGCGACATTGATCTTTGTGCCTGTGAATTGGTCTTCGTTTGTGTGTTGGAGAATTTTGGCTTGTAATGTAGTGTAGGGTTTGTATCATGCCCTTTAATTCGATGGAATTTGCAAAGGGTCCATAAGTTGCAGTCAAACAGGCCTTAGAGCGATGTCAGATGGGAGGAAGTTCTATGAGCTCCCTCTTAGCTAACATAGGTAACAATTCATGTGGTTGTATCGGATCTTGATTTGTTTTGCTGCTTTGTGTGTGAGGAGACCATCATTGTATAATGTGGGAGTGTGAAAGATGACAGGTGAAGTATCACTTGTGTTAGTGTCAATATGTTTCCTAGGATTTTGTGTGGATGTATCTTTACCCATTTTACAGCTTTTGAATCCATGGGAGTGTCATAATTTTTCAAGAGGGATTCTATCCTTGGAATTATCATGTGTGAGCATATGTGCCCGTGTCTCAAGATTAGAGATGTCATGTACTGCCCCTACCTTATGACCAAGAGCATAGGATTGAAGCATGGATTCCTTACGCTTGATGACTTTGGTACATTGTTGCTCGAATGATGAAAAATTGAAAACAAAGAATTAATATAAGAGATGGGGATGTAGATGTCGGTCAAAGAAGTATCACTTTTCCATATTGGCTGGTTGGTAGGGTAGGTCTACTAATGTTTCCTTAAATCGAACGATGTAGTCAAAAACTCTTGGTTGGTCCTTGTACATCTAAAAGAGGCTTGAAGTCGTAAGTGTTGCCTTTAGGAAAGCAAGTGAAGGATGCTTGTTTTAATTGTTTGTATGAAGTAATGGATGCACGAGGTTAAGAAAAGAACCATTCACCAGCTGGCTTGATTAATGTTCTTGGGAAATTGTTAAAACAACTTTGGTATCAGTATACTCTTCTAGGGGTTCTTCAAATTTTGATATGCGGAACCCATGATCAGATTCGGGAGGAATAGAAATAAGGCAATGCGGCGGTAGCTCTTAGGATAAGGAGTGTAAATATGCTATTATCAAGGCGGTGATTACAGATGCGATAATTCCATTGTTTATGGATTGATATGAGTGTGTTTTCCGGGTTATCTAGGCAATAGTCTACCCATTGAAACATTTTATTTTTAGAGTGTTGCTCTTGTCCAAAAAAATCATCTATTGGACTCATCATCTCATATGTGTTTGTGGCACATGGATATTTAGAATGCTTCTCAATAGTATCTCCTAATTTAGTTGCATGTTAGGGTAGGATTGGGCGTTGAAAATGACCTAGAAGTAGATTAGGGTTTTCAGCAAAAACCCAAAGAAAAGCTATGGTAATAACACTCGTTTTTGGAAATCTGGGAAGTGGCTGCATTCGTTGTAGGGATTAAAGTAATAGGTCGTGGGGCGGAGGCAAAAAGTAACTGAAGAACATCTCTAAATCAGAAGTTGATTGCATATTTGGATTCCTCTCAAAAAATTGTGCACTTTCTAAAAAACAACATTGGATATGGAATCCAAATGCAAAATTAGTCATGGCCTCCACAAGCTGTAGGACATCTCAGAATTATTCTCTGCTGCCAGGTCACAGTTTGTAAGAAAAACCCATGGCCTTCCTTTGTTTAAACCATGCGTCGTCATAAAAAGGCGAAGCACTGCGGCTTTCAGCTACAAAAAGAAATTGTCCACATTTCAAAAAATTTAGTTGGGAAGTGTTCTGAAGGTGTTTGAGAGTTTGAAGAGGCACTCCAAAATGTTAGGGGTTGTCATAAAGCTTCAGATTCTTATAGTGGGAGTAGTTTTGGTAAAGCTAGAATGCACTTGCAAGAGACCACTTAGAAAGTTAGAGCAGGAGTTGGAAGTTGGTTTGAGTTAGAGTAGGGGTTGGAAGTTGTTTAAGTTAGTAACCGAGAGAAAATGTATCAAGACAACGAGGGACCATATGAGGGATTAGATGTTTTCATGCTTCAATAAGCCTGTAAAGGCAAGTGAGTGTGATAGTGCGTGTGTTTGTAATCAAATCTCTGTAACATGTTAAATTCAATAAAGAGTGTGTTTGAATTTCTGTCTGAGTGGTGTGCTTGGGTGTGGCCGCATTTGAGAGTAAGTCCCAGCTGTGGGAGCAAGGTTGCCATTAATTTGGTCCCTTCAACCTTGTCTGCATCAAAAGGTCCAACTGTAAGGTTGCAATGCCTGATCAAAGAGTAGAAATATCAAATAGTAAAAGCATAGTATCAAAACTCGTGATAAATGATAATCGCGATTTATCGTTTACCATGAGCAAAACGATTAAACTTTCAAAAAATTGCGATTTTTTTAATGCCGATAAATTGCATTTTTTCCGGCGATAAATGCCCTGATAAATCGTGGAAACTCGCCTAAAAATCGTGGAAAATCGTTTGGGTAAGGGTTTAAATGCAAAAGCGACCAAAATCGCGCGGGTTAGGTATAACGACCAAAGCGAAAAAATCGTGCCCCTTTGGAAGCATTTCGTGGCTTTTTTCCATTCTGAAATAGACCAGGCTTACTCATAGTATCATTGCCAACTTGTTTAGTTTCCATTATCATTGGAAATAAAGTCGACCAAGGGCTCGCGAATGGGGAAAACGAGGTCGCAGGGATTCCACAGACCTCCAATTGCCAAGAGAAAAGCAAGAACCTGGGAGCCTGAATCGAATAAATAGCAACGATTTTCCAAATCCCAACCCTCTCGAATCAAAAATCTGTGCCCTCTCCAATCGTAAATGTTTATTCACAGTCATTTGCAAATCTGTGCTCTTTTAACTTGTAACTTGTATTTATTTTTTTAATGTATAACTAGAATTTAATTGTAACTTGTAATATTAACTTACAATGAATTTTCTAATATTAACTCTATGTATTTAATTGTAAGTTGTAATATTAATTTAGTTGTATAGTATTTAATAGATTAATATTGTAACTTGTAATATTAATTTAGTTGTAAGTATTTAATATTAAGTGACTCTATTAAATATTTAGTTGTTAAATTCTGACTTGTAATAGTGACTCTATGTATTTAATTGTAACTTGTAAGTATTTTTATAGATAAATTTTTTTATAGAGTCACTTCTCGTATCATTTAACAATATTTTTACATTTAATTTAAGTTTCTTTTATGAATTTAAATGTTTTTAAAAGTAGCGATAAAGTTGCCGATTAATGCCGATAAATTGCCAATTCCCGATTTCTGAGTCAAAATTTGGCCTGCCGATTAATTGCCAATAATGATTTTTTGAACTATGAGTAAAATCATAGGATTGGGGAACACCACCAATTTGAGAAGAACTAGAAGAAGAGCCAAGCATCACTTGGTGCCTACGCCCTTCCACCGGAGTGTGATGACCATCCCATGCATGACCTTCAATTACAACATCTTGTACGTCCTTTCTACTAAAAGCAGCATTAGCAGCAGAGTTTCTCTGAGCAGAGTTACTATTTCCACAATCTGAACCATCTGGTCTTGTGGTCCTGCCTGCATGAATGGTTGGCTCAGCTGAACTAGGTTTCCTCTCCTGAAATCACAACCATTCTGCCCCACCGCATTGATACCCTAAGAAATAGCCTTCACAATATACATATTGTTTGTGGTTTAGGATGCATCAGGGAGTTGGTTCCAGCCATCTGGTCTAATAGCTTGGATTAAAGGCTCATTTTTATTCTCGTCCAGTATCTCCTTGTCCTGATCTGCTCCAATAGCCTCATTATTCACATCTTGAGCTATTCTGAGGGAGTTTGAAGGAATTTCTGGTGTAGCTATTATTTAGGAACTTCCTCAGCTCATTCTCTAGGTCTCTGACTTGTACATTAACCTGCATAACAACAGCCACGCTGCAACTTCACTTCCGAATTCACTAGGATTTCTTCTCCTTTTGGAATACGGTGATTTCTTTTCTTCCATAAAAGCCAAAGACCTTATGTGTGCATAATAAGCCATAACTCAATAAAGAATTGGTTAGGCTTAACAAGTGTAATCACTCCAGTCTAAATACCATCCCTTGAAATTACTTTTTGAGCACAAATAGACCAACCATGAAGCTCTGTTTTGCGAGAATACTTAGCAAATCTCCTATCAGAAAACACATGCTGGATAGTCTCATTCCATACAAATAATCATTTAAAATTAAAGCACAAAAGTTTTCCCCAAACCACAAACCGAGCAATTATCAACATTCATTCCTCTGAATTACTTAACCGTTTGATTCATTGATATAATGTAGAACCTTTCATTGCATAGTTTAACTTGAGTGCTTTACTCCTTAGAGATTATAACATGGCACCATTTCTTACATTTCCTTTGAAGCTGCATCATGCATGGAGTAACTTAGCTTTTGTTTCATTGACGATGTGCAGATTTGTTGACCGTGAGAATGAATTGAGACAAGCAAAACCAGCTGTTTCACCAACTAAAGGGCTTTCCATGGATCCTTGGACAAAGTCTCGTCTTAGTCAACAATGGGCTCCTGAAAAGTAAGAAACTGTTCCATGCTTGCTTGTAAAAGGCTTCCATGAATTTATATGGCAATCAAATTTTTTTGAAATTGGAGGGTTTTCGAGGGGCAAATTCATCATTTTGATAAAATCCTTTTACTAGGAGTTTATGGAGCCATCTTCTCTACAGATTCCATCTATCTGTTCATATATATTTTTCTTATCTTACCATTGCACAGTACACTGCTAAAATGCTGTACACATTTCTGTCCTCTATGTCTCTCTGAATTTTGTGAAAAGCATGGTTCTATGGGGACAAAATAAGCACGCGAGACAGTTTAGTTTGAAAGCTTGTACATTTTGAATTGTGTTGTTCAAGCTGGTGCTACTGTGTGTCTGTAGCATTTATTTATTTGGATTCTCATCATTAAAAAGACATCAGGTGAGGCAGGAAATCACAAGATAACAGATGCATGGTTTCCTGGAGAATGCTAGATTTAATGAGTCATCATGTAAGGTTTCAGGCAGGGCCCCTATCCGCAAGCATTGATGGACTAATCTTGAAAACTTTTATTCCAAACAGGAGCTCTCAAATAGAGCCAATTAATGAAAAATGTGACCATAAAATTTGCTGCCCACTCATCCATTCAATCAACTTAAAAAAATGTGGTGGTGAAAGGAATTTTAAGTGTCTAATATATTCCATTTGACTATTTAAAAGAAAACATCAGGGATCAGTTCGCAATTGAAAATGAAAAGCTGCTATGTTTCTGTGAAATAAAAAAATGTTCTTTGAGAAATTTTTAAATAAATTAGAAAATATTTCAACTTTTTCCAAACCTCACCAAGATTTCTGAAGTTAAACAAGGTTCCTAATATTTTATCCCGTGGCATGTTGTTTTAAGCTAAAGATATAGCCAAACTTTAGTGAACTGGTAATATTATCAGCCACGCATTGTCCAGTTCATGCCATAAATAATGTGTCTTCTTTGTTTTAGCTCATGCATGTATAATTTGAAATTGTTTTGTTTTTTCTCTTTTATTAAAACGTACTTAGGGTTAACTGACCTGTACTAGGTTTTTCTTTTCCAAATAGTATTTTATATGTATTGACATTAACTTATTTATGTAGGCCAACATTATTGTATGATGTAAATTTTGCACGTTTAATTTTCAATTAAATCTTAATTATATATATTTGGGACTTTTACTTGTGTATTTTAAGTTAATTCAAGATGACTACCATGAATAGTCATTAATGTAATGACAGTTTTCATGTATTTTTGGTAATAATCACAAGGAAAGGGGACCCACTTAGCTCACAAACATCATAAGCATTTGTTAATAGGGATCAAATCCCTCTCATAATATGGATACGTCTATTACACCTAAATGCAACACAATTAAACTAATAGTAATGTGTAATTGGTATTTTCCTTTTTTGGTAGTAGGGCATATACATAGGGTTTAGAGGATTATCTATTTTAGATTGTAATTCAATGACACTTGTCTGAATCTAAAATTGGAAATGTGTGCCCATTATTAGGAACCTCGCTTAGAAATACAAATATGACCATAGTAGTTTTCCATAGATGTTGGGATGTTTTTTGTAGATGTTAAAATTGTATGCTTGCTTTTGGTAGATAATGAACAAATCTTGAAACAAATTGATAATTGTGTTTGCATGATCTAGATTTGCATGTTGTGACATGTATACTTGCAAAACAAACTTTCTTGTTCTTGCCCTTCAAATTGCATAAATGAAAATCACTTTAGGTATATAAGAAAATCTATGTGTGCGCCAAAGGTGCTTCATGGAAATATTTGCTTTAGATAAAATAAATGCTTTAATGATTTTTTGATCCTTTTATAATACCATCGTGTTCAATATAATGCTAACATATTTGGTCTATCTCTTGAAATCCTTTGGTGCCAAATGAACTATGATGTTCGTGTATTTATAGACAATTATTCAAATGAGGATCTTATTGACGTGCTAACTAATATTTAACACCACAAAAAGGCAAGACAAAAATGTCAAATACACTCTAAACAAATGAAGTCCAAAAAGTGGACCTAGTAGCATTTCTATGTTTTTGACAATGGTAAGATACATTGGTACATTTTTGACATTGAACTCGAGACAAGCAAGAGGAAGCATTGAGGTGGTTGTTTGAAAATTGGGAAAGTTGAAAACAAACAAATGTGCCAATAAATATTAAAGCCTAATTTGGACCTATAATTAACAAAAAGACAATTATCCTAAAATCACGTTGATTATTAATTAACAATGCATTGGGGTCATTTTTTTACCCCATTTTGAAGTGTGTGCTAATATATATTTCAAAGTAAAAAAAGGATCGCTAGAAGACTATGATCTTCATACTTGGACATTGGAAATAGAAGTCAATGCACATGAGAATTTACAAAAATCATTCATTTTTTATGTGTTGGTTAACACCAAATAATAATAATTTATGAGAGAAGTGTTGAAATCGGATTACACCATTTTGTTGAGAGGGATGCAAATACTGGGCGGAGTTGAATGCCTCCAAATTAGTGTAAAGCCCTATTAAACATTTTAAGTAACATATTGAATAAAAAGTAGATATTTTTGAGAGCCATTTAAAAAAACATAATGATTACTCGAGTTTAATCTTAAATCAAGTTGAATGATATCTTGAGTTTATCTTTAATAGGAGTAAATAAAGATGAATGACGTCCTCAATTTATTTTTAATACATGTAAATAAAGAAGAATGATGGTAGAAGTATATCATCAATATGATTAAATAAAGCTGAATAAAATACAAAATACATCCTCAATCAAAATAAATAAAATGTAGAGTACAATCTCAAGTGAAATCTTGAATGATATCTCATATGTAAAGTTTTGGTCCAATGATTTACATGCTTTAGAAGCATGTTTCTATATATGGGGGATATGCCCCAAATTCTACAATTTGAGATAAATTTGTGAAGCTTATGACCCAAAAGAAATAAGTTTAGAAGTATCATGTATAATATTGAATGTAAAAAATATTAATATGTCCAACATTAAAAGGTGTTTGTTTGCAAGTTGTTTTAATAAAATCACAATTTAATTAAATCTTGAAATAAGAATTGAGACTAATAATGGGGCGGTTCTAATATAATTTGAATTATGTTACTCTTAAGATTAGAATATCATCAATCATCCTAAAGATAAAAAAGCATTGATAACGGCATGGTAATAACATCACCAATATGCGCTTGTAAATGATTTATAATGTTTCGATGTTGGATAGAAACCGAAAAGATAGTCATCAAACGAGGAAAATTGTATTTCGAAAATGGCCCATAGGTTTGACTTTGAACCGGTATAAAGCATGTAGTTGTGGGTTTTACCCCATATCCGGAAGAGCATAAGCTCAATAATAATTCAATCAAGATGATATTTAATAATGTGTTACATATATATAGCAAAGGATCTTTAACTCCTATAACAACTCCACCAACCTTTCACCCTAAATTCAAAGGGGTCATTTTTAACCACCTTCATTCTTGCCTTCCTATTTTCTCTCGCAAATATTTACGAAAGTTGTATTAACAACTTAGTTATAATATACTAAGATATAAACACACACACACACACACCCACACACACACACACACACACACCCACACAAGGCATAGCGCACACACACACACACACACACACACACACGCACACGAACACCCACACACGCACACGCACGCACGCGCACACACACACACAGAGAGGCACATGCACACACACACACACGCACACACGCACACACAAATTAACTTACATAATAATGTGTACATTTAACATTAGTGTGCACATGGGGAGAGAATCACAACTAGAATTGATAGTGTGCTACACACACGCAATACACACACACACACAAAAATTAACCTACATAATAATGTGTACATTAATAATTTCTAACATTCCTCTAGTTAGTGTGCACATGGGGAGAGAATCACATCTAGAATTGATAGTGTGTTATTTTCAAATCGATGTTCAAGGAACCGGTTTACATTTTCCCCCTTAATTGTAAAATCACTTGGATGTCAATATCCACCGATAATGTTTCCAATAATAATGCCCCCAAAAAATACTTACCTTCTTTACAATAATGTTTCGAAAAAAACATTTTCTACTAATTCCTCCCTTTTTCTTAGAATTAAAAATAACCTCTTTTTTTTTGGGAAAAAACATTCCCTCCCACCAAAAGCCATAACAAAAAAAAAAATCTTTAAACAAAATTATAATCACGACAAAGGTTTATCTCCAAATTACAACAATCTTACGCAAACACCGACAAAATGTGACATGGCGTATCAACGACACATCCAACGGCCTTTATTTTTGATACATCCAAGAGACAGTTTAATTTGTGACATGTCCTTGCAACGTAAATAAACCTCCCCCACATGCACAACTTGAGCGGTGATGTTTCAATTTAAATGTTTTCGAGACCTTTTCGATACAAATTTAACGAATGAAGATAGATGCAAATCAACCAAATACAACGAGAGGAGCATTGAGAATTATTTGCGCCCGATAAAGGATCGACAATGCATCTTAGGGTTCGACTCACCAAAGAAGTGCTTCCTTCATGATTACGCGAATAATTACGCCGAAGGCGTTCTTGTAGTGGAGTGCGACCAATTTATCGACAAAATAAATCACGGATGACCTTCCCAAGGTCGTTGAAATCAAACGGAAGATACAATCTCACGCTAAAAAGCAGGATTGTAAAGCTGGGAGTGATGAAATTCGCCTTCCGTTCCACCTACTGTTCCACCTACAAGAGGAACTTCAGCCCAATACATGCACCACACTGTTCCACCTACGACACGCATTGTACCGCTTTAAATCGAAGCTTGTATGTAAATGTATTTCGCGCTCTACTCAAAACCTTCTGCAGACCAGAGACCTCTGTTCACCATTTTTTTAACACCAAAACGATCCGTATACATCGAAAACGCAGTGTATTCCCAGCCTCTCCGTCTCAACGCTGATAAATTAAAGTCACTCCATTAGACCTACAAATGCTATTCGCCCACTATATTGAAAGGTCTCCTCTACAAAACCCATCCCAACAATTTCTCCTCTCAAGTAGACCGTCTTACCGAAAGTCTCAACTTTGGTACAATTTCTTCCGATGGAGCCATTTACATCGACTGCAATGATTCCGGCGTAGAATTCATTGAAGCCGGAGCAGAACACCTCAGCATTGCAGATCTGGCCACGCCAGACGTTACGCCAGCCGTGGAAGAACTATTTGTGCTCCACGGTGCCGTTACCTTAGACAACCATCGCCTTTCGTTGCTTGTTGTGCAGGTAGGAAGTCCTCAAATTTGAAGCCTTATATGTTTTAAAATTTACCAATTTAACGGAGAAAGTGAAGAGTTCTGCAAATTTGATGACGGAAGGTAACTAAACTGAAAGACGGGATATCGATGCATTGCGGGGTGAACCACGCAGCAATAACGGGCTTATTCGGCATTTGTTTAATTCTTGGTTGCACCTTTGTAGAACAAACGGATTTTTTTCCGTTAGTCCCATCCATGACCGTTCTCTTATAAACCCAGGTGGCTCCGCTATTAGGCTAACCCGGACGGTCACATCCCACGCTTTTCCCTGCCTCTGCTGCAGGTAAAAATGATCCTTTTCAACGCCCACATGGTTAGGTGCTTAAAGTATCGGGCCAACTGCGATTCAGCCACTACGATCTCCTCATTCTAGGCGCTGTGCGGTCACACGTGCCGGATGAGCCCACGATATTCCGGCTGTCCATCAACTGCCGCTCTCGCTTTCTTCCTCCGCTGCCCACTTGGTATTTCGGCAACGCTATTCAGAGCATATTCTCTACCACTACTACCCGGGAGGTTAACGATTCTCCTCTCTCCTTCCCGACCGTTTTGTTGAACGGTATAATTACGGGTCACAAGGATGCGGTTATCAGACAAAGCATTGATATATGAGAATGATTTTTGGCGGTTAGGAGTGGGACGACAAATCGTTTCGAGAAATGTGGAATTGGAGATTTTTTTGCCTCCACAGGGGATGGATGCTTTGGAAACGGATACACAATTCTTTCTCCGTCCTAGTCCATTCCCCTCGTAGCAAGAAAAAGAGTAAGGGAGACCGAGACTGAAAAGAGAGAGAGAACATTTTGGTTGCAGTTGTCATAAAATTAATATAATATTTAAGCTTATATCATTATTTACAGAAAAGGTTTTTATAAAGTCAAATGTTTACTCAATTACATGCATAATGATTCAATTATATTTAAATGTTTACTCAACATGTTAGGTATATAATTCAACTATGTTTAAATGTTTGCTCAATATGCTAGGTATATGATGTAACTATAAATTTTTATTTCACTAATATTTCTCGATTACAATTTTTTGGTTTTACCTTTTTTCCAACTAATTTTAAATAATGCAAACTTTTAACATCCAACAATTTTTATTGTTTGTTAGAGAGGTGTTGCGCTCTTTTGATTGGATGGAGAATACCTTCATTTTTACGCCGAAGGCGTTCTTGTAGTGGAGTGCGACGATTTATTCTGACAAAATTCAGAAATCGTACGGATGACCTTCCTCCTCGCAGTGTCGTTGAAATCCAACGGCGGATACACCCTCACAATCTCACCGCTAATCTTGCCAGTTTCGCGGGATTGTCAACACATTGTCTGTTTTAGCCCGCACGCAAAACGCGTATTTTTTGTTTCCTGACACAAACAAAATCGATTTTTTCTCCCCCTGCGAGACATGGCGCCGTCTGGGTAGATTTCTTGTTGCAGAGAATGAACGATACTGAGCGGGATTTGTGAAGATATCAATGGCCGAGTGCAGTGCAGAAAAAAAATAGTTGAAAAGATGTTGCAGTAAGTACCTACACAGTAGCAATGTGTATTGGGATCGCTATGATGAGTGGAGTGCATATGGAGCAGGAGCTCCCGTAGTTTTGAACAATGGGGAAACTGTGGTTCAGTATTATGTAGAAACTTAGGTTAGACTTAAAACTTTAAGGTTCAGTCATCTTCTTTACCTAATCAAAGGCATATAAGCTTTTGAATGTATAACTGTTGTTTTTTGGGGAAAATTTGTAGTGGGGATAAATCGGTTGTGGTTTGGGTTCTCAGGAATGTGAGAGATGAGAGCGATGGGGACTTTGAGCAGTGACTTAATACGGTGATAGCGAAAGTGGGAATTTCAGTGAAAGATCCTGAAGTTTTAGAAGTGAATCTTGCAATTCCAGTGAAAGATTAGGATTGTGGGATGTCGCCACTGAAGATTCTTCTGCCCTTGGTCATGATAATGTGTCGAATCTTTGTGACCGACTTGGTTACCTGTGCCTTGAATATTTTGAGCGAGTTGTGCCCAATGCAAGAGTCCCTCTAATGGAGAAGATACTGCCATTGCTAATACTCTGTTTCTTGGTAAACCAATTTTTCATATTGGATTTTCAATGTTGGGTCTATCAAAAATAACAATCAAATACCCTGAGATGTGATTGTTCAGTGTTCTGACTAATTATAAAATAAAATTTCCAAGTGTGAAAAGTTTTAACAAAAGATAAGATTTGGCAAGGTGCTTCTATTAGCTTCTTTTTTCAACTGCCCATTCTTCTTCAGTTCTTTTAAGTATCAATATGTTTGAAATGACTCACATTTTTTATCTCTTTTCTGCACAGTTTAATCAGCTGGCTACGGAATTTCAGAATTAATGTCTTTTAAAAGCATTGATCTTTCTCCGGCAAGCTGGATGTCAGTTGCATGGTAAATACACTATTGTTGAAATGATTTTGTGATTAAGTACACATATGGTTTAATGATACAAGCTGAAGCATAATTTTGAGTGAATATTACTGTATATGATTGTTGCTAGAAATATTATAATTTGTCTGTGTGGCCTTTGATTCTAGGTATCCTATTTATCACATCCCAACAGGGCGTACTCTTTGTGATCTATAAGCCTGCTTTTTAACGTATCATACCTTGTCTATCTCCTTCCAAGGTTTGTATGTCATGATTTAAAACAATTTTATAGCGATTGAATTTTCTTCTGATACTGCTCAGATAAATCATATGGTAGAAACAAGTTAAGTTGTTTACTTGGCTTTCAACTGCCTTGCAGAGAATGAGATTGGAGAAGACAATGTTAGGACAGAATCGGGAAAAATCTAAAGAGTGCATTTCTCTTCCATCATTTGGACTTTCTACTTACAAATTGCAAGGACTTCTGCTGGCTGTGTTGATCAACAGCAAATTATCTCGCTACTGAGCTCTGCTGATTCTTGGTTGAAACAGCTAAGGGTACGCCATCCAGATTTTGAGTTTTTAACCTCTCACAACTTGTGATTACAAGCCAAACTGGTTTTGATTTTGCTGATAAACTGAGGTTTTGGATCCCTGTGCTGGTTTTGGGCGGAATCATATGAAAATTAAACAGTGAATAGAAGATTCACTTTTGGGGGGTGCAGAGAAGAGAAACGAACTTGTAGGATATAGAGATTTTGATTTCTTGAAAAATGTCTGCATCTTCGTGAAAAAGAGGAGGTAACTATTGCGATTAGAGTTTGATGTGGTTTTGTAGATCTTATGACAATGGGAACGAGCTGTAAAAAGATTTTATAAATTGGGTTGCTTTGGGTTCTCTGTAGTTTTAGGATCTCTGCATCGATTCTAACAGTACTCTGCACATTGATCAACTTTATTCTAATGGAAGAAAAAAATTCTCCTCATTAGCCTTCGTAATTACAATATATTTGTCATGTTATGTGTTCTTTCATGTTAAGCACTTATGAACTTGTGTTTTTTAAATTGCTGGTGAAACACAAATACATTATTCAGTTATTCCCACATTGGTAAGAACTGTGAGACAAGGAAGACTTTAACAGTATAACATTATCCAAAAGCTTTGCCAAAAGGAGATGCTAGAGAGTGAGAAGCCCAAAGGAGTGACTTACATTCACCATTTCTCAGGACTATTTACGTGTTATGATTGGAGAGTGACTACTTATGTAGGTTATCTTGAGATGACTTACAACACAAACAAGTAAAATCCTATGAAATTTAATAATATAGATAACTCAGAATGTACTTTGACTTTAGGTACATATGTAAATTCTCTTCATTGGGGTTAGGTTAAAAATAAATGGGGAAAAATATTTGAGTAGTGACTATTCATGGAGGTTATCTTGAGACCACACTGGAAAAATGTCATTTGGATAGTGACTACTCATAGAGCTTATCTTGAGATGACATACATTGGGAAAAATGTCATTTGGATAGTGGCTACTCACTAGGGACCAATGTTGTTTGGATAGTGTCTATTCATGAAGGTTATCTTGAGATAACACATATGGGAGAAAATGGTATTTTTGTAATGACTACTGATAGAGGTTATATTGAAATGCCGTCAGTTTGGAAGGAGACAACTCCTTGTGGAAAACGTTTATGGCAGCGTACAAAAGACGTGAGTTCCCTCTCGAGATAGTCACATAGTTTAAGCGTATGCAACAAACAAGTCTCCAACCCAATCAGTTTACATTTGCCAGCGCACTCTTGCTCTGTGTCAAAATATGAGCTAGGTTTATAGATTTATTTGTGTGTGTAGGTCTCATTTAGCCCTTAATAAATGAGAGCCCAGTTTAGCATGGTCGCCCTTAACGACATACACTTCACAGGATTTTTTTCCCAAAAAATGTTTTATATGGAGCCAAAAATCTTCAAAAATGGCAATGTATTGGTGGATCTGTAACCCTACGAACCCTTAAAACCCTAAGGGAAGAGGGTTTTCTTTATTTTTTAGGTTTTGGATTGTTATGGAGCAGGGTATTTCATCTACGACTGCTCTCGATGAAGGTTTGAGTCGCTAACACCTCTCTTTGAATGCGCGGGCTGATATATCGATGGCGATCCCTGGACTGTTCAATAGATTTGACCATATTAGTGTTGGTACGTCGGTCTTGCTTTGAAACTTTCTATTTGTATTGATGTCTTTAGTGTTGGAGTATTGTTTTGAAAATATTAGTGGTGGACAGACCATTCAATATTTTGGCTTACGATTTCCACCATTCAAATACTACTTCGATTTCCACCATTCAAATATTGCTTATCCGAGTGTGCAATAGAGAGATAGTTGGGTAAATGTTTTATTCTTTGTTCATTTGTAACTTAAAGGTGAACTTTTTCTTTTTTCGGGTAAAGATAGGATTGTGCAGAATTTGAGGGGAAATGCATTTTTGCAAGGACCGTGGGGATGCAAGTGATGCGCATTGTGTTATTGTTGTGTGCATTTGTGGGAAGTAGCCAGGGAAAGAAGCATGGGCAGCCATGAGACAGAGTTTCATAAAACTTACATGTTTCACATGAGACCTTCCGATGACAAGCTAGCTTTATTTGTTTTGTGTTCAAGCGTTTGGGATATCTAAATTTGGAGCCACTATGCCAGGGCCTACGATGAAAGCCCTGCAAGGCGTAGAAACATTTGTGATGTGTGAAAATCATCTTCCTTCTCGACATATTCTGCCATGGGATCCTTCGATTATGACCTCCATTCCTAAACATGGCTGAATTTTGACAGTGATGCATATTCACGGCGGAATACACGAGCCTCGGAGCGACATACCATTACCATTACAATAATATGCAGCACCCAGGTAACATGTGGTACCATGACCATGCCTTTGGTCTAACCAGAGTTAACATCTTTGCCGACCTCTATGGTGCTTATGTTCTGTCGAGTCCCTAAGTAGAGAAGTACCTCATGTTGCCCTCTAGTCGTGCATATGACCGCCCTCTTGTCATCTTCGACGACATTCCCCTTCCCTTTTTTGCAACCCTCACACTTCTCCACACTCTAACCCCTTCTTCTTCACCCCTCTTCCCCTCCCTTTCTTTCTCTACCTCTAATTTGACTCATTTAAAAGATCCCCCTTCGGCGTTTCCATCGTACATTTCACGTACGATTGCTAGTTTAATAGGAAAACTTGTAGCTCCTAAATCCCCGCAAAACGTTGAGAAGAAGCAAGCACATAAGCCTTGCATGGAAACCTAGTCTTGACACCATCAGCATGAGCAACTCAACATTGATTTGCATCATTGAGCTTTTAATCGCGATGGAGCAATTTTGTTTACGTTTTCATGTTATTTTTCCCTTGAGTTATTGTATCCCTAAGTAGGTGGTTGTAACATGTATACTACATAGTATTCACAAAAATAAGTATCCATCGATGTTTGTAAAACCAACAAAAACATTTACCAATACCATCTAGAAAGAGTATTGTAGAACAACTTTTATATGCATAAACTTCAATGAAAAATAGTCTTAATGTGGTCTCACATAAGAATCTCCCCTCGGTATTTATTGGTAACTGTGCGGTCATCGCCTTGACCGGATTATTGATCTTAATTAGGTAGTATTGGCATTCAACGGGTCGTCTCTATATCTTTGGCGTGTCAATGGGTCATCTCCATGTCTTCCCTTTCTTCAAACACGTGAAGCATGTTGACTCGGCTATCAACATGTGTTTTATCAAACCTACACAAAAATTTAAAATTTCCATAGCCTACCAATTACTTAATGAAATGAAAATGTTCAACTAAAAATAATGATATGAGGTCATTTTTTATTGGATAGGCTTGTTTTTATATTGTTCGACCAACATAAACTATTCATCGGTGGCTTTTTAAGTTCTAGAAAATTTGTTGGTCAAGAGGAAGGTGAACAAAGGCGCGAGTTTCACCTAAAAATGAGAAAATAATAAGGACAATGCTAGGTTACGTGTTCAAATGAGTTTTGAATGAGAAGAACTTACTTATAGCTATCCCATGAAATATCCTTTGTGGGATACCACTTGAAAATGCACAAAATATGGGAAAATTGCAGCAAAGTAAAATATTGATTTTTATTGAAAATGACCAGCTAGGTCGTTGAATGGTATTTAATTGATATCTCACAAAATATTTGCCCAAAGTGCATGAAATTTTGAGGGAAGCTTCAACAGTAATAATAAACACTATGAAAACATTTTTGAATAATATATTGCTGCTTTAGGAAAAATTACTGAGAATGCCCTAGGTGGTTGGAAAACTTCAAAGGTTCGTAACCCTCTAATACAAGAGCAAAAATAAAGGGTCTTTGGAAATAACAATGAAAGATATAGGAAATAGTATTTCCACCTTCAGATCTGAAAACGATGGATTGAAAACCCCCAAATAAACCTCGCAAGCCCTTGCTTGGAATGCGGTTGGAAAATGATGGAGGCGCCTTCAACGTGTTGCCACGCCCAACCCAAATGACTCGCCGTAAGTTTGATGGAACCCTCTCGATTATCTTCCCCAAATGCCCCGAAATCCTCAAAACCCTTCCTCTGAACCCTCTAGTAATATCTCGTAGCACCCAAAAACGACTCCAAAATGACAGACTAGGGTAGATATCTCACTACCGAAGAATGCCCTTGCTAGCTAGGGATGGGTCTCTCACCACCGAAGCTAGGGTCCCTGTGGGATTTGACTCCACAAGTTGTAGATGCGCAACAACAATAGAAGTTGCACGAGAAAGGGTCAATAAAAATGTATGCAAAAAGGTTCCTTTTCCTTTCTCACCTAGCTCCTTATATACTTCCCATGGCAAAAGAGCCCCAATAGACCCTAGACACATTTCTTTCCATGGAGGGGTTAGTAAAATAAAAGTCACTAAAGTTAACTTTTTCTGTTTAAGTCGCCAAGGCCCAAAGTGACCCCCAAATGCCAAACATGGATATTAGTACCATGCGGCCCCTTCTCAAAAGCCCCAACGTCCACAACCCCTTGGGTATGACCACGACTTGGACTCGATTTGACCCTTAGGCCTTTGGCGTAGAAAAGGGGACATTACACCTCCCCATAGCTCCCAGTGTCCATAGCTCCTTGGGTCTGACCACGGCTTGGACTTGACCTAGCCCTTAGGCCTTTGGTGCACAGGAAAAGGGGACATTATAGTCCTCCCTTCCCGAGAAATGCTTGACCCCAAGCATTATCTTGTTTTGCTGCAGCAGCGGTGAATACCGTGCCATAAGTTTCTCCACCTCACCCTGCCGTCCACCAAGGGTCCGTGTAATCCGAGGTAACCAAGAAACCCCATGCCGTCATCATGACCTCCCTATGGAACCGAGAGCAATGTTGTTTGTGAAGTAGAACCCAAATCGACTCTCCGCTAGTACCCATGAGAAATTTCCAATCACCCAATCCTTGCCAATGCAAGGCTTTCATCACGAAATCACTCACGACCTCTCCAATCAACTCCTGGGTATGAAAGTTCCCTATGAATTCTGTAGGGTCCCCTGAATCAGCCACCTGACCTAACTCTCCAATAAACAAACAATGCTAACTCTCCCACCTGACCTGCACTCGTGTGAGAGCACAACTCGTCATATTGTATCTTGATGTGTCCGTGGAGGAAAAGTCCCAAGACTCCAGTAGACAGTCAACCGGCAATATCAACTCCACGTAGTCCACCTCCTGCGTTGAATGCGAACCTACTGAATCACCATGAGTCAATTTCGTCTCTCCATTGACTAACACGTGGGTGAAGTGCTCACCGGGCATAGAAGCAACAAAAGCATAAGAGTGTTATCCCATGTCGATTCAAAAAATGATGAACCCGTAAGCTCTGACTTGTCATAGTGACAAACCGTATATGCCTATATAAAGTTGAGGATAGCCTCCCTCAACCTATGCCATATGAACCTCTCTGACATGAGCTTGTAGGTCTCATCGAAGCTCAAGTGCCCAGTCACGGAAGAACAATGCACATGTCACAATATCTCCATCCTCAACCATGAATCTGACACAAGGCTCCATCTTCCCTGAGAGAAGATCATCTCATCCTCTAATATGTAGTTGTCATCCTGTATGTGGCCATCCAGAATCTCACAAGTGTGTCGGTTCTTGGAGTACTCAACAAGCAAATGAGATCTCTAGTCTACCGAAACTTCAGATGACCAACATAATGATAAACTCGGATGGTTTGAACTGTAATCCCAATCTCTGTAACTGTCTCATGTGCAACACTATTGGTTACACCCACATCCATGACTCCACTCACCCCATCTAGAGTCAAAGTCTCCATCCTATCTAACTCACTCCACAATTCAACATCATCGACTCACTCTCCACATAAGTCATTATGGTGTGCTCTGTGCCTGCAACAAACAATCCGTCAGAATAGGAGTCATCAAACATCCCACTTGTCTCATTCCTTGTGATGTCACCATGATCCACAAGACGCTGAGTTCCTTCACAATTCAACCGCTGCAACGACATGCTTCTTTCTTCACCAATCACATCTTTTGCAATCTGCCCTTGTATACCATGAAATCTGATTTCTTTGTTTTCCTTGAAAAATTTCAGTTTATCCACATGAGGGATGAATGCAAATTTCCCAAAAGATGGAAGCCAATATGTCCAATGAATGATTCCAACTTCAAATAACCCAAAGGTACAAACACATTCAAGTACTTCACATCTCTTAATGACAATAAAGAAATGAGTTACCTTCTTTGTGCAAGACATGTCTTTCCATGGACATAACTCATCAATTCCTTCTATGTTGGGAATACACATGGCTGCTCCCTCATCATACTTTATTCTCTTTCCCCATATTTTCATTTCATCGTAAATGCAAGAGGAAGGGAAATCAACATTAGAACTCATGCATCCATAAACTTTACCATAAGGAACTTCATCCCTTTTGTTGTACCCATTGATTCTTGTCATGAGAGAAGACAACACATCTGAAATAACATAATTGGGGCTGCCCATCACACCTTTGCAACTCAAAATTTTTGATATAGGATCAACATCTTCATTCTCCTTTGGTTTTTCAACACATGCATCATCGTCTTCCTTAACATCATGCAACCATTACATCCCAAAAATAGTCTTACCTCTAGCAAATTCAACCACAATAAATATACCACATACCTCATGTCCTTTCAATATCATGGGCTCCTGTATTATTTTCTTTGCCAACATATGCTTATTAGCTGAATCAAGAGCAATGTGAATGGAGGATGTGTTTATCCCATCTAGCATACCTTGAGACGTGATTATGAAATAGTCTTCCTCAATCATCCAAGCATGTAAATGTTGTCCCAAATAATAGAAACATGGCAACAACATAGGAGAACTCAACAAGCTATGAAAATGGTAACCATTCTCATACCTTAGGATGCTAAAGTCATGAATGCACCTTGAATTCAACTCTTCTTTTTTAACAACAAATTGCACCTTGATTCTTTGAGCACTTTGAGGACCGAATGCCCCCACTAACCCTTCCAAGGGTTCCACCATGTAGCTGGTATAAAAATCAGTCATGGGCTCTATTAATAAAGCATTTTCTCCTCTCTTTATGACTTTGCTGTTATACACAGTCCAACAGGTTGAAGATGATAAAAAATATTCTCTTACCCTTTTTAGCAATCAGAAAACCAATGCTAGTACTTTGAGAGTTACTCTCCCTTCTTGCACCGAAGTCTCCAAGGAAGAAATCATGCTTGCCAACACTTGTAATCCCAAAAGACATATTTGAATTCTTTCATTTGCTTATGAAATCAGTCACCACGTTTTCAAAATCAGAATTGATAGTTTTGGACAATTGCAACATATTACCAGGATCCCATACCTTATAATGCCCATGAACCCTTGTATCATGTAAGGTCTGCCATCTTTGCTTCTCTTGTATCTCCTCATAAAGAAGATTATCACTCTTTGTCTTCATGATGACTTGACTTTGATGCACCAAATTCTTAGCATTCTTACCACAATAGGCTAAATACCATCATGATAAAACTGCTATAATGATATAGGATGAAGATGATGAAATAAATCCGGGCTACTACTAACCTCCTTATAAAGAATATCATCAAAAGGTTCACCTTCTATTGTTGATTTAGAAACCTCCAAAACACCATCCCTTGGAGTATCCTCGTCAAGCTTGGTCTCCAAAATGACTTGACCTTTCTGCCACAAATCTTGAGCATTCTGGTCTACAATGGGCTGAAATTCTTCATAAATCAGCTTATCATGAGTTGTTAGTTTGGAAATTGCAACAACGTGCAATTCCACACAAGTGTCCATGTGAGGCTCCTCCTCATGTGCAAGTTGCTCTATACAAAATTTTTTCGTGGGTGTAGACTTGCCTTGCATCATTTGCCCACATATTTCCTTGAACTCTTATAGGTGTTGTCTTGCTTGGGTGGCTATCAATCTAGTAGCTCTAGCTCTGTTATTCCATTCCTCACACCGTTTTAGAGTTTCCATTACATCCTCCTTGCTTGCATATACAAATTTCTTCTCCTGAGCTAGAATAATTTCTCTAACAAGCAGAGTTTCACTAATGCAATTATTTTTCTCAATGGAAATCATACCTTTTTCTCTAGAAGCTTTTTTTTCTTCAAATGAGTTCTTTTGTAATTCAGGTACCGACATATGATGATCTTGCTTGGGCTTGCTACCAATCTTCATCATGTAATAATCTGGAAATGACATATTATCTTTGAAACCCTTACTCAAAGATTGGTATTTCCTCCAACAAGAATCCTCATCAATCACCTCTATTGGCCACCCTTTATCACTGTTCTCACCATTTTCCTTATTGTCCCCAGATTTGCTTTGATTCAAATTTTGAGTGAGTTGACTCAAATAAAGGTTAGTGGCTTCCTGTTGTTTCACCATGTTGGTGAACATTTCCTTCATAAAACCCACATTGAGATCTTTCCAAACTACCATACTTGACCCACACAGGCTAGAGGAACAACAACTCTGATACCACTAAAATATCCCTTGTGGGATACCACTTGAAAATGCACAAAATATGGGAAAATTGCAGCAAAGTAAAATACCGATTTTTTACCGAAAATGACCAACTAGGTCGTTGAATGGTATTTAATTGATATCTCACAAAATATCGCCCAAAGTGCATGAAATTTTGAGGGAAGCTTCATAAATATAATAATAAACACTATGAAAACATTTTTGGAATAATATATCACGCTTGCGAGAAAAATTACAAAATGCCCTAGGTAAAATTTGGAACATTTAGAGGTTTGTAACCCTCTAATACAAGAGCAAAAATAAGGGTCTTTGGAAATAACAATGACACATATAGGAAATAGTATTTCCACCTTCAGATCTAAAACGACCAACTGGAAAACCCCCAAATAAAGGCTGCAAGTCGCCTCGCTTGGAATGGGGTCAGAAAATGATGGAGGCGCCTTCAACGTGCTGCCACGCCCAACCCAAATGGTTGCCGTAAGTCTGATCTGGAACCCCTCTGATTATCTTCCCCAAATGCCCCCAAAATCCTCAAAACCCTTCCTCTGAACCCTCTGGTAATATCTTTGTAGCATAGCCCAGAAAGCGGCTCCAAAATGACAGACTAGGGTAGATCTCTCACTATCGAAGAATGCCCTGCTAGCTAGGAACGAGTCTCTCACCACTAAAGCTAGGGTCCTGTGGGATTTGACTCCACAAGTTGTAGATGCGCAACAACAACAACTGCATGAGAAGGGGTCAATAAAAATGTATGCGAAAAGGTTCCTTTTCCTTTCTCACCCAGCTCCTTATATACTTCCCACGGAAAAAGAGCCCCAATAGACCCTAGACACATTTCTTTCCATGGAGGGGTCAATAAAATAAAAGTCACTAAAGTTACTTTTTCCTGTTTAAGTCGCCAAGGTCCAAAGTGACCCCCAAATGCCAAACATGGATATTAGTACCATGCGGCCCCTTCTCAAAAGCCCCAGCATCCACAGCCCCTTGGGTATGACCACGGCTTGGACTCGATTTGACCCTTAGGCCTTTGGCATAGAAAAAGGGACATTACACCTCCCCATAGCTCCCAACGTCCACAACTCCTTGGGTCTGACCATGGCTTGGACTCGACCTGGCCCTTAGGCCTTTGGCGCAAGAAAAGGGGACATTATGTCCCAAGAGTATGATGCCTTAAATAATTGTGCCTTGCACCCCCTTTCTCCTTCAAGGAGATCACACAAATGATATGTGGTCCATGTGTGTTTTTCCAAAACAAAGAAATAGATCATCTATTACATATTAAATAAGCACAAAAAGTCTTATATTTATCCTTGTTACGTCGAAGGCATTGCCCCTGTTGGATTCAGGGTTGGGTTGTCTAATAAGCGGAAAGAGAGGGGATGGTCGGGATCTATTTTGCAGGGATGTTGATAGTCCAACTTCATCTCCACCATCCACATGGTTGTTTAGGTTTCCGTAGTTCGACAAATTACATCCTCTGCCATGTGTATGACTTTGTAGGTTGTGAAAGCACATGTTCCACTTAGATTTGCGTGGGCATATTGCGACTCAGAAAAGTGGAAAAATGAAAAAGAAACCCAACTGAAAATTGTGTGCTCCTGTTGTTGCGATAAATTGGCAAGGAATCATGGTAAAAGAGGCATACATCCTTTCTCATGTTTCCATTCTCTAGAGAGTGGAAAAGTAAAATCATTTTGTTTTTGAACGAATGTTATCTTCAAGACGAACAAATGCTCTCTTGTCAAAAAAATAACAATGCTTTCGATCTCTAGAAAAACAATTTATATATGTTGTTGCATTAGTCATCATTCATGTGGGTGAATAATAGTTGCCCTCAGAGATCACATAAGTTGGACTCTTGGTAGGCTATTAACTCCCACAAACATGAGAGCTATTTCCCACATGATGATTCAATGCATCACCCACACCCAAACTTGTCGATAATTCACCTTCATTTTCTAATAACCGTAACGATATAATCTGATTTACTCCAAATGCAAATGACTATGAAGACCAGATGGTTGAATTTATTTCTCAATGAACAAGGAAAAAAATTGAGTGAAGAAAGTGATGCATTATTTAACTCACGAGGGTTTTAGTAAGTATTATTTGAAATATAATATTGATTGCCTTGAAAATTACTTATTTTAGCCTTTCACCTTACCAATTACCAAAAATTGTTTAATATATTTCGAGCACATATAATAGATATTATTTGGGCAAGAAAATATGAGTCGTGGAAGAGGTGTGAGACATGCAGGTATTTAATCCACACCTTTTTCTTTCCAACATTCCATTCATGTCTTTGTCTTATCTAATAAATATAATGTCATCTAATTAAAAGTGTGTTGCCACAAAAAACAAAACTAAAAACAACAAAGCCCATTTTCTCCATATTTTCTAAACAAATTATGTTTCTTTCAGTTATGTAAGGGTTGGGTTCATACTTCTAATGGACAAGGTAATATCACTCGACTCAACGACCAACCCCCTCTGCTTCCCCCATATGGCTTAAAATAGACGTGGTACAATGTTATTCTTAAGCTCGATACTATTTTTGATTAGATTGACTCATGTTACATTTTGTATTTGCACTTGTAAGTGTTGGGGGTGGAAAGAGACCAATTGCAAATGTTTTGATCTAGAACCTACACACACATTAAAGAATAATAGAAACAAACCCAAAAATAAAAAAATCCTCCATTGCGTCGAAAAAACATTGACTATAAAATCATACACCATCGCTTATACATACACAAAAAGGAAAGGCCAACTATGAATTATCCACAAACAATACCGCACGTTCATTGGTTATTGGTTGGTAATGTTAACAAGTAATAATGTCAATATCCTTTTTCCAAATTAGACCGATGCCACCAAATTATGAAAATGCGAAGATATTAGATAGCTCTAGGTTCTTTGGTCATTGCCTTTTGGCCATATCTGTATCGTGAACGATTTTAAAGAGCTTGTCTTTTACGAAAGGAGGTCTTGTGGAAGGGTCACATGTTCCTCTTTCCACCTTTGAATGCACCTTTTGTCATCTTCCCTTAGTCATCATTCCCGTGAGTGAATACTATTTTCTCTTAGAGATCACAAAAGTTGGACTCTAGGAAAGAATAATAATTCCCACAAACAGGGGAGTTATTTCCCACATGATGATGCATTGCATCAAAAAAACCCGGACTTGTCGATAATTCACCTTCATTTTCTAATAATTGTAACGATATAATCTGATTTCCTCCAAATGCAAATGGATTAGAAGACCAGATGGTTGAATTTATTTCTTGATGGGAAAGGAAAAAATTGAGTGAAGAAAGTGACGCATTATTCAACTTCGTGAGGGTTTTTCAATAAGTATTATTTGAAATATAATATTGATTTCATTGAAAAGTACTTTTTTGCATTTGACTTTACCAATTACCAAAAAATGTTAAGATTGTTTATTATATTTCGAGCACATATAGTAGATGTTATTTGGGTAGGAAAATTAGAGTCATGGAAGAGTTGTGAGACATGCAGGTATTTAATCCAAACCTTTTTCTTTCCAACTTTCCATTCATGTCTTGGTCTTATCTAATAAATAGAATGTCGTTTAATTAGAAGTCGTGATGTTGTAAAAAAAAAAATTAAAAAATAGCAAAGCCCATTTTCTCCATATTTTCTAAACAAATTCCATTTCTTTCAGTTTTGTAAGGGTCAGGTGTTAGCATTGTAGTACTAATGGAAAAGGTAACATCACTAACTCAACGACCCCTCCACATGGCTTAAAATAGACATGGTACAATGTTATTCTTAAGCTTGATTCTATTTTTGATTAGGTTGACTCATGTTACGTTTTGTAGTTGCACTTGTTAGTGTTGGGGGTGGAAAGAGCCCAAGTGCTAATCTTTTGTTCAAACCTATCACCCACCTTTGCAGAATAATAGAAACAAACCCAAAAATAAAAAACCCTCCACTGTGTCGAAAAAACACAAATTGTAAAATCATACACCATCACTTATATATACACAAAAAGGGAAATGCCAACTACGAATTATCCTCAAACAATATATCATGATACAAGTTGTTGGGATTGTAATGTTAACAAGTAATTATGTCAATGTCCTTTTTTCCAAACTAAATCGACGCCACCAAATTCTGATGACGCACAAATATCAGACAACTCTAGGTTCTTTGGCTATTGCCCTTCGGCCATATTTGTGTCATGAACAATTTTAAAGAGATTTCCATTTAAAAAAGGAGGTTTCGTGGAAGGGTCATATGTTCCTCTTTCCACCTTCAAATGCACCTTTTGTTATCTTCCCTTAGTCATCATTCCTGTGGGGGAATAATAGTTTCCCTCAGATATCATAGAAGTTGGACTCTAGGAAAGACTAATAATTTCCACAAACATGGGAGCTATTGCCCCTCATGATGCAATGCATCACCCAAGCCCAAACTTGTTGATAATTCACCTTCATTTTCTAATAACTGTAATAATATAATCTATTTTCCTCCAAATGCAAATGGCTTAGAAGACCACATGGTTGAATTTATTTCTTGACGAGAAAGGAAATAAATTGAGTGAAGAAAGTGATGCATTATTCAACTTCTTGAGAGTTTTTCAATAAGTATTATTTGAAATATAATATTCATTGCTTAATATTTACTTACTTTAGCATTTGACCTTACCAATTACCAATAATTGTTAATATTGTTTAATATATTTCGAGAACATATAGTAGATATTATTTGAAGATGGAAATGTGATTCGTGAAAGAAGTGTGAGACATGCAAGTATTTAATCCACACCTTTTTCTTTCAACTTTCCATTCATGTCTTTCTCTTATCTAATAAATAAAATGTTGTCTAATTAAAAGTCGTGATGTTGTAAAAACAAAATTAAAAACATAAGAAAAGCCCATTTCTCCATATTTTCTAAAAAAATCAATTTCTTTCAGTTGTGTAAGGATTGGGTGTTAGCAACATTGTACTAATGGACAAGGTAACATCATTTGACTCAACGACCCCTTCGTATGTCTTAAAATAGACGTGGTACAATGTTATTCTTAAGCTCAATACCATTTTTGATTAGGTTGACTCATGTTACATTTTGTAGTTGCACTTGTCAGTGTTGGGGTGGAAAGAGCTCATGTGCAATTTTTTGATTTGTACCTACCGCCCATATGCACAATAATAGAAACAAACCCATAAATAAAAATTCCCCATTGTGTTGAAAAAACACACTATAAAAGCATACACCATCGCTTATATATACACAAAAAAGGAAAGGCTAACTACGAATTATCCACAAACAATCATGCATGATATATGGTTGTTGGATTTGTAATGTTAACAAGTAATTACATTAATATCCTTTTTTCCAAACTATACCAATGCCATCAAATTCGACAATACATGGATATCAGACCTCTAGGTTCTTTCATCATTACCTTTTGGCCATATCTATGCCATGAACGATTTTAAGGAGCTTGTCATTTATGAAAGGAGGTCATAAAGAAGCGGCCACATGTTCCTCTTTCTACCTTCAAATGCAACTTTTGTTATCTTCCTTGGCTCGTTCTCCTCCGCATACACCTATAAAGTGAATGCCTTGTCTCTCCTTGCGCTTCACTTGGCTTCATGCTAGTGTTGAAGATTGTACTTTCACCGAATTCGACTAGATCCATCATCTTGATCTGTATTGGATTTACCTTTGGTTTTAGAATCAACATGCTTTGGTCTTTGCATTGAGGGTCTATCATGGATCATGTTTTTAGTATTGTGTTCCATACTTGCTCGCATTTAGCATCTCCTCACACCACTGACATGATCACTCAATTTTTCATCTTCCCTCAACTCACTCTCTTCCTCCTCCGATATTTATATTTGTAAAGTTCAACTTCTTAGACGCATCCCCTTGACTTTTCATCGCACATTTCACGTGCGATTGCTAGTAAATAAGTATAGATAGCTTATGGGTATTATGAGGTTTCGACCCTTAGCTCTCTTCTTCTTGGAATGCGTTCAGAAAAGATTTATAACCCTCGCTAAGTAATACATTACATATATGGAAAAGTTTTTATTTAATGCCTAAAAATGGTATTCACTTCGAAAACAAACAAAAGATAATCTCTACTCGTATTAAGGGCTTCACATAATGTATTCAGGAGTTAGGTTTCGAACACCGTCAGGAGTCTTTATTTTCGATGAAAAGTGGATCGATCCAGGGAAATGAGTTTGTTGTTGCACATGCTAAACAATAACTTTCTCACAACCGAGTTGAGCTGTAGATTTGTTTCCGGTGGAGAGGTTAACTCGCTTGGGTGAGTTGATCACAGAGCTTGTAATTACTGAGAGTTGTAGTCGGCCATTGGGTCCGAGCACAAGTTGAACATGACGCTAAACACGGGTCTGCGTATCAATGGCAAAGGAACTCCAAGCTCTCTATCAAGGTGGATTGAATGCATCACAATAACAAATCAGTCATCGATCTGGGAGCTAAACTGAATGTGAAACAGGGCAAAATGATCCGCTCGAAGCAAAACTTGACCCGCTTAGATTGAAGATGGTGTCAATGGAGTTTTGATAGGGGTAACGTTTGAGCAAGGGCAATGCAAACAGAAGTTTCCGAGTTGAAGATTCATGCAAGTAAATATTTGTGTGCTTAGTTTTGTGAACGTAGCTGCGGGGATCCAAAGAGACCCATATTCCATCGAAGCAGGAGCCACCACGTGCAAGTGAGATAGGAGAGCTCGGGTCTATGAAGCTATATGAGTTGAGGAGCGAGCTAAGTTTCAAATCCAAGTCACATGGTGTTGTGAATCAAACTCGATTATCCTGCCAAACAGGTCGCAACACATGTAGTAGTATTGAACCAAAACAATGCCAATCTATAGAGATACAACCAGATGAATGGACTTGTATTATTTCCCTCAATGCATCTTCTTAAAACTCGTGTCACTATTGCAAAGCTTCCAAATTTTCTATAGTGGAATGTATATAAAACTTGAAATGTATTTTTAAAGCTAATTCTTCTTTTGCAAATCTTTCAAACCATTGTAATGGAGCTTCACATCAAATTCTTCAAACCTCAAAGAAAAACCACAATGATCTAAAACAATGGGATTGCGCTTAGGCAAGGCCTATGTTTGCGCTCCAAAAACTAAATCTTTATTTGATGTATCGAGTTGTAGAAACCACCGTAAAAAACCCCAAAAGCTCAAATTCGATTGAAACAATAATATAAGTTGTTTATAGTTGATCATAACGTTTTTAGATGTTCTAGACTCAAATTTGAAGTTTGAATCACTCCAAAATGCTACAGGAAAATGTTTACCCACAAGAGTGCTCGCCTGACAAACACATGGAACACCATACAAGGCTAAACACACCTAATTCTAAGTATGAACACAATGAACAAAAAGACGAAAACTCATGGATAAGAGCGGAACACGGTGGAAGGAGAAAGGCGATGCAAATGAATGCCTAAAGCTAGTGGGTTTGTTGAGAGGTTTGTGGTATCCACTAGTATCGTTTACAAATATGCAAGAAGGATGAATGCATGAACAAAGGGGTTGCACGAGGTCCATGGTATCTTGCTAGCCTTTGTTTGCACATTTTGACATTATAACAAATGAATGAGCACAGACAAAGGTAACGGAGTTTGCTGCAAAGTCCGTGATATTCGCTCCCCATTCCCTAAGTCTACCCAACCAACTAAAACATGGGTGGAGTGAAAATCAAAGAGGTCTCCTTCAGAACTTATTTTGATACCAAATGTAGGTTTTACAACATATCTGGAAGAGCATAAGCTCACTAATAATTCAATCAACATGATATTTAGTAATATGTGTTACATACATACATACATACATACATACATGCATGCATGCATACATAAATACATGCATACATACACACACACACACATACATACATACATACATACACACACACACATACATACATACATACATACATATCAAAGGATCTCGACTCCTATAATAACTCCACCAACCTCTTACCCTAAATCTAGGTGGGTTGTTTAACCACCTTAATTCTCTCTTTCCTATTTTCTCTCTCAAATCTCTATGTAAGTTGTATTAACAACTCACTTATAATATGCTAAGATATAACACTCACAAACTAACTAACCCACATAATAATGTGTACACTAATAATTCCTAATATTAGTATTGAGATCGATCATGTTTGGAGGCTACAAAGCCATTTGGGGTTGAATGTGTGTAGTTTGGCTTTATGGTGTAGGCTTCATTGGATATGCTCTTCCATTTTTTGCATTGAAACGCATGCGAAAAATTGTAATGAAGTCGAATTGCTTTCTCCTTTTGTCAAAACCTAGTTTGGCTTTCCTTGAATATGAAAAACCTGAAAAGCGTTGTGTCTTCGGTTGGCTAACCCCAACCACCACTCGATAGTTGAATGTTGCCGATGTTGCACTACTTCAAAGAGTCCACAAATCCACATAGTTCTACCTAAGCCTATGATGAAATGCAACTAATAATATAAAATAAAATGCTTTTAGAATGAAACCCTTGATTTGGCTTTGGCACTCGACAACATTAATTTTTACCCTCATATGCTTTAGATTTATGCTTTTGGATGATTTAAGGCTGCTCTTGGAAGATTTGGATCTTAGTATGTAATGTATCCAGTGATGAGGTGATGTTCAGATAGTTTGAATAACTTAAAGTTTAAATAGACAACCTTTCATTAATTATCCGCTTAATGGACCCTAAAATCCCGCTAAGGTTGACTATGACAACTTACCCATTTGAAATTACAACAATTACATTGGTGAAGGTTAGATTTGTGACACATGGACAAGTTTGGGGCCAACCCTATCCATTTTCCAGTTGTCATGAAACTTAGAACTAAAATGTGTGATGCTTGTTTAGAATCCAAGTCACTTCACGTATAAAGTGTAATGGTTACGGTAATTCTAAACTAGAGAATAAGGTATACCTAGAATATTAAAGAGTGTTGAAGGGGGGATATGTGTGAATAAGGTGAGCTACGTATTTATGGACCAAATTCCTATAAAGATGCAAAAATATTATTGTCAAGTACCTATGACCAATTTCTGGGGAGTACTGGTGCCACAATTTTAATTTAGTATTGAAAAATGTTGGATTACAAGGAAAAAGAAAAGGAAATGTGAACTTTCAAGATCTCAATCATAAGTTGATTTTGATTGAGAAACCACATTTTCCCTCCACATATAAATATTTGCGAACACAAAGGAAAATTATATTAAAGCTTGATAAAATATTTACACTTGAAAATTGAATTTCAAAATTTGTCATAATTTATTTAAAAAATTTGAAATGAGTGTGCATATGAGCAACTACACATGATTGGTTTATCAAACCATGTTGTGACAAATAGTAACCACTTGAAGAGTGATATGGGGTGTACATGCCCCCTTGGAGTTATTCTTTAAAACTTCTTGGAGTGAGATGCCCTTTTTTGGTAATGTTGAAATCTTGCACTTGTAATTGGTGGTGACCTTTATCAAGGAGAAGGTTATGCAAGCTTCAACTAATATAGAGAGGTTACCTTTGTTAAGGAGATCATGCAAAAGTGCTCATGCGAGAAGGGTATCGTTTTCAAGGATTAGGTCACACAAAATGCTTATGGAGATATTGGAGATTTTGAACTACGAAAAGAGGTTGTTGAGGCCAAATGAAATTCAAGGATAAAGTTTCCAAATAAAATATAAATGCTACATCGACTAAATAAAACACAAGTGCTACTAAGGCAAAATGACTATAGAGGGTTAATTTTACTAAGGTCAAGCAATTACATAGAGGCTACAAAGGTTCTGATAACTATGTACAATAAAACCTACAATGATAATGCAACTACACAAAGGTTTGAAAGGCAAGGTAGATCGTAGACGAAGAAAAACCAAAATTCACAATACTTGAAAGTCTCGATCCATCTTTTTGTTGTTCATGGTGTATGTTATCGTAGGGTCTTGATGTAACAACCCAAAGTATCTTGTTTGCTTAGTTTGAGCTTTCATGTGTTATCTTTTTGTGGATGTACAAGGTTACTGAGAGCATTTCAAAACCCTTACCTTTTACCTTATAAAAAGAAGAAGGCTCAATCCATATTGAAACCTTAAAAGGGGCTAACAAATACTCGAAAGGATAGGCTAAATCTTGAAAAAGTTTGGATGTATTGGTCAAGGAGGCTTGACAAGGTTTATAAAAGCTTGATAATTATGTATAGGATTGACATGGGATTCATAGTTATTTAAAATTCCACTAGGTTTCCTATTATCTGCGTCATTATATCCGAATCCTCGAAGTAAGACCATCAGATGCCCCACTTTTGAGGTAAAGGAGAAGGAGTGCATGTGTATCAATTTAAAAAAGAGAGTTAAAAGCACATGTAAATATATAAAGATCAACCATATAAAACATGTATACAAGACATAGTTGGATTTATCATTATTGAAAGATATCATTGAAAATAATCAAGTATGAATGTGTTATCCAATGTAGGGTCATAAGTGAACATAGTTATAAACAAGTTTTCAACAAAGCACAACGCTTAAGCACTTTCTAACATTTAGAAAATGCATGATAAACATCATGACAACATCAATATAATAATAGTAATCATAAAAATTGTAAGGAGGTATGCATTATGTAGATCACAACAACAAACATACATAAGATTCATTCTAGAATGTATCATGATAAAAAAACACACAAGTATCTTTTTCCACAAACAAATAAAATGAGAACATATGACATGATCGAGTCCAACATGACAAAGCAAGACAAGGAATCAATGACATCATGACTTGTTGTAATTAGTACCAATAACAAGCACATAATACAGACACGAGCAATTAGTAAGGATGGAGTGCACCGTAAACATATAATCAATTAGTGATAAACATATCATCATCCTCACCATCCTTGTCTTTCTCATCATCCTCTTTGTCCTTACCATTTTTTTGCCCCGATAAAACATAATGATAACATTTTAAAAGTGTTTAATTTTAATTTATAATTTGCGTGTACAACATATTCAACACTACATGTCTTATCGACACAAACCGATTATCTCGAGCCCACTAATTACATGTTTTTATGTTCCATTCCAAGTCTTTTAATGTCGCATGCACTTTCTTTGTTTCAAAATTCTTATAACACTCTTCATACGAACAAAATTATATCTTAAAATAACATATATTAGTAATTTTTATAAAAATTACAACATAACTCTATAAATAGCTTATATAGAACATATAGATTTACTAATGACGTCTTCTAAGTTTTGTCACCCGAAACGATGAGTCATCAACCCCCTTTTCGGACTCTAGCTTCATACCCCTTGAACACATTACTTTTGATGTGTGCATCAATTGCAATATGTATTAAATATTTAATCAATCATCGTGTTATATAATTACCATTGCATTGTGATCGTAGACCATATTTGTCTTTTATAAGACTTGAATGACGACTAGACAACATAAAATATTAAATTAAAAAACAGGTTTGTAACCGAAGTGTAATGTTCTAAATAGTTCTCTCTATAATGCAAAGGTCAACATATATCATTACTTTCGTTAACTAACTTACAACCTTATTAGTATCCTCTATTAGCCATTTGTCACATGAATTGAATCAAACGTCTTTCTCTATTACAGGAGGTTGAGGACATATCCTCTTGTCTGTCTATATTTCCTTGGTATTGAACATGTGAATTATAAATATAATTAATTATTTAAAAACTATACAATTTTATTAAAATTGTATTTATGCAATATAATTACCCTCAAATTCCTCTTTATTCTCTTAAACCCTTATGATACAAAATTTTCAATTAGCTTTGGGTCGTAGTGGGTCTTCCAAAATTTGATGGAAGTTATATTGACCTAACCTTCACCGTATCTCAAATGAGATTTGTAGCCACTCTAAATGACAATATGAATGACTCAATTTTCGTCTTATTTCAATTATTCTTTTTAAAAATAACTCGCAGCCAAAAAAAATTGAAATCACTAACAATGACATATAAAATAATTAAAAAATAATTTCAACTAATACAATGATAAACTAAAATAAAAAAATTCTTGTCTCAAACAAAATATATTAAAATAATTACTTTCCCCGAATATCCACCGATATCATCATGTCATCATTTACACAAAGGTATATTTCTAGGTACCCTTGCACTCGGTGTTTATAATTACTAGAACAAGATGAGAGGATCTATCAATGTTTGTTCTTGCTGGTGGGCACGGAGTGCGTTGTTATCCCCTCCTCCTCTAATCCAATCGAAAGTAGGTCATTCATATTGTTTGGAGTAGTCTCTCACCGTTTCATTTTTTTTAGAATTTTTATTATTAGCGGTGAGAGGGACATGCCTCTCGATGAGGATCTACAAAAAAACATCAAATCATAATATAATTAATTAAAATCACTTTAAAAATAACTTCATACCTCCTGCAAATGACTCCCGTATCCTATGACTACCCTCATCCTCACGCTTTCAAGCCACGATATGAGATGCATACTATTACAATCAAGTTGTATTATAATTGTTCCATCACAAGGAAAATTTTATAATAAAAAATAAACTATAAATTTATAAAGTTGTATTATAATTGTTCCATCACAAGGAAAATTTTATAATAAAAAAATAAATTGTAAATTTATACTTCCGTGACGAATGACATGTATTCGCTCCACCATTGTCATGCTCCCATCGCCCATATGGGAAGTAGATATGATGCACAAATGGTATTAGAATTGTTCAATGACATTAGTAATTTGGGAAAGTGCATGAAGATGGGGGACCAAAAAGCAAGAAATTTTTGATTTGAAGCGAAATGTGAGCGCGTTTTGGAAAGCACGATCGCGTTATGAATTACAGGATTGGTAATTACCAAGCCTAAAATGAAAGCGCGGAATAAGTTTTTCATTTATTAATATTTATACTTTATTATTTCTTACACTTTAAATTTATTTTAGTAAATATAAGAAATTAGGGTCTCTCTGCACCTTATGAACTAGTCTCATAACTCCACCATCCACACGATTTAGAAGATAGTTTTTCATATTCTAATCTGGTCAAGTACTTAGGTTTTTCTTAGGTTTTCAACATTCACCCTAATGCTTTTAGGGTTTAAATTCTACAATCGATATCTGGTTTGTGAAAGAATATAGTCATTGTTTAGGTTTTGGGGTTTTCTTGATTGGTTATTGACATTTGTTGGAGTTTTAGATGTGTCAAAACTATATTTTATAAACCTCAAAACTCCCAAAGGTAACAACAATTGCTCAAATATATGGACTCATGTAATTACTTATAACACATAATAAATCAAAACACATATGTAAGTTTTTATCGATTCAAATAATCAAGGGAATGGTCATCAGGAGCATGATAAGAGAAGCTCACCATGAGTGATGGTGGCAATCATCTTAGGCTCACAAACAATGCATATTTTATGAGAGTGTTTCTAAACACTTAATCAATGCTTGGTAATGAACTCACATCTTGCAAGTTAGGAGGTGGAATTTACAGTGTTTCAAAGAAAGTGTGGAGGTCAACCACATGGAATTCATTCTAAATTCCTCCAAGTTTCATTCAGGGATCAATCCTTCTATTAGGAGGAAACCTATCTCCATGAGGAGAAATTAAGAAAGAGGGTGTCCAAACATCATAAACATGCTTCCACTTAGGTGACATCTTGGGCAAGGAGGTGAATTGTGAGATTAAGAAGAGATCATCATGTTCAAAGGTGAAATGTGAGGCTCAAGGAGTGAATTGATGATCATCATATCCTAACTCTACCATTTTGTCCAAATCTCTTCGAGAAACAAATAAAAATGAGCTAGTCAGGCTACTGAGGCATCCAAGACCATCATGTGTGAAGGATCAAAAAGTCACTTATTTTCATGAGAGGGATATGAGAAAGAAGTGTATGAGCATCCTAAATCTGATTCCATTCAAGGAGAATTTTGAATCTTAGAAGGGTAAGAGGATGATCTTCATATGGAGATGTTGTCATGTGAATTGACTAACCCAAAATGTAAAACTTAAACCATGAAAACCAAGCCACAATGTGAAATCTTGCTCCCAAATCTTCTTGAATCCCTCTCCGGCCTACTTACCTCATGTGTCATGATCACCTTGTCCTTGAAGGTGGTATTAATGCATTGGGTGAACATGTATAAGTTTTCAAAAAGGTTTAACAATTTCCATTATGCCATTCATTAAAGTGTAGTAAAATACTAATTCTCCGTCAAGCCTAGAAAGACCAATTTTGGCCATTTCGGAGCATGTGTGCATCCTCCAGGAGGGTTATGAAAAGGTATTAAGTATCCAAAGGTGGTATTTGAAATAATTTAAGGTGTTGGAATAATTTTAGGAGATTTAGGAAAGTTTTGATCATTCAGGGATAGTCTGTTTCAACGACGGGTTTTCAGGTGTAAGGAATGAGTAGTCAAATTGTGAACCTTGACTTCTTTCGGATGATTTTGGGAGCTCCGTAAGGAGTTAGGAGGAAAACAAGTAGGCACCAAAAATCTTGAATAATCCTTTACATTATGGGAGCATCCATTTTGATCCAAGGCCACCGAAGGTGATGCTAACAATCATCTCATACTCTCAAGAAATGCATACCTCCCAAGAGTGTTTCTAAACACTTAATTAGTGCTTGGTAATGAGATCAATACATTGTGGAGGTTAGGAACATGTGATTAACCTTCAAGTTCTAATTCCACATGGATAAAATTGATCAAAAGGGTGTTCTTCACAATGGTATCAAAGTCTTCTTCGCAATGGTGTGACTCAAGAAGACTCCTAAGTTTTATAACCCAATTCTAGGTAGATTTATCTTCTAAGAATCCTTATCAGCTGAGATATTCATATTTTCTTGTTTAAACCCCAAAATAGGGTTTTAGATAACCTAATAGGAGAAAGTCAAGGATCATCATATCTTGACTTTGCTATCATGTTCAAACCTCTTCAAGGAACAAGGCAAGATGATCTAGTCAAGCTATTAAGGCATTCATAACCATCATGTGTGAAGGATCAAGACATCATCTATATCCATGAGAGGCATATGAGCAAAGAGGTGTATGAGTATCTTGAATTCGATTCCATCCGAGGAGAATTATGGAGCCAAGAGGGGTAAGAGGATTGTAACGACCCAAAAATTCACACACAACACAAGAAATACGAGATAATTTTTTTTGACAGATAACACGACACCACATGCCACCACCGAGGTCACAACTAACTCCGTGGATAACTCAATACAAGGATGACCACAAAGGTAGCACGGAAATGTTCACACCCACCAAGGATGGTTCACTCTTCTATTTGATAGACAACATAAGAAACCACCACATAACACACCTACAGATAGGGCAAGCCACAATGAGGAAATTATTGATGGTTATTTATTTTTATGTAACCTCTTTCGATCCTTAACTTCAGTTTGCTAAGACTCTAGATATGATTTGTACAATGCTTCTTACAATGCTAAGTTCTTACTTTTACTTTGAAGAGAAATTTGTTCTAATTCTTCTCTATTATGGCCTTTATTTGCTTAATTCGTTTATCAAGAAAAAGGAGTATTTAAATTCCACAAGGCCATCTGTTCACCACTAACGCTACTAAGACTCGTTCTTGCCCACAAGACAACATGGTTTTAAGTTCAACACACTTAAGAGAAGAAATACAAGGTGCCTTGGAAAAAGGTTAGAGGGAGAAGGTCGAGATGAAAACATCTTTAGGACCTCATTAGTTATTGCCAATATTTAATTGAAGCTAGAGATCTTAACCAGAATTATCAACGATTTTACTTAGGCTTTCTAAATGAGTATTACCAAGGAGCAAAATTTACTTTCCAAATGGCGGTGAGAAAGATTGTGAGATCTCAAATTTGTTTTCTCTGGCTTATTAAATCTTATCATCTTCTAACAACTAACAGTTCATTTCACCTTAGGGTCATTTTACAAATTTCACCATAAAAGGAATAATGTTCACTAGAGGAGCTAGGGTTATCATGTTATATAATTTTACTTGCAATGATAGTCTCGCCTTTGCTTACTTAAAGAAGCACTTGCTCTCAAGTTGGTGACCCCTACGTTACTTTATTTGGATACAACTATTAGTTTAACTTCCAGAAGTATTAAACAATCCCATGTTAGTTTACTTATGAAACATTATTACTAAGTCATAGCAAGATTTAACTCAACATTTATTCTCAAGGGTAAAGTTGTAGCAACACTCATTTACAAGAACAAAACAAGGTTACATTAACTCTTAAAATACTGATACTCCAACAAAGTCACTCAACAATAGTAACCAAATTTTCTTATAATTTCAATGATAGTCAAACAATACAAGGTTTCCAAAGTTCAGATGACAAAGTCCACAATACATTATACTAAGACATTGATCCTCTTCTAAACTTTCCACTGGACGTTATCAATAGTTGAACAACGTAAGAAGGTTTCGAGCAAAAGAACCTCTCAACTGAGGTTGATGACAAAAAATCTACTAGTCTATCCCTCATCTACTCGCAAAATCCATCTGCAACAAATTTTCTACAAGAGTCAGTTCGTGAGAACTGAGCAAGATAAGGCTACACCAAAACCACCATAACTGTTATCTATCAAAACCATGAAAAGAAGCACTTTATTTCAAACCTCTAAACACTATCAACACTTCAAGTTATAATAAGTTTCCATCATGCCAATCAAGGAAGAAGACCATGTACTTCGTTAGAGTAAAAAACAACGAAAATATAACAACCGAAAGAGAATGGCCCTCGCCCTATAAGGAGAAATAACCAATCTAACAAAACATGATTCCCATCAAGTAAATAATTAAATAACAATCACAAGATTACGATTTGATATATAGTACCAACCATCTAGAATTTTATCAAAGGTACCAAATGCATAGGCTATAATATTATATTTCTAGAAGAACAAGAGTTGATCGACCCAAGAAAAGGGAAACCACGGTTTTCAAGAATTAACACAAAAAGCCATGTATAAATGAGTTTCAAACCTGAAATCACATAGAGTATCCACACAACATAAGTTTCGAAGCAAGGGCAAAGTAAACTAGTTTGGCCACTAACTCCAAGAGATTTCCCAATCATTCAAGAAGGCCAATGCCTTGTGGGCTAGTAGCAAAACACGCGAGAGAAGAAGGGGTTCCGTCAAACAAGCGTATACGAAAATGTCTTCAACAAATTTTATAACCCTAAAGATTTACAAACCTCCACATCAATTTTAAAGTTCGGTTAATTTAAGATAATTTTCCTATTTCCCAAAACAATAATATTTTTAAAGCAACCCTTGGTAACACAGTCAAACGTCACACATAGACACAAACATAAATATCTAAGTGACATTAATAAAACAAAACCTTCCGCTATGAATCCATAAGACTATCAAATGCACGATGAATTTTCCCGAAGATTAATAACGTTTAAGGCAATTTTCCATCACAAAATATTAAGGTAAATTACGTGCATGGAAAACGACCAATATTAATTAATAGCATTAAAATTATAAAAGAGAAAGAATGCAAGTTAGGAAAAATAGAAAGAAACGCCATTAACAATAATTCTGAGAGAGGGATTAGACCATAACTATCCTAGTGTGAACGAGGTACTGGATTCACACGATAGAAACCTCGAGCTTAGCAGATCCGAAAAGCTAATTATGGTTCAAGTGGATAGGGGTGGTTAAGGTACTTCTAAGGATGGCCTTAAATGCCTAGGAACAAGTTGAAAGATAATATGGAGTCTAAGCACGTGAGATTTGATGCGTAATTGCATGCAAACCTTTCATTTTAAAAGTTTTAATACCGACGACCCAACCCGGATAGCCCAAGCGGTGATCACTCCAATTCTACAACCTATCTTTCTGATGTCAAGAAGATTATCGAAGGTAACAACATAATACTGGTAACAACATAATAATATAAAACTCAATCGTAGAGAAGAAGATATACGTAAAACGAAAGGATGAAGGTCGAACAATCAAGCAAGAAAACATAACACCCAGAGACGACGGCACATATGTGTTTCTCACTAACACACTGATAGCGATAAAGGCGAAAACAAGAAATAGAACAAGCAGAAAGGAGAGGTCTCCTAGTAAGACGTCCAACTAACAAATTTATACAAGGAAAAAGGTGGTTCGGTTTCATGATAAAATAAATATAGCAACAGTAGAAAAGTGTAGAATTATCTTGCCTGCTCCTCCAGCTTCGACGAGGCATCCAAACTCCCCAAGATCCAGCAACAACAACCCTCTAGTTGAATCTCCATCTGTAGCATGCGAGGCACCAACATTCCTCTCAAACCCGAACTCCACTGGACACCTCCTCTTACAATCCTTTCATTATTGTGAGTTGTCTCCCTGGACAAAGAAAACATTATTTGGTGGAGTTCTCTTTCTGTTTCTTGACTCTGCTTTCCAGCAAGCTTTAGCAAGAGGTTTGCTAAGCAGATCTGTAATATCTCTGGCCATGTTCTCAGCGTTCTCCTTGAATGGAAATGTCTCCCCTGGTATTTTATCCAGCATGTGTGCCGCCCTTTTAACATGATCAGGTTTACAAGGAAAATAAGATCCATTCAACTGACAACGCTTAGCAAATCTTATTTTATTTTATTTTATTTTTTTCTAGCAGCTGAGCAAAAGTAGTGTTTAGAAGTGCCCTAAACAAATAACTTAATTTGTTCAAAGAAAGGACAGAGGCCAGCATTATAATAGCCCAAACAACCTGAGCGACCAACAACGCCTCCACCAAATTCGCGCAGCAACAGCATGGGTATTCCCACGCACCAAACAAAGCTCCTTACCCAGAACTCTCCACGCGGCCAGCAGGGAAGGGTTTCAGAAGTTTGGCGCACTCATAAGTCTTCCCACCGCATTTTCCAAACGTCCCCCAGCACCAGGCGTGAGCAGGCTTCAATGCAGCCAGGGAAGGTGAATAAAACAAAAGAAAAATGAACATGACAAAGGGGGGTGCGCAGCAAAAGAAGACAGAATTTTCCAACGTTTTTCACCATTCCACAAGCAGTCCGCCCCAAGAAGATCTCATGCGCGCCAGAAAGTGGAAGTTGAGGTTTATTAAAAAGAAGAGAAGAACGACTGGCAGGGGAAGAACCATTTGGAGATGGCCACGCACAAGGAAGAAGCAATTTGAGCAAAAAAAAGATACACACAACCCAACAAAAGTGTGGCCAGGAGGAAAGAGGTGTTTCATTCCAGCCAAGGGTCAAATCATGATCCAAATAAAGCTGACAAGGAGACAAATAGGCGGCCCAAAGCAAATTTACACTTCCTCCACCAACAAGTCAGGCAAAATTACATATCCACAAAATAAAATAAATTTAATTGGTCACAATTTCATTTTAAAATTTGGTTAGATCGACAAAATTGACGCAGATATCAGCTGCCAAGTCTAGGAACCGACGAAATTCACATATTTAGTTAATAATAATTCTTAATAATTGAAAATGTGCAATCCTATTGGTCAGCGTATTTATCCGACAATATACATAATACATTTACGTGAACAAAACATCTTTTATTTATCTCTGCAAAGAAAACCATGTCTCCACGCCAAGTATGAGGATAAATTGATGATAGAAATTTACCAGCTGGTGGATGAGACACCTCAACTAAACAATAACTCGCAGTAAGGCATGCGCATGCCCGAAAAGGCTTAATTAATTCAAAAATGTAATTTTATCATCTATATACACATAAGAATATAACTGATACCCGTTCCTTTACTATTCATTATTATTATGTTTTAAAATGTCGTGACACCTAAACGGGGTTTGAAAAAAAAAAAACGTTTAGGACCTAACACGATAGCGACAAAACTAAAAATAATTTAATCGAGGGGTCGAGCACGAGAGTGATCAATACTACGGCAAAATATCTTGCAGGCAATTAACAACAATCAACAGGAGGTTCGATATAGCAAGAACAAGGTTTTCCTTTAATAGGATAATCGCGAGGGACACTGTGGGGCCAACAACCAAAACATCGACACCGACGCAAGTAGGCAAGCTCAACAAGATGAAGACACCAACGTTTCAAAGGAAACACAATGGCATTCAGCCCTTAGAAGCACGGTCGTCACAGAATAACAGAGCAATGATGAATGGGGCATTACATTCTCCTCCCCTTAAGAAAGCATCGTCCTCGATGCGACATAACACAGTTGAAAAATAATAATAATAATAATAATAAATAGTATGCAACAACAAAAATAAATAAATAAATATTCAATATGGGTGCAGTTACGTTCTAAGGTTACGATTTCAGAGGCACAAGCACGGCCACGGGGTGGCCTTAGGAACATTTGGCAGAAATTTTAACTTCCAAGGTTCTGTGAAGATTGGCAGTTCCCTCTTATTCATTATTTCATTAGTCTCTTTCCGTTAACATTATTTTTAGTTTAATTTCTATAAAATTTTCATTGTCGAAGAGTTTTAGTTTATTCCTTATTGTGGGTGCCCCAACATGAACTGCTACACAATCACCCTATCGGGGGGTCAAGACTACAGATTAACAAACACATAAGTATATACTTCATGACTGTATTACACCACAAAAGATTACTCAAATACGGAAGGGAATAGGCACGGTCCACATAACATAGTACTTGTCACACTATTATGACTGACAAATAGAATACTTGAGCAAGGTGTACTACGACAACCAGACATTTCCTCAATTCCACAGATGAAAAATTCACATAACTCCAAACAAAAGCTACAGGTACATAGGGTACACCTGAGGGCCACAACCATAACCAACTCTTATGAGCACACATACATCATAACACTACCCGAAGCATCAGAAAATAACCACCTACTCCCAAGTATTACAAAGCAACTCCATATAATTCCCAAAGAGAAAGAAACATAGTGCCAAAACCAAGTCGGGTCACTCAACCATAGAGCCCCATCAAGAACATCAGGTCACTCAACCATAGAGTGTCATAAAGACTAACAGGTCACTCAACCATAGAGGACCGTCTCCTTTCTCCTTTTAATGAGGCCGGGTCACCCTATGGCCCTGGCACATAGAGCCCCGTCACCCCCAACCCAAGTGACATAATAACTCGTGGTCCAACAACCCGCTAGTTATCTGTAACTCCTTGGGGCGTACCCCCATACAACGAAGCGGGTCCATGGGCCCAACCATTCCATGGTGCATCCCATGACCCTATTCCACACATCACGACAATAGAACCAACATAACAATCTGATCAGAATGCCAAGTGGCAAAGTACAAGCCTTGGGCAAGGCGGTAACATCTTTAAAATTTAAAAGAAGATTCAAAACCAAGCAAGACAAATGACCAAATGGCCATAGTTAGTGCAAAAATCTGCGTGTTAGTACCCAAAACCAAGGAAATGCCCAAAATGTAAAACATGGAAATCAAGAAAATTGCTGGTCCTTGCAAAAGTAAAGTAAAAAGGTTCAATTTACGAATAAAATACACATATAAGAATAACACATTACTATGACTACGTGGCCTTATCTGGCCACCAAAGGGGTACTCAACGAGTTGCTAGCACTCGGAACATCGAGCCTCTGCTCATAAAAATACATATCAATAATACAACTGTCATCATCACAATCTGAATCATCTCGCCACAACTTCAACAAGGCTCAACATAGTCAAAATCACATAGGTAGAGTCCATACGACAACCATATCGGGAGAGAGAAAGAAAGTACATGTCACCATCTACTGAGCCTAAGGTGTCCGTGAAACACAATATGCATGACACCCGTTGAGCAAGTGCCACACATACCAAACGAACAAAAGTGGGTTTTCAGCCTATGTAAGGCTCCACTTCCTATCTCATACTCGGCTCGAGTGACTGGTCAACGGTACACATTTTCTCACTCCAAACATACACAATTTACCGATTTCCCTCAGGGTCGGTTAGTGTAAGGTTCACAACATAACATGTAACTACATCACTAACACAATGGTGGTACACACATAGCTACCATAACGTCTCGCGTATGGTATGTATATCAGGGTAGATCACAATCATACATTCACGGGCGTAATACATCACTTTACCACATTCTGCACCCAAAGTGCAATCACTATACGATAGGGTTCATACACTCACCGTATGACCCTAAATCACGACATGAATCATTCAATATCACATACATCATACATATGATGGACATAGTAACATCACAACATAACATTCATTTGCTACATACAAGGTGATACACACATTTCTTCAAAACATGGTAAAACATCATGATACAACTTAATTCACTTTACATTGATTCAGTCATACACATATCGACACACCCACATATCACAAGCATTGAGAATTCACACGTGAACTCTTCATAGAATCCACAAGAAGGAGAGAGAACACTCCCATCCCCAACACATCAACATGATAACAAATACGCACTAAGTGACATACACATCATGTGCGTTCACAATATCACAATTACGACATGGATCACATCACGCCTAAAGCACATTACTCTTCCAATATCAACCACCATCATGCAACACCATCATCACTCCAATCTGGCCCAAAGGTTCGAGAGCATGAACCTCGCTCTGATACCAAATGTAACGACCCAAAAATTCACACACACAACAACACAGTAAAATACAGGATAATTTTTTTGACACATAACACGACATGACATGCCACCACCGAGGTCACAACTAACTCCGTGGATAACTCAATACAAGGATGACCACAAAGGTAGCACGGAAATGTTCACACCCACCAAGGATGGTTCACTTTTCTATTTGACAAGACAACATAAGAAACCACCACATAACACACCTACAGATAGGGCAAGCCACAATGAGAAAATTATTGAAGGTTATTTATTTTTATGAAACCTCTTTCGATCCTTAACTTCAGTTTTCTAAGACTCTAGATATGATTTGTACAATACTTCTTACAACGCTAAGTTCTTACTTTTACTTTGAAGAGAAATTTGTTCTAATTCTTCTCTATTATGGCCTTTATTTGCTTAATTCGTTTATCAAGAAAAAGGAGTAATTAAATTCCACAAGGCCATCTGTTCACCACTAACGCTACTAAGACTCATTCTTGCCCACAAGACAACATGGTTTTAAGTTCAACACACTTAAGAGAAGAAATACAAGGTGCCTTGGAAAAAGGTTAGAGGGAGAAGGTCGAGATGAAAACATCTTTAGGACCTCATTAGTTATTGCCAGTATTTAATTGAAGCTAGAGCTCTTAACCAGAATTATCAACGATTTTACTTAGGCTTCGCTAAATGAGTATTACCAAGGAGCAAAATTTACTTTCCAAATGGCGGTGAGAAAGATTGTGAGATCTCCAATTTGTTTTCTCTGGCTTATTAAATCTTATCATCTTCTAACAACTAACAATTCATTTCACCTTAGGGTCATTTTACAAATTTCACCATAAAAGGAATAATGTTCACTAGAGGAGCTAGGGTTATCATGTTATATAATTTTACTTGCAATGATAGTCTCGCCTTTGCTTACTTAAAGAAGCACTTGCTCTCAGACCCCTACGTTACTTTATTTGGATACAACTATTAGTTTAACTTCCAGAAGTATTAAACAATCCCATGTTAGTTTACTTATGAAACATTATTACTAAGTCATAGCAAGATTTAACTCAACATTTATTCTCAAGGGTAAAGTTGTAGCAACACTCATTTACAAGAACAAAACAAGGTTACATTAACTCTTAAAATACTGATACTCCAACAAAGTCACTCAACAACAGTAACCAAATTTTCTTATAATTTCAATGATAGTCAAACAATACAAGGTTTCCAAAGTTCAGATGACAAAGTCCACAATACATTATACTAAGACATTGATCCTCTTCTAAACTTTCCACTGGACGTTATCAATAGTTGAACAATGTAAAAAGGTTTTGAGCAAAAGAACCTCTCAACTGAGGTTGATGACAAAAAATCTACTAGTCTATCCCTCATCTACTCGCAAAATCCATCTGCAACAAATTTTCTACAAGAGTCAGTTCGTGAGAACTGAGCAAGATAAGGCTACACCAAAACCACCATAACTGTTATCTATCAAAACCATGAAAGGAAGCACTTTATTTCAAGAATTTGGGTCAAACCTCTAAACACTATCAACACTTCAAGTTATAATAAGTTTCCATCATGCCAATCAAGGAAGAAGACCATGTACTTCCGTTAGTTGTAAAAACAACAAAAATATAACAACCGAAAGAGAATGGCCCTGGCCCTATAAGGAGAAATAACCAATCTAACAAAACATGATTCCCATCAAGTAAATAATTAAATAACAATCACAAGATTGCGATTTGATATATAGTACCAACCATCTAGAATTTTATCAAAGGTACCAAATGCATAGGCTATAATATTATATTTCTAGAAGAACAAGAGTTGATCGGCCCAAGAAAAAGGAAACCACGGTTTTCAAGAATTAACACAAAAAGCCATGTATAAATGAGTTTCAAACCTGAAATCACATAGAGTATCCACACAACATAAGTTTCGAAGCAAGGGCACAGTAAACTAGTTTGGCCACTAACTCTAAGAGATTTCCCAATCATTCAAGAAGGCCAATGCCTTGTGGGCTAGTAGCAAAACACGCGAGAGAAGAAGGGGTTCCGTCAAACAAGCGTATACAAAAATGTCTTCAACAAATTTTATAACCCTAAATATTTACAAACCTCCACATCAATTTTAAAGTTCGGTTAATTTAAGATAATTTTCCTATTTCCCAAAACAATAATATTTTTAAAGCAACCCTTGGTAACACAATCAAACGTCACACATAGACACAAACATAAATATCTAAGTGACATTAATAAAACAAAACCTTCTCGCTATGAATCCATAAGACTATCAAATGCACGATGAATTTTCCCGAAGATTAATAACGTTTAAGGCAATTTTCCATCACAAAATATTAAGGTAAATTACGTGCATGGAAAACGACCAATATTAATTAATAGCATTAAAATTATAAAAGAGAAAGAATGCAAGTTAGGAAAAATAGAAAGAAACGCCATTAACAATAATTTTGAGAGAGGGATTAGACCATAACTATCCTAGTGTGAACGAGGTACTGGATTCACACGATAGAAACCTCGAGCTTAGCAGATCCGAAAAGCTAATTATGGTTCAAGTGGATAGGGGTGGTTAAGGTACTTTCGAGGATGGCCTTAAATGCCTAGGAACAAGTTGAAAGATAATACGGGAGTCTAAGCACGCGAGATTTGATGCGTAATTGCATGCAAACCTTTCATTTTAAAAGTTTTAATACCGACGACCCAACCCGGATAGCCCAAGTGGTGATCACTCCAATTCTACCACCTGTCTTTCTGATGTCAAGAAGATTATCGAAGGTAACAACATAATACTGGTAACAACATAATAATATAAAACTCAATTGTAGAGAAGAAGATATACGTAAAACAAAAGGATGAAGGTCGAACAATCAAGCAAGAAAACATAACACCCAGAGACGACGACACATATGTGTTTCTCACTAACACACTGATAGCGATAAAGGTGAAAAAAAGAAATAGAACAAGCAGAAAGGAGAGGTCTCCTAGTAAGACGTCCAACCTAAAAATTTATACAAGGAAAAAGGTGGTTCGGTTTCATGATAAAATAAATATAGCAACAGTAGAAAAGTGTAGAGTTATCTTGCCTGCTCCTCCAGCTTCGACGAGGCATCCAAACTTCCCAAGATCCAGCAACAACAACCCTCTAGTTGAATCTTCATCCGTAGCATGCGAGGCACCAACATTCCTCTCAAACCCGAACTCCACTGGACACCTCCTCTTAAAATCCTTTCATTATTGTGAGTTGTCTCCTGACAAGTAAAACATTATTTGGTGGAGTTCTCTTTCTGTTTCTTGACTGACTCGCTTTCAGTGAAGCTTTAACAAGAGGCTTGCAAGCGAGATCTCGTAATATCTCTGGTGATGTTCTCAACTTTATCCTTGAATGGAAATGTCTTCCCCCGGTATTTTATCGGCATGTGTGCCGCCATTTTAACATGATCAGGTTTACAAGGAAAATAAGATCCATTCAACTGACAACGCTTAGCAAATCTTATTTTATTTTATTTTTTCTAGCAGCTGAGCAAAAGTAGTGTTTAGAAGCTGCCCAACAAATAACTTAATTTGTTTAAAGAAGGGATAGAGGCCAGCATTATAACAGCCCAAACAACCCTGAGCGACCAACACGCCTCCACCAAATTCACAGAAGAACAAAGATGGGTATTCCCACTACACCAAACAAAGCTCCTTACCTAGAACTCTCCATGCGGCCAACAGGAAGGGGTTCGAAGTTTGGCGCACTCATAAGTCTTCCCACCGCATTTTCCAAATGTCCCCCAACACCAGGCGTGAGCAGGATTCAATGCGGCCAGGGAAGGTGAATAAAACAAAAGAAAAATGAACATGACAAAGGGGCAGGCGCGCAGCAAAAGAAGACAGAATTTTCCAACGTTTTCACCATTCCACAAGCAATCCGCCCCAAGAAGATCTCACGCCGCCAGAGCAGGAAGTTGCAGGTTTATTAAAAGAAGAGAAGTGCGGCCAGTGGGGTAGAACCATTTGGAAATGGCCACGCACAAGGAAGAAGCAATTCTGAGCAGAAAGATACACACAACCCAACAAAAGTGTGGCAGGAAGGAAAGAGGCGTTTCATTCCAGCCAAGGGTCAAATCATGATCCAAATAAAGCTGACAAGGAGACAAATAGGTGGCCCAAAGCAAATTTACACTTCCTCCACCAACAAGTCAGGAAAAATTACATATCCACAAAATGAAATAAATTTAATTGGTCACAATTTCATTTTAAAATTTGGTTAGATCGACAAAATTGGGCGATCAGTATACAGCTGCCAAGTCCAGGGAACCGACGAAATTCACATATTTTAGTTAATAATAATTCTTAATAATTGAAAATGTGCAATCCTATTGGTCAGCGTATTAATCCGACAATATACATAATACATTTACATGAACAAAACATCTTTTATTTATCTCTGCAAAGAAAACCATGTCTCCGTGCCAAGTATGAGGATAAATTGATGATAGAAATTTACCAGTTGGTGGATGAGACACCTCAACTAAACAATAACTCGCAATAAGGCATGCGCACGGCCTGAAAAGGCTTAATTAATTCAAAAATGTAATTTTATCATCTATATACACATAAGAATATAACTGATACCCGCTCCTTTACTATTCATTATTATTATGTTTTAAAATGCCGTGACACCTAAACGGGGTTTGAAAAAACGTTTAGGACCTAACACGATAGCGACACAACTAAAAATAATAATAATAATAATAATAATTTAATTGAGGGGTCGAGCACGAGAGTGATCAATACTATGGAAAAATATCTTGCAGGCAATAAACAACAATCAACAGGAGGTTCGATATAGCAAGAACAAGGTTTTCCTTTAATAGGATAATCACGAGGGACGCTGCGGGGCCAACAACCAAAACATCGACACCGACGCAAGCAGGTAAGCTCAACAAGACAAAGACACCAACGTTTCAAAGGAAACACAACGGCGTTCACCCTTAGAAGCACGGTCGTCACATAATAACAGAGCAATGACGAATGGGGCATTACAAGGATGATCTTCATATAGAGCACCATTTATGTAAGAATGAGAAATCATTCGAGTTTCACTTGATGTCACTCATTTGGTAGTGTTGTTAAACACTCATTCGAACCTTGTAGTGTGATCACACTTCAAAAGAGAAAGGACACCACAACCATCTCATTTCAGTCCAACAGGTTGCCACATGACAAGAATCTCATTCAGTGAGAAATCCTTCCATCTACATGGTGAATACTTATTTCAATAAGTGATAGATAATCAGAAAATGGTTTGATCATCATGGATTTGATTTGTGATCACTAGGGTTAATTGTGGAGGCCTAGAAAAGTAAGAGAGTGATCCTTGCTCTTGCCTTATAATTAGAAGAGAGCATCTATTCCCATCACAATGCAGATCTCATAACAATGTTTCTAAACACTTAAGTCATCACTTGAGGTTTTAGAAACATGCTTTCAACTCATGGTAACTCATTTTTACCACTTTTTCATGTTATAAGTTTCATCACTCAAAAACACAACATGGGGTGTTAGGAAGGTGTTTTCAACTCACAAAATTTGGCCCCATCCTCATGAGATCCTTACCCATGGTAAACAATAGTCTATTTATGAAAATACCCATTCTAAGAGGTACTTATCAACATTTACAAATATTCACCTATCACTATGTGGTGACCATCTCTCTAGAGCTTATAAATTTAGGGCCATTTTTGTTTGGAATCGAAAGGGGCAGCTGCACTATTTTTAAATTCTTCATGAAACCTTCAAGTATTAGAGAAAAATGGATGTTACCAACATGTATAAGATTCACATATCTTTCCAATGCCAATTTTTTCCTCCTAACTCCTTACAGAGCTCCGAAATCAACTTGAGAAGTTAGATTTCACCATTAGAGTGTTTGTTCCATGCATCTAGGAAACTCATTGTTGAGCAGATTGTCCTTGAATGAGAAAACCTTTCCTAAATCTTCCTAAATTTCCTCCAACACTTCCAAGATTCCCCAACATCACCTCCAGATGCTTAATATATTTCTTGAACTGTCTCCAGAGGGTGTTTGATTAGCCTAGAATGGCCTTTTAGGCCTTCGAAGGAAGTTATCTTCCATCAAGTCACATTGAACTCATAAATCATCGTATTCAATCATCCCTGCACATTGAAACAAACTTAAAAACCTTGTTAAGAATTTATTCTGAGCTAGGTTGAGAGTGGGAATGAGGAAGGTTGGCTAGAGGAAGGACACAATCTTTGACTCGGGAAGTGAAATATTCAATTGTGGGCTTAGTTGTCATGCTCAAAGTTTCAATTTTTCATGCCATACATTTTGCATGACAACACCCTCTTACCACTTTCACCAAATTCCTTTTTTGTAATGCACAAAATTATTTCATTGGTGTCTTGTCCATATATGAAATTATTTCAAAGGTTTCTTGGCAACAACACAAAAGGATATCTGAAAAGCATTTCTCTTAATGTTGATGTAGATTTGATTGCTTGTGAAGTATGTGGCACTTGAATCAACCTTCCTACTCCTACACTAGGGTGAGAATGTAACTAATTTACTTAACATAAATCTTGATGAAAGTCTTGAGTTTCTTTCTCCATAGAAAGTAAATGAATGTGTGGAAGATTTTGCACATTTTCACATACTCCTACCCTAACTTTTGTTGAGTGTTAAAAATATATCGATGTGATGCACTCTTTTAGCTTCTAACTCTTCAAGTTATATCTTATTCTTTTATTGAACAAATGAAGATATTATGGGGTCCTTAGATCATCTTCTTTCCCACACCTTACTATTGTTAATCTATATTATAAGAATCAAAGGATTATATACATGCCAACATGGGAACCAAGGTCACTCCCTTGCATTGTTGATTGTGAGGATTGTTCGAGTGGTCCTCTTAAAGATGCATGCCCTAAGCTTGTAAAGTAGGTACTCATCCATAGTATGATTCTACCATATTCTAAGATGAAATTAGGGATTCAAATCCATGCTCATGGGAAAATTCATGAGTCCATATATTCGATCAATTGTCGCTACCTTTGGGAGTTGTGAGGTTTGTAAATTCTAATTTTGACACATCTAACACTCCTACAAATGTTAGTAAACAATCCAAAAGGCCCCAAAACCTAAACAATGACTATATTCTTTCCCAAAATAGACATCGATTGTAGAATTTAAACCTAAAAGCTTTAGGCTGAATGTTGAAATCTTGAAAAATACCTATGTATTAACCAAATTAGATTATAAAAACTATCTCCTAAACCGTGACTCATGGAGTCATGAGACTAGTTCCACAAGTGCATGTGACCCTAATTTCTTATAATAAATTTGAAGTATAAGTTTTTCATTTATTAATCTTTATACTTTATTATTTCCTTAAACATTTATTTTAGTAAATATATCCCTCCCAAATGCACATATACAACATTGCAAATAGGAACACAAGCATGTTATAATGCGCATGTGTTTCATCTTCTTTGGGCTTGTAATTGATTAACTAAATTGAACTAGAGTAAGGTAGTGCAAGATAGTTAATCTAATCTAGGAGGACATATAACGTTGTAAATAACTAGGTAAATGTAGTAAATAAAGATGTAAATGATCTAGAACAATGTATGAAAGGAAATACTAAAACCCTAATGTGTAAAAGAGAAAGGTAAATGATTTACTAGTAATGATGATTGTCGTAGAGTGTCGCAGTCTCGATTAGAAAATTTGGGAGCAAAAAGAATACATGAGAGGTCCCGAAAAGGCTGGATCTGAAAGATTTGAGTGGACTAGAGCACTGAACAGATTTGGGGTGCCATGGGTGCTTATAGTGCTGCAATCTAGGCACCTTGGTTCGTGAAAAGGCCCCAAATTGATTCTTACAAGGTTGGAAGATGGGTCAACTGAAATCATTTGCTTGCCACATTAATTTCTCTATATCATACTGAATGCTCAATATTCCAAGAGGAAGAATTAACTGCTGAAAGGACAAAAAAAGGAAGTATCAAAACCCTAAAAAATAAAGATGTAGAATGAATGGGTTGGGTGACCTAAGTTGCCACAACAACAAAGCTTACTAAACTAGGCACTACATTACATTTCAGATCCAAATGTTGTTATGGTGTGTGTGTGCATGTCGTTTTCCCAAAAGGTGCTCTTGTGCTAGTCAGGACTTTGTGAAGTATAAATAATAACTAAATGTAGAAAATTTAGTAGAATGTGTGGATGGAATAGAATATAAACCCCTCCCCCTATGAAGTGTGATGCAGATGTCCTAGCTTTGCCTTTATGATGAAACTATGTGGATGCCAATGCAATAGATAGATGCAACTCTAGATGGAGTGATAGTAGTGTATGATGCTAGGTCCCTCATTATGATCTCATAACTTTATATTTATAGGGTTCTCTTGGTCTAATTTCATAATTAACCTCAAAAAATCGACCACATAAAATATAAGAATGAAAAATGGCTAGAAAAGACCCAAAAATGGCGGGAAAGTGGAAAATAGACCAGGGTGCCCCTAAGTGGGACCAGGGCACCCATGGCACCCCAATATTAAATCTAGGTGCCCCAATTAGGGTTAAGATGATGTGGGATCTTTGGAAATGATTGGGTAAATAGGTGCAATAGGTCGCAAAATATGAAATAAAATAAATAAGATGGCCAAAAGGACTGGGGGTTAATTAATACTTTCTTCCCTTGAGAACCTTCTAAATAGTAGTATGAGACCGAGATAAATAAATGTCTAAAGTGCATGATTTTGTGACTACAATAATTCCCAATCTATAGGCTTGGATTTTCCTTGGATATCCAAACATAAGGTTTGGACTATGTAATCCGTGAATAAATATGTGTTTTACAAAAACATCAAAATCTCACATGTACACCCTGATATCTCATGTGTTATAACATAACATTCCAAATAAAGTTATATTATGAAGTTAAGCTCGGTTTTACCTTGGTGAAAATATACTTCTTTTTAAAATCTGATTAGTTTAAGGCTTTCATCCTTAATTTATTTTACTAATGCCTTCTTTTCTTGCCAAAATGTATGCATATGTTTTTGTACACAATTTATGATTATTTCATTCAAATTTTAAAAAAAACGCCTCATCTAAACTCCATTCTAAACACATTAAAAAAATGACTTATTTTTCAAAGTTACGGGGTTGTACACACAAATATTTCATTTTCGGGATGTGTGCACTTTGAAAATTAATAAAAATTATATATTCATCCAAAAATTAGTGGGACCTCGTACATGATCTTAGCTAACTTTCTACTAAAGCAATTTGAAAAATAATTTATAGAACTCACACAATAGGTTGTTATCTTTTTGACAAAAAAATAGACATACTTTGTGTGCGCACCACATTTGACCTTCTTATTGTCCACCATTTGAAAAAAAAAAAAAGTTTAGAAACTAGATTCGAGCACTACGGTACTTATTCTTATGACATTGTCAAAATTTGAGGATATGCATGCCAAATTATTATATGAAGTTTAGGTTTCGCTGATTTCAAGAAAATGTGTCTACTTTTGACCCCTTTTGGCCCCCATTTCCATGCACTTACCCATTTTTTAATTAAAAATCAATTATAAATATATACCTATGTGTCGAGTCCATAGAGGTTGAGGACATCCAATCATATGAATGTGATAGTCTTCGTTATATGTCTCATGTAATTCTCTTTAAGTGATAAACATGTCATTATCAAGATGTATAATTATAATTTTTAAATGTGAAATAATATTATTAAATTACAAAATACACTATCAATTTATACCTCTGTGGTGTACGCATAGAGGTCAATGCATGTTGACTCATTATAGAACGTCGAGATGACACACAAGCTTCATCTAAATCCCCATCTATGTCATATTGTGCCAAAACACAATCTCTAGAGTTGCCACATGTGAAGGCATCAAACATTTTTGAAAAAACGGTGTCTTCTTTAATATCAAAACCAAAATTATAGAATGAATTGATTTTAGGATATGTACAAATTTTTTTGTAAAAAAATAACACAAATGGATTTGATAGAAAAAATTGTGATTTTAAAAATCATTAGGTTACTAGGAAAATAACATAGATATGATGTTGTATCTAATCAGATTAAGTTTAATACCCTATTCAATAAGTTTCAAATGCAACTAAAGAATCTCTTGTATGTTTGTTATGTTGTAGTTGCTTCTAATAAAAACTAATATACTAATTATTCTATTTTGGCTATATATATCGATGTAGACACCTAATTTCCACCACACAATTTTAATACTAAAATTGTAATAATTGTCCACTTCCGATCATCATGCTATAACTAGTGATTTTCCATGAAGTTAGTTAATGTTCACCATACTTTCGTTTAATTAACAATAGCTTGTTAGTTAATTAGTCTTTCTCATCCGAATGTCAATTAACATCACTTCGTTAGTTAAAATCCTCTTTTAATTAATTAATTACCCTTTCACAATCTTGTATTTAATTAATAAACCCTCTTATTAATTAAATCCTACTCTCAAACCCCTCCATTCCTCTCATTTCCCTCCAAATGGCTCCTACAAGCTAAACATGAACTATTAATTAATCCCAATTGATTAATTAAACCTTCCCTAACTCCCACGGGTCACTAATTCTTAATCAATATGTTCTAATCATACTTATCCGCTCCTAATTCAACATCTCCTTCATCCCACATTCACTAGGATGTATTTTTCTCCTAAATTAGAAAGCTACCTTCCTACCAATCTATACCTTTACACGCCATGTCCTTATAATATACCTTTTATTATCTTACTCAAGAAGAACACTTCTATTATAGGAAAGCTTGCCAAATTGAGTAAACCCCATTCTTTACTTGCTAAGAGTAGTAGGAGAAGAATCAAACATGGTTTTAATGCCATTTTGAAGAGATCTCTTCCTCTTTGCTTGCAAATTTCTTGATAAATGCGTAGCTTGCGTTTAGCTCTATAAGGATGTATCTACACATCATAACACATCCAAACATCAAAAGAGAGGTTTGCATTTAATATTAGATTTATACTTTGTGCAATTTAGTTAGCTTTCCCTTTTTAAGCTCAATCTTGATGTATTTGATAATATAACTAAGATAGGATTTACTTGGTGTTATGTCCTTCATATTAGCTTAGCATTTTTTTATCATGCATACATATGACACGCTGTGGGACACCTCTTTGTCTTATGCACATTTCTTTATTTTGTAGTTTAGCTTCATTTACCACTTTCATGCAAGTTCTTTCAATATGTTGAAAATTTCTATGTTCTTGTGGATGTATGTTGGTATTTGGTAGTGTTAAGTCTTACTTGCAGGTATAAAGGAGGTGAAGTGCTATCAAAATTGGATCTTGGCAAGAAAAAATCTTGTTTTAAAATGTTTTTGCCTCATTTTTTTGTGATTTCTCACTTTAGCAACCTCACCATGGCTTTCATTGGTCTTAACTTGCAGATTTTTCTAACTCAATTTTGTAGTTTTGCGGCCTCGACAACATTGGCAACGATCTTGCTCAACCTTAGTGACCTAGTTTCTATAACAACAACATCGTCAAATTCAATGACCTTGCTTTGTTTTCCGGTGCAACTGACCTGTTTTGGTGGCCTCGTGCTCTCTTTTGTGGCCTTTACTCGTAAAAAGGATCAATCATTTTTAGAGCATTTTATATCTTTCTAAGTTATTTCTAGTTTTTGAGTGTTGCTTCATCACGGATCTTTACGTTTTAGCTCTATTTCTAAGGATTAAACACTAATATATACATGTTTCCATTTTCATCAATATATGCATGTGTATTATGTGTTTTGGGGTTGTAGGTACCTATTTCGAGCATTTGGTAGAAATTTGGGAACAATATGGAATAGAACAAAAGGAAAAGCTCCATAAGAAAATACATCATGAACGTAAAAATCAACTAAGTATACTCAATTTCAAGACTTCTTTTTTGTTCATCGACCTTGTCATGTCTTTTTAGTGGCCTTGTATTGTTTAGCGGTGGCCTTGCGTATATTGTTGACTTCACCTTATAACTCAAGCGACCTCACTTTTTTAAAAGCCTTGTGATACTTTTTAAGCGGTTTCTTTGTTTGGCGGCCTCGCACTTCGCTAAACAATGACCTCGCTTATTTAATGTGTCAGTGTCCTTGTGATAAGATTTAAAACTACTAATTCTTGTGCGCAGGTTGTCATTTTCGCTTGCTAAAGACAAATTGCTCAAACAAAACAAACCAATTAAAAAAATACCAAGTTGTGTGAACATTAGTTTTTGTTATCTTACTTCACACTTTGCTTGCTTTTTGCTTACGAAATCACATTTTCCCTTCGTGATTAGCATAACATTATTGGATAAAACTTGTTGCTAAACACATAGGTTGTTTGGTTAAAAATATTGGATTGATTTGTCACCTTAAACACTTAGATTTCTTGCACATTGTCATATATTGGATTAACTTTTCTTTAATCACTTTACAAGGGTGTTTGTTTCCCTTCAACATCATTTGCTTCTTGATTGTACCTCGTCCTAATTGTATGCTCTTTCCACGTGTCAGAAAGGTGATCTTGGAAATTAGAAACAATTTTGACCTTTTTTCTATTTTAGTAGGGTTTGATGGTTAAGAGGTTATTACCTATTCATTTAGACAAAGCCCATGTTTCAGTGGACTATATAAATTCATTGAACAACCATTTTTGGCTAATTAGGGTTCACTTTTACATGGCTCCTATTTTCCTCCAATATCCAGCCCTAGATTAGATCCCACAGGAAACAACTATCATTTTTTACCAAGCTCCACTAAAACGAGTGGAGTGAAGGAGAGGGAGATTTGACCCTTTAAACCATGTCTTAGACAACATTTCCTAATTTCACGGATTTATGCCTCACGTACTAAAAGGTATATCGAGGACGCCTTAACAACTTGTTCATCCTAGCTAGATGGCCAAATCTTAGGGAATAGGTTGTGATTGCTTGATTTCACCCAAAAACATTTGTTTGTAAACAATTTTAAACCAAAGAGTGGTAGTTTATTCTAAAATCCTTAATTCACTAAAACTCACGAGGTGAAACTCTATCCTGAGTTAAGGCGTTTTTAAAGAAAAAAAATTGAAACTCTTTGGAGTTAGACCAAAGGTTTTTTTCTAAATCAAACTTTGACTCATCAAAAACTCATGAGGTGAGAATTTAACCAGGCTAGGGACCTTATTTTGACAAGAAAATGAGGTGATGCTCTGTCCGAGTTAAACCAAGTGTGTTTTTGCTAAAATCACGGACTTAGTCCATATTTTTTACTACATGTATCAAAACAGTAAAACATGTTACTCTGCAAAATTCAAAACTTGTTTATAAAAAACATCGCAAAGCAAAAACTTTGTCCTTTTTAAAACCTTGCTTTAGTGATAAGACAAGGCGAAGCTCTGTCCGAGTTACACCACATGTTTTTCATCACAACTATATTTATTTCACATTTTGGCTTCATTTATTAAAGTTATAAACCCTGAAACTCTGTCAAAATTTTACCAACCATTTTGACACTCACATTTGAAACTTGTTTTCCAAACTTGGTTGATTGTTAGAATTGCATTGTTATGTTGTCGATTTTCCTAGTTTCCTTAGACAAGTTTACAATATCCAAAACTAGGACAACACCAATTTATAGCCATTACACTACCAAAATTTTGTGGTTTTCCTTAGAAACATTTAGAACATCAAATCTTCAGGAAAATGCCTATTTACAATCGCTACATAGCCGAAATTACCTATATTTCCTTGGTAACACCTCATCAAACATCTTAAACTTGGAAAATATCCATTTTGTAGTCATTATGTTACCCATTTTTGGTTAGAGTCCCTTGGAAACTCACATAAGCATCCAAATCTTTGCAAAATGTCTAGTTTGCATTTGGTGCACCATTCAAATCGACCTAATTTTTTTCAATATGAGACAATTTAATCAAACAATCTAGGTTAATGTTTTCAAATCAAACAATGTCATCCATGAATAGATATTTGATGCTTCCTCATGTCACCAACAATAGGGAACTCATATCCTAAACAATCCCATCCAAATACCAATCCTCCTCAAACCCCCGAGTCTCACCCAATCGAATTTCTCCTAAAGAATAATCAGTCACCAAACTATGTCTTCCCTCATTAAAAATCCATGTCAACCCAAAATCCTCTACTCAAACATCAATTTGACCCAACGTTACGATCCGATCCATAAGAACCCTTCTTCTACTCTGCGATACTAAACCTTCTTCTAAGCAAGCCAATACCAACCTATCCCAAATCCAAATCTAATTCAACTCCCGAGACATCCCAAATCAAAAATATCTTTCATCCCTTGAGTCATCTCCATCTACTAATCCAAATCCAATCTCTCTTCGCCCTCAAGCCATTTCAACCATGCCTTATTCTATCCTCACCAATCCTCTAAAGACCGATATTTGTGTCCACATTGAATAATTGACAAGAAAAGATGTGCCAAGATATATTTTCAAAGAACTATCAAGTTCCTTTGTGGAAACAATAAGGTCAAAACCACCCAATCCCATCATCTCCATCATAAAACAACTTCTAAATCCCAAACACTTGTTGGACCTCTTCCTTCAAATCAACCCTCTATCATCGACCAACAAGGACCTCCTCTTATCCTCCCATCATCCCATTTCCCATTACATGGCGAAATGAATAGGTCTATCCTTGATCCATCTCTTATCCTCTCATCACCCAATCATCCCTTACATATCACATCCTAAATCATAATCAATCCTTGGGCCACCTCCTATTATCCCATTACCATCTCTCCTTGGGCCCCATCCTACTCACCCATCATATTCAATCCTGGGCCACCTCCTACTAGCTCATTACCTTCTATCCTTGGGCCACCTCCTACTAGCCCATCACACTCTATCATTGGGCCAACTCCTACTTCCTATTACCATCAATCCTTGGACCACATCCTATCCATCCATCATATCATCCCTCTCTTAACAACTGTGACAAGCCCACCATCATCCCTAACAATCCTCTCATTAATCTTGAACATCCACTTTCTTCCCACATTTCCTGGGACCAATGGAATCACACATTAGCTTATATGAAGCACAAACAATTTCTTCATCAAACTAAAATAAAATCCAAGGAACTCTAAATCTCAAAATAAATCCAACCACAAATCCAAAACTCAAACGTGATTCAAAAATCAAAACAAATGCAAATGCCAAGTATGGCAAAAAGTGCAAAAATCTATGGATAGGGAACTCAAGCTCCCACACACACAATACAAATTGCAAGACAATTCTAAATCACTTATTGAGTATGATCTCACCATGATCATCAAGATTGGAACCAATATAATTATTAAAAAGAAAAAAATCCTGGTCTCCTCATCAAAGAAATCACAAACATTTGTTGGGTCCTATCACAAGGAGTGACATTGTTGGTCCCAAATCCCAATCCATCATATCCTATTCTTCCTACTACATCCTATATATTTTTCCTCCATCCCATTTGTACTCCTATCTATATCCATTTCATCCATTTTCATTGTCACCCTTAACACTAGAGCAAGTCTTCTCCCTTAGTGGTTTTCCTTCACATACCGTCAAAAATACAAAAATATTAAAACATTTCAAAACTCCAAAAACATTGCAACAAAATAAAAAATTAACACATCAAATATCGCAATAAGGTATTACATACACATGGATTTTCTTTCCTTTATTTCCATTACTCTGCAAATCACACATCATTTCCATTCCTTCGATGATATTTTGGTTAGTCTATTCACACTCATTGTGCAACATTTATATCTATTGTATCTGTTTGACCTTGGTCTTTCATTACCTTGGTAAATTAAAGAACAAGTGAAATCTTAGAGATCCTATCACTATCATACATTTAATAAACTTGTTGCAAAGACCTTTGGGCATATATGTTGACACTAGCTAATGTCGTCAGGACAATCACTTCCACATCCTTCCATCAAGCCATTAGTGGTTCTTAACCCCTAATGAAAAAATTGTATGTGTGAGGGAAACTTTGTCCCCTTTTTAATAAACAATCTTGTACCTTTTTCTATCATTTGTTTCTTGGCCATTTTTTTTTGTGTTACACATTATGTTGGGGCACCCTACTACCAAAAGCAACATATCACTGATACCACACAATTGTGGCACCTTGGGTAGGTTCTCTCATGAAAATTGGTTTCGGTGCCTTGGGAGGATTATGTTGTTCACAAGCACCTCATATTTGGGGACATAATTTTCTCCTTCCTGTCTTTTCCTTGGCTTGCATTCATAATCTTGTTGAACCTATCCCTCTTGGACTTGATCCGACTTGTCCTATTCTTTTATATATGTGTGGGAATTTGCCCTTGTATATTTTCACATCTCTCTTGGGGCAGCTTGGAAATTTTCTCTATTGTGCATAGTTTTGGAAAACCTAGAAAATCCAAAACATTTGGAAAACCTAGAAAATAAAAAAACATTCACAAAATCTGAAAATAAAAACATTGCAAAACATAGTAAAAACCCAAAAACAATGTCTAACACAAAAACACTAAAAATTGAAAACTATACCACAAAACATCCTACTTCAGCTTGTTAGTCCTTGTGCACGGTATGCGAATCATCTTGTGATCTTATTCCATCAACAAGCTTACTTGCTTGATGTGTCTATCTTCTGGGATATATCGTTGCTTGAGGCAATTTCATAGTGCATATTTGCTTTTCTTGGGACTTCTACATCCTCCATTCGTTCCCTTGCATGTATCCTCACTTGGGGCATCATCTTAACCATTTTCATACAACTCAAACATTTGGGTATTGAAGCTTGATATCGAAAAAAATTGAGTACTAATAGTCTCAAACATTGTTTGTTTGAGTGCATTTTCTTGTACATGTTTTTTTGTTTGGTTGATTGTTTGTTTACTTTCTCGCATTTTATTTCTTATGTATTTTCTTTGAGTTAGTCCCTTAGCATTTGAAAATTATTGGTATTATGGCTTTTCATGTCATTTTACCTTTTTATTGTATGCTTACATCAAATAATAAAAGGTATTTCCAAGTTGTAATGGTACACAAGCTACAATACGATCTTTCCAACCCTCATATATCTTGCTTCCCATTCTAACTAACATTCCCTCTAACTAACCTTTTCCATTTCTTTTAACCTACCGAGACATGGTGGTAAAAATTAATTATTTTTACCCCTCCCTCCCTTTGTGTAGCCCTCTCCGTGATGATTTTGGACCTGGTCGCGATGGCCTCTGGCATTGTGATGGGTTTTTTCTTCCACTATGATCATTTTTCTCTTCTTTTCAAGCATCAAACACCCTCTTCTATCACCCCATTGACACTAAAATTGTCTACTATCTTTAAAATGACGTCGCTTGTGCTACACCACATCAAAGAGGGGTAAATGTAGACACCTAATTTCTGCCATGCAATTTTAATACTAAAATTACACTAATTGTTTTCTTCCCGTCATCATGCTATAATTAGTGATTTTTCGCTAGTTAGCTAATGTTCACCATCCTCTCGATTAATTAACAATATCTTGTTAGTTAATTAGTATTTTCCCCATCCCGGATGCCAATTAACGCTCTCTCTTGTTAGTTAAAATCCTCTTTTAATTAATTAATTACCCTTTCACAATCTTGTATTTAATTAATAAACCCTCTTATTAATTAAATCCCCCTTTCAACCCCATCTAATTCCACTAATTTCCCTCAAAATTATCTCCAAATGGCTCCTATAAGCTAAACACGACCTATTAATTAATCACAATTTGTTAATTAAACCTTCCTAACTTGCATGGGTTACTAATTCCTAGTTAATATTTTCTAATCGTACTTATCCACTCCTAATTCAACATCTCTTTTATCCCACATTCACTAGGATGTATGCTTCTCCCAAATTGGAAATGTACCTTCCTACCAATTTACACCTTTACACATCATGTCCTTATAATGCACCCTTTTTAATCTCTTTGAAGAAAACATTTCTATTATAGGAAAGCTTTCCAAATTGAGTAAAACCCCTCTCTTTACTTGCTAAGAGTAGCAGGAGAAGAATCAAACATGGCTTTAATTCCATTTTGAAGAGATCTCTTCCTCTTTGCTTGAAGAATCCTTGATCATATGTAGCTTACGTTTGGCTCATATAAGGAAGTATCTACATATTGGAGCACATCCAAACATCAAAAGGGAGGTTTGCATTTAATATTAGATTTATATTTTGTGTAATTTAGTTAGCTTTCCCTTTTTAAGCTCAATCTTGATGTATTTGATTAGAGAACTAAGCTAGGATTTACTTGGTGTTAAGTCCTTCATATTAGCTTAGCATTTATTTTATCATGCATCTTGATATGTAAAAGACAATAGACCCCCTATTGTTTTACTTTGTTTTCAACATATCCTTTAATTTATCAGCTTTGGTGATTTATATGCATCTAAAGATGATTAAAATCTCAATTAAAATTGATCCAAAAATAAATTTAAAGATTCTCAAAACCAACTTATTCATTGTTCGATCAAACCATTCAGATTTCCATTTTACCAATTTTTCATAAAGTGTCGTAAACTGATAAAATATGCTTATCTAAATTTAAATTTGACTGATTAAATGTAGAAAATGAATAAAACATCAGAATGCAAATTAGAAGAAAATATGACACCATAATTGTTTACGGGGTTCAGAAATTTCCTACGTCCCCGGGTTCATTCAAATCGATCTATTAAAAATGTCTCAACTGCAAGTACAATCAAACTCACAATAAACATTAATAGATCCAAAACCTACAATTTTGTGTCTTCATACCTTTGAAGGACTTTGACGATGCTCAGTGTTCATCCTTCACCTTCCCGAAGCACTTGTAGAATCTCTTCCTTCTTGGTTCTTTGTCTATCAATGACTTTTCGCTTTAAAATGACATCAAAAAAGTTAAAAATGGGAAAATGTGGTATGCAATGAAGCATCTCGAGAATTATGGACAACTTTCCGGTTACACCGAGGTCCCAAATGATCCTAAGTTGCTCAAAACTCGAGTTATTCAAAACTTCTATGTTATGATCAAATACATAGTCATCACCATTTTCTTGTACAAAACCCAACTCGTGTATATATAGGTTTGAGTTGGTTGTTTGATGCAACAACCAAGGCATAATTTTGTTTCATAGGAGGTTAGGGTTTGAACCACCCCAACTTCCTACCACTTTGCTTTTACCATGTTGGGATGAAAATCCCACATCATGGGGGCAAGTTTGTTTTGAGACTTAATAAAGACCGTGTGATCGGCATATACTCCCGTGGTTTTGGCCACGTATAACCCCTCTTTTCCTCGAGTTTAGAACTCCCATGTGGGCATGGTTGTTACATGTATGTCAAGGTTGGAATGTTAGTGGGTGGTGGATGCGAGGATGGCGAGTTGGCTCGATTGGTGTGCTCGATGGGGTGCGTTGTTGAATTGTTGCGCCATTGTTAGCTTGTGAGATCGTTCCATTGAAGAGTTGGCCTTGTTGGTGGGGGATGTGGATGAGCTAGTTGTCGAGTCGGTGAGGCGAGTTGACACCTAAACATAGTAAATTTGATGTATGGTAATTATAATTTACAATAATATATTGGGAATAATCCCACATGCACCATACATTGGAAATATGTGGCACTTATATGCAAAATTGTGACTATGGTAATGTGAAGTCACGGAGGCCAAGGCACCTCTCTCCACAAAAGAGTGCGTTGACCTAGATGAGGGCCCCAACTAGTAAATATTGAGACCTACTTGTATGAACTCGAGTGTCAAATCTGGAGGTGAAAAATTACAAACACCCTTTTACTATTTTTGTCATTTTTGCAATACCACATGTCGCAACCTTATTGGTCAGTTGCCCCTTATTTTTCTCCTTCAATTGGGAACTTATGCGGATGTTATCTTGGTCATACATAGTCTATTTTTCATGTTCAAATAGATGATGAAAATCTCTCGGAGTCTTCTACAAGACTTTCATAATTTAGGTAAACTATGTCCACCGCATTGATATTCGAGATCAATATAATGGACATGGATTCTTTAGTTAAATGACACATGTTATTGAATGTTTTTATTCTCATTTGTGTTTATATTTTATGTAACATAATTCACTATTGGTTATTGATTGTATTTATGCTTCAATTATATCATAGATCAAACATTTTGATATGTGCCTTGAGTGTATAGGTGACATGTAAGCCAATAAAGGATTTAGGATTTGTGTTGATAATGAAATTATTGATCAGAAGTGAGTAATGTTAAGAGTATGTATCCAAGTGATTGTTGTTCCTAGTTGTTGTTAGTAGTATTAATTAGGTGTGATTTCAACCTTAACACTCTAAATTATTCCTTAACACTTCACCCTTCCACCTAATACTTTTAGAATCATATTTGTAACCTTGTAAGAGTAGAAACAAGTGAAAAAAGTGGCACAAGTGGCTAAACTCGAATGGACATGAAGAGCCTCATGAAAAGAGGTGCAAACCAACTCTTACAACTCATTTATGACTAAATCTAGAAGCCTTGACTATTGAGGTAAACTTAGGAAGATATTTTGTGATATTTTGGTGTCATTTATGGCATTAAAGACCTCCATAATGGCATGTAGGTTGAGAAAATTAAATAAGGGGCAAGAAGTATTTGGTGTGTCATACCTTTGTAAATGCATTAAGTGCATTTGTTTGACACTTATGGCATGGAAAGATTTTTGATTCTTACAAAGCCATGGGAAGGGACAAGTGTCACTTTTAGATAAGATACGAGGATTAAAGGTTTCCCTACAAGTAAAGGAGAATCCATACACATACCACTTTTGATGATTCCAAAATTGGATTTTTAGAAAACTTTAGGAGAAGAAAATAGAAGCTAAGGAGGAGACATTATGATTTTGAACTATTACACCTTGTATGAGTGGTTTAAGTAAGCAAGGATAGGAGGTAGGATCTCTCATATTTCAATTTTGTATTTGCTTTTTTGTTTTCCTTTTTACCTCTATAAAAGTTACGATACTAGAAACTATTAAATATTATTGCATGTGATGATTCCCTTGTGGCATACTTGTGATTTGATTGTTATTAGAAGAATGACTTAGTGAGGTCCTAATTCCTATAAAGAGTATTTATGTTGTTCTAATGGTATCAAATTCTAGAGGTATTATGTTGCCCATTCCTTAGGTTTTGGAATTATGTTTCCCATTCCCCATTTCTATAATTATCTCAAATATTGAGGGTTCTTAGGGTTTATATAATTTACCCTAGGGTTTTACACATTTTTCTATACGGTTTACATAATGTATCATATCATTTTTAGAATTTATTTAGGGTTTAAATAATTTTCCTTAAAATTTATCATAGGGTTTACACAATTTACCCTAGGGTTTACACAATTTTCCTAAAACTTACTTAATGTATTATAGGAGTTTTAAAATTTATTTAGGGTTTAAATAATTTCCCTTAAAATCTATCCTAGGGTTTACACAATTTCTCCTAAGATTTGTATTTTACTTCCTTGGGTTCACATACATTATTAATCAAATTTAGATAAAATTTACACATACATGTAATATGCTATTTGTTACATACTCTTTTTTTTTTTTCTAGTGGAAAGTGTTAGTGCGAAATCACATCACCCCCAAATGAGTTATGGATCTACTTTTCTAAGGCAGGGTCATTTGGTGTGATTTGCATAACATTGGATCATTCCCCAAGCTATGGGACTTGTAAATGGGAATGATCCTCCAGAGAAGGCTGGTTCCTCTTCCTAATCCTAGCACTAAACTACTTCTAAGGAAGGAAATGTGACTATCTACTCCTAATCTAACAATTCCAAGGGACCAGGAGAGAGAGAGAGAGCATGAAAATAAAGAAATCCTACACTACATAGGTGATAACACCGAGAAAAGGGAACTGCTGATCACAAACCCAACTGCTTGAAATGGAGAGGCGAGCAATGGAGAGGATGGACAGATGCATCACAAACCAAGGATAAAGTTCACATAGAACACCATTTCAAACCCCTTAAACATAGCTCCCAAAACCTGCAATGGACATTAGAGATATGCACAATATACCCTGTAATGGTGAGAGGCGAGAAGAGACAACAAAATGAGAAAAGGATAGACAAAACACACCACAAAATTTTTTTATTGCTCCAAGAGTTCACATAGTACACCATTAACTGGGAAAGAGGCAAGAAAATGCCATTACAAAGCCAAGGGAGGAGGCTTAAACTCCACATTTGACCCTGGAGAAGAAAGAGAGAGGGGGGTAGGGAAGAAGAATGAACAACCTTTTACAATGAATCCTACCCTTGTATTTATAGATTTGATCGGAGAGAAGAAAGAGAGAGGGAAGCAGGAAAAGTGGGTTGAAGCTCAACCACTGCTGTTAATGCTTCTGATAAAATATGCCCCAAATCCGTCTTTACTACATGATTCCTTGATTCGGTGCCTTGAAAGAAGAGGAAACAGCGGAAACAGATCAAATCCGATCTAGTTGTTGAGATAGATGGATCTTGCATTGAAGGCCTGAAGATGTTTCCTCCATTTTCCTTTACCTAACCTCCTCAAAATTAAAGTTTCAGACCTCCATGGCATAGGTGAGGCCGAGATCTTTCCAACGGTATCAGATTTGCAATATTTCAAGCCCTGAGTCGAAAGATATGCCCCTTTGAAGTTTGTATCGGGTCCATACAGGAGGGCGGGAAAATAACTTGAAAAATGGGTCCCCTTTTTATATGGGACATGTGGCAGCCAGATTGGAACAAAAATCAGGCCTATGGGTCCGTAATTTATCTTTTCCCTTTCCTCCGATTCCCCACTTGGCTTTAAATCGAGCCAAAATGCTAACTTTTTTTGGGCGGAGTCACAGCCATTTTGTAAATTTTACCCTTTTGAGATAACAAGGGGAAAAGAACCAACTTTTTCCCCGACGGTCCGCTTTCCCCTGGGACATGCGGCAGTCTGGCGCTTGTTTAGAAACCTTTTCTCTATTCACCCCTTGAATTAGCGCCATACTGACACTTGGCATTCTCCACTTATACCTTTATACTTAGCCAATTTTGAAGCCTTTTCTGTCCACCTTTGAACCTGCGGACTTGGATCTTCACCGTTTCTTTCCCTTTTTGCTTCTCGGTTCCTTTGTGGCACTTCCCTTCTTTTTTTGGCCCCGTTATTCCATTATTGAGTCCCTTTGTGACCTATTTACAGATCTGAACGATTTTTCTCAGGTTTTTTCTATGTGGGGTCGTAGCTGATCTGATATTTGCCCTGGGGGAAAAATATGGATAATAGAAGGTTTTCTTGCCTTGAGGGTTTTAGTTTTGCTTCATGCCTCTTTTGGTTTTCCATTTTCCCTCTAATATCCTCTATGTTGTCTTTTTTTCCTATTTCTTTCCCTTTTTGTTGTCCTTTGTTTTTCTTCTACCTTGAGTTCTCCTCTTCTCTCCTTTCTTGTTTTCTTATTTCTAAGGCGGAGCGCCTTTTGGTGTCCCACTTTATGCTTTTTAAAGTTTGAGGTGGTTGTGGCACAAAAGTGGTGCTATTTTTCATCACATTTTCATCACCCTCAACATTTTTAAAAACTTAAATTCTGACAACCAATCTAATTACCTATTTACCTATATGGAGTGATTAGGGAGATTAAATATGGAAACCTAGGTCAATGAGTGAGGCACTCCTCTACCACAAGGTTAAATTTGATAGTCCAACCTACCTCTCAAGGATTTTTTTATGATGGTTATATATTCAAACACAATTGAAACATTTTTTTGGGTATTATGAACCCAAAAAGGAGAAGGGAAGGTCAAACAAGAAAACACACTCATATCACAATGTAACCAATTGACATTATGCTAACAGATAAGCACTTCCATCATGGGTGTCAAGCCCATCGTATAAGGACCATACTTAAAACGAGTTAGAGTTGTGGAGACCCAAAATGGAATCCTAGGTCAATGAATGACATATCTTTGTAACCTAGGGTTATATTTGATGGTCGACCCTAACTCTCAAGGAATTTTTATGTGATAGTGATGTAATCAAATAAAATTGAACAAGATAACCAACTTGGGTTTAATTGTGTGAATGCATGAGCATTTTAGAGTCATAGAAGAAACTCTCCAATGCACTTGAAGGAATATCTCACATGGTGTAGTAAGGCATGTTTTTTAAGACATAATATAATGGGTATTTTTAGTATCATGCGGTCTTATAAGAGTAGAATAAGAGGTCAATCAAGTAAACATACTTATCTTGTAGCCACCCAAAAAATTGTTAGTAAGAGGATGACTTTCAAATTATGGTGTTGACCCAATTGAATGTATAGGATGTCATTGTGTGTGTGTGTGTGTGTGTGTGTGTAATCGTCAAATTTAACCTTATGTTAGAAGAAATCCTTGCCTTCAATTTTGATATTGTTTATGTATTACTATGTAGACGTTCGGTTCGGTGAAGAGAAAATTGAACTTTAAAGGAAAACATATCTTCAACAATAACGATAATTTCATTATTTAACAAATATTAACCAAAATTGAATAATAGTAAAAAAATTACAATAATATCATTATTCTACAAAAACTTGCTAAATTTTACTTTAATTTTATCATATTGTTAAATGATTTTCATATTTATGTAATTTTCCCTATTTTTCCTAATTTCTCTTATTTGTCATTAATTTTCTAAATTTCATAATTTTGACATAAATTTGAAATTTTGACCAAGTTCCATTAAATTTGGTATATTTTTACACCAAAAGTGTCTTACTCTAAGGACATCGTGAGAAAATTGATTTCACAAAGCATTGATAGTGTTTCACAAAATGTAACCACTAAGTGCCCAACGTGATTGTTCTATCTTTGTTATCATACTCCCAACCTCTTCCCAAATAAGAGCATTGAAACAGTGTATGGACATCATGGAGAAGAGCTTCTTATCAAATGTTGTAGTTGTAATTGCCTTTGTAGATGTGCGTGCAAAAAGTGGTAGCATTAACAAGGCACACAATGTTTTGGAAAAATTGATTGAAAGTAATGCATTGAAATGGACTGCAAAAATTGAGGAATATGCGCAAAATGGGTTTGTTGTAAAGGCCTTGGAAGTTTTCTAACAAATGCAATTGGCGTATAAAATTTCCCCCATAACGTTTTCACAAGCCCTTTAGACTATGTCTAATGAGAGCTTTAGAACATGAGATAGACATTCATCACAAGAGAATGAAAATCTTTTTTTTTTTTTTTTTGTGTAGTTACAAGTGCCCTTGTACATATGTATGCAAAATGTAGTGATGGTGAAGGTGACTCGGAGGTGACATTGAAGGTGGTGTAGGAGATGACAGAGGATCCTTATCAAAATGTAAAGATAGTGATGTCCCACAATATACTTCTTTCATTTTTTTGAATTTCTCCTCATTCATCAAATTTATTTACAAATAATTAGACATTGAATATCACCACATTCCTCAATTTTCAAAAAATTATATATTACTTAAAGGAATAAAATTTTACATAACATGTAAAAATACAACATTAGATTATTTCAAAATACAAAAGGAAACTCAATTGTGACAAAAATTGGGTTTCAAAAAACAAACACACACACGCACACACACACGCACACGCACACGCACACGCACACGCACACGCACACGCACACGCACATGCACATGCACACGCACACGCACACGCACACGCACACACACACATGCACGCACGCACGCGCACGCACATGTGCACGCACACACACACGCACACGCACGCGCGTGCACGCACACTCACACACACACGCACACGCACACGCACACTCACACTCACACGCACACTCACACTCACACACACACATGCACACACACACGCACACTCACACACACACTCACACACACACACACACGCACACTCACACACACACATGCACACACACTCACACACACACACACACTCACACACACACACACACTCACACACATACACGTACACACACACACACATGCACACGCACACGCACACACACACACACTTGTCAACATTTCTTCCCTAAATCTCGTTGGAATTTCTTTTCCTTTAAAAATATTGTTAATAAAATAATCTTTTAGTAGCTTTTATATTTTTTATCGTTTCTATCATTTCATTTCATCCTCTTTGTCATCGATACACTTTATAAAATAACAATTGAGAGATATAAAACATGAAAATTCATGGGTACTATTGATGAAACCAACAATATTTTCAATGCGTAAGAGCATCCATCAATGTAGATACGATAATGAATATACATTACAATACATGTCATATCTTGATGTATTGAATTTATATCTCACCACATGAGTCTAATCTACAAACTAGTACATTGAGCCATAAAAATATTGGTGGACTAAGTAAATATTGAGTAATAAACCTAATATTAAATTGCTCAAAATGAATAGCCCAATACCTATATTGGGAATAGTAGCGGCTATATCATATACCTTCACTTCCAAAATGTAAATTCTTCATAAGGTATTGGGAGTGGTTTATCCATTGGCCAATACCCATAATGTCACCAATTGGGAAAATTATATTTATGTTTCTTCAATGCCTTAGGCGAAAGTTTCAAATCATCTTTGGACTCTTCCTCATAAGGTGTAATCTGAATCTTCCCCTTCTTGTACATAGATTAACCATACTTCTCGCCAACCTATTGTTTCTTTGTGCAATGGTGAAAGTACTTTCAACCTTTTCATCTTCAACACATTTTCCCAAATTATCCTATATCAATTCTATATTGTCTTTATAACTGCCTGCAATTTTGTTATTGTTTATATATGACCGTGTAGATGTTCTGGGCTGAATGAAGAGAAAATTGAACTTCAAAGGTTGACATATCTTCAATAATAACAATAATTTCATTATTTTACAAATATTAGCTAAAACTGAATAATAATAAGAAAATTACAATAATATCATTATTCTATAATTTTTTTCACAATTTTACTTTAATTTTATCATATTGTTAAATGATTTTCATATTTATGTAAGTTTCCCTATTTTTCCTAATTTATCTTATTTATCATTAATTCTCTACATTTCATAATTTTGAGTTGAAAATTTGACCAAGTTCCATTAAATTTGGTATATTTTTACGCCAAAAGTGTTTTACTCTAAGGACATTGTGGAGAAAATTGATTCCGTCAAAGCATTGAAAGTGTTTCACAAAATGTAACCATTAAGTGCCCAACGTGATTGTTTTATCTTTGCTATCATACTCCTGACCTCTACCCAAATAAGAAAATTGAAACAATGTATGGACATCATGGAGAAGAGCTTATTATCAAATGTTATAGTTGTAATTGCCTTTGTAGATGTGCGTGAAAAAGTGGTAGCATTAACAAGGCACACAATGTTTTGGAAAAATTGATTGAAAGTAATGCATTGAAATGGACTGCCAAAAAATTGAGGAATATGCACAAAATGGGTTTGTTGTAAAGGCCTTTGAAGTTTTCTAACAAATGCAATTGGCAAAGTATAAATTTCCCCCATAACATTTTTCACAAGCCCTTTAAACTATGTCATAATGAGAGCTTTAGAACATGACATAGACATTCATCAAAAGATAATGAAAATCTATTTTTTTGTTGTAGTTACAAGTTCCCTTGTATAAATGTATGCAAAATGTGGAAGCATAAAGAAGGCACATGAACTTCTTGAAAAAAACTTGGGACAAATTCGGTCTCGTGGACTCCAATGGTCGCAGGATATGCACAAAATGAGTGTGTTTAAATACCTTCCAAACTCTTAGGAAATCACATTTGAGAGATTTAAAACTAAACATCACGACCTTTTTCATGACCTCCTGGTTTTATAGATCTCCCCCAAAGAATGAGGGGGAGGAAAGAAACAGGTATGGACATCCATCAAAGCATATTGGAAAGTGAATTTTTGTCAAATGTTGTTTGTTGTAGTTGCTTAATAGATAAAAATGCTATAATACTATATTAATATAATTTATAAGTTATAACTTGCCATATTTCCATTTGGAGATAATCAAATGGAGAAGCAACTTGGTTATTAAAATCAATAGAATTGGGCCTCTTAAGGTATAAATTGATATTAAAGTTCTTCTGGATGTTTTTAACAACCAACTGGATTACATTCAGTGATCTTCAGAAAAATGTAGTGGAAATTGGTTGCGTTAGGGTTTGTAATCTTTGGTGGAGAAATGTGGTAGAACAACATATCAAAACAAAGGATTATTTCCCATTTTCATCTACATTTTCATTATATCTCAAAGATTGATATGGGGTATGTGGCGGTAATCAAGGTTAGAGAAAAATTTAGTTTGTAATTTCATTTTGACATTATAGTTGTATAATATATCTGTTAACATTATTTCACGAGAAAAGGGCATTGTGTTGATTTTATGCCCTTCTCTCAAAGACCAAGAAAACACATGCACATAACCGCCACATGTTTAATTGGCATTTTGATGATAAATTTTAGAGTTTCCTCAAGATAGCTAGCATGTCAAAGAATGTCAACCATTTAAACATAATGATCAATTGTAACATAATGTCATTCAAGTATTTACAACCCTCATTCACATTATGATCAAGACATGGGCATTCATCAAACCATAATGGAAAGTTTTTTTGTTAAATGTAGTTGTAGGTGGTTTGGTAGACATGTATGGAAAAAGTAGAATCATACACAAGACACTTAAACTATTCAACAAAATTTCGAGTGATGAGATGTGATATTGTGCACTACAATGAATGAAGGATATGCACAAGGACATCCATCAAAGTATGATGGAACACTCATTTTTTAGACATGAAATATTTAAAAACATCTCAATGAGATGTGGTCTTGTGGACTACAATAAATACAAGATATGCACAAAATGCCTTTGAAACTTTCAAAAAATGCATTTGGCAAGTGTAAAGTTAGAGTCCACAACCTTTATGGCATTCTTGAATCTCGTGTACAAAGTGGGAGATTTAGTTAAGGGTATGGACATTCTTAAAATATAATGGAAATTATATTTTTGTCAAGCATTATTGTTGTTTTTATTTTTATAGATAAAGTAGGTTGAAGGGACCCGTTCCCTATTTACATAAATAGAGGCCCGACCTCAAGATTTCAAAGCAAAACAACAAAATCATAAGAGAAAAAAAGTAGCTGGATATACACGAACATAGGCCAACATTATCTCGAGATATACTATAACTATAGTACTAGGCAAGAGAGGGATTACTCTCTAGACCCCAAGGTGACAGCAACACTAGCAGCCTGAGACACTAGGACCAAGGCTGGTATCATATTCCATTTCAACTTTCACTTCAAAATTCACCCAATTCAGCCAGAGAAAGTCATAGGCCCCTACCGTAGAAAATCGTAGCTCGGTTCATTCAAAGGGATAGGGTCCAACAGAGTGCAGAGGGTCTTCAGATTAGGAAGCACCGGGTAGGCACGGTTGGTAGCCGGTCCCGGGCATACACCACCAGTTGCTCAGTGAAGGCCAGGAGAATGCCAAACCATTTTTCAAGTTCATTGAAGACACCCACAACCACCCCCGACGCGCTTTCGGCAAAGACTCATGCACAACCGTAACGCCATACAACAACCCGCCCCTTGAAGGCCGGAGTTACCATAGTATGCCGGTCGAAGCGGTGCATATCCGGACTCATGGCATCCGCTTTAGAGGGATAGATTATCAGTAGGTTCTCAATGAATACAGAGGCAACACCACTGTTGATGCGTGGCCAACCAACAACAGATAGATAGTCTTTGCCCAGGAATCCTTTAATGGCATCCAACTCTTGACGTAGGAGAGACGAAAAATTCTTTTCAGCCGGTTGTCTGTTATCCTAGAACGAAACGCCATTTCACGCAGATCACGATCAAGGCAATTCACTGGCAGACGAGGGACAACCATAGCTAGCAAAAGGAGGGAGAAAAAATATAAGGAGAAGCCCTTGTCCAAAGCATTAAATAGACCCTTCACATCCCGCAAGTGTATCATTAGACGACGTGTGCTTTGAAATCTGCCTCGCGCGAGATCAATATCCCCAATCCTTCCCACACTTTGGAATTGAATGCCACTATCTCTGTTGTGCTTGCTTGATCATGCATTCGCCTTGACTTGTTCGCGTAATTATTACTTTCCGAAACACGTGCTTAATGTTCCAGAGACTTCGAAATTCCCGAGTTGATAAAGGAAATTTTTAACTCCTAGGTCCGGTTTCTAAGACATGGATTTATTTTTAATTAAGGCATTCACAATTACTAGCAAATCCCCTTCGATTTCCAAATTTTCTATCTTTAAGGAGGCCACTAGATCTAGACCTTTGCTTAGAGCTTGTAGTTCAGCCGAATTACAAGTGCCATCCCTGAGCTTGTAGGAGGCGGCACTCGACCAATAATCCCTTTTCATTTCTTATAATGCATCCAGCGTCAGAGATGCCCGGTTACCTCTGGCCGCTCCATCAAAATTTAGTTTGAGGAAACCCGGGGTGGGGGGGAGCCAACGGGATAACCAGATGGAGCGAGGCTGAGGAGATCGAAGGGCACTGAGCACCTACTCTGGGCTTGACGATTCTAGGCCAGCGCTGCTCGATTTCCCTGTCAATGTTGGAGAAGTGATGAAAGTGGGACCAATTAGCAGAAACCACCTCAGAGATAGCCCATTCCAACCTGAGAATGACCCTATCCACCGAGTTTTGCTCCTCCCTAAATATTCTTTTGTTACACTCCCACCAGATGTGCCAGAGAAGTAGCACGATACCACACAACCAAATCGAGGAGAGAGCGCTAGAGTGGAGGTTTACAAGCCAAGCCAAAATGGCTGCCGGGAGTGTAGAGGGCTGGACCCACGAGAGATTGAGCCTGGCACACAACCAACTCCAACATTCAGCTGTGAATGGGCAATGAAGCAGAAGATGATCACGATCTTCCTCATGCTTCTCACACAGAAAGCACATTGAGGGACCATGAAAACCAAATCTCTTCCTCCTTTCTTGAGTGAGAATTTTGCCTTTGAAAGCCATCCAAGTGAAAAGGCCAACTTTAGGGGGACACGAGGGGGACCAGCATGCCTTCTAGATTAGAGCCTCAGCTTCCTGCTCAACATGCAATAATTTATAGCCACAACGCGGGGAGTATTTCCCAGAAGAGGCTGTAGTCCAAACAATTTCATCATTACCCCCGGAAAGCACTATCTTGTTGTTCTTGCAGAGCCAAGTGAAAACTATCCTTAGTTTCCAAAGAGAGATTTAGGTGATCAATACTTTTCCATTCCAATAGAGTAGGAAAATTTTCAGAATCAGCCCATAGTTGGAAACATATGGTCCCCATTCTTCAACTAAGAGCCTCTTGATTTCCCCAAACTTAGGATTTTCCCCAAGCACGGAAAACCATTCTAAGGATCGTCCCAGAATAACACCCTGTCACCTTTTTTGATTTTCTAGGCCACATTGAATAAGAAGAGCTCCCGACATTCAACTAAGAAGTTCCATATATGAGAACCACGAGGGGGATTAGCAATGTGGAGAATTGATTCCGGAAGATGGGCCCCTGATTTTTTTCCACCACTTGGCTGTAAAGACAGAGGTTTTGTGAGGAGATTCCAGACAAGCTTGGTGCCTGGGCCAAGTTTTGAATACCCAAGTTGAGAATGCCAGCCCCACCTAGATCTTTGGGTTTGGACAAAGTTTCCCAGCTGATCAATGGGATTTTCCTTTCCATAGAGGGACCTTGCCATAGGAACTTTCGCATAATCCCGATAAGCTTTGATAGAACACTTTTGGGGATTTTCAGTATGGAAAGCATGTATAAGGGGGAGGCACTGAGAACAAATTTGATGAGGACCAGTCTTCCTAGCTAGTGATAGCCATTTTCCTTTCCAGGAGTTGAGTTTCGAATTAACCAAAGAGAGGAGATCATTCCACATCGAGGTCCGACCCGAGCCACCAAACAAAGGCACACCAAGATATTTGACTGGAAGGGAGCCTTTTTTGAAACTGAAGATGCCAAGAATTCTAGCTTCCAGAGAAGGGGGACGTTAAAAAAGAAGATGAAGGATTTGACATGGCTAACCTCTTGTCCAGTGAGTGGCAACATAAGCATCAAGCAACCCCTTCAGTTCTCTGGCCTCCTGAATGTTGGCTTTTCCAAAAAAGAAAGTGTCATCCACGAATTGCTGGTGAGAAATAGGATCCACCCCCTCCGTAATTCTTAATCCCTACAATTTTCCTTCCCGAACTTTATTGTTGATGGCCCTACTCAACGAGTCAACCACTAAAATGTAGAGAAAGGAGGAGAGAGGGTTGCCTGTCTTATACCCTGATTACCTTCAAAGAAACCTTCAACATTACCATTAATTAACACAGAGAAAGAAGGCCCAACTATGCAACTAAACACCCAATTACAAAACTGAACCGAAAAACCAAACTTTCTAAGGATTCTGATTAGAAAACGCTAGTTGATCTTGTCAAAGGCCTTGCTAATATCCAGTTTTAGTAACATACCTGGGGATTTATTGCAGGAGAGAGAATGAATGAGTTCATGAGAGAGAAAAATACCATCAAAAATCAACCTTCCCAGGAAGAAACCGTTATTGCTCTCAGGAGAGATCATAGGTTCCAATAGCCCTTTGAGTCTGGAAGCAATGGCTTTCAAGATGATTTTGTAGGAGGTATTGCACAGAGAAACCAGCCTGAAGTCCGCGAATGAAGAGGGTTGAGGGATCTTCGGGAAGAGACTTATAAAGGTACAATTTAGTGATTTAAGCACTGAACAGGATCTGCGAGATTCTTCCATAGCCACCCAAACATCATAGCCAACGATGTTCCAAAATTTCTGAAAGAAATCAGCCTAAAAACCATCCGGACCCGGAGCTTTGTTCTTGGCCATAGAGAAAACCACTTTCTCCACTTCACTCATAGTGAAGGGCTTAAGAAGGGCCACATTTTGAGCATCAGTGACCAACATCGGGATATTGTCAAGGAAAGAGGATTGCTCTGAATCAAAGGATGCGATGTCACCTTGAAGGAGGGAAGTAAAGAACTGGACCCCTTCATCAGAAATTTGTTTTTGATCAGAGAGGACAATACCATCATGAATCTTTATCTTGGAGATGAAAGATGAGCTTTGCCTTGATTTTATGGATGAATGAAAACAATTTGTGTTCTTGTCCCCATCCTTGAGCCATGATTCCACGATTTTTTTCTAGAAGACCTTGTGCGTGAAACAATTCACTAAGTTTGGTTAGTAAAGACTTCTCCAAAAGAAACTTCACCTCCCCCATGCCAAAGGAAAAAATTAACTCATTTATAGCTTTCAACTCGGCTTCCACTCTAGCCTTTTCTTGGAAGATATTCTTAAAACAAGATTTGTTCCAAGATCTTAGATCCTTTTTGAGAAGTTTTAGTTTTTGTGCAAGCACCAAAATTTTTGAACCTTCAACCTGATAGGAGTGCCACCATTGTGAATTGTTGTTTTCCAGAGAGGCATCCCTCAGCCACATAAGCTCAAACTTAAAAGGGGATTTGCAAGGTTGATATTGAATGATAGGAAAATCGGGAAGTGATTAGAGCTGCACTGTAGGGGAAGAATCAAGCATTCTAAGACAACATTATTCAAAGACCACTTAGGGTGGCTAAGAACCTATCAAGCCTTTCGGCAATATTACTGAAGCCCTTCCTACGATTGCTCAGGTGAACCAACCTTTCTTGGGCTCGATATCTAAAAGAGAGTTTTCAGAGATAAAGGAACAAAAATCATTGGGATTGTCGATTTCTAGAAATCTTTTTTTTTATCTTTATCATAGGTGATAAGCATTGAAATCACCACCAAGAAGAAATAGTTGATCCTCGAGGGGGAGAAAAGACTGGAGATGTCTTGCCAAACCTCTCTTTTGCCAATTATGCTATTCAAACCATACACATTAAGGAGGTAGAAGACTGAATGAGAATGTTTTGGGCAAACCGGCCCCAACTACCAACTATGATTGTGGTGGATAAGATCAACTCGAACCTAAAATTCCTTCCACTGTAATCCCAAGCCCCGAGGCCCCACAGAAGATCGGAGAAGAAGAAATTCTAGCCCGTTAACTGAATTTTTCTGAGCGTGTGAGCTTTTGCTACTACCATCTTTGTTTCTTGAAGCAACACCACACTCGCCTCCAAGGAGAAGAGATAATGCTTAAACAAGCATTGTTTATCAGGGGTGTTGAGACCCCTGATATTCCAAGAAAGTATTATCATTTAGGAGAGGGAAGGACATTCGCCTTCTGGACATAGCTTTGGAAAAGTTTAGGACACTTTGTTTGCCAACATCCACTTCCAACAGTGCCAGTTCTTGTTTGGATTTTCTACCTTTTTTCCAGTGAGCCGCATATGGCCTCCTTCAACCCTGCTTGAACCGAAGCCAATTTTGAGGAAGCTAAAGCTAGTACCAGCAGATCCGACTCAAATTCTCCTTCCTCCAAGACGCCATCACCTAAAAGGGACTGAAGCTTATTTGTCTCAACTTTATCCAAGAGCCAAGATGTCGCGAGTTTAGGGAATTCGCTTGCCCTTGATCAAAACCTTCCTTAATAAGGGAAATTAATTCCTCGAGTTTTTATGCACTTCTTCAGTTTCTTTTAGAAGAGAAAGAGGTGAAATATCACCCACCAAGGGTGATGCCATTTCGCTCTCCTCCAACCCTTTCATCATAGAGCCAACCTTCTGAGAATCCAACTCCTTGGAAGCCTTGGCTAGTTTCAAAGAGTAGGCCTTACTCAGATGACCCAACTGCCCGCAATAAAAACACTTTGCATTTAGACCCTCATACTCAATGGTAAAGCACTTGGGGCGGAATTTGTTTGGAGAGTCAAAGATGACGGTAGAGGGGTAGTCAGGTCCATCGCCACATAGAGACACACCGAGCTTTTTGTACCAGAAATTTAGGGTAGGATTATGGATGGGCATGAGGGTCCTCAGGGAGTTCACAATTGGCTTCAGAACAAACCATTTGCGGAGATCCAAAGGTAGATCATGAATGCTTAACCAAAGTGGGGCCTTAGAAATTTTTTTCCTTCCAGGGTCAAAATTTGGTGACCAAGGATGAAAGTATAGGCTAGAAGAGTTCATGAACCGAGTCCTTCTTTAAGCACCAAATTCAACAAATCAGGGGAGGGGAAACATACCTGGAAAAATCCATTGGCATGGAAACCGACTTTTGGTTTAGCATTTGAGCCCCAGAAGCACGTGACCCAACTTGAAATCCTCCTCCAAGAGAAACGGGTGCCTACAAACTTGCAGAAAATCACCCTTTTCACCCACGAATCAGAAAAATCAGCTTTGGGAGGAGGAGGCACCGAGAGATGTAAACTTTCTGCAACGATTTTGAAATCGATTCCGTCAACCTTGAAGTCTTCTGAGCTCTTCAGCCTATTAGACCCAACCAGGGGATGGATTGAAAGGGACCTCTGTATCGCCTCAATGGTCGGCTTAGCCTGCACTAGACTTTTTTCCACCGCCATGTTTTCCAGTACCGACTCCCCGAACAAAGAAACTAGGGTTTTGACAACCAAGCTAGCACCGAATTGTCCTATCAATTCAAGCACAACCTTTTCCACTTCAAGTTCATGGGATGATCCACGGGCACCGCCTCGCTAGCCATTTCCCACTGGGATCTTGTTCACACCAGTGAGGACTCGGCAAGACCAACAGTGGAAACCCATCTCCCGCCACGACCTTTGTTATTTTTGAAAAAACAAGCTTTTTGCCTTTTTCACATTTTTCACAGATTTCGCTATTTTTCATGATTTTCACATAATTCACAGTTTTCGCTAGTGCGACACTCCATCCTAGTAAGCAACATTATTGTTGTTAATACTTCGTAGCTATGTTTAAAAAATTGTAAGCATACACAAAGCACAAATCTGCGTGACAAAATGACTCAAGGATGTGGTCTCATGGAATGCATTAATTTAATTTAGTTTATTTACATCAAAATAAAATCACAAGCTAAATTCAACTTTATATCACTCATCTATAAATGATTAAAGTGAAAATTAAAAAAATACTTTTTCTTCCACGCGATGGGAAAACACTAGGTTTTTGAGCTCCTTTTCCTTCTTCTTAATAGTGAAAATGATGTTTGGTAGTGAAAATTACAGCTACCTTATTAGAGAAGTGATGAATTCTCATACAACTAGAATCTCTCTAACAAACACCATTACATCGCAACCATAAAAAAACACACAAATAATTATGCACAATAAGTCTTTGTATTCATGTGTATATTATAAAAAACAATAAAGAGTGCCTATTATATAGGCTTACATAAATTTTTATTTTCAACAACCAAATATTTGCAAGAGCTAATATTAGGAATAAGACAATTCCCTACAATCAAGCTCAAATAAACTTACATGAACCAAATAACAACTCAACTCCCTAATTCAATATTAACCCCTTTGTGGGTGTGTACAAAATTTATCAAGAAGTTGGTTTAGAAATAACAAAACCGTTGGCCAATGTGAACACACTTTCCAACACCCTCCCTTAAGCGCAGAATGGGGAGTGAGAAAAGAGGAAGCAAAAAACTTATGGGTCCCAACAACTAGGCCTGATGAGGTACCCATGTACAAATATACAATGAAATCTAAGTGTCCCTATGGTAACCAAGTCCATCTTACCAGAATACATGGATGTCAAGTCGTCAGTAACCGCCAAGTAATTTAGGAACCGGTCCTCTATATGAGGCTCACTTAGAAAAAATAATGATCAAAAGAACTAGAAAAAAAGAGTTACCATGGATGAAATGTATCACTGCAAGGCACCCAAAAACTAGTAATACAACAACATAAGTGGAGCGAGAACTTATGCCACAAGGTGTCCCAAGAAGCACAACTCAAAGACTAACCACAATGTTGAAGTAGGTGCATTAGATGGAATGAATCCCATCAAACATAAGTGCACTCAATGGACTCGAAAGTCACAAAAATATCTGATGAGAACACATGGTTTGAAGCTACTAATGTTGACAGGTGTTGGGGATGTTAGACTTACAAAACACCGCTAAGTCGAATCATTCGCTCTTCCCGAGAGATAATTTTTTCTAATCAAATTAAATGTTTGGTAGACATATGTTCACTTAAACTCATTTTGCATCAAAGTGATCTAGATCCACCGCTTGATCACAAAAATAAAATAGCTAACATTGGAATTCACCAAAATAGCTCCATGCAAGGAGACTGCCAAAGTGGTGTCGATAGTGCAAGAGTTTACCAAATTTTAATTTGATCTATTGCAAGAAGATGTGGTGCACCAAATACCAAAAATAAACACCAAGGTAATGGACATGACACTTAAAGTAGGATCAACACCATACCCCCATACTATTGAATGGGTGGAGTGACGCTATGAATTTGTTTGAGTGGAAAAAAACCAATTATCTTGAATACTAACAAGTCGACAATGGATTGTACCATACTAGCTACACTTCAGAAGGAGGGCAAGCTCAAATACAAGTTGAAGGATACTGTCAACATGCTTGAAAAGTAATGAAGATACAAATGAAATATACCTCTCAAGAAGATGGCCCTGGTGGCAATGGGAAAGTCATGTAACTGAAGTAGAGAAAAATGCTCGAACAAAGCATAACCATATAAAATAACTCCATGGCTCTGTAGAATCAATATGACTAAAAATTGGTCCCATTCAAAATAAAATCACCAAGTGACACATAGAAACTCCATAATATTATCAATCTCTAAGGACACCATCTAAAATAAGAGAGTTGCTTTCTACAACAACAAAATAAAATAGCTCAAACAACAAGGAGCATTATAATGTAGGAGGAATAATGAGCGGATCAAGAAGTTGAATGGTGGAGGAGCCACACTTGTAGTTCCCTCTCAATGAACACTTACGTTTCCGCCACAAGTGATCAAAAATCAATCCTAAATGAACATAGATGGATGGGGAGGATGCATGCGTATTTTTGGTGCAAAGGACATAATCTGAGCATGCGAGGAAAAATAATTTTTTTACTAGGTTAATCATGTATGACAATTGAAATATCAAGTTCATCAATCCGAGTGAAGGTGCAACATAACTCATGTGTATCTCATGATCCTCACTAAGATTTGGGCGAGTAAAAATAGGAGCTCTATTAACAAGGGATCCCATAGATGATGAATTACCCAGTTTATAATCAATTTCAAGGTGAGAATGCCACTTAACATGCTAAATAGAAAAATCAATAACTTGTGAATGTATAACAATACCTTCATTAGAAAATCCCATAAAATGAAGCATGCGAGAACCAAATACAATAGTATGCTTCTTAAATGATCCAAAGCCGGGTGAGTAGAAGGAGATGAAGTGGGATACATAGACTCGTTAGTGCAATAGGCACATATGTAGAAGCATTATATGTAGTAACAAGTGTAACATGAATAACAATTGAAATGGAAGCATCAACAACATGAGTAGGCTTAGGTACCGATGAATCAAGGTTAGTGGATGCGGGAGTAATAATCTTTGCAAGTGGACTAAAAACAAGGGTATGAAGGTCCACCATATGATGGTCATGCTGCTTGCCAAGTTTTTGATGCACCTGAGTGAATGAGGGCATCTTTTCTCATAATGAGGGAGCACAAAAGAGCATTATGTTTCAACAATTTCATGTTTTTTTCTATAAGGTTAGAATGAAAGCCATAATTTTGAAAAACCAAATTTAATAGTAAGTTTTACGTGAGGATGTCGACCCCTGCTAGACCGGACCTCCCCCTTGGGCCTTCAACACACGAAAGAAAAATTGTGCTAGGAGGCACACTCGTAAGTACTACACAATGGGCCCGGTAGTGGGGATCTGGGATAGTACCCCTTACGGGGTTGGGGGTAGTGCCCAGGCGCACTCCCTATCATAATATAAATTGCTCTTTAATATAGTCAAAAATCACTTTTTAATGAGAAAAAACCACTCCCTTTACAAACAAAAATGCCCCCTTTTTAGAATAATTTTGTTCCTTTAAAATGCCCTCGTACAATATTATAGCTCATGTACAAAGAATAAATAATCTCCTTAATAAATAATTTTTCTCTCCTTCTTAACAAAATCCTCCAAATCCTCTTTATTTTAAAAACAAACTAGAAAAAACCTTGCAAATAAATTTATTTGGCTCAACGAGCTAATGAAGGAGGACAAGCTCGTTGGTGAGCTATGAGCTCCTATTCTCTAAGTTGGGACAAATACTTCCCATGAATTAATCTCTTGACCCCATTGGTTTAAGAATCGCCATAACCAATTTTCCACGCATCACATTGAGATTACATATGGAAGATCTAATTTTTATGTTTTTGTTATGACGAACGGCATTTATACTATGGGAAAGCCTCTATGCCAACTAACAATCGGTGAAATCGGTGGTGGATAGGCCCGCAGAGGTCATTCACATTTGATGGGATTTGAGCTGTCGATCTTAATCGGTGCCCTAATTAGGGTCATTAAGTTTATGACAAATTATGTTGCAACCGTTTGATATATCCCCGCCACAGACTAAATATCGGTCCAAACTTGCCATTGAATTAGGGCTCGAGATGTGGAGAGGGAGCTCATGTGTGACAGAATCCATAGCTAAGTTAAATTGAAGCACCGAGGATATGTTGCCAAGATGTTTGCAAGGGGCAAGTAGGGTGCTTTGAGGTCCAAGATAAGGCTCGAACACAGGGTGGATGTCGATCCAAAGCCAGTACGGGATCTGGTGTCAGTATTTAACATGAAAGAGAGCTTGCCCAAACACCGGGGGTTTCACATACATAAGGGGAGAAAATGGCAATGTGAAGGGAAGCACTAGAAATTGCGTGTTGTAGTTTTGTTGGAATCACATTGTCGGGCTTGAGTGCTTCTTTATCTAGAGAAACGTGCAATCCCATGAGATGAAGGGTATGGAAGATAATGTTGACAAGTGTGTGTTTAACATCGCATCCAAGATGGTTAATGAAAATGTCATAAGGTGTAGATGTAGAGGCGTAATCAAAGTCAGTGCGAGTTGGTCAAAAGCATTTTTGGCCTAAGCATGTTGCAGGAAGTGCGGATGCATGGTTTTATAACTTAGGCTGATTTTTTGGTTGAGTAAGCTCAAAAGTAGGTATGGAACGATGCAGATCTGATTCAAACAACTTGGAAAGAAACGACACAATTCCGCATCATGTTGTGGCTCTCCTCCGAGTGATTCAGATTTTTCGGACCAATGTTGTGTGTTCAAAGTCAACAATGGAATGGAATGGAACTCGGGAGCTCGAGACAAAAGTGTTGGTTGCTTGTTTGAATGCGTGCTAGTTATTTGAAGGAAGCGTTATTTGGATGTCATTTACATTTGCTCAAGATTTTTACTATACTTTTGGTGCATTTCCGACCATGTTTCCCTGTCTGCAAGCTTCTGCAAAGTGGTGATGAAGGCCCAACAAATTTCTATTTATTTAGGTACAAAAGACCATATTCTTCATTTTAGTCTCTATTTTATTGCTTTCGTTATGAAATGCTTTTTGCAACGGTGCAATGCGGACATTTTTAATTCGTCTTTTCCCAATATATTATTAGATAGATCATAAGAATATGAAAGAACCCTAAACTTTACAAAGAAAATTTCATGACTAAACAAGGAAAGCTAACACCATTTCCATCCATCTAGCCAATGGTCTAAGTCTATGAATGTAACATTAAGATACAAGCTTAAAAGAATGCTTAACTAGTATGAAAACAATGCAAGATCTAATTAAACATGCCTACTAATATGCTTGAATTACCTAACATGGGCCTAAATAGACCTAAGAGGGCAATCAAATTGGTATGGTTACTACTCCAAACAAGGTGAAATGGCCTCTCCAAATGACTACTTGGTCATTTTGGATATCCATCTACTAACCCCATTAAAGGCTTTAAGCAAGGATTGAACTTGGCTATATATCATATTTATTATATGAGATGCAAATCAAAGCATGGTGTAAAGTATAAAGGAATGAGGTGTACCCTTTTTATAGTTTTCCTTTTGGGAAAAACTTGTATTTTGGTGCATGTGGGACTAAAAGCCCCAAATTAGATTAGAATTGCTAATCATGATTAGGCCTTTCTAATCACAATTAGTGAATTACCAAGTGATTAAGAGGTGTGGAGCCTTAATCAACCGCTTAGGGTCAACTAGGAGGCTAAGATAAGCTTTTGAAGCTTGTTGAGATGTTGTAGAGGTGAATGGGGTGATTTTGAGTGGTTAGAAGAGGGGTTTGAGTCAATACTAGGGCATATTGACCAAATCAAGGGCAAAATAGGCTTAATTAGCTCATAATCACTAATTGTTTGTTTTGAAGAGGATTTTGGCTTACGATTCACCGTAAAGTGGCATCCTGAATGAAAGGGGTTACTGCAATCAACAACGTGGTGTTAATTGGCTAAATTGGAAAGAAACATTAGTTAATTAGCAAAGAGCACTAATTATAATGGAATTGGGAAGAATAGGAGTGATTTGCATGCGTTTTGGCAATAAGATTGTAAAAGCGAGAATTTAGGTGTCTAAAGAATAAAATAAATTATTATTATTATTTAAATTCCCATGCATTCAAGGTAAAACATCATGTGTGATGATGCAATTGGCTACGTTCTTTGGAGGTAAAACAAAATGGTGATTCAAGAAAAAGATGAGGCTTTTGGTGAGAAAGGGAAGTAGAAGATAATTGTGGAAGATAATTAAGTGATTTAGTTCCTTTGCAAGAGGACCACACAACTATGGAATGAAAATGATAGCCAAGCTCGCCACTAGATTGACATGAATTGAGACTTGTTTTGCAGTTGTTGATGCTCAACTCCCGGCTCCTCATGTGTTGTCCAGTGCCCGTTTAGTTGGAATTTTGTCTCTTCCACTTTACATACACCCATGCACGCAGATGGAATTGGCATTGAAGGATCCTTGGGAATGAATTAAATAAAATAATACAATTGGTCACCGCTTAGTGGATGACACATATGCCTTGCGAGTTATTTTGTATACTAAACGCTATGCAATAATGTTGTGGTGATAACTATTACATTAGATTGTAAATCTTTGCAAATGTGTATTTGAATACAAATGTTTAATATCTGTATAATTAATTCATAGAGTGATGTGTTGATCATGTTCATCTTACCAGTCATTGAAAAGGTTCAATTATCAATGATTTTCCATGTATTGTTTATTTTGTTGCAATTACTTGAACTTAAAACTAAAACGGGGGATACAATGAAGAAAGCATAGTAGTTGGGTTTCAGACTTATTGGATTTTCCCTATTTTTTTGTTTCGGCCTCATAAAGTGCAAATTGCACTCACGTAAACAATGCGAGATGAGATCAACACTATAAAGTGGAGCAAAATCTAAGCCATGGAAAAGGTTTGGGACATGAGGGTATTTAGTTCTCACATTTTTCTTTCAAATTTTCCATTTATGTATTTTTCTTATTTACAAATTAAATGCCATCCAATCAAAAAAATTGTCACTACAAAAATAAAAATAAAAATAGCAAAACTCATTTTCCCCATATGTTCTCAAACTTTTCCATTTCTTTCAATTGTGTAAGGGCAAACCATCGATGCCCTATAACTAAAAAGTTATTGAGGATGTTTGAGATACTACCACATATAGCTTAAAGAATGTAGAACATTATATTTGAGTTTTTTTGGCTTTTTATGTTTTGTATAGGTTATTGTGGTTTCTTTTGTTATTAAGATTGAGATTTTACCATTCACATAGTAGGAATGTTTCTCCTACAATAAGTAATTGGGTTTTATGTTTTAAGGGTAGGTTTTGCACTAAATATTGACCTTTTGAGGTAGGGTTGATGATTTATCTTGCACTTAAATATTGGGGCTTTCAATTTAACAAGGTTGAATAATTCTTCTTGCAACTAACATTCAATCTTTTTTATGATTTTTTAGGTGATTATTCTTACAATTAGGTGTAACTAGTGTATACCTTACTTGGAAGTTCTCGCACACTACTATACTTCTCATCATAACATGTTAAAAATATTAGGCCATTGATTGAGCCCGAGGTTTCATGACCACTTCAAAATCAAACAAAACTCTCAATTAAAAACTTACCTTGAGTTTTTGTAGTTAAATTAGAAAAATTACTAGGAGTCTTCGTTGAACTCAAGAAACACATGTACCCTCAAGGATATTTTGGACATCGTTATTCAACGATGTTATAGGAGATATAAGCGAAAAATGGAGACAAGCATCTTTGCTTACTATTCCCATATCCCAGTCTCGGCCTCAACCTCAACCCTAAGCTTAGGGTGAGGTGTAGCCTCAACATCAACACCAGCAAGTTCCTAAGTTTGAAGAAACAAAAGAAGAACCCCGCAATTCATCGCAACCTATTAGAAATCTCTCAAAGACTTAAGCTTAGTGACCCAAACAAGATGAGTCTAAACAAGATCAACATAAAGTTCTTAGAGATCCCAAAACTAAGTTGCCCATTCCTCCTATCGATTCCTTAAAAGAACACCCTCCTCCTTCTCGATCGATTCAAATTTGGGAACAACAAAGATGAGAATTTGAGCATTATTCCTATAGTTCAAGGTAACGACATTATCAAGCAATCAAACCATTGAACCAGAGAAATACCTTTAGCAAGTGATCAAGGAGGACCTAACCAATCTCACTAGATAGTTGACCGAACAACATGCATACCACAAACACCACAAAGCAAACCGGAAACATGAAAGGCATGCTAACATGGGTGTTGGAGTGATCACTTTGGCATGATAAAATAGAGGAGTTACCATGGGTTTGGGCCTGAATCCAAAAAAAGAGATTCCTTCTTCTTTTAGGAAAATGATAGAAGGTGGGCCTCGGATGTCAAGAATGAGGATAAGCCGGATGCATAAGGTGAAGGAAGTCATCATTCCTTCTAGGAAGGCCCTTCAAATTATTTTGTTAATAATAACGTGCAAATTGCTAACAAATCCATTCTATATGACACCACTTGTCCTCACAAAACCCCTAGTGTTTGATTATCTCTTTCTAATAATCTTGTTCATGCCGGAGATATTAAGCCTCATGCGTCAAAGGAACCTCGTTGAGAAACCACCACGAATTTTTTTCCATGAAGGAACTAATTTGGTCTTCCTTTGATTATAGTTTTATGCAAATATTAGTCAGATTGCAAAAATAGGTTAAATTGTTAATGTTATGAAGTGTGAAGGGACATCATATTGGTGAAACTCTACCCATGTTATAAAATTCATTTGTGTGATGTTACTCCATTAATATTATGCCTATGTGAGCTCATATGAGTCTAGAAATCGCTAAAGTTTTCAAAATGTTGGGTTTGTAATCCGGTAATTTTTTTATGATTGTTTTCAGGTTTATTTCTATTAAAAATGATAAAATCAAATAATACACACGCTATGTGAAAACCATGGAGTGATCAAACTTGAAGGGATAAGAAGCCTTGCCTCTTTCTACTTTGATAAGAAGCAATAACGAGCTGCCTTCAATCAAAATATTTATTTTCCATTTAATATAAAAATTAATCAGTTAAAATTTAAATAGCATTTGGTTGTGCTTGTAGCACTTAATGAAAAAGATAATTGGATTTTAACGGTCAACTACTCAATATTATTTAACACATTTTAATGCTTGCAACCCTATTCAATTCTATCTATAGATTCCCCTCCATAGTTCTTCGCATTTCACCTCCTTTATTTTTTTAGCAATATTCAAAAAGGCCACATGGTCGTCTATTTCAGGGGCAAGAAAGTGAAGAATCACACCTAAGTTCTCATAACATTTTCTCACCCTTTAAACAAATGTCCTCCCCTTCCTCCCTCCCTCCTTGAATAACACATTGCATCTCTCGATCCTTCAATTCCCAAACATCATTCCAGTAAGGATGTATCCCTTCCACCTTTCCCTTCTTCACCCATGCCTTCTTCACTATAACTTTCCTGCATACTCCATGGCTTATAACTACTACTCAATTTTGTTATGGGATTTGATTTTGCCTTTCTCTATAAAAAAATTTCTCGTACCTCGTTTCCTCCAACAAGTATCTCCACATTGTAAAAATGTTTCCCTTAATTTTTATCTTAAGGAATTCATCATGATTCTTGAGATCACATGCCATCCTTTTTAGTACTTTTTTTTATGTCAACTAAACTTTCCACATTTTTTTATTATTTATCTGCACTCACATTTCGAGTACTTCATTATAATCTACTATATGCACTAGTTTCCCCTTTAAAAGCTTAATGCATACAACACCACCGCCCACCAATCAAACTTTTTAATGTTATTAAGTTTTAACGTACTTCACATTACCGACAAATCATATACCTACCTATGCGCAACTCCACTTCTTACTTTTCTTCTCTCCTCCAAAATTCATTCATCCTCTTCTTCTCTTTTGACGTTCTCATTCCACTACTCAAAGTGCGATTGTTAGTTATTTGACAAAGGTCAAATTAAAAAGGTTGATTAAGATTTAAACCCTAATAGCTTCCTTCTATATGCGGTTTACCTCACAACGTATTTCATTGTGAGGTAAACGACATACACATCACTTTAAATACATGCCTGCACTTTATAGAAAAGCGACAACGACATACGTATCCTCATACTAACATCAACCAACCAAAACAAGAATATGTCTTTTTTCTACTCAACAAAACAATTATACACAAAAACACCAATGTCAAAACTAAAAATTGAGGTGTCAAAACAAGAATGCGCCAAACATCATGCATAATAGGTGAGGTTGAACTCGAGAGGATGTTCCAAGAGAGGAAGAGCTCGGGCATAGCTAGAGCCAAAAATAATAAACACACTCTGCAGTAACAAAAATCCAAGAAAATCGAGGCATACACCCAATCACAAGCATTTTTGCTTGATGGTAGTTGAAGCATGCTCTGCTACCATATCGGAGAAGTGATAATTTTTCATGTTTTCACGATCTCTCGAGCGAAACACCATTACCACAACCATTAAACCATTCACATGCAAATAATTATGCACAATAATTCTCTCATGTATATTATATAATATAATAGAGAATGTCTATTTTATAGGCTTCACAAGTTGTTATTTTCAACAACCAAATAGTTGTAAGAGCTAGCATTATGGAATAAGACAATTCCCCACAAGCAAGCTCAAACAAACCTACATGAAAAAATAACAACTTAACTCCTTAATTCAAGCTTAACCCTATTCAGGCGTGAACACAACTCAAGACCAAGTTGGCTCGAAATAACTAAAGTTGCTCGCGGTGTTTATAGACACTCTAACATACCTAGGATTAACTAGGCAATATGGGGTCACGCGGTCAAAAAGTAATGTGATGCAAATGTGTCACAAATATGACGTAATTTTACGTCATTTTTACACCCTATTTACAACACTATTATGCATGATCAATTACATCAAATTTTCCTTCGAAACTAAAAATGAAATACAAATCAACGCGAAATCGACACAATTTTTAATGTTTTTAGCACTATGCTTAAGAATGATAATTTTTAATCAGTAAGTAGTGAACATGTAATAAGCAATGTCTACACCACATAAATAATGATGTCATCATCAAGTAAAAGCGCATTATAATATCTATAATAAAGCCATGTGAAATTCACAAGGAAAAGGAAGAGATGTATAAGTAATCAAGGTAATTATATATTATTAACGTACTAGCACAATAAGATATACCCTAAAAAAAAGTGTTAAATGCTCCATTGTAGGCATGCCTCCAATGTATGACCATTGCTCCCAAGTTGGTGGCTAGGTAGAGCCATAAAGTGTGTGTCTGTGTAGTGTATACCATGTATGTCCTACATCTAGACTCATGTAGATCGTTGAAATATGAGCTTATAATAAATATGTAAATGTTAAGAGCATGAAAGTAATTATAACATTATTGGACATAATCCTATATGTAGTATTTAATTTCCTAGATTTAATTTTTGGATATTCCATGAAAAGACCCATATTTTAGTCTTTTGGTGAAATATTTCGCAAGTTTCAGCTAACTTGTGAGTGTTTCTATTTGTTGGAATGAAATTTGCATTTGGTAGTATTATTTAATGCCTCAGATTTACATTCCAATTTCCTATATTTTGCACAATTACTTAAGACTGTAAAATCAGCACCGAAATTTTCCATTTGGCCTCACCAAGTTTTCTCCTAACATTGAACAAAGCTATGTTTTTTTTTAAGAACTTATTTCTTTTAATGCTTTAAGTTAAGAACTTATTTCTTTTAATGCTTTAAGTTAAAAAAACATATATTTTAAGTGGATTTTCCAAAATAAAAATAAGGGTATATACATATGTGTGTGTAGTACACACACACATGAAGTCATTTAGATGCATTTGGAAATTTTTTAAAAATAAAATAAATTATGAAAACCATTTCAATGATGGGCATTTATTTATTTCATATTATTGTTATGGTTATAGTTTTTTTAGTTTATAAATTAACAACTCTATTTTACTTTTTCGTGTTAATCTTTAAAAAAATTGAATCAATATTTTTATGTAAAATTTTGGGGCAGTGAATATATATACACATGGTTTTTCTTTTGAATTTTTAGTAATGTTAATTATTTTTTAATATTGTTTTGATATTTTTGCATTTTTACTTATTTTACTAATAATATTTAAAGTTATTGAATTTTAAGCAACCCTTATAATGTGCATCAAAATTTATTTTTAATATACAATATTTTTTTCGTTTTGAAAATTACATTAATAGATTTTTTTAGTTGCTTAATGTCCCCTACATTCCGATGTATGTCAAAATTTATTCTTAATATACCATATTTTTTTGTTTTGAAGTATTTTCTATTTTCATTATGTTTATATTTTTTTGGTTGTATTAGTTCAATGCTTATGTTATTAAAACACATAATAATGTAATTACAATAATCCCAAAAAGTTATAAAGCCATTAAAAAGGAAAATGCGATATTTAAGACAGATGTAATACTCAACAAATGTTGCATCAAATAGGACGACTATTTTTATTAATTATTATTATCTAGTTTTAACAACGCAATTATGAATTAATTATAATTTAAATATTAGTGTGCTCATGAGGCCAAGTATGGCCAACCAAAATGGAAATGTTAAAAGGAGAATAAAGATTTTACTAACTATATTCGATTTCATGAGATCGATGACAACAAAAATGGGGCCCGTGTGAGAGGTAAAGGACACACCCTCATAGTTATGCCCTTTGTTGCGTGCACGAATCTCCCATCCATTTTGTATGCAACATTGCACCAACCTCACTATATGCTCCCTCCTCTCCAAGATAATCAAAGCATATGGTTTGAGTATGCTTGATTTTGCAAACCACGTTTTGAAGAGGAAACTTGAGCAGGGAATTGTAGTTTGTTGATGATGATAGATGATCATGATGAACCTCTCAATGTCACCTTTTTAATATCACTCTCACTCAAACATGAGATGATCTTTTGGCTCGCAAAGTACAAGGAAGGAGCATGTAATGACAATGGAAGGACTTGTATAGGCATGTGATTTCCTCAACTTGCGGACATATGTATCCAAAAATTATAGACAAGTTATGAGGTACCGCTTTGCACCTATCTACAACAGGATTTGCATAATCATATATAATCTTTGTTAATAATTTTTCCGATCTTATAAATATCTTCAACCAAAACCTATTTTTAAGGATCATATATATAACGGTGTCGTGCGTAATCCAACATGAGATAATTTACAAAAATTATCTCTAGATGCAAACTTTTTCCCATTAAATAGCCTATAAACTAATTAGGGATAAAATTACTCCTTTAGACAAGATCCAAGACGATTTTTAGAGAATTATGAAAAATTCTATTCCATGGGATGGATTTAAAAGAATTCATAAAAGTGGATCTTAATTGTTCTCTATATTTTAGTAAGTTAAATGCACTTAATTTATTTGTACAATTAGTTATATGTCTTTTTGAGTTGTCTTCACAATTATTTTTATAAATAATCAGTTTATGAAATAGGTTTTTTTAGTGATTTAATAAATGTTAAATATGTTTATCTTGAAACTCACCATTTTATTTAAATTATTATTATTACATATTTTTAAAACATAATAAAATATGTTTTTGTATAAAAAGATATATGCTTTCAATTGGAATATTAATATGAAGTGATGTTTTAAATTCATAAAAAAATAATATCAACAATATTTAAACATAATTTATTTAATTTTTTCCCATATTACATTGTTAAAATATATTTATGTATTTTAGAAATTTGTTATTTTTTAAATAATTTATATGGTTAATTTTATTTTCTAAAACGTAAACAAAGAATTTTATGAAAGAGTATCTAAAATGTACACAAATTAATAAATAATTGTGAGACAAAATTGATTTGTAAAGTATTGTGTTAAAAAAACGTGAAACAAAAAAATAAACTTACAAATGTTCATGATGTTTGTGTTGTAGGTGAATCTTTCTATCTTGCAATTCTTATCCTAAATATCGGAAAGAAATTTATTCAAGTAAAGAGTATTCATGATGGTCATATAATTACTACAAATATAAGAAATTAAAATTTAGGAAAAAAAAATCAAATGGCATTTGACTCAATGGTGAAAGATGCTTTACTCTTAAAGAGCCCACCGAGGGTTCAATTCTTGTTAAAAGTGAAACCGGAGATACCGTAATAAGGGATGAGCCCACCTCAATATAGTAGGATATACGGTCATGACCTGCCATACAATGTTACAATCTAAACACACAACTATAAACACCATAACCAAACAACATAAATCACATCACACAACGAGAGAGACACTAGAACAAACCAAACTCAAAATTAGAACAAATATCTATTAATTAAAAGAATATTATTTTTGGAATACATGTGGAAAAATAAAGCCCTTACCTGTCATACCACCACCATGATAAAAGGATAAGAAAGGGGTTTGTCTCCATTCACAATAATGCAAGGTATACAAGTCATCTTGAATTAATATCCAAATAACACATGAGACATGGGTAGCGACAAATTCCAAATTCCTCTTTTCAAAGTACTTAGCAAGTATTTACTAGGTATTTCTCAAATTGAATTTTCTAAATTGACACCTTTTTCGTATCACTCGATTTTTGTTTAGGATTTGTATACTAGGTAAACGACTTTATTTTGTTCTTTTAGTAAAATACAATGTTTCCATTTTGTTTATGTTTATAAATGTCTTTGTTTTGTAGTTTTATTCCAAAGTAGTAAGTAAAGAACATTGTGTCGAGTCATTAAAAACAAGGGATGTTAAGGTGGATCTCTGTTATATCTCTTTTATTATCAAATATTTTATCTTTTGAATAAGATTATGATTAATGTTTACTTAAAGGAATTTTGTTTATGTAAGTGTTGTTATATGTGTTTTTTAATGGATGTGACAAGTAATTAATGTATAATAAATGATGTAGACAATAAATAGATTCTTTGTAGATTTTCTCGTGTAAAAGTGAATTATTGTGCATTTTTACAAGTTATATGTAATTTTTGGATTTTAAGTGAACAATAAGAACACCCATGACAACTTCCTACAGGTTTGGCCATAACATAGAGATGAGATAAATGTAAGTGCACTTTGTAAGAACACCTTCGGGAACACTTGAAAATACTTGATTTCTTTTAAAAGTCATCTTGAAGGTTTCTTAACTTTTTAATTCTACCATGCTCACTAATAATTGTTTTCACTAATAAAAAAGAAATTATATGATGGTACGATTTTTTTGCTAATGTTAAGATCGCAAATTATGAAGTCAAATACTTATTCACATAAGATTCATTGTTCACTTATCTAGAATAGTTATTTGATCGCAATGATGAAGCAATTAATTGTTTTATTTGTGATCAAGGTTTGAATTGAAAGTAAATGTTCATTTAGTACAAGTCTTCTAGTCACATGGTCCTCCATTATTCTTCATAATTACAACAAAAAAATTAAACATTTTTTTTTTTATGAAAAAGATCTTATATTATATTAATGCAATAAGATACAAGATAGTTTTCAACAAAAAAGTGGGCGGTATGAGAGCACTCCCCAAAACCACGAACAAACTAGGCTGGGCCTAGAACAACAAAAGTCAAACTAGTTCGAGCCGGAAAGCACAACAAAATAAAAAATATCATTCTTGACAAAAACAAAGGAAAATTCAAGCAAGATTCTGCAAACATGCCCGAGGCGGGTGAATCATTATCATCTGGCCACCCCAACAGACAGATCTTTTCCGGTGTCACGGAATCTCAAGCTATTAAGAAGCTCTTCCTCAAGGTCTCGCTCCTTCGTGTACGGGAATGGCGAGGTTGAGCCGCGGGAATTTTCCAGAGGATGTTAGGGGTGGTGGTGGTTGTCAAGCGGCTTGGTGTGAAGTGATGACAGGAGGAGAACCCCAACCCTGTTGGTGAGCTGATGAATGTGGCGGAAACCCCCACCCATGTTGCGAAGGTGGCGAGCCCTGACCACTGTTGGTGAGTTGAAGAGTGTGGTGGTGAGCCACCGACCATGACGACACATATGCGAATGACTATGTTGATGACTCGATCCTAGAGAGAGCGGCGGATATGGTGAAGGCACGACGCCTAGGATTTGTTGCATTGGCCTCCACAGTGAAGGTAAGGAGTGCACGGTGGGAGATGGAGGCACTCAAGCAACATTACAGGGCTTCCCCGGTAAAGAAAATTAAACATTGATAAAGTAGTACCCTCCTCTATTTAGGTTTCAAGATATAACTTATAATCAAATTTCATTCCATACCAAATGATAAGATTTTTAAGGAAATACAATTGTGGATACATCCTTTGACAAATTATATGTATACAAATATGATATGCATAATTATTCGCAACAAAAATAAATACTCGTCAAGTTTTCTTCAATGCAAACATTTGATAAAGGTAGGAGATCATCACTACTACTAGAGGTAACTACGTCAAAACCAAAGAGGGAGAGTATCGAGAGGGTTTTGCCTCCAACAACATATCCTTTCATATCCCCCACACACCTCTCATCCATTGAGAGTGGCCTTACCCTTCACAAGAAAGATATATATGAATCCAATGAAGAGGAAAGAGGAAAAAGTATATATATGTCAATACGACGACTAACTCCATACATCATAATACGGTATGGCGGTGAACCATAACAAGAGTGAGTACATTCCTAATGCACATTGTAAACTTACCAAATAAAACCTTCCTACTAGAAATACTAGGTGTACATTGTTTATGGCCATGTAAGATTGGATTTAATGAGTCCGTCTCATCGATCAAAACTCCATAATCCATGATGAATCAATGACTCTAAGGATTCCACAACCACTTAGAACTCATGTTACTAAGTTCACAATGCAACTGTGGGATTCCTTAACCTACCCCTCCTAACAACAATTTGGCAACTAATGATATCTAGGAGAGAATAGCAAAACACACCCTAAAAAGTGCATGTGGATAGAGTTTAGCACAGAATCCCACACCACTTGTGTGTGAAGGTATCTCTCTTAAATTTTTTTAAGGAAAACCCCAATAACTATGTAGTTTAATGATTTTGTTTTCAATATATGTATAATTGGTTCGAAATGATAAGTTTGGTTCTTTACGGCTCCATAAAATGTCACCAATAGTTCAAAACCAACATATGACACTCTCATAATCTATCGCATGTCAAGGGATGTATAGTGTTCAAATTCACAAAAGATATGGTGTAATAACTTTCACAATTTATGAAAAAACTCAAAATATGTGATGGCATAATGTGAGTGCTAGCTCCTTTAATATACTAGTATGATATTCATATTGTCCAAAAGAGTTCTTGATCATGTTTGATATTCATATGACGTTATAAATCATTTCTAAGACATTGATTTATTACAATTCATTGCTTTATAGTTTTCCATTATTAGTGCTTTAAGTTGTGCTTATAATTTCGCCTAAGTTAGAGTAGGAAGCTTGATTCTCCTTGGTTTTGTAATTACTCCCTTCGAACTTAAATTAAATGGTCACCTATAGGTCACAATGAATATTCAAGCAAAGTGGCAATAACTCATTGAGATATTAATGTGCTTAAAGAGTCGTAATTACATATTCAAATGAATGGGCCTTTTGCTTAATTATTGAACATATATCTTAAGAACATATACCGGTTTCTTTCCAAGTACTTCGATTAATCTTTTCATTTAGAAGTATGCTATGATTATGGTAACTTTTTATAAGTAACAAGAGGGTGTCTATTGAGCCCTCACCTAAGAACAAAAAGATAATTTACAACACATTCGGTAAAAAAATGTTTGTATGGCATTCGTATTTCATCTACATAAACCAAAAAGGTAGATATAGCCATAAGAGGGATATAATTACATTTTAATAGAGAAGTATACCATTCAAAAACTTGGCCTTATTAATCAAGGACGAAATCGGTCGAGATATCTAAAGCAATTATGCAGCATAATGGAGACAAAATAGGGACAAATAAATCCCCTATGTCCTCTTTGATTTTCTCCTCTTCCCCGAGATGAATAGAAGAGGGAAGGAAAGTTGAATGGGTTGGGAAATTTATCTTTCCTCTCTGGAATTCCAGGAAGTTACCCTCTGCCCAAACACATAATTTTTGGCAAATATGAGGTGACATCCCAAGAGCTAGTAGCATGTTTCCTAAAGGGCATGGACCTTTCGGAATTTCCACCATTTTTTCCCTCCAAGATGGAAAGCCATTCCTTCACAATTTCCCCCTCATGTTTTGGGCACTAACCCCTTTTTGTTTCCACCTTGACAAACATTATCATTTAGTAGGGAAGATTTCAACCTCGACTCTATACTTCACAACATAGAAAATTTAGTGGCGAATATTTGTTAATTCATGAATATTTCGGTTTTTGAAATTTGTATTTGGTGAAATTTTAGGTGTAAGGATAGGATTGAGTCGCCTAAATTTTTGGGTTCAAGTTACTTTTAGAGGTCGGTTCGCCTAGCGTTTACACCAATAGCCGAATTTTTTAATTTAAATCGTCATTAGCGAGAAATTGAAATTTGTAAAATTCACCTTCATATATATAGTGATTACAAATTTACAATTTTGAATATCAAGTACACATCAAATTTTCTTCGTAATTCCTTTACCCGTGCTTGTGGTCCTATGGGCATTGATGATCAAGATCGACTGCATATCGCAACCCTCCAACATTAAAGGTATTTTAATAGTTAATATGTTATTTTGTTGAAGTTGCATATAATGCAAAATGTCGGATGTTACCGGATGGTAGCATATATTTATCTCTTGACACCGTGGTAGCATACATTTATGCTCTTGGTGATAAAGAACAGATATGTTATCGGGCCAGTAGCATAAGTATATGCTCTTGGTCGACAAAATCCATTTATGGCACCAACCGATGGCGTATTTTTAGTGATGTCGTAAAAAAGGGAAAAAATAGTGATAAAGCATGAGAATTTTTTTCGTACACCATATTTGTGAGGACAAATTTCTCATTGAGACAATGATTTTAACTGCTAACATAAAAATATTATTTTTTCCCTTACAAAATTGGCGAAATTTGTATTTTTTCACAAAAATCACTTTTTAAATTTTTTTGTTTACATCATATTTTAGGATAGATTTCTTGTCGAGACGATCATTTTAACTGTTATTGTCAAAAATGATTTTTGAAAAATTACATATGTTATTGGCCGACAACATATATTATCACCAACAATTGCTATCGGTAGACACCATTATCAAATGATTCGCCAAACCATTCAAAACCCATTTCCTTCAAATTCACCATAATTTCGAAAGTCATTTTTACATATTTACCAAGTAATATCTACGATATTTTTTAGGGGTCTTAAAATTTTCCCTATAATTCACAAGTTAATTTTTTTCTTTTTAATGACGTCGATCCTTTGGGAAAGCAAAACAAAGATGGTATCGAGAGGGGATGTGCACGATACATTCTTAGAATAACTAGAGACATGGAAAAAATAAGGCATTCAAATTGAATCTCCTCTGAAAAACACATAGCGAGATCATACCAACACCTCATGTCTAAAATTATTCCATATAAGCTTCAAAGACTGGATTGATGAATTATCCTAATGGAAGATGTTAGGCAACAAACTGGAATACATAGAAGACATGAGAAATAAACAAAATCCTAGATTAAAAAAACTAGACCTTATACTTCTAGGGTAGAGAACACAACTTTTTCTTCTTCATGAAAATTCATTAGGAGCTAGGGACGTGTAGATATATTGAAGACAATGGCCTTTTTAAGTTCCTTTTTTGAATTATTATATGGTCATGCAAAGCATCATGGATTTACTTTTCGAATAAGTTTTTTCCAAGTTGAGTATATTTTCTAGACCCGGTTAGTCTTGATAATCCTCACTTTGTTTATTCTAAGGGAAATACGAGATATCCAAGTGATAACTAGTGTGCATGAATTAAACATATAAATTACAAAATAATGAAATAAACTTGTATTGATGTTGGCATTTTCTTATGCTACCCACTCATGCTCCTACTCCACAAGGGTTGGATAGACAACTATACTAGTGGAAAAACAAACTCAATCTTTGGCCTATGCCTTTTATAGTTGATAATGATTATAAATTTCTATCTAGTATAAAATTGTATTTTGTTTAATATTCTAGTAATTAAATTCTATAAATTTGCCTTATGTCCGACTAAATATGAGGAAACAAATATCTAAAAATTGAATATATGTTAAATTGAACAAAATATTTTGTAAATTAAAACAATTTTTCCAATTTGGAGGCAATATTAAATTTGTGTTTAGAAGTGGGGTGGCTATGTTAGGGTTTTCATTTCATCACTCGTGTCTGATATTTTCATCTACTTATGCTAGTCCGTATCAATTTTTGTGGACAACCATAAATTTTCATAATAAAGCTCAACATTTAATCCACCCTTTGGGGTGTTTTAGAAGCCTATATATGGCACTTAGATAGTCATTTTCATCTTTTCATGTAGAAGGCGGAACATATGGCTCCCCAACATTTGAGAGAATATGTTTCCAAAGTCTACAAAGAGGTTATGAATATGAATCTATTCCTAATGTTGTTTTGTTTGTAGACACCTAAAATATGCTTACACTTAGCATTTCCTCCCATTCAGACCTAATTGATGACACTTCGTTAATTCCCCTTCTTCACTCCATTCTCGGATGCCCATTTACGACACCTTCTGGTCGTATTCCTCCTATAATCATCTTTTTGGCTAATATCTCTCTTATTAGCTAAACATTCCTCCTTTCGACCATTAGAACCTCCCTAGTCTCTCTATAGACCACTTCTATTGGCTACTTAGGCTATCTATCAGTCACAATTGGTTATCCGGACCCCTCCCAACTCTCAATGAGTCTCTAATCACTTGCTAATCAAGTTTAACTAGCCTAAACCCTAGTTAACTAGCCTAAACCAAGCTTAACTAAGCCTAAAGCATGTTTATCCTAATCTAATCCTAAAGTGCTTTTTAGACTTTAGTCCCACATGCACCCAAAATTCTAAACTCTTCCATTTGGAAAACTATAAATAGAAGGGTCACCCCTCCCTCTCAACCTTACACCTTGTTTTCATAACAAATCTCTCTCACATTTGGAGATATTGGCATTAGACCTCATTTGCATTAGCTAAGCTAATAGGCATTTGATCTTGGCTATCCTCCATTGTTGAAGCTCCTCCATCTTGCATCCATAACTTCATAGTAGGTTAGTAGGAGGGTATCTAACTTGGTCTTGTAGCCATTTTAGAGAGACCTCTTCACCTCCATTGAAGAAACAACAAATCTAATTTGATTGCTCATAGGTTTAACTAGGTTCAATTTATGTTTTAAGTAATCATAGAGTAGTTAGAGATAAAATGATAGTGTTTTAGTTTAATTCATTATTGTAGAAGTTATCTTGTTTAGCACTCATCTCATGATGCATGGATGAGTTAGCAAAGCTTTGAGGTTCTTTATCCTCATTCCATAGCTTTTGTAACTTTCCATTGCATACATTTGGCATGCCGGTGGGACACTTATGTCCATCCTCCATTAATGGAGGTCTTTTAGGTTTTTCAAAGTTCATTTTCAAGTTTTTGGGTCAAATCACTTGTTATTTCCTCATTTTTGTTTCTAACCCTAGATAAATGACCTTCATTTACATACATTTTGTGGGTTTGATATAGAAATAGGACACTTTGACTAACAACTAACTTGTTTGCTCTTGAAAATTTGAAAATATGTGTTTTTGTAGGTTTTTCACAGGGTGCGCGTAGGTGTAAAACAAGGGGTGTGTACATGTTGAAACCCTACGTCCCAGTCGAAACAGTGCGTACTGTCTGGATAGTCCTCATCCTTTACAAATTTTACCTCTCTACAAGGATGTGCACGCATCTTCGTCATATCTGGGCACGCATATCCGCTTCTCTGCCGCGCATGCGTTAGGTTTGATTGTGAAAATATGTAAATTTTTGCCTTTATAGGGATGCATATGTATTGTCATCTGAGGCCACGTATCCACTTCTCTGGCGCAGTGTATACGTAAATGGGTTGATTTGTGTAAAAATTTGAAATTGTCTATTTTGTTAGGAGTGTATCCATTAGCTAGGCGCGTATGCGTCATTTGGGGCGCAGGTATCTATCTATGTTTCACTCTGTTGACTTTGCATTTTTACCTTTCCTGCATACCTGTCTACTTGGGCGCATATCCATTGGTGAGGTGTCATTCTAACACGCATGTGTTCTGGATGTGTAGGTTCATTCTTGTAAGTGAGCCATATATTTTGATTCATTCATTGAAAAGTTTTTTAGTGCTCCTTTTTTGATCATTCTATCACAAAACTCCCAAAGTGCTCCAAAGACCTCCAAAAATGCAAATTACTAAAAACTATTTAAAAAGTGTAAAAATTGGATTTCTAGAATTTTTTGATTTTCTTGGTTTTCTAACTCTTGCAGGATTCTAATCAGTGGTTTAGAGGTTTCCTTTGCATTAAGTTTTTTTAGACTAACTTAATAAAAAACATTTGCATCTTTATTTGTGAGCGCGTATGCTCTTCCCTCGCGCCTTTCTAGGTGATCTTGGGAATCAAAAACGCTTCACTACTTTCTTCATATTTGTAAAATGGTTTATTTAGCTTTCAAAGTTGGTTAAAAGGAACTCATTTTTGCATTGTACTTAGGAATTTTCCATTTATTGCAAATTTGAGTGAGATACCTTGTTGTGTATGCTCTTTCCTTGCGTCTTAGGACGATCTGGGAAATCAAAAACAACATCTTATCTCCTTTATATGACATTTTGGAAAATTACTAACCTTGGTATGTAGGACCAAAATCGCATGTCAAAGAAAGACATCAAAACCAAACAATACACAAACCCTCTAATACACATGTTTTCATACAGGTTGCCAAATGGTGTGCTACTTAAAACCACATTTAAGTTAAAAGATAAAAAACACACCATATTCAAAACACTATATTGCAGGTTTTGGAAAAGGGTACATCCCTATCCACTCAACTGGAACATAACCCCTTTGGCATAACGCCTTAAGCTACAACAATGGGGGTGGTACCAGGAACCCTAAAGTAGTCCACCGTTGTGTAACCTCGTGGATGAAACAGGAAGCGCCTCACTTACCCACTTGACTAGTTTTCCTTGTGAGTTAGCATTACAAATTTGTCGTATATGTGACCCTAGCAAGAGTACACGATGGATGCATTTAGTGCCCACTGTACTTGAAGGGGGAAAAGTCGAGATACTCCCAAATTAGTCAATGTGACTTTTTGGGTAAATCGTGCCCGCTCTTAGATGACTTTGTAACACCTAGTTGAGAGATCTTATTAAGGAGGCCATTTTGTCTTGAGGCCCACTTTACTAGTCCTTTGTCGTGTCTTGGCCATCATGAAGTGATAACTTGTTTGGATTCAGAACCTTGTTTTTGAACAAGGGAAAAGAATCCACTTAAGTTGGATCTAAGTGCCTTTCATCACAGAAATTAGATGACATTTTCACTTAGCTTAGCTTCTTTCTCACCTTTGGATGAGGCGAAGCTCTGCCCAAGTGGCGCTTAGTTTATTTTTCATATTTTTGATCTACACCTTTGCATTCTTGTTTCCCATTTGGGGCAACAGAAGGCATCTTTTGGGAGTGTTGTCATAGATAGTGTTCACCACTTTTTTGTCCATTTACGCTCATCCATGTTTGCGGATGAGTTGTTAAACATCTAAAGTGTGTGGATGCGTCCTTATATCTTTGATGGCCACTTGATCTTGATTTCAAGATCATCATCATAGTTTGGATTGATTCATCATTTGATCTCCCTTTGACGTGTTATCTTGTTTGCATTGTCTCGACACAATTAAGATACTTATGTCATGTTTTTCATAAACGTGATCTAAGTATCCGCATTGTGGCATTACACGCACACATTTTAGCACATCCTTAGTATACTTTGACTTGGTTTTACTTCAAACATTGTCCAAAATATTGAAGAGTGTGCTTACTTTGTTTGTGTCATTTGATACCACTTTGGCACTAATATCTCGCTTCTCGTGAAGCTTGATAGACATGTCCAATTGGTGTGGTTACATGGCTTACATTTGTAATCCTCACCCTTTAACATTTTGGCCTTGTTGGTTGTTGAACGTGTCATTGTATCCTTTGATTGGGAGTCACATCTACCCTTTGTTAATATTTATGCCTTGTTCATTTCGAGCTTGATGTAAATATTGACATTGTGTTGATCATCTTTGCATCGAACTCACTTTGCACACACATTTGCATAGGGTGTATTTCCTTATTGATTGGCTTTGTGTTTCACACTTGCATGATTGTTCCTTGTGATTATTCATCTGGAAAAATTGTTTTCTAGGACAATCATTTTTGATCTCATCAAGATTGCATCATCACAATGTCTATTTTCCTTAGACCTTATTTGGAAAATCATGCACGCATCTCCATACTTACCAAATGTCTAGTTGGTTGCCCTTATGCTACCTAAATCGACATGTCACTTCCTTCCCTTTGAAGGAGTTCCATCCCACTATCTAGGTCTAGACATTTGCACCTAAATGATGCCAAAAATGATTGACTATCGTGTAGTTTCTCACATTTACAAAAATACATAACCTAGGTTTAGAAATTCAAATCAAAAGATTCCCATTAAAACTAAACCTCGTTTGGTTCTTCGTCTTTAGAGGCCCATTCGGGTACCCTATTCCCCACCTTCAGCTCATAGTCGGTGGTATGGTTTGGATGCTTATGATCCAAATTATTATTCAGGTTCCCCACTCTTCTTCTTTTGATTCAGATCCAAACTACCAAATGGACTCCCCTCTTCTTCTGAAGACTCGGATCCCAACTATTGTTTGAATACCCCTAGATCAAATCTTGAATCATGGTCCTCCCTTCCTTTGTGAGGACCTTTATTCCAACTCACCTCAACGATGTCTTCCTCCTTTTAAGACTTGTGCGACTCCAAGTTCCATCGATCGAACATCTAATTTGGTTCTTGAGTCACGGTCCTCCCTTTCTTCACAGGACCTCCTTCATCAGTCATCTCAACGACCTCTTCCTCCTTGAAGAGTTCCATGACTTAGATTCCCTCTAGTCAATCATCTAATTTGACTCCTACGTCACAACTTAACTTAATGAATGGTTATGTGATCCTACTTTCAACCTACATTACGTCGTCTTCTAGAAAAATGACATAGGTCCAAATCCAAATCATCCATTCATGAGACGCCCACCTCCAATCCTACTTCCTCTCTTGAGTCATCTTCTTCTATCAATCAATCTTCCCTCCTTATCGGACATGTTTCTTCTATTCAACCTTCTATGGCTAAAGAAAAACAACCTCTACTGATTGATTTCTCTCAGAATGAAGAAACAATTAGACTACATGAAGATATCCCTTTAGAGGATTATAAACAAGGATTCTTTCTAGAACTTGATACGCTCACGTATTGGGGAAAAGAAGTTGATTCCTTTTATCAGAATATAAAGGAAGAGCATAAGTCATGGAACTTGATTCTTCTTCTATTATTCCATCTTCACCTTCCTCTGATCATGATGAGATAACAGGATCTAGCATTGATCCATGGCCTATCTTCTCATTACCCAATCATTCCTTATCTATCACCATTCCTCAATCAAAATCTCTCCTTGGGTCACCATTGAGTAGCCCATCATCTTCTTCTATCCTCATACCACCCCAGGTATCCTCCATTTTCTACTTGTGGGTCACCTCCTGGTAGCCCATTCCCTTCTATTCTTGGGCCACATCCCAAGAACCCTTCATCCTCTTCTATCTATGGGACCTCCGAGTAGTCCCTCTCTCATCTATACTTGGGCCCGCCCTAGTAGCCCTCCATTATCTTTCATATATGGGTCCCTTCGTCATATTCTTCTATTCTTGGGCCATGTCCTCATAGCCCAACTTCTTCCATCTTAGGGCCATATCCTAGTAGCCCTTCATCATCTTCTATTAGTGGCTCACCTCCTGGTAGCCCATCCTCTTCAATTCTTGGACCATATCCTATTCATCCATCACATCATCCTTCTACTAATGTTGGGAGAGCCCACCATCATTTCTCTCATTTCCTATCATGGTTCTAAATGTCACGTTCTCTTTCTTCTCCTACTTAGGGTCAGAAAAGTCACACGTCAACTTATAAGAAACCCAAACAAGGTTCATTATCAAGCTCAGAGTCAAAACTTCCAAGAGCTCAAAATCCCCCAACAACTCGAACAATCTCAAAATTGTAAATCAAGCATGATTCAAGAACGCACATCAACATGTAACCATCAAGTATGGTGGCGTAAAGTGCATAAACCTCTGGATAGGGAACTCAAGATCCCGCATGAACAATCCTTGTTTCAGGATAAATCACAGTCATTTGTTGAGTATGAGCTCACCTGATCATTGAGATCGGGGATAACATGACTCTTGATAAACAAACATGCCTAGTCTCCCTTATCAAGGAAGTCATGAGACATTGTTGTTGGATTTACCACATGAGTGAATTTTTGGTCCCAACTCTTCCTAAAACTATAAAAAATCTAAAAATCAAAAACAATTCAAAAATACAAAAACAAGAGAAAACACAAGAAAAATCAAAGGTACAAAGATCAAACATTGCAATCAGGTATTACGTACACATGGATGTTCTTTCTTCCCTTTCTTATCATTCTTCTACAAGTCTTCCTACCATTTTCATCCCTTTGGTGATATTTTGGTTAGCTTATTCACACGCATTTTATGACATTTATCTCTATGGTATCCGTTTGACCCTGGTCTTTTATCACCTTGGTAAATTAAAGAACGACTGACCTCTTAGAGATCCTATCACAATCAACATCTAATAAACTTGTTGCGAAGAAATTTTGGACATATTTGTTGACACTAGCCAATGTCGTCATCACAATCACTTCCACATCCTTCCATCAAGCCATATGTGGTTCTTAACCCCTTGTCAAACAAGAGAGCTGAAAATAAGTTTTCAGAAATCAAAAGAATCAAAAAAATCAAAAGCTAAAAGCTAAGAGCAAAAGTAAATTGATATATAACTCTCTCTTGGGGTATTTCCAATAATCTCTATTGGGGTTATGGACACTAATGGTAGATAGATCATGTTGTGATTAGAATCAAATGCATCTCTGTTGGGGCTATGGATGCTTAGTTGGCAAATGGAGAAATGTACGGATATCCTTCCACCCTTCATTCACAAATCACCTATCATCTATCAAAATAAATCATTCCTACACATTGGCTAGGGTGTCTTCACTTGTTGTCTATTAAATCTTCCCTTCAAGAGGTAATAAATTCCACATGCACACACTAGATCTCTATGAGTAGGTAGGATTAGTATGTTACCAAGTGTCTTTTTGGACCTTGTTTAGACTCTTACTCTAGTCCATATCTTGTCTCACGATTTGTGCCTTTGGCTAATCACTTCTTCATCGTGAGGCTTCTAAGCTACATTCATATCATTCACATCATTCTTCTACTTCGTTTAGAACATCCATGTGTATAAGATTACTTTTTTTCCATGTTTTTGGACACCTTTGTCCCCTTTCACAAAAACAATCTTCTCCTTCCTTTCTATCATGTGCTTTTAGGCCAACTTACATTAGGGGCATCCTTTCTTCTTCCCAGCACTTCATTGGTTTACGTTCATCATCATGTTGAACCTATCATAATGGCCTTGGGTCCCGCTTCTACCTGTGAAGAGTTTGCCTTTGAATACTCCCACCTAATCGCTTAAGGCATTTTTGCATCTTCACCTTTCTCGTACACACGTGGCCTTATGCCCTTGTACATCCCATCTATCGCTAGGGCATCCATGCTTCCTCATCTTCCTATACATAGTTTTAGAAAACTTTCAAAATCACAAAAACATTCAAATATGTTAGAAAAATAAAAACATTCAAATATGTTAGAAAAATCAAAACATTCAAATATGTTAGAAAAATCAAAAAACATTCAAATATTTTAGAAAAACTTCTAAACAATATAAATCATCCTACAAAACTTCACTCTTTAGTTCTCACTTGTTCATGTGTGTGACTCATGGATCATCTTGATCTACCTCCATCAACAAAAGCTAAGTTGCTTACTTCGTTTGTACTCTGGGGCACAACAAGTTGCCTTGTATTGTTTTGTAGTGCACATTACTTTTTCATAGGACTGAAGTGTCCTCCATTATTCTCCTCGCATGTATCCTTGCTTGGGGAACCATCATTAACCCTTGTCGTTAATTCACATAGTCGGAACTGAAGCTTGATAACAAAAACATTGCATCTTGTTTTCTGTTAGTTTAGCTTGTTTACTTTCTCATATTGCATTACATTATGTATGTTGCATGGAGTTAGGCATCTTTTACTTTCTCGTATTGCATTGCATTTTGTATGTTGCATGGAGTTGGTGTTTTTAGCAATGGACATTTGTTCGTATATGGATTTTCATGTCATACTACACTTTTGTTCATTCTTTTAATAAGGACCGATGATGAAGATCATTAGCAATATGATGAAAAATAAAGTTGTTTAAAAGGCATTGGATGGATGTTAGCTCATTCCCCCTTCCTCATATTCCTCTTTTTCTTGTATATCCCTTTTCTCCTTCTCCACACTATTCTTTCTTATGTTCTCTTCTTGTCATCTTTTTGATCGTCAATCGAGTTCTTATATCACCCCATCGACAATCGAGGGGGCATCCTCCATTCTACTCATTTTTCTTCTATCCCTTCAAAATTTTCTACTTGTTTATGCTTATCTACTTTCTTTGAAGTGACGTTCTTACGCCACCTTAAAGAGGGGCAAATGTAGACACCTAAAATATGCTTACACTTAGCATTTCATCCAATCATTCCAATTGATGACACTTCGTTAATTCCCCTTCTTCACTCCATTCTCGGATGCCCATTTACGACACCTTCTCGGTCGTATTCCTCCTATAATCATCTTGTTTGGCTAATATCTCTCTTATTAGCTAAACATTCCTCCTTTCGACCATTCAGAACCTCCCTAGTTCTCTCTATACCACTTCTATTGGCTTCTTAGGCTATCTATCAGTCATAATTGGTTATCCAGACCCCTCCCAACTCTCAATGAGTCTCTAATCACTTGCTAATCAAGTTTAACTATCCTAAACCCTAGTTAACTAGCCTAAACCAAGCTTAACTAAGCCTAAAGCATGTTTATCCTAATCTAATCCTAAAGTGCTTTTTGAGCTTTAGTCCCACATGCACCCAAAATTCTAAACTCTTCCATTTGGAAAACTATAAATAGAAGGGTCACCCCTCCCTCTCAACCTTACACCTTGTTTTCATAACAAATCTCTCTCACATTTGGAGATATTGGCATTAGACCTCATTTGCATTAGCTAAGCTAATAGGCATTTGATCTTGGCTATCCTCCATTGTTGAAGCTCCTCCATCTTGCATCCATAACTTCATAGTAGGTTAGTAGGAGGGTATCTAACTTGGTCTTGTAGCCATTTTAGAGAGACCTCTTCACCTCCATTGAAGAAACAACAAATCTAATTTGATTGCTCATAGGTTTAACTAGGTTCAATTTATGTTTTAAGTAATCATAGAGTAGTTAGAGATAAAATGATAGTGTTTTAGTTTAATTCATTATTGTAGAAGTTATCTTGTTTAGCACTCATCTCATGATGCATGGTTTAAGGTTCTTTATCCTCATTCCATAGCTTTTGCAACTTTCCATTGCATAGCACATTGACATTCAAGTGGCTTCGATCACTTTTCCCAAAAGTTTATTTACCTTAACATGTTTGACACTTGTTTCAGGTTGTCAATTCCTCAACCTTGTATTCAAGATTGTCCTCTTTTGGCTTGTCAAAGTCATCTAAGTGACCATCACAAAATGAAAAGCAAAAAGTTACTTCCATAGGTGATGAATAGACAATTGTGGTTAAAAAATGCTTCATCAGAGACAAAATTATTGTTTCAATTATCCAAATGCCTAATGTTTAATGTTTAACCCTCTTTGGGTTGTGTTTTCTAAAAAAACCTCAATGTTTCCATTCAATTCCCTTGTGCAATCCCCTCCCAAGAAAATCCATATTAATATTTCACATCTTCCTATTAGTGAGGATGGGACTACAACGACGAGTTATCAACCCTCTCGATACTCTCATAGTCCACCATGTGATGGATATGAGTCAAGGGGAGATAATGAGGATAAACATCTCTCCATTTTCGTCGATGCTTTTGAGTTGTTCCAACGTCCTCTTTTGTCTAATAGTTTTTCTTAAATGGAATCTGAGATAGAATTTCAAGATGGTCAAGGGGAACTTACCATGGATTATTTTCCTACATCAATTTCATTTCAAGGAATGTTAGAGGTCTCACAGAGTCCCGATGAAAAATCATTGTGCATTCTTCTTGTCAAATGTTAGGAATTCTTGATGTGATTTGTTAGCAAGAAATTAAGATTATAGGTTTTTAGCTTCAACTACTTTGAAATGCATATCTCTAGATTTCATGCATTTCCATACTGTATATATATAAGGGAAAGGTGGCACTAGTATTTTTTTATCCTTGAGATTCACCCCCTTACTTATTACGTCAGAAATTATTGTAAAATTTGGGTTATGTTGGATATTAATGGCTTCTTTGTTGTTTTCTTAATATTTACGCATCAATGATGCCTTTGAAAGAATGGAGTTATGGAACTGATTGGTGAATAATTTATCACTTTCCTTCTAGTTGGCATATGGCTATTTTAATATGATTGAGAATTCTAGGGATAAAAAGGTGTGTTGCCCATGTCGTGGTGTGTTGGTGAGTGTGAAGCTTGGTATTTTCAAAAAAACATTGGGGTTTGTCGGACACTCTCCAACCTTTTTTTTTCTTGGACTAATTTATGAGAAGGTTTTGACAGGGTCCTTAAAATAATTGATCAGGTTATGTTCTTTGAACAACATGTGTTCCTCTTTAACAATTTAGGCCATTCTCGGGTTATGGTCTAGTTGGATATTGTTCTTTTTACCACCACCCCATCACTTTCAAGTTGACATGGGGTGAAGCCAAATAAATTGCCATGTTATTAGTTATTTCTCAATACCTCCCTATTGAATCATGAAGGTACATTACAAGTCATTTCTAGAGTTTGGAACTTAGCTCCACATCCTCCTTATGTTACCCGCTAGATTGAGTGGTGGATCAAAGCCATCAACCGCACCGCCTGCTATCCTCCACCACTTTGGAAAATAGTTGGATTGGGTTCCCAGACATTTGGATTATGCTTTAAACAAATAATTTCGTAGAGTTTCTTAATTTCTGGAATCCAACGCTTTTTATTCTTAGCTATGAGCCATTCCCCAAAGATTAGGCACAAAGCTGTGCAACTCGGTGAAAGCTATGCGACAAATTTTTTCTCTTTTCTCCATTGGCTCAAAGTGGGATATAGGGCATCCAAATAATTTTTAGATCCCCTATAACCAAAAAACTTATGAGAATATTAAATCTTTATAGATGGTCTACAATAGACTCACCAATTTTCCTGAAATCTCATCAAATTTTGTTGAACACTACAAATTGTTATTCCAATACAAGGAACTGACCGAGGAAAGGAATGTCACTCGTTAATAGTGCCTCAAGTTACTCCATGCAATCTTTGTCCTACTATTATGATTCAATTTGACACTCCTCTCTCACTTGAGGAGCTTCGTGGCTTTGTAATGCATGGATAATGATACAACACCCAAAATTGATGGCTTTCCTTGCAAGTTTTACAAAGTAATTTGGCATTTCTTTGGGCCATATCTTTTACAAGTGTGTAGAGAACCTTTACACAACAATTCTCAGAGCTATCATAAATACGAGGTAATATAGAATTCATACATAAGGTTTATAGCCCATAATTCATCTACAATTAACACTGATTAGTCCGTAGAATGTTTCTTACAAGATTATAGCTAACTATATTTCCCTTTGCATCCTACACTTTCTTCCAACTCTTTTTTTTGGAATTAGGGTAATCTTTTGAGGGTGTTAAAAGGACCCACATCCTTGTACAATTGAGGATTTTTTTGAGAGGATCCACAACCTAGGTTACAATGAAGGGGACCACCATTAAGAACCTAATTGAAGCAACCATGAAACCATAGTGAAGATGCATCAACCAATGATAACGATCGCAACAAGTGGAGCAAGTAACGATGACAAAAATGAGAAGAGAAACAACCAAAGGTGATGGTAGTAAGAGGAGTAACAACCGATTCTGACAACGAGAGGAGCGACCACCGGCGATGGTAGCGAGAGGAGAAACAACTAGTGACGGCAATGAGAGGAGCAAAAACCGGTGGCGATAGAAGAGGAGTAGCCACCGGCGCAACAAAGTGAGAGGAGTAGCCACCAACGACAACAGGGAGAGGAGAAGCCACCAATGGCAGACAAGAGAGGAGCAGCCACCAATGATGGTAGTGAGAGGAGCAGCGTGACCGATGATGGTAGTGAGAGAAGAAAACCCACCGATGAAAACAACGAGAGAAGCAAACACCGGTGGCAACACTATGAGTAGAGATGTCGCATCTAATGGGCGGAACCACTTTCAAGAAGGATCTTGCCTTGGGGGATTTGAACATGGGTGGGAAAGCACACAACCATATGACTTGACCGCACCACTCCCACCCCATCAACTTCTTCCAACTCTTTTTAAACTAGAGCAAACATGTTTTATTAAAGGTCGTTATATCTTGGATGATCTCATTTTTATTGGGAAGGCATGGAATGGGCTCATGCCTCATGGTAGTAAACCCTTTTCCTAAAATTAGATTTTAAAAAATATTATGATCACATTGAGTGGCTTTCATTCTTGTCATGTAAAAACATTGGGATTTGTTGAATTTTCATTAGGGTTGTTTGGAATCTCTTATCTAATGTCTTGGCTTTCCTTACCATTAATGGGCACAAAATTGACTCTTTTGGCATATATTTTTCCATTTGGTAGGGTTGTCCTCTTTCTCTCGCTCTATTTTTTCGTGTGTAAAAATCTCTTTGTTACCTTCTTACTTGAACATTTGAGCAAGGTTGCACCGAGATAAATATCTCTTGAGACTGTCTTCCCAAATTATTAATGGACACTTCATTGATGATTCCTTTCTTATGATGGCTGAAAATGATGACAATCTTAGTGAAACCATGCTCTGCATTGACACTTTTGTCAAGACTCGGATTCCAAACTTCAATGGTCCAAAAATTTGGGTTACGAGACAAAGTCCATGACACATGCCATATCAATTAAATAAATTCCCATGGAAGTGGATTTCTAGAGGAGAGAAATTCAAATTATTAGGGATTTAATTTTCCTTTGACGACACTTCATCAAATTTATGGCAATATGTAATCGACAAAGTTGATAAAAATATACCCTTTGGGACTTCTAAGCCTCCTTCTCTAGCCTAGTAAATTCCAAATTTGCACTACAATTATTTTAGATACTCATGTCTATTACTCCTCTTGTTGGAATCCTTTCAATCTTTTTTTTTACAAATTTTCCAAGCTACGTAGAGATTGACTTCCATAGAGTTGCATGGGATATCTATTGGCTACCTTAGGAAAATGGTGGTATGGGCATCATTGATGTGCATAGAAAAATAATTGTTTTATGTGTGAATTAGGTGGTGAAATCCATTTATGAAAATGAGGCTTGGAAAAAAATTCTCGAACAATTTATTTCTTTGGGTGCATCATTTGAAAGGAGTTTTGGAAGAATATTAGGTTATAAACCTTAATTATCACCTCAACCCTTGTCAAAGTTAAAGGCTCATTTGTTGCCCAGAGTATCTTGAAAACATTTGAGCTTGTCAAACCTTTTCTCAAATGGGTTCGTGATGATTTAAAATCGGGGTTATCTTTTAATGACCACAACATTTGGTGGTCTCCCATTATGGTTGGTAATGACATTCCCCTTGCTGAAACGTTGGGTAGCAAAGCTCTCGGACTATTCAAGAAATGGATTTCTATAATTTGATACTTGGTTTCATGCAAAAACTAGACTTCTTGGACATAGCTTAAGAGGAAATTCAAATTATCCATTTCTGATCTCCCCTTGGTTCTCAAAATTTAGGAGCTTATGTCATATCTCAATATTAACAAGATAGGCCTATAACCCCGATTTCTTGGCAGCGTATTTGGAGATGGAATATTGACACTTCCTTTAAGTATAATGCTTGGTTCTCGCTCTACCAATTGATGAGTCCATTATCGCTTCCTCTTAGCTTAATTAGCATTGGGGTTTGAACTCCTCTTCTAAAATATGGTCTTACCACCTCGATGTGGTTTGGAAGTCTAAACTCAATCAAAAATATGCCTTTTTTGTGGTGTTTTATATACCAAGGCTTACCTTTGGGAAAGTGACTCAAACACATTGTGTTTCAAAACCCATAGCGTCTCTTTTTCCAATCCCAAGACCTTCAAAATCTATTTTGATCATGCCTCCATGCCCAATACGTGTGGTGTTTGATACACTCTTTATTTCAACCTTATCATCCTAAACCTTTTTGATGCAAGTTGGAATTTTTGGTGACCACTCTAATTGGCTTGCCTATATAGCTTCACTATGGAGTTTTTAGAGCTATCATTTTATTTAAGTCGGGAAAGCTAGAAATGATACTATATTTTAAAATGAATATATATTGTGGCAATTTTCTAATAATGATAAAGTGGTCATGATTTATTCTGTGTATTTTGGGATTTAGGCCCGACATAGAAATTAACACTTGAATTTCATTATTTTTAGTAGTTTTCAACCACCTTGGGGAGCGTACCATTACCACTAGCCAAGTGCTTTCAATCCTCCACATTCGATCTCTCGCTTTGCTACAACTAGGCATGGATGATTCACTCATATAGTTGGCATTCCTCTTTGATGTGTACCCAACTCTCTGCCCCAAGACCTTAGTAAGATAGTCAAAGTATGCCGCCTCCTCGAGAGAAAGGCGGTGGCTGGTTTGGTTCACAAAATGGAAACCTCTAGCTCATGATAGGGTTAATGTGGTCGAATATCCTCCTCCATGTTGGGACATTATGGTGCACCTTACTATTCAAGATTAATCTCATAATCATAATGAGTGGACCACTATTGATCCACCTATGGAGGAGCCTTACAGTTGGGGATTCTATCTACCAAAGATGATCCACCACCACCTCATAGTGTTATTACTACTTGTGCATAATAATCTCTTTCTTCCTTTTATGTAATATGGGTTTTCAGTTACATTTTTGGCAATGCTTTGGTGCCATGTATTCCTTTGGCTTTGTGGTTTTATAGGACTTACCACTTGTGGCATTTTTGTCGTTTTGTGTATTTGGGTGTGTTTTTGGGTCATGATTTATCCGAACACCTTATTATAACCATTTTGTATTGATTCACTAATATATTGATGTATTCCAATAAAAACAAGAAACCCATTGTCAATGAAAAATTATTTGTTAGATCTAGGTGGCCACCAACCATGAAATTTGCTCCCATTTATACTAAAATAAGAGCTCGGGATAGGTATAGAAATTCATCAAAAAAAAATGGTAAGGGAGCTTATTTAGAATTGGTATTTACGTAGAAAAATATATAGAAATTCGAATCAACAATGCACATAAAATGTCGACAAAATGCCTTGTAGCAAGATATAGGACGTGAGGATTTCCTAGGTAAATATATTAAATTTTATCTCAATGTATTGAAAGATACTATCAATCCTTCCTTGATCACTACAACTTGTTATCTCATATTACTATAGGATCAACAACTTAGTCCATTTGATGGAAGAAAGTGAAGGTAAGATAAAGTTGAGGAATTGCCTCTATAGCTCTAGAGAGGACATTATATCGATTATCTCATGCTAGCTTGGCATACTCTTCACACCATTAGAAAAATAAAGTGCTAGGAAAGATAGATATAGCCATCATGACATCTAACCAATCATAAGCTAAAAAAATCCAAATCATTTAACGAGGAGCATGCATATTAACTTCAAACAAAAAAATGGACTACAAAATTACAACCAAATAAATTATGCAAGTTTCTTTCCCCTTATTATTTTCGATTTATTTGTTCACACTAACTTACAAATTTCAATATTCCTAACTTAACCTTGCAATTTTCTTCCAAGTAATTTCCTCCCTCCTAAATTACATTTTCTCTAATAGATTTTTGTATGAATGACTAATCAAAATATAGCTTACACCTCTCTCTTGGAATCTTCCTTCCTTTCTTAGATCCTACCCTTTCCTATGAAAATATTGGCATTCATGAATTACATAGTTGTGTTAGTTTATTTAGCATTTTAATGCTTCCCATCAGTATCACAATTTTCTCCTCTATAATGGCTCTATTAAATTGGTAGGAACCACAATTAATCTGCTTTTATATTGAAAAGTGCACTTTTATTAATGCAAAATTATATATAGTACAAATTTTATTGTACAAAAATGATGGGTGGAAAAAATCGCATCCAAAGCAGTCAAATACATCGAGCCAAACAAGCCTCAAGAAAGAGGCCAACTCACCTCAAACAACAACATTAAAGCTAGATATTCACAACATAAATAAGAAGTGCATTTTTAATTTTTAAAAGGTGTTAAAAACCATAACACTTGAACACAAAAATAAGAGAAATATGTAGCAATAATGAACATGATGGTTCATAGAGGCAAAGGAGGACTATCTAATTTGTCTCCTTAAAGCTACTATTAATGTGTTTTTAAAATTGTGTGTTTTTGTGGGTCCAACTAATGTGAGTGTTGGCTGAAAGTTTTCTATGATCTGAGGGTAGATGCACAAATTTGGGGGTCAAATTTGTGTCCATTTTGGTCATTTTTTTGCAAAGGGTGTATGCCCTTCTAAAATTACATAGTCCCTTTATAAACTCCTTCCCAAACCCATTTTGAATAGGTTTAAGATTTGCAAAACAAAATGGCATATGCCCTTTCGCAATACAAAGGAGCTACTCACTTTTCACTTAAAAGGGTGCACACCCGTTGCACTTAAAATGGTGAACACCCTTTGCACTTAAAAGGGCGTATGATCTTTGTAGTTAATAAAACCAAAAATAGGTCGTGTATTTTGTAAACCCACGAGTTTAAAACTTCGCATTTGGATCTCTTAGTCGGGAGCATATATGCCTTTTGGAAAACCTTGTCCTCATTTTACTTTATCCTACACACACCAAGGTGTCTCCACAAGCCTAGGTGAGTTCAATTTTCTTTAATTTAGTTTGTTAATTTGTTGTTTTAGATAAATTAGGGGTTTTAAAATAGAAAGTAAATGTTTTAGATTTGTTTTTCATAAATATATGTTAATGAGGCATTGTCTGAAGGAAATGTGGGGGTGTAGAAAATATTTCTAATCCAAAATAAAAACCCTTGAAAACTTTACAAATTGACAAGAGGCCCATAGATATGAAGAATAATTATTATTACAATGATATAATGCAAACCAACAATAATTGGAAATAATCATAAATAGTTTGTGTGATTCCTCAACCAACAATGCACATGGTGCTCTTGAAAATATGTTGGAAAGTGTTTTGCAACAAAGTAAAAAATGTTTTGGGGTAATTAGATTTAATGAAAAGTGAAAGGGTTGCATGCAAACAATTATATGTTGATGGATTGTCATATGATGCCATAAAAGGCATGAAATATCAAAATAAGAAATTTTTGCTTTATTTTGTAAGCTTGGAAGAAATGATCCACCAACAATGAGTAGGAAACATATTAGCATTGATTGTTATATCCATGAAGAAATGAAAAAAATCTTTTAGGATAGGTGGTGGATGGTCTTTAACAAGCCTCCATGCAATAATATTGAGGTTTCATTGTATTTTTTTATAAAAGTATATTGTGAGTTTGTAATTAATAAGAATTCAAATTATTTTGCCTTTAGAGCATCTCAGGGAAGGGGAGGTGGGTCATCATATGAGAGACATGGTGCTAGGTGAGACCAAAATGTATAAAACCATCCCTTAAGAGGTAGGAGGAAAAAAGTACATGTTGTCATCCATAGTGAAATTCATTGCAATTCACACAAGGAGATAATTCAATAACTTTCTAATCTGATAGATACATTGATTTCCCATTGCATGCATACATGGGGTACATGAGGTTTTTAGACCGTAGGGGCTATAGGTGGCAAGTGTGAGTCCTAATGCCTCTCTTAGTTTTGATGGCTTAGGTGGCAATGCATCTAGTTGTTCAAGTGGTGACATAGGTAGTGTGGAATTACATTTTATGTGCATCAGTGTACATCATGTGGGAGTATGCATGTCAAACCAACTACACATACTACATCTATGAGCTCTGCGCATGTTAGTTTGTAGATCCCGATGATACCACTTTATGGTAGTCTACGCAACATTCTACACCATCTATAGTCACTACACCATATGGGGATACTACATAGAGATATGTACAAGATGTCCATGTATCCCGTCCACTTAGTATAAAAACCGAGCACGCTTCGAGAGAGATGCCAAGGACATACTTATTTCTTATTACTTATTCATAAAGGCAATTAATCATAATTTTCTTGAGGGAGTAATAATAATTTTTTCTTAATATATGTTTACAAGTAATTGATTCATAATTCTAACTTCTTCCTTTTGTTTCTTGTACGATTTGATGGCGGAGGCCATGGCCTCCCCACCTCGATTATATTTTTTTACAACAATTATTAGTGTTGCAAATTCACATATGCATGTACATTTTCTAAATTGATTGAGGTATTGTTGAGTTATTTATTGTTTATTGATGTTGGTAGATTGTTATCTCTATTTGTACATGTAAATAGTAATGTGTTTGGTGTTGCATTGTAGTAAAAACAAAGGAACATAGTGAGGGGGTGTTTCCTACAGACCCAATTTCTACCCACAACAATTACAAAGCTACTCGAATAATGAGAATACATAGTTTAATTGTAATTTATTATTTCAAGCAATGTTACGTACTTACATTTTTATCAATGTCTTTAATATTATATATTATTATACTCTAGAGGGTTCACCAATTGTGTACTTGGTATCCTAGAGTGAGGCAAACCTTATACCTTGGCCCGATCCTCCCTCCTACCACAATCAAAACCTTTTCAAGAGGTTGTTTCAAATAAATTTGTTTTTGGCATTGTTGTAAATGCAACATCGGAGGTGGAATAAAAAAATTATTTAGAACTTGAATCATCATTTTATATTTGAACTTTATTTATATATTTGTTTCAAATTATAAATTATATCATTGATTATTGCAGATGAATTTTTCCACAACCGAGGATGTTTCTTCCACACCACATGACCTAAGAAGCCATGTGAAGCATGACACAATGCTTGCAATAGAGGTATACATTCAATAAAATGCATATAAACTTGATTAGTTTTACATGTTTTAAATATGAAAAAAATATAATGTCTTTATTTGTCATGCATGTAACCACAAATGGAAAAGAGAAAGGTCTCTACTCATTTGTTGATATCCACCACCATTGGTTCTACATCTAAGGCAAAGAGGGAAAATTTATTTAATGACTATGACAAGATGAAGAAATAGTTATAGATATAGGTTTAGATCTTGTTGTACATAAATACATGTAGATCTAGTTGTAGTGCTTTAGAAAGAAATATGACCCATCGTGTATGTATGTCCGCATGGATCATGTTGTATGTTAATGAAAAAAATACTATGTTTTTTTGGCAGATGATACATATCAATGTGCACATTTAACTTAATTTCATATTTATGTATATAAAATTGTAATTTATGCATTACATTTTACTTTTACTTATCTATTAAATGTTTTATTTATATTCAATTTAGTCCTTACTTGTTTTAAAAATCACTTGTTATTGAAGAGATTAAGCCATTTGCAAAATAAACAATCTTTAATTCATTTTCAAATCAACAATCAATGCAAAAAGAAAGTGATGTTTAAGAAACTTACACCACATGAAAAAGGTTTAATTGAATTTGTAATAAGAATATGGTTCTCACTTGGTAGTTAGTGTATTAATTTTTTTGAAAAATAGGGGCAATATTATACATTGAATTGATATAAATTGATTTTACAACCAAAAAAAGAGAAAAAATAGAGGATAATTTATATAAGAAGGGTATATGTATGGAAATAAAGATTATACCTTCACTTGAGAGTGACTTAAAAACACCAAAATTTATAAGTGCCTTTTCATGCACATGTTTTGGTGTTTTGATGTGGACCTACATTGATAATTTAGCTGATTGGAGATCAAATTTATGTGGAAAGGACATGCTTATTCAAAAAAACTTAAACATACAAAAGTAAGTCACCGATCAATATTAAAACCCTCTATGGAATGAAATTACAATGCTAACAAATCTTACACCTCTACTAAAAAGAGGTCATAATACATAAAAAAGAGTGAATTTCCAAACACCCGGTTTGGTATTTTGAAGATGGACTTAGATTGACAAGTTAATTAATCTAGGATCAAATTACACTTGGGAAGGGTATATGTATGCTAAGCAAGCTTATACCTCCACCTAAGAGTGAATTTGACATGACAAGATTTTATAAATGACTTTCCAAATACCAAGTTTGGTTTTTGAGTCCTGGACTTACATTGAAAATTTAGTTGACTCAAGATCAAATTACATGGGAAGGGCATGCAATTGAAAAAATTGTAAACATTCACAAGTAAGTAACGACTCATGATCAAAACCCACTCGAGAAATACATTACAATGCTAATAAATCTTACACCTCCACTTAAGAGAGGCTACAATACATCAAAAAGTGTAAGTGATTTGTCAAACACGTGGTTTGTTATTTTGGCATGAACTTACATTGACAAGTTAGTTAATCCAACATCAAATTGCACTCGGGAAGGGTATGTGTATGCCAAGAAATCTTAAACTTCCACTTCATGAGTGACTTCAACATGCCAAAATTTTATAAGAGCCTTGTCATGCACCTAATTTGGTGTTTTGGTGTGGACGTACATTGACAATTTAGTTGACAAGAGATCGCATTTGCACGGGAAGGGCATGTCAATTCCAAAAATCCTAAAAATTCACAACCTAGGACTCAAGAATCCACTCTGGAATGACATTATAATGATAATAAATCTTACAACTCCACTTAAGAGAGGCCAAAATACGTAAAAAAATAGTATAAGTGACTTGTCAAACACCTAGTTTGGTAATTTGACATGGACTTACGTTGACAAGCTAGTTAATACAAGATTGAGTTACACTCGGGAAGGATATGTGAATGCCAAGAAAGCTTATACCTCCTCTTGAGAGTGACTTCAACATGGAAAAATTTATAAGTGCATTGACAAACACCTAGTTTGGTGTTTTGTTGTGAACTTACATTGACAATTTAGTTGACTTGAGATCAAATTTAAGAAGAAAGGGCATGTCGATGAAAAAAATCATAAACAATCACAAGTTATTCATGAATCGTGATCAAACTCACTCAAGAAAATTATTACAATGCTAAGAAATCTTACACCTCCACTTAATAGAGGCTACAATACGTCAAAAATTGTAAGTGGCTCATGAAACACACAATTTGGTATTTTAGCATGGCTTTACATTGACAAGCTAGTTAATCCAACATCAAATCGCAATTAGTAAGGGCATATATGTGCCAAGAAATATTATACTTATACTTGAGAGTGACTTCAACACACCAAAATTTTGTAAGTTCCTTTCCATGAACTTAGTTTGATGTTTTGGTGTCGATGTACATTGAAATTTTAGTTGATTGGAGATCAAATTTACATGGGAAGGGCATGCCAATTCCAAAAATCTTAAACATTCACAAGTAAGTCAAGAATTGAGATCAAAACCTACTCAACCATGAAATTACAATGCTAAGAAATCTTACAAACTCCACTTAAGAGAGGTTCAGTAATGTGTCCAAAAAGTGTAAGTGACTTACTAAACACCCGATAGTGTAATTTGACATCGACTTGCATTGGGAATGCAGATATCTTACATATTTTCACACACTTTGCAATGATGCTTGGCATTGTACCTTTTACTAGTCCCATCGAGGCTCCTAGGGAATCTACATTTCCTACTCTCATACATTACAGGTGTTATTGTTTCATCATTTACTACTTATGCTTTCTAGCACATTACCTTGCATTAATACATGCATTCCTTAACATATTTTTTATCCTTTTAACATCTTTGTGGGTGTTTCATGTATAGCACTTTCCTGTAGGACTATATACCACCATGGTTATCTCGACATTTTGCTTGATATTGTTTGTTATTGTTTGTGGGCTTTTCCCTATGTCTTATATGTTTATTGTATATTTTTGGCCGCTTTGGACCTAATTGTCTTATGACATTGTGAGAAATGTCTCGTGTTTGAAACCCACTTTTCACGGTCCACTTTGTTTACACACTTGCTTAATTACATTATATTATATTGCATGATTGTTACTTCTTCTACTAACACATGTTACTATCCACTTTGTTTACATGTTCCCTGGTTTCTAACATGAACATCCCCTACCCCTGTAAGGATACAATACAACACAACATCAAGTCCTCTCTTTTGGGCCACACACTCCTACAATCGTCACATGCACCCCAAATGAGGGGGAATACATCGGGTGAACAAATCACCCCTACAGTAGCTCATAGTTACAGTACAGATCTGCACAGTACAAGAACATAGTCACATAATGGCCTAGAATCTAACTTGGTTCCTCAGCACAACACAAACACCAACGCCCTGACTAAAAAAAAAGCACCTAGGCACTTGTGTCCTCCCTTAGAACTAATGTCCTGGGGGCACACACAATTATTATATCATATCAAAGCATAGTACAAAAAGTCTTGAGACTCTACAATTACATGCATAGTCCTCCAGTCACAAAATGCATTATATCGGTACAATTTAAAACTAATTTGGAACAATCGGGACAACAAAAACAAATCAGGGACATACCATCTGTAGTGGTGCTTATTGGGAAGAGTCATAAAAGGAGAGTAACACTATACCTCTCTCCCCAACACTTGCTCTTTTGCGTGAGATCGACCCAAAAAACTCACTCTTGGCATGAGATCACCCAAAACTCGTACTTGGTGTGAGATCGCTCAAAAAACTCACTCTTCACAGCATTTTCAGGACATTTTTCTATCCTTTTACACTCTTTTACATCAGGTGCACACTTTCCTTAACTATTACTTTTACATACTTTACAAACATATACACATTTTTCTCTTATTTATCATATACCAAACTTTGACTACTCTTTCACTCTTCTTTCGCATGTTTGTCCTTATTATACAATAAGAAGAGCCTATAACAACAAGTACAAGCATAATAATAGGTACAATGCAACACATATGATTCACCCATAGGGTCACTTTCCTTTCATATTCTCATGTTTCACTTTGCATCATTCCACGCTTCACTTGTCCACTCGTAACGCATTTTTCCGCACGCCTACATGATCATAAGGTATGGATCTCTTATCTACTTTATGTTATTGAGTATTCACTTGACAACATAAAGTGGGGAGCTATAGACACAAAATCATGCACTTGGGGGTACATTTCTAGGTCCTAAAAGCATGTTATTATTTATATAGTTCCTAAGTAAGAAAACTAGTAATTGACAACTCCCCTTTATCCTATTTCATTGTCTTTTGCACTTTTATTGGCTTAATACATATATTACTTCTACTAGCATTTGATTTTTTTATCTTTCTTTGGCTTGAGACACTAGATCCCGATTCATACAATAAAGCAAAGTGCTCCTATCCTTTCGGGCACTCTTATCCCTTTTTATCTTTTTCCTACCCCTTTTGGACAAGTTTCGCTTCTTAATTACATTTTTATTACCTTGGGTCGGCCTTTCAGTTGTCAATTACGAAATTTAAACAAGGTAATAATATAAGTACATAGTTATGTGTTCAAAATAAAGTACCAAGTACTAAACATTATTATCATCACCTAAGCTTGTATTCAAAAGGCACCTAAAGCACTTCAAGGCATCCATTCAAGGGAAAAGGGATTCAATACTTTGCATACACAATGTAACTTTCACAAGGGCACCCTAGGATACAATTTCTACACATGCTCACAAAAACTACATGGAGTCCGAGATGTAGTGCAATGCTTAGTCATAACTTCACTCTCGGGGTGACTTTCGGGATCAGCCCGACTCCCATTCTAAATTTTCCTTTTATGTTTGATGTGATTTATGGGCTTATGCAGTGAACGTCTCTTTTATATGTTACATGTACCTTTGGTGATCATAGTGCAAACATCGGGGATAAACAAAGAACAATTGTGACACAACAAAACTAGATCTAGAGCTTTTGCACAATCAAGGAGCCTAGATCCGGTCACCAATGCCCAAACGCCCTTGCTCATCATTGTTCGTGAGTTACGGTAATTTATAGATATAAATAACAATGTTGTTTGCATCATGTTCATCAATTCTCCTTGCTCATATCGGTTCAATTACATGAATATCAACTAAGTAATCCTTTCTCTATCTCTTGCTTAGGGTTTCATATTTATATCTTAGGTTACTTGTGTCATTTTGGTATTTTATCATTTATACATCAATTATTCTGCAATACATAGATTTAATTAAAATTAAATTAAATCAAATTCGAGCTACACAATTGTATGACCAAACATAGTGATGATTGAATATGATATCTCTAAATCAAATTCTCATAAAACATCTCAAAAAAATTGGATGAACACTGGGGAATGTGATATGTCATCACTAATATAAAAGTGGGTACTCTCTAAAAATATTTCTAACATCATTTGTGCTATTAGGTGAATGTCTAAATGTAATATGCATAAAAATGTTAACATGAATTGAATTATAGTACTAGGATTGAATCTCATTTTTTAGTTATAGTTTATAATTTTCAGCAAAATCCACAACTAAAACAATGGTCCCAATTGGGAAGTTGTCTATGCATATCATGAATTTCCCATCCAAAAATGTGGAATAATCCCTCACGTAATCGCAACAAAGAGAAACTAATATGTAGAAAATATTATAGATCTCAAATAAAAGTGTAGAATAAAATAACACAACAAAAAGAGACAATATTTAATGTGGTTCACCCAATTTAGGCTACGTCTACCAAGAATCACTTGCTTAGATTTTATTACAAGCCACCACTCTCTTAATACAATACCCATATCTGTTTGGAGCTATGCTCAACAAACTCTATAAAATTCGCACCGAATTCAAAATACATCTGCAATGTTACATAATACCTACCATATGCATAAAACCATATAAGTAGACAATTGCTTAAGCAATTTTACAAAAATGTGGGTATCAAAACCATGGGCCAAAACCGTCCCATAAACCTATGGGTTAAAATCCCGCCCATATGAGAAAATCATGTTTCTCGGTATATTGGGCACATTTTAAGGCCAAAAAAAAATTTCTCGGGGGTTGCGCCCAAACCCCTACTATGAGACAACCGTGGAAAGTGTACAATGTTAAACACTTTCTCACATTAAAATAGGCTCCACAACCTACCGTGTGTGTGTGTGTGTGTGTGTGTGTGTGTGTCTTGCACATTAAATAATGTTCTTCAATTATATTATAAAATTATATATAGATTCTTGGGTCAGAACCTACTCACATCTTGATGACACTTGTCCATATTTTATGCATACTTTACATATTTATATTTCAAATCAACCAATTTCTTTCCAAAATCATGTGTAATTTCCTCATGCGAAAACCAATTCAACATGAAATATTTCGACAATTATTACATGTTTCATCTAATCATTTTTAGAAAAATAAAATTATCCATCGAGTGTTTTACATAAAATATTTTAAACTACTTCTCTTGCAGATTTTGGCGGAGAAGTACCTTGCATTTCCGCATAATATTGTCGGTATGTAAAGTACACTTTATATAGTAAAAAACATCAAAATGCATAGAAATTTTGATGTGGACCTTACAAAAGTTGGTGCATGTTCAGCTTATTTTTTAAATAAAATGGCTTGCACATCTCAAATTACCTTTGTCTAATCCTCAATTATTCCTTATATTGTTTAAGAAACTTATTATAAAGTTTTATTTGGGTTGTTTCCAAGAAATGTTTTGGATGTGGCTTATGAATTATTAAACTTTTTCTTCATATTAATACATTTTTAAGATTAAGAGAGACCCTTGTGTTCTCATGCTGATTTTTTCAAACAAATGTCTTGTTCATTTCTATTAATACCTTGTTTTTTCATTGTAATCTACCACTACATTTCCAACACATCAGTAACTAAAGGATCATTTAATTGTGTTCTTCTTCTTGCATATTTATAGAAAGTTTTTTTATTCAATTTCAGTGGATGTACTTGTTTCACTAAAAATTGATGTGTACTTTTACCTTGCTCACAATAGCCTCAATTAATATTCACCTTGCAACATTAGTATCTTTATTTCAACTAGTATTACCTATTGAATTAATCGTTTCACTTATATTCATTACAATTGCATTATTTTTTCCCTCTATTTTTATTGTTCGCAATCTTAAAGTATGCATTATAGGGCTCGTTGTACTTATTTTCATAATGTTAACAAATAATTGGCATCTATGTGTGTGTTTTCTTGTCAAATGCATAGTTCCATATTTGTTTAGCAAGATGCCTAGTTGTACATTTTTACATTTTATCTTCTATGGGTTCTAATATCTTCTCATCTATTTCAATTAAATATCTTGGTGTTCATCCAATTATCTTAAATGGAGGGGTGGGCCTAAATAATGCATCATTTCTTAAGCGTTGGTATTATTTCTTCAACCATAGGATGGGGATGTGTTTTTAAGTCAACATCTAACTCTCTGAGGCTAGTAAATTACTCTTCATTAGGAATGGGTTCAACTGGGGTCATCGCATCATCATGCAAATTCATTATCATCATACTCCAAAACTAGGATATATATTTCATTACATCATGTTTATCCATGTGTTTCATCATTCATTACAAATTTGTGACCATGTCTTACATATTCAATTTCATTTCATTTGACAATATATTTTATTCTCTTATCTAACTTGAAGATGTTTCTAAGTTTAATTATGTTGAATTGGACATGTTATTCTTAATAGAAATATTATTTGTTTTGGAAGAAGTACCTTGACCTTCATTAGAAGCTTTTTTCATTGTTCTCCTAAGTGTTTGTATTTTTCTTCTTTTTCTCTTTGAACTTCGATTTATTTGTTTATTTTATCTTTAATTTGTCTTTGATGATGACTATCGAACCCCATGGTCGATCTTTATGCTCGGTTCATATCCTATAGGTTAGCCTTAATGCAAAAAAAAATCATAAGAAATCCTATATAAGAAAATCTAATTCACTTACTCACCCGACCCGATACTTTCAATAACATACTTGAAAATGCATTCTAAAAACACTCAAAGCTCATAAATCCCTTCAAAGTAGAAGCACGTTATAGGATCATCCCCACATAGGTTTTATTCACTCCCAAAAAATTTCAAGAGTTATGTTTATCAATATGTAGACCTTCAAAGCTAAGTCAAGATAAGCACGCCAAGCCATTGTTTCTCATTTTCAAGAGATCATGTTTCTAATTTTTTTACATTTATATAGATATCAAATGTTAGGTAGAGAATTACATGTGATTTGAGGCCTCTTTCGAGTATTTCTAATGTATGTGGTGTACGGATTTCACTTCAACTCAATTGCCAACCTTTTTATAGGGTCTCTTACCTATGGTTAAGGATTTGAAGTTGTTTTGCATCATTTAGAGGATTTCACAAATGTGCAACACCTAGTGTTTCGTAGAAAAGGTATTCACAACATTCACAACCACATAGAAAGTTGTAGAGTGATAACACATCACCATAAAAAAAATTTATGAAAGGGATGAAATTGTCTAGCAATTCCATGCCTATTGGATGGTTTCATACTTGCTGAATTTTTACACTTCATTTACAAAAAAACAATTCTAGATCATTTCTATCTTGCACAAACATTCCACAAGACTAGCCTAGAAATTTTCTCTTTATTTCTAGCTAAGTGCATCCTTATTTGTGTTTTAGAAGTTTTTTTCATGTTCAATATTTCAAATTGATAATGAGAGTATATTTGGATTTATGCATTAATGTTTATTAATTAATTTGAATATACTAAATTTTTGATAACCCTTTAACCCTTCGATAAGTAAACCATAATACCTTATCCTTCTTATGTAACATCCCCATTTTAAGATACCAGAACAAGGGAATTTTTTTTTTATATACAACGTTCCCTGTTATGAATTATATAATTCAAACACACGTTCAAGTTTTAATAATTGTTCTCTATCCAAATAATGCAGTTTGGATCACACAATTTCCCTTTAAAACTAATGTTCTCTGTTCACATATTTGTAATATGGAACACACATTCAGTGCCATTCAATCATATAACAGATTCCATATGCTATTGTAAATGACTCGAAGAACTACCGATCTCCCATTTCATGGCTCGGAGTTTCAGCGATCTCTCATTTCATGACTCGGCAACTTACCGATCCTTCATGTTAATTCATGCATAGTATAATGTATATACAAGGTTCTCTTACCGTTTCCGGTTATCGAAGTGATCCATTTAAGAAGCCTATCTGAATATCTGTTACTGATATTCATCTGACATCCTGCATCTTAAACTAGGTGATTAGGACAACGCAACCAACACTTGCGATACTTTGGCCAAAGATTTTCACATGCTTTGCATGATCATATTCCAGGATGTGATACACACCAATGGAATACATCCTTCACCTCACTTCATCTGTTATCTAGAATGGTCTTTCCTGGTCTCTACCAGTCCTTCCAATTTAAGGTCAAACTCCAACTAGCAATATGAACGAGTATAGGAAGTTACTCATGGTAACTAAAGATACGCAGACATACGGTGTCGTCCCTAGACAACTCCATGTGTCTGGTTACCTTTAGTCTTCCGGAGTCACTCCGTATACGTGATCACATTCCTATCCCCAGCCAAGAACTTAGTATCCAGCTTATGTAATCTTGATGATTTAATTCGGGAGGGCATTGTAATATGTCAGCTATAACATTGTGTCATCATGAAGGCCCCACCTTCATGAAGACACCATGTTGTAGCTGGCGTATGTCAATGTCCTACGGAATCCTCCCATCGAGAGTACACATCCAGCTCAAGTGATTTGGTTATGATCTTAATATTTAAGATCAACTTTCAGCAACCATGCTGATCCTTTATCCTCGTTCTTCACATACGGTTGATATAGCTAAGAGAGACTTAATCCGTCTTCTAGCTTACTACGCATCTCCTCCTTTGTACCAAAGGGTTGCATTTTCTCTACTTGGTTCTTTTCTTAATCCTTGGATTAATCAGTAAACAAATTCAGAATTCCATCTTATTAGACGTCATCTAAACGAGGTCTAATTCTCAATGAATATATTCATTTATTCTCCTTAACCTTACATAGTTAAGGTCTGTTAACCATGGATATGTTTTTCCCATATCCTTACTTTCTGAATTTAACATTCGAGGCTATTAACGGAGTCCGAATACGAGGTTCGGCTGCTCCTAAGTTATTTGATATTCCTTAGCTTTCAGACTAATCCCGAATACCTTTCAATTAAGAGATCATGTTCTTCCTAAATCCTTTTTAATGCCAATTAAAAATTCATCTTAACCCAAGTATGAACTAATTGCACATTTCAACGTAAGAGTTGCATTTAGGTAAGAATAGATGTCATTTCCTTTTAATTCATTCATGAACAATTGAATAATTCCAAATCAAGGAATAATGTTATATTCCCAACTTATTCAACAATATCAAACTGATACAGTCATTAAAATATCACACTTGTATTTGTATTCATCAATCCATTTCATAATCTATACATTTGCCAGTCCAAATGACTGGACTTTGTTTATATTAAACAACATTACAACACATAAGATAGAAGAATGTAATTTCTTCTTTTCTCAATTCCTCGTAGAGGAGTAATAGCTATCAATTACAATCCATCTTGATTAATCAAAAGAAGTATCAAAAACAACCATGTCTTCATTTAACTCAAGTTCCATCTCGCAAAATTACTTGCACGGTGGCATTATCAATCGAGCATATTAAGCACTTGTCATTAAAATGAGGTGCTTTTAATTAACTGTCTCAATAAAAGAACCCTGCTTTTATGAAACGTTACTATGAACATCATTCAAGAATTAAATATCAAAAAGAATGAACAACATGACAGCTGAATCATCGAATTACCATCCAAATCAGTCAAAGGATTACTGTCCTCTTTCCCAAACAATCATTACAAGAAGTAATCTCTTTCAAACAGTTCCAGATTACAACATCTGTAAGAACTAGGAACACAAGTATGTATACTGCTGTTCTAACATAACTTCTATCAATTCCATTCCCTTACATTAGTAATAATTTCAAAGGATAAAATTTGACTGAAAATATAAACCAAATTGCTTTCCTTTCAGTTCATGCAACTCATTTGATTTCAAACAATCAAATACTGATGAGAAAAGTAAACAACAATAAAATATAGATGCTTAAACCAAAGCAATACAAAATTCGTTCCTTAACGATTACAGATTTCCAACTGTATGAGAGAAGAAATGATCATTATTCCAAGTTATCCATCCACACTCCTTTTCCTTTCCTCATGACTGTACTGAAAATTTAATCCAAACGAGACACCAATCAAAGATAACAGTTCAGAGTGAAACTTACGAAATCAATAACCGAATATAAGGAAGATGGGTCATATTACCTCTTCTCATTGAGACAACCAAATATCCACTTATTTAGCACAGGCATGATCCAACATTAAGATTCATTCCGCATAATATAATTCCCCTTTTAAATAATTCATTCAACAGACATTTACGTCTTTACAACATATAGAGTGTACAACAACCACAACATGTCACATTTTCATCCTAAAAATGAGAGAACTCACTTTCCTACAGCAAGGGATAAACCCATCCATATTCAGCTTTAAATGAAAACAAGGAAGAATTTATCATCCATATCAATACTTCCTTTTAAGCAGGCACATACGAATACCAAAAACAAGTAGGTAAAGCATCGTATCCTTCATAGAGCAAGCAATATAAAGATGCATCCTATGCTCTTACTGTACTAGAAGAATTCATACTTCCTTCACTGTATTATAACCAAATGAACAGTTATACAGTCACTTTATCAATTATTCACATGACTTTCTATACCCATGAACGCACACAGTTCATAAATAATAATTTGCACTTTGCTGTTACCTACAGCAAGTCCAACCCGTAGTGTACAGTGAAGCTCTAGTGCTAATATTTCCAGAGTTCAAGCAACAGAAGAGAAAAATTCGTTCCTTTAATTATTTCAATAAGAAAACACCCATTTTCTTCAAACACAACAAGAATCACTCAAGTCGAGTTCATTTTTTGAATGACAGTGCAAAATCAGAGATCACACGAATCATTTCATCCTTCCGTTTGTACAAAAAGAAAACAACACTCAGAAAAATAATCTAAATTTCACTATCACTTCCATCAGCCGAACCCAAAATGCTCAATGAAACCCAATTACCATTTCCTTCAGAATTTAAAACAACAGAAAGAAGAGGAACTCGTTTCCTTATTAATTTCAGAAAAGAAACGATGTCAAAACAAACTCGTACAACATGCACAATTTCATTCAATATACCATATGCAAAGAAATACCCAGTTCGAGTTCCTTCTCAACAAACATTTAAATCCGAAAATCTCATTCTCCTATTTCACAATGATGTGCAGAACTCAGAAATACAATATTCATATAACAATACCTTTATCAAGGCAAACCCGCATAGGGTATTAGATGCGCAAGCATGGTACAGTCAAAACAGTCTCAAACAACAAGCCAATTCTCATGTATTTCATTCATTTGCACAGAAATACTAAGCCATGATCATTTTCACGATGACAGTTCGAGTTAGAAGATCAAACCGCATCCACAAAACACAATAAAATCAACTTTCCATCACCTTCTGATTTCAAACAGCAAGGAGAAAACATAGTTCATTAATAAATTCAGTAAGAAGAACAATCACTTTCTTCAACACCCAAAATACCCAAGTCGTATTCATCCTTCCATTTTTACAAAAGAAAAAGCACAACACTCAGAAATATTACTCGCATAGCTAAGTATTCATAAGCACAATTTCATAATATAAAGAACGAATTCCCAATATGGTCGAACAAATCAACACAGCATGGGCTGTATTTTCAACTCAATAATTATGCAAAGGAAGTTTAAGTCGCAACAGCAAAGAAAAACGACTCTACCCAAAATCATCTCAATCATGACAACAAAATCGAATAAACCCAAAACCCCTTCATCAGAAGAGCAGGGTTGTTTTAATGAGATGATTAAGCAAAAGCAAGCAGTTTAAGGAGAAGGGCTTAACATGCCTGAAATCTTCCTTGAAGCTCGAAGAAAACCACGCCTACAGGAGTTGTTTCCTTCCACGGTGATAGTAGTAAAGCTTCCCAAACAGTCACCTTCCTCTACAGGCTCAAAAACAGCCTTAGATTTCCCAAAGAAACAGAGATAATAATCAAACATGCTAGTTCGACAGAACCGTGAAAAACCAAATGCAGAGCAACTTCCAAAAACCCGAAAGAACACAATGACCAACAAAATTTTCCCTTTCCTCTTTCCAAGGCAAGCTAGTCGCGAAGACCAAGAAAATTAATGCATTGAAGGCACTGCCTTTTCCTTTTTCCTCACGCCACCGCCGACTCGGGTTGGCGAATTGCCAAATTTCAAATTTTGCATGAAAACAAAGTTTAGTCTCATGACTAACTGAATGCCCCTATCTTTTCCATGTTCCCGCCAAACTTGGCACTGTCCACGCAAGGACCTCATTCATTGTCCAATAAATTCTTACCTTCCCTCCTTATCCTTTCCATCCCCATGGGTCTGTGCGTCCCCTTCCTTAGGTTAGGTTTAGTTTAGGATTTTTAATAGTGTCCATATCTAGGTCATTCGCCTAGTTCCTAGGTTAATAGGATTTAGATCAATTTTCACCCATATAGAATTTAAAAATCCACATAGGATAGTAGTTAGGGTATAAGGTAGAACTTAGGGGTAGATTAGGGTCTAATCCCCTAACACTTAATTAATCAATTTCCAATCAAGTCCTTCCGACTGACATCCAAATTCAACACTATGCAGGACGTTTCGTCCCATGTTCCACCTACCTGAGCCACTTGCATCCAAACCCCCTTGTCATCTTACGCTGTCTAGCGTTACAACAGTGTATGGTTCGAGAATCGAACCTTTTCCATTGGCATCTACGTGCCAGATATTCATACCTGAAATCAGGTGCTGCAACATTTATATCAACCTTCAGTCTGGTTTAAAAGTAAATCGGCAAAGCGATTACAAGAAGGCCACAACATACCTTGGATCAATGGAATTGATTCAAGGTGTGCTGTCAATCAGCGAATAGAGTTCATCAAGCATACGACAAATCTGTTGTCACATCAGCAAACATACAAGCAATAATAACTGTTGTCCCATGTAAACAAATTACAGTATACAAGAGTCCAGATTAGCAACACATTCCTTTAAGATCAAAAATATATCTTAACATGTTTGTCTTCATTTCAGCAGTTACAACATTATGAAAAGTAATCACCATGATAACTTACAAAAATCAAGGCATTACATCTTATTTATTCCAAAACTAGGGTTAAATCAACTTGTTATATCTTCCTATTTTCTTTGAAAATCCTATCATTTATGAATTGCAAAAGTTGTGTTAATTTATTTAGCATTCCAATACTTGTCATATGAAACTAAGCAATTATTAGGCACCACATTTAATGTGTTTTTTGAAGTTTTTATATATTTTGTGGGCACAACCCATGTGGATGTCGGTTGATATTTTTATGATAATACATATTCTCACATGTGTAATGTGAGGGCCATAATAAGATATCAATGAGTCAACACATGATAATGTCAGTACTAATGAGGTATGGTAATTGGTTTGATCAATAGTTAAATGTTTAAACCAAGATTTATTCATCATATAATCCTTCTTGTAATAATATTTATAATATTATAGTTATTATTTAAATAATATTATTCTATATAGAAATTAATGTAAATGCCTACTAGTCAAAATAAAGATTATCGACTTCAATTCATTATGTCTTCTCTAAATTCTTTTCGAGTCATGACTAACGTATAATCAAGTTAAAATAATTAAAGCTCAACAAATAAAGAAGGTTTCACATAAGTTTATTGTGTAAAAACTATGCCGATGGTCAAAATAAAGGGATTGAATTAAGATAAATCGATTGATGCTAAACATTATTTGACATAAATATGAAAATTAAGAAACTAACCTTAAAAACTAATAAGCCAACTACATGCCCATTCCCATATGGTACTAAAGATCTCTAAGAGGGTTCACCGCCATTTTGCAACTCAAAACCTATATACCAATTATTCTCTTTGTATTCTCATTTGAAATCATATCTATCAACTCTCTTTGATAATAATCTCCCTTTATGGTAGGAAAGAAACATATGCTACAATCACACTCAATGTCACACAAAGTGGTTAAACCAAATGAATAATAAATCTAGTCAATTAAAATTATAAAACATAGCAATTGAGGTGCATCAAATCCATTTGATGTTGAATCTTATAACATGTCATTCATTTGACAACATTAAAATTTATCAAATTATATTCAAGTTAACAATATCCGATCAATCAACAATTTTAACTTAACTAATCAAAACAAGTCAATCTTGATTCCAAGTGTTAAACCATAGTAACCATACAAATTCATGAACATTCAAATGACCATGTCAGTTCCTATTTGATATTGTAGACACCCAAATTTGTCCATTTGGAAATTTATCAATGTGATTTTTGGCTTATATCCCTTAGACATGACTTGCACCCACAAACAAAGCTCAAAAGCACTATCCTACGCTATCCTAAGGTTTCTAACCCCTAATTCCACTACTTATAAACCTACGCGAACACATTTTTAGTAAAAAAACCCATTATATATCCTATATATACTTCTCTAGACCATCGGTTGAGATTTTTACTTGATTAAACATCTCCTTCTAGTAGAGATAGGACGGGATTGTTGATTCTCGCCCATATTGGTCAATCATGTACAAGGCTCCCCAACTATCAAATTTTCAAATAGGCATCTTTTAATGAGTTGTTATTCGAATTCTAAGTTGGATTTAGTGTGAAATATTACCATGGAATTCATATAAATACAAATGAAACCCACTTATTTACTCACTTGGCACTTATTAAGAGCTCCTCTAGAAATATCTATAAAAATCAAGACAATTTATCCTATTCTTTCCTATTTCAATAGAAAACCTTAGGATCACCTCTATATAATTCTAAAGCACTCTAAACTAGGTTAAGAGAAAGAAATGAGAAGCCAAAATCATTCAAATACAAGTCAAAGAAATCATTATCAAGTGTTCAAGGGCTAAATTCTAGTTGCATACATAGAGATTGCAATTTCACAATTGTACTTATAATATGAGAATATTTATGTAGGTTTGAAACCTCTTCAGAGAATTTCTAAGAAGGAACATATGGATGCTTCAACCAAAATAGTTGACCCCTTTTACATGACTTCAAAAATATTATGTTTCAAGATAAAATGATTAATTTTGACCAACTTATGTACATCTTTCGAATCCTAGATCGCACATAGAGTAAAAATTCAGAAGTCACATGTGGACATGCAATCACATATTCATTTTTGAGGACGAGTCCACCTAAATTTAAACAAGTTGTATTGGTTGATCAGGTTTTTTTGGTTGATTTTATCTAGAGAATAATTAAGATATGGTTTTAGATACAAAGCAAAATACATAATATTTTTAACATGTTCCCACCATTTTCACACTCAAATTAGTCACCAAAATAGAAAGGATAATTAGATTATCCTCTTATCAATTTTCTATATTTTTCATGTGCCCCTGATTGATTGAATTCCCTAAATGATTTGTTTTACTTTCAAATATTTGTATGAATGTGTAATTTATAAATTGAATGGATATAGTTCTAAATTCTAATCTCAATTAGATATAAAATCTTAGGTTCCTTATTGTCAAAATTAGGGTAAACCATTTAGTGAACCCACTTACCGATCTTGCACATCCTTTCCTCCTAGGTTTTTATCCTTTATTTTTTATAATTGGCCTTTTCTTTGTTTTTAAACTCATATATTTTTATGGGATTAAGTTCTCTATTATGGTTGTAAGGTCTATGTAATTTGCAATCATGTCACAAGTAGAGATCCTTATCACCAAACACCCTCTTGACGATGTTATCATCGTATTCCTCACCAAACCTTATCAAGGGGGAGTTAGTCAAGACAATATCATCCCCAGTAATACTTTTAAACAGTTTAATCTTATTGATGAGGAAGAATTTGTGAAATACCATAATATTAATCCAGATCAAATTGATTCATTATTATTTATATCTAGAGACAAAAATAAGAAGATGGTTGCATCCACTATAATTGTATTTATAGTTAATATAGGGGAACCTAATCACCCCCATGTTTAAATTCCTATTTTGACACATATTATAACTACACCACCTTTTAAATGTGCATGGGTCCTTTCATACCCTATCTTAAGCATGTTGGCTATAGTAGACCATTCTTGATCTATAGACCAAGGTGTCATAGCTTAAAGAAGGGTGTTTTCTAGAACTTCTCGTGTCATGTATTCACATATTTTAATTCATAATCCATAAGCACCCAAGGTGGCATCATATCCTTTCCCCATGGTTTTAATTGTTCCTAAACTTCCAATCATCCAAGGTGATTCGAAAATGGGCTAAAAGAATTTAACTCGATTCTCCTTTTTTGTGGATACTTAATTATTTGTTCTCAAATCCCCATACTACATTATAATTTAGCATATTAAAACTCTAAAATTGATGTGAAAATGCAATTACAACACTATTCCACCAATTCCACATTTATATTCATCATTTCTCAATTTTCTATAATTTTCCTGTAAAAGTAAAAATTGGCTTAAATTTGTCAAAATTGGTATTATATCTAAATTCTAAAGTTTAAATTGATTACGGAAAACATTCTAGAAGACCTACTTAACCAGTTTATTAGTTTCAAATACTTTACAAAGTTATCTCCATTTCCAGTAAATGATTAAATTGGTTTAAAAACTTTAAAATTGGATTGTAAACTGATTTAAAATAGCATTAGGAATAAAATTAGAGACAAATAACACCCAACTTGATAATGGAGTTCATTTGTGAGGGACTACGTCTTTGGGTTCACTAATAAGATGAATCAATCCTATTAAAATGACGTAAAAGAATAACTTTCTTACATCAAATTCTCCAAAATGAGCATTAGGATATGTAAATGTCTTTAATGTTCTTTAAGAAGGCTCTACAACTAGATCTTTTCCTTACAACTTTTTCTTCTTGCGTAAAGTGGACTCCACATGCATTTTCTCTCTCCTAAGGGGTTTGGCCTATTAATCAATCTAATTGATTAATTTAATCCTATTCTAATTAATTAATTTGTTATCCAAAATTGATTAATTAATCTTCTAAACGGTAATTTACCCTCCTATTGGGTCATTCCCCCTCTCTAATCATTCAGATTCCATCAACTTCTCTCCAATTGGCTTTTACAAGCCTAGCTTGGCCTATTAATCAATCTAATTGATTAATTTAAATCACACCCAACTCACTTAAGTTGGAAATTCTAATTAATTCTCCTTAATCATACTTAACCCTTTCTAATTCTATTTAGCTTTTTCTAATCCATAAAGTTCTTTTATCCCACATTCATGAGGATGATAGTTTCTCCCTTTGGAAAACTATATAAAGAACCCTCCCCCTCCTTTCTAAGGTTACACCTTTACACTCCATGTCCTTGGTAAGACATTAGCATAAGATAAGAGCATTTCCCCATTGAAAATCTCATTGATCTAACAACCCTTTTCCATTTTCTACTTGGTAAGAGTAGTAAGAGGATAACAAAAATGGCCATTAAGCCATATTGGTGAGACCTCTTCCTTGGAGAAGTCCTTTTGATCGCACATGGCTACATACGACTCACCAAAGGAGGTGTCTACAATCCAAATCCCATCAAAAACATCAAAGGATGGCTTAGCATTTCATGTTTTTAATGTTAGATGCATTAAATTAGCTTCCTTTTAATGGCTTTATCTTGATGTTAATGATTAATTAGCTTAGTTATTAGATCTACTTGGTGTTAGATCTTGTTAATTAGCTTAGCTTCTTTATCATGCATACATTAATTATTTGAAATAAATCATAATTATTGAGTTAAAATAATTTAATAATTATGTCAACAAGCATATACTAAAGGGGAGGTCAATCTTTTGTTTCGACAATCGTTAGAGCAATCCTCGACGATGATGTCGACATGTGGCATGTGACGACATGTACGAAATAGCAGGGACGTTGATCGGATGTCATCACAACATTTGATCTTCTATCGGTCCACTTACCATGCATTACGGAATGTAATAATTCTATCAATAGCATTGATGTCTTCATATACATTATTCAACAATTCATACCATACGGATGAGACAACAATTCCAATTTGGCCTCCTTGATGAGCATGCATTATTATTGATGTTTTTGTTTAGCTGCTTCTGATATAAGAAATGTTGAATTTTAAATAGAGATCAAGACCTTATATTTTCTTTTGTAGATATCCAAGGAAAAAGCATGGGCGTGCATGACATTATGCCCAACAATGTAAGGCTCCGTTGAAGAATTCCCATAGTGTAATTTCGAAAGGGGTAAGCATCTACTTGGAGGGTAGTTTTATTCATTATAGCCATTTATAGTGAAGGTGTTCGGCTCATTGAAATTTTTCCAATATTTCATTGTCCCGAACATTTTGAAATATAACACTGTGTATTTTGTAAAATCTTTTATGTAACATAAATCTCTTCGGTGAGGGCAAGATGAGATGAACTATTTTGAATTTAAAAGAATAAACATGAATACTTATGCTAAAAGACGTTGTCATAGGTAGAAAGCCCTCCAATATGAGAACATCTAACGGTGCATATTGTCCGCATCTACGTCCATCTCAACGGTGAAAAATCTATAACGTGTAAAATCCCTACTTTTGACATACATCAATGAATTAATGGAAAGCATGGTATGTAATAATTGTATTCAAGAAACTTTTTGACAGCTTCAAGACACGGCAATGGTTTTTCAATTTTTGATCGACTAGGTTTGATGACAAGTTTGCAGACAGTTTGTTTTGCACTCCAGCGGTTTGAATTGTATGTCTATTTTTAGTTTCAAGGTTTGATGTGTCTGCAGATCGCCATGCCTATGTGTTGTTTTTGCCTTATCGTTTGAGTCATTTGATGCATGTATTGTTGTGTGTTGAATTTATTTCTCTATTTTGTGGGTTTAACTCATTTTCTCGGGTAATGTAGCCAAACTATAACACACATTCAATATACTGCAAATATCTTAAACTCAAAGAAAATAAATATTCTTCTTCGTTATTCAATCATGAATTACAATGCTTCATAAATAAGAAAACAACTCCCAACTCGAGTTGCAAGCAAACTCTAACTATCTTTGACTAAATCTACTTTAGGTGGCAAAATTTACTATTTTTAGCAGTTTACTAGAACCTGCTATTCTTAGTTTGCATGTTTATTCGTACGGGCACAAAAATTGCCACGCATCTTCTACATGCCTAAATTAGAGGAATTTCCAACTTTCTAACCTACTATGCATTCAAGAGACTAAAATTAACTAATGCCCTAAAATAGGAAAAAACCAAACTACAACTTAAATCCTAAATTTTGGCCACTGATGATGGCAGATTTCAGCCCGAAAATGGCTCCAAATGGTAGGGCGGGTTGACTAGTGTGTTCATCTCATTGAAACAAGTGGTTTAAAAAATGGACTCAAACGGACACCCAGATCAAAAGATATGACCATTTCAAGTTTTTGCTAAAAATAGTGCATCACCGGGAGGTTGTGCCTATCACTTGCTATAGGTCAAACTTGTGGTAGCAAAGTTGGTATTGATTGAAGCAAAAATTTCTAAACATGTGCATTGATGGCTATGTGATGTTTATGCCTCTTCCAATATAGTGTCTCATTATCAAACCTATAAAAAAATTTCCCTCGTCTCGATGGAATAATTTTTATATTGAGGAATTTTTCAAACCTGGACAAACATGTGTTCCTCATTTGTTGTTTTTAGACTTATCTTGCTTCATATTTTGTAGTTTTTACTAAAACCTTGTAGGGAAAGAAAAATAATAATGGACTCAAATTTCTTTATGTCTGCTATATTTGAAATGTATTCATGGTCATTCAATGGAATGTTGTTTTAACAATAGTATGTGCATTGTAATTTGTAATAATTTAGAATGTTCATTTCTAGAGCTACATACATGAGCACTAGGAGCCAAACAATGGAGTGAGTAGGTCTAAAACACATGGGTAAGCCATTTTGCATTTTCTTTAATCTCATCCTACATCATTGATGTTATAAGGTGGTCTATTTCTAGATTATGGGGCTCTGGTGTTATCTCTAATGCATACATGGCTTAGATTGATATCTTTGAATTTGGGGTTAACATTACATTTTTTTATCGGAAACTCTTTTGTTTCATTCCATGGTTTAGTCAAATATTTGGTTGTGAATATATGTTCACATCTTGTGGAGGTTTTTTATAAGTTAAAGATCAAGAAGATCATTTTCCTTGTATTATGAATACTTGGTTTTATTATGTATTAAACGAATTCATATGGTCTTAAATTTTTATGGCTGGATATTTTTGAAATTGGGATTTGTAGTTTGTGTTATCAAATTATTGGATATAAATATCGGTTTTGGTATGTATTTCATTCAAATATATTGTTTAAGGGTTGTCTTCTATTTATTTAAGAATTTTTTATTAAATGTAACAAGGGTTTAGAATTAATCAAGCAAAATTTAAAATATGTCTCAATTTGTTTTTTGTTTTTCCTATAGTTAACATTTATGGCTATTTTAATTTATTTTATATTGAATTTCATTTCTTCTTGTTGGGAATATATTGGTTTTGGGGCGGTGTTTCATTTCTCTGGTTTTTGTTCAAGTTGTTGTCGCTTACATAAAATAGAATTAAACAATGTTAATCGTAACAATTATTCTCATTGCTGATTTTGCATTTCCTATATTGTTACAAAGCTAGAGTGGTCTCCGACTCTCTACCTTTTTACCTATTTCAACACATGCCTTCTAGTATATGCACAAGGTTAATAATCAATTGAGTTTTATGAGGGTCAATACAGAGTACATATTTTTTGACTTTTTGTTCATGATTTATTGAATATCTTGATGTGTATATTGAAGTAGATGCACAAGGTTGATACTATTTTATAGCGTTCGGTATATTTTCTGATTTTCCGTTCATGATTAACTAACTATGCACCGTTAATATTTTGTGCTAGGTTTGCAATTTAGATTTTAGATATTTTGGCCTTACATATATTTATGGCTTAGACTTTTTATATCCGACTCTATTGTCTCCTTAATTTTGCAGAGTAGGAAGTCCATTTTCCATTGCATGTATCTTTTCTTATATCTCTTACCTTGGATGAAGAAATTATTTTTTAAATTTCATGTTTGTTAATGTAGATAAATGTTTTTAATTTATTGTTCATTAACTATTAGTTAGCTATGTGTTAGGTTGTGGAGATAAATAGCTTCACTGGAGCATGCATTACAAAGTGACTGGAAAACATAGTAACCGTCATCGGTTAGGGGAACCAGCATCGGTCACCCAGGACCGGCATCGGTTAGTCAAGGAGGAACCGGAAGCGGTTAAGGCTAACCGACATCGGTTACCTATGTAGGAGTGTTTTATTTAACTCTTAGGAATTAGATCTATTTTTAGCATTAAAGGATCTATTGATTGTAATTACATGGCTAAGTGCCCTAAGTTTATATACGCCTATATAAGCATGAAAGCTAGGGTTTAGAAGTAGAATTAAGAGAAGGATTGAATTAGATCCTTGATTCTCCTAGATTGAGAGGATGAAGAAGAAGAAGAGAAAGAAAGAATAGGTTACATGAAGACAAAGTCTCCATGGAGAGGAGCTAGATAGAAGGAAATAGTAGGTACATCTGAATGGTGAGAAGAGGGTAACATCTTCTACTATATTTCCTTTGTATAGTTATTATCTCATTGTAATGGCTTACATAGTATGCAAAGCACATAGATTTTCTTCTTGTAGATCCACATGTTGGTAGGATCTTGTATTATAGATCTAGTCTTGTATTGTATATCCATGAGATCATATTGTATTGTTGATCCATGTAGATCTAGATTTTGTAGAGGAGGTCGTCTTCATGTTTGCACATGCTATACATGCATTGATGGAGAGACAAACTTACTTCTTGGTGCACACTCATGTTTGCATATTGGTAGACCCATGCAAGAGTTTTTGTTGTAGATCCAAAGAGAACTTGGTAGTAGTTCAAAGATGCAGTAGTTCCTGGTTATGTGAGATTTGTTGGTGGTGTTTGGAGGCATGGTCGTAGTGCACTCATGGAGATCCATTTAGAGATCGGGAGGAGAGGAGATACTCTTGGAGAGATGTGTTATACTCTTGTATTGAAGAGTTTGTTTGTACTCTTGTTGTATTATATATATGAGATCTCTATCTTTGGTGGACATAGCCGCATTGGGTGAACCATTGTACATGTTGTGTTATGTGTGTGTCTTTGTCTTGTTTTGGATTATTCTAGTTTATACTTCCACTACTGTAGATTTTGGGGAATTGTTTAGATCATGTGTGCATGATTTTGTTTGTTATTAAAACATAGCACTATTCCGCAGTCCCGAATTCCCAACACTATGTAGGGTTAATGCTCTGTGAAGGGTTTATTTTTATGGTCTAGGATTTATATGTTTTGGTTGTACATGTATTTGGGGTGTAATTATATGCTTTCCATTTTCTCCTCAATTTTGTAGGGTAAGAGTAGGCCATCTCTTTTAACTAAAATTTTTCTTTATATTGCCCTCAAGAAGCAGATGATTGTTTTTCTTATGTCTCTTATGTAGAGTTGTTTTTCTTATTTGCCTTTCATAATCTTTTAATTACTGGGTTAATTTTTGTATAACATTTACTTTCATAGATTAAAATTTATAAGTTTGTTTTTACGTATATAGGGCTCACATTTTTCCTATACTTTCTTTCCATTTTCTCTTTAATTTTGCAGTGAGGAGTAGGTGAACTACTATTTTACTCATATTTTACTTGCATTTTTCTTAGAGAGAGTAAATATTTTTATTCAAGTCTTTTATAATCGATTAATTGATTGGATTAATAGTATGTGTATTGTTTAGTATTTTAATCTAGCATTTATAAAATACATCTTTTATATACTTAACGTTTAGATTCACTTACACTTTAATTTCTCTTACATGTACAAGGTTATAAGTCATTTTTAGCACATATTAATAATTTTTAGCATGTATCTGTGTTAGTACAAAGTAAAGAATGCTAAACTTTCATTCTATGCAAGGTTAGTTTTACATTTTAGAGTTTAGATGATTTGTTTTACATTTAGGGAATAAATTTTGTGTACTTGCATAATGTAAAATTGTGACAATCATGTTGTCAATTTCGGGGTTCAGTGAAAGATTTTGGGTTACTATCGACTATTTGTTACATATGTGCTACACAAGATGGTTTGCAAGGTTTAGTGTTTAGAAGCCGATGGTGTTTTTGACTGTGGGTATTTTTGTCTAATTGAAATTTAATAATTTGATCAAATTGGTTGTTTGATTTATTTTGGTCGAGTATCTCAATTTCTTGTTTATCGTAACCACTAAGTTTCACAACAATTGTGTTTCTATATTAGGACATTTTGGATGTTGCTCATTTTCGATAAAATTGTAAGGGTCCCTCCGAAAAAAAGCCTTAGAAAATATTTGGTGAATATTGGTAAATCCACTTTTGCTTGTATGGCAAATTATAGGAAAAGTTGTTTCACGCGTGAGGAGATTTTCTAAAGATGTTTTTAAGTGACGGGTTTGTATATAGAACTCTACCGGTCGCTGACATTAAACATACTACCATCTCGGTAGCATACAAGATGTTGTCATTGGCAAAGATAATATATACTACCCGTCGTCAAGATCGAATGCTACCTGGCCGATAGCATAAAGAATGTTGTCGGTTGATGGTATGCTTTATGCCACCGCCATAAAGATAGATAATGGTACCGCCATCAAGATACAATATGCTCACGGTCAGCTGCCTCATTCGCATGCTCATTCACATCAACATGCTTACCGATCGACAACATTTTGTATGTTGTCATTCGACAAGCATGTTGAATGCCACCACTAAAGTGGCATGAAGAATGATACCTATTGGTGGTATTTTTATTATATCGGTCGGTGGCATCTTGTCTACTACCAGCAGGTGGAACATTAAATGCTTCGGTGGCCCACTTTCACTCCTATAAATACATAAAAATCTTATCTCGCTACCGGACAGTGGCACATTAAATGCTTTGGTGGCCCACTTTCACTCCTATAAATACATAAAAGGTGGTCATTTTCACACCACATAACAAAGAAGCTAGAGCATTGGAGCTGCAAGTATACAAGGAAAAACACAAGAAGAAACTTGAATGCCAAAGGACATCAGACATACAAAAAGTAACCATCAAGAATGCAAAGCACAACTACAAACAGGAAATTTATAATAGTTTGAACTAATGCCACGAAGAAAGAAGTGTTCTTCCAGAGAGTCAAGAGCCCATTTGATTCAACAACTAATATGAAGAATTTTTTGTACAAGAGCCTCGATTTTTCCTCAACTATACAAATTTCTTGAGGATCCTAGTATGTACTCCCAATGGATCAAAGAAACTATTTTCTGTGGCTACCGTATATGCCCCAAATTTAATACAAAGAAAAGATCACTTAAGAATCTTCTACTCAGGTACAACACATCTAATTTCACATTTCATTATACACTCCCATCTCATGCAGAGTCCTTTGGAATGTCGTCAGATGATATTGAGCGTCTCACAGGACTACCACATAAAAATGTGGATCTTGTTTCGACGAAGGTTGTTTTAACAAATGAAGAATGCAAGTATCTGGAGTCAAATTTTCAATTTTCTATTAATGCAATTGTTGTTGCTTCTGCTTGTAAGTTTATTTTCTATTTTACAATATTAAATTTTCAAAAATTTTAATTTAACAAACTTTTTATGTTCAAAATTTACTAACAAAATGTTTCTCTTTGTTTTATTGACAATTATAGCTTCCCAAAACCCTTCAAAAAGAGGGATTTAGCTCAAGGATTTCAATCACCCATTTTTGCAGGCCGTTGTGTAGTTCTTCCAGGCCAGAATCAATTTGCAAGGTCGATGTACGAATATTCCTTGGTGGGATTTAGCGTATATCATTCATACCTTAAATGGGCAACAATTTGACTAGTGCAACTACTTATCCTCCAGGATAAGAGCTAATTTGGAAAATATTCATTTGAATGAGAATGTTACCATTAGTTCCACAAATTTTATTCTTGCTTTATATTATGAGTCTCTATATAATTTACGCGACACCCCTCCTCCGACAACAATGCATTCAAAGCTAACAACTTTGAATTTAACACTAACAATTGAAGAGCAAGATGTGAGTCCTAATTTTCTATTAGATGGTTTTTAATTATTGTTTTCATATTGTAATTATTAATATATAACTTTTAAATTTAATATTTTAAATGAATTAACAATTTACTGTTAAATTATAACAAAAGGTAGCAATTGCAAATTGCATGCATCACGAAGGGATGTTGCTATAAGAGGTCACTGCTACTAGCTTTTGAGATTCTCGTTACATTATTTCGATGATTAGCAACAGAGGAGGACACCCCTCCACCTACTAAAAAGATGAGGAGTTCCATAAACCCTCATACCCAATCAAGCCAAAATACCATAGGCATTAATCATAGGTATTTTAATTTATAATGTATATATGTTTCAATTTTTAAAAATAAATGTAATTAATTATATAAAAATTGTATGTGTTTCAAAATTTCATGCAATTTTATTTTCTTTGTTGTAGAAACTACTAGCAGTAATAGGGTATCATCACCTCAAACGCATGACATAGAAATTTCTTCAATACCTCAGACTATTTCCCCAAGTTTGAATTGCTTGTTTTATATATGTTTACTAATAATTGATGATATAAAATTCAACACTCTGAAGACTGATAGATCTTTAATTGATAATTCTAAATTATATTTTAGATCACATCTACCAATATTTCTAGTCTACTCCTATACAACAACAACAACATCAACAATCAAAGCTTCAAACAGACTCAACAACATTCCTCTAATCAAAGTAATTTTAATTTTTAATAATCTTATATGAATTTATTTATTTTTCCTTTCTATTATGTTTGAATTTTGAATTTCGTCATATTATTAACAAAATTACAATTCAATGTCTTAGGGCCTCCATTACAAAGCGTCCACCACAAATTCACATGCCACCTCCACCACCCCCACCAATAAATATGAGGACAATGTTCACTGATAAGAATATTTCATTTGCTCGGCCAGTTGTAAGCAGGGGCACACTTAATTTTTCCTCTAAATTTCCAACATTGTCAATGGGAAATTTTCCTAGTGGACAGGGTGTTTCAGTGTTGAACAATATTAATTTAGATGAGGAGTATCTTGGGATTGAAAGCAAACTTCAAGAGCATGGAACATTCAATCCCTAAGATATGATTCATGTGGTAAGACAATCTTCTCTAGGAAGACAAGGTGGATCAAGAACACCATCTCCTATATAGGTTGGCTCTGTTTTAACTGATGACCAGAAAACTAATTTTCCACTTGGTATTCTTTTGGCTGATAACACGGAAGCCAATATTGATATTATTTCGAAGGAGGTTGAAGAATTGAAAACTGGGAATTTAGAGATAAGGTTTCGATAAAAGAAATAAATTCACGATACAAAAATCACAACCAAAGACATATTTTGTATTCTTCACATCGAACGAGCCTAGAAATATTGATATTTTTCAACAGTCAGGTCTAGTTCTCAGAACATTTGATAATAATTATGAAGATGAAGTGTTGAACATTATGTTGAACCAACTTGAGAATTTAAATGTAGAAGCACAAGCCTACCACAATATGTGGTCACAAATCGGGGCCTCAGTAGTTATAGAAAATGTGGAACGAGATAAGGCATTGGTAAGTCTTACTAAATTTTCAAGTATTATTTTCATTTTTGAAATTTTCCTAATATCTTGTAAAATAACAAAGTTGAAAATGAAGAATGAAGTGTGCTTAATTTGAACAGTGCAAGGAAAAGTGTAAATGCAGAATTTGAAAGAGAAGCACATGTTATCCTAAGACTTACTAATTGGGTTTTAAATGGTACTTTATCAAAACCATAATCGGGGACAAAGAAGTCCTCTCCTCTTTATGGGAGAGGTTCCCTTATCAAAGCAAGCAACTCATCTTAAGGCTGGACCTCTCGACATCTTGAAAATGCTTTTATACCAAAATATTATCAATACAAATGAATGGAAGAACTAAAGAAAGGAAAGAGTAGAATATAACAACACTTTCAAGAAATATAGATAAGTCAGAGAGTATAACCCTATACGTAAATTAATATAAGAACTAAAGAAAGAGCAAGAGTGATAACATAGTATAATCATTCACATTCATTCACATTCAACATAAGATATCATTCCATAGACACAAAGTTCCAGAAATCATATCAATAAGAACACAAAGTTTCTTATCAGTAAGATAAATGATCCACAAATTTCAGATGAGCAAGAAGGGACAATGGAGGAAGATAGAGAAAAGGGGAAAATCCTTTTGTATTGATTTACTTTTAACTATAATTACACTTCAAAAGTATCAGAGTCCAACCTTTTGCAATGAGCCAAGCTCTTACATTTATAGATGAAGCAAGAGAGGAGAAGAAGAGAAGGAAGAAAATATGATTTGGAAGCTCAACCACCAACCATCAATGCCCCTGCAAATCCACCTACAATCTATCAAATCTGGTTCTGCATGTCTTTGTGCTGAAGAAGGAAGGATGGAAGATCAGATCAAATTTGATCTAGTTGAAGCAGTTTGATCACATATTAATGGCACGAAAGATGTTTTCTAGATTTTCACCCAAATCAAGATATCCAGTTCGGTTCTCCATGTCTGTTTGGCATGTTGGAGAAGGAAGGATGGAAATCAGATCAAATCTGATATGTTGAAGCAATCAGATCACATATTAATGGCTTGAAATATGTTTTCAGATTTCCAACCATCAACTCCTACTGAAAACAATATTTTATGCTTCCATGGCATGTAGAGGAGACCAAGACCTTTCCAACAATATAAAATTTGTCAAATTTGAGCACTGGAGTGAAAGTTATGCTCATTTGAATATTTGAATCGAATCCATACAAAAATGGTGGCAAAAATGCAAAAATGGATCCATGGGCCTAAAATTGAAATTGCACCTTTAGCACAAAAGATGCAAAAGTGCAAAAGTTCCCCACAGCCCCGCAAGCCCACAACTTCACATTTTACATTTGGGTCTGACACGTGGCTTTACCTGAGTGGTAACAGAGTCACGACTCACTTTATAATTTTACTTCTTTTAGAAACGAGGCTCAAAATCTCAAAGTTCTCCACCCCCCCCCTTCCACTTTGACTTTTGATGTGGGCTCAACATTTGACTTTTTCCCTTTGAAATAAGGCTCAAAATCTCAAACCTCTTTTTGGAAACAAGGCTCAAAATCTCACCTCTCCACGACCCACCTTCCCGCTTTGACTTTTTCATGGGCTCGATATTTGAATATTTTTTTTCCTCGAGCATGAGCACGGGGCCACGGTTCACTTTTTCACTTTGGTCATATGTTTATGAAAATAAGGCTCAAAATCTCAAAGTTCTCCGACGACCCTTTCCTCCCTTGAAACTTTAATTTCTAACCTGGACACGTGGAGGCTTTTCAAACCTTCTCCTTTCATTTTTTTTGTTTTTTGGACTGGAAATTTGACTCACTTTTGATTTGGCCTCCTCTCAAGAGACACGTGAGCCTTCAAGAGACATGTGGCTCCTTATACCATTTGCCTCGCCTTCCTTTTCTTTATGTTTTGGCTAAGTCCCTTTTTTTTTTGGTGGGGCCATGTCCGACTTTTTTGGGACACACTTCACTGGAGAGGTGATCACACATTTGGGGGCACCGATCCTCGGGTCTTTTTTTCATGACATTGAGTCTGTGCTCATTTAGGGTCTACTTGGTATTTGAACTTCCTGGATGACGCATGGAGGCTTCTGCGTGGAGGCTTCTTTATCTTATATGCACTTTTTCTTTTCTTTTTGACTCTAGACTTTGACACATGTGGGAGGGCTTCACTGTTTGGAGTCTCCACTTTTTGTGCCATACCAAAAGTGCATCCAAGAGACAAGAGACATGTGGCACCTTCCATCCGATCCTTTTATACTTAGCCGATTTTGGGCCTCGATTGAACACTTCCTTTCTTCATACAAAACCAAAATTCCAAAAGTGACCCAATGACCCACCTTCCCGCATCCAATCAGAGATGTCCACATACTCGTGGATGTTGGGGCCAAAAATTGACAGGAAGATACACCGTCATTCATGACTGTAGAAAAAATACAGAGAGGAAGGCTCCACCATTTATGCTCGAAAAAACAAATTGATTTCTCCATGGAAAGAAGAATGTAAAGAAATAAAACAATACCAGGCTCGATGTGATCCATGACCATAAAAAGGATTTGAAAATTTCATTCGAATGGAGGAAACAATTTTCAAGCATCCAGATGGGAACCATGTGGACTATAAGATTCTAAATTAATAGGGCGAGATTGCAAATGAGCACCAACTTCTTCAAAGCATGAATTTTTTTCTATCTCTCTAGACTTCTCACTCTGCTCAAACATCTCTCAAAGGCACCAACTCAAAATTTTCAAAACTTGACTTAAAAATGAGGGGAATTTTGAGGGTGACAACAACTGGCTCTTTTTGGGGATGACTTGGTTGGGACAGAGGAATGAGGCAAGATCAAGAACCATAGAAAAACTATGGGAAAGTAGACCAATGCCTTATCCATTGGGAAAATAGAGTCAAAGGTAAAACCAATATAGAAGACAACACACATGGAAGGGAAACAAACCAAAAAGGAAAGACAAAAAAAAAACACACACATAATATATACAAAAGGATTACCTAATCACCTAGGACTTGAACAACTTCAAATACTACCCACTATAAGGAAGTGGGAGAGAGGATCCATCCATATAATCCAAGTAGAAAGAATTTTCTCCAACAAAGTGTCTGATTTTGAAAGGACCAAGCCAAAGAGAATCAAACTTACCATGGCTTCCTCGAGGTTCATGTCTTTTTGTCCACAACAAGAACAATGTCTCCCACTTGAAAATATTTGGGCCTAGCCTTCTTATCAAACAAAGCTTTCACCTTCAGTTGATGAGTTGAGATCCTATCAAAAACCTGCATCCTATCTTCATCCAGTTTCTGAAGGTACATGATTCTCTTGTCCAAGGAACTGATGAAACTTGAATCCTCAATAGCCTTCATTAAGTGCAAGGCTGGTAATTCCACTATTACTGGTAGCTGAGCTTCAACACCATACACCACCTAAAATGGAGACATCCCAATTGCTCTTTTGGGTGTAATTCTATCTACCCAGAGAGCATCATAGAGCTTCTTGTGCCAATTCCTTTGAGAGTCATTGACAAGCTTCCAAACGATGGTTACCAGATTCTTATTTGTTGATTCTACTTGTCCATTCCCTTGAGGATAATAATGAAGAATGAGAAAGGGAAATTCCATACCATAGCAAAAATCCATCATCTCAGAAGAAGAAAAATTGGAAGCATTATCAATCACAATCTTGTTTGGTACCCCAAACCTTATCAAGATGTTCTCCTTGATGAAATTACACACCACCTCAGAAGTAGTGCTTTTGACTGGAATAGCCTCTACCCACTTTGTGAAGTAATCTGTAGTAGTTAGCACGTGAGTATGTCCAAAATTGGAAGGTGGGTTAAGAGTTCCAATGAAATCCAATCCCCATTGTTGAAAAGGTTCATCAATCACTACTGGTTTGAGTGGTAAAGCACCAACTTAGGTCTCCCAACAAAATTCTGATAGGATTCACACTTACCTACCCATTTTGATGCATCTCTAAACAATGTAGGCCAATAGTACCCTACACGAAGGATCTTATGGGTAGTGACAATAAGAAGAGAAGTGCCCTCCACAAGCCTGATCATGAAAAGCTGAAAACAACTTCTTTGTTGCTCTTTGTCCACACATTTAAGGAATCTTCCATCAATGCCTCGCTTGAACAAAGCATTTTCCCATAATACATACTATGTAGACCTTAGCTTAATAGCTCTCTTTTCCTTGGCACTCAAATGGGATGGACATTCTCCATAAGTAAGAAAATGTGCAATATCAACATACCACTCATCTGTTGAACTGAGGAAGAGGACAACAAGGACATCAACTGCTTTTGTGGACAATTCTTCATCAGCCCCTTCAAGCAATAAGCTCACACAAGCCTTTACCCTGAACTAGCTTAGTTGGTTTGATATCAAGGTCATATTCTTGGACCTTTTCTACCCAATTACCTCTCTTAGTTCCAAACTCATGTTGTGTAAGAATAGACTTGATGGTTGTATCAGGTACAAGCACAACAGAGTGAGAATTAAGAATATAAAAATGAAACTACTTAACAACTTTGACCACTGCAAAAGCATGTTTCTCCATCATAGTATATTTTAATTCATGAGCTTTCAAAACATAGCTCATGAAGGCAATTGGAAGTTCATGATTCTCATAAATTTTTCCGAGTTAGCACAATAACCAAGGTATTCTCTGTAGCATAGCAATAGATAATAAAATCCTTGCTAAAATTAGGACATGCTAAGATGGGAGTTTTAGCAATGGATTTCTTGATATCTTCAAATGCTTCCTTACCTTTAGAAGACCAACCAAATTTTTTCTTTCCTTTCATCATTTGAGCAATGCTCATAGTCAGCTTCTGCAAAATCTGGAATGAATCTCCTCAGAAATTTATCTTGCCAAAGAAAGAGTGAACACCCTTTTTGCTTGTGGGAAGAGGAATCTCATTGGATTGCTTGAACTCTTTTTGGATCTATCTTGATCCCTTCTTTGGAAACAATATGCCCCAACAACTTGCCTTCAGTAACAAAAAAGACAAACTTCTTAGGATTGAGAGAAACTCCATGTTCTCTGCATTTTTGAAGAATTGTTTCAGATGCTGAAGATGATCTACCCTTGTTTTGGAAAAATAGTCAAATCATCAAGGTACACAACAATACACCTTCCCTTTAGGCTGCCAAAAGCTAAATCCATTTCCCTCTAAAAAGTGGCACCAACATTGATAAGACCAAATGGCATTCTCTTGTAGGAAAAGGTGCCCCAAGGGGTAGTAAAAGTAGTCTTGTGCTGATCTGGGGTACTGACTTCCACTTGATTGTATCCAGAGAATCCATCTAGCATAGACAACATCTCAGAGCCTGAGACAACTTGCAAAACTTGATCCATCATGGGGAGTGGATAGTTGTCTTTTAGAGAGGCCTGATTCAAATTCCTAAAATCCACACAGATGTGAATCTCACCATTCTTTTTTTCCTGACAGGCACAATGTTGGCAATCCAAGTTGAATGATGTATAGGAAAATAATCTTGGCTTTTAGTAACTTCTGGATCTCTTGAAAAATAGTATCAACAACCTTAGGATTATACTGCCTTTGCTTTTACTTGAAAGGTTTGATCCCTGTGTCTAGAGGGATATAGTGTTGCATCTCCTTTGGTTGAAAAGCCTTAAGATCTTCATATGAATAGGAAAGAACATCAACATACTTTTTTAATAGGTTTACTGATTTCTCTTTTCTTCTTGAGTGTAGCATTTTCCAATATTCACCACCTTGGGTTCATCATTGCTTCCAATATTGACCTTCTCATACTCAACAGATTGTCGAGTCCCTTGAGAAGCTTCAGATTTGATGAACCTATCATGTTTGTCAAACAGATCTTCTAGACTCACCAAGTCCTTTGGGAATCTTGTTACCCTTCAACTTAATACAACCATCCTTGATCCATTTCTTCCTTGATATCTTCCTCATTAGAGGGCACATATTCTCTAGGTAGAGTTTCACTTCCTTCAAAATATAATTGATCAAAGTTATCTTTAAGCTCCAAGAAAGAGAGAAAGTGTTGATCATCATTGAAAACCTTCCAGTTGCTTGCATTATCGGCACACTAGGCCTATGAATCATTTCAATGGTAAATTTCTCTTGAGAGAAATCTGGATGAGGAATCAACAAAGATCCCGAGATAGCTAGAGAATCAGCTCTAGTATTATTTTCTCTTGGCACAACTTCAATTGAGAAAGCATCAAGGAATTCAATGGAATCCCAAACAAGATTTCTATAATGTTTCAATCTCCTATTCTTGACTTGGTAAAGATCCCTTACCTATTTCACAATCAACTTTGCATCACCACGAGCACAAAGATTCTTTACTCCTATTTCTTTTTCCATGCTCAACCCAAGGATGAGAGCCTCATACTCAATGTATTATTTGTATTTTCAAAATGAAGCTTGAAAGAAAATGGATGAATCTTCCTTCTAGAGAGATTAACACCACACCAGCTCCGTAACAAACCAAGAGCAAGCTTCCATCAAACTCCAAAGTCCAAATGCCATTGGGATCATGAATCACTCCCTTAGGAAGATTTTTCCTCATCTTCTGACATGATCATATAGTTTCATGCCCTATATCTTCATAGAGTATTTGTGCTTTTGGATCATCAGTATTTTGCACAATATACTCATTTTGTTTTTCGTAGTAACAGCTTCTTCATTTTTCCATTGACCGGGATCAAGGCATGTGACCAGTCCATCTGAATTTCACCTCCTACATTTTTACAGAAATTCCTACTCAACAACATACCATATGAGGGAGGAATATCAACTACCAAAATAGTGGCTAAGACCCTTTTCTCTGGAAAAGCAACGAAGGCTACTTGTGCATCTTTAATCCTTCCAACCAAAGGCACTTCTCTACTCTCCATGGAATAGCAAGAACCAAAGGCACGTGTTAGAGTCAGGCCCAAAGCATGAGCTACTTTTGTAGGCATTACATTGTCTGATGCTCCTGAGTCTATAACACAATTACTAAGTTTATGGCCAGCTATGAGGAGAGTCACATAGAATGGTTCAATTTTCTCATTAGGGAAGTGACTGCAGCCACAAGGCTTGGTTGAGGTGAGGAAGAGGGAGTGGGAAAATACCTTTAGAAGTATTGGATGAGGCTTTGGATTTGGAATTGACAAAGTTTACCATTTTAGCAAAGGATTTTGGATGGGTTTGGTAAAACTCTGCCTCTGAAATTTGGATTTTGGTCTTTTTGAGGTGATCAATAATATCAAAAGACCCAGAGGTGGATGGGGCATCACTACTAGGAACAGGAGAAACTTTTGATTTATCAGTTTTAGGAGTTGAAGGACAAGAAGTTTTGGAAACAAAGGTAGAAGGAGAAGGATTAGCATTACTCACCTTTTGTGTGGAGGTAGTGGGAATAGGGCTCCTCTTTAGAAACCACTGGAATAGTTACAAGAAACTCCTTGGATTTCTTAGCAGGCTGCATTCACTTTTTCTTTTCTATTCATTTTCTCCCGAGTCATAACAACATATGACTCACTATTCATCTCTACCACTCTTTCATCATATTCATCTTCATCATCCATACCTTCAAGTGGTGAGGAAATGAACTTGAGATCCACCAAGCTCTTCTAGTTCTTCATCAACCTCTTCTTCTGGGTCTTCAAAGTCTTCATTAAACTCCTCATCATCATGTTCTTGAACTTCACAAGTTACATTGAATGGAACCTTGATAGGTGGGCCTTCAATAGCCAATTTATTATGAGAAGGAGGTAACCGGTTCCTAGGCTGAAAATTCCTTCTTGGAATATCTTGATAAGGAGTATGTTGAGCCAATTTTTTTGATAGCAATGAGATCATTTTCAAACTTCTGCACTAATCGAATCGAATTGGCTCCAGGGAAGAGGAAGAAGAAGATGCTTTAGATTTGGAGGGTTCTCTTTTCAATTTACTAGACATGATTAAATCATCCTCAACACTGATAGCCAATCTCTGATCAACATCCAGAGTTGCAAGGTTAGCTCTCCTTAGTGCATAACTCACTTCAGGAAACTGAGCATTGAGGAAGAAGCACTTTTGGATTTGATCTACAGGACGAGTGTTCTGTGGAATTTTAAGAACTAGCTTGTTGAATTTAGCCACAAACTCCCTCATGGGTTCATGTGGTTCCTTCTTGATATGAGAAATTTGAGCCAAGAGGGCATGCACATCTCCAACAAGTTTGAAACGTTGCTCAAACTGAGTTGTCAAGGTGGTCCAATTAGTAATTGACCCAACAGAAGATGATAGAACCAATCAACAACATTATCCTGCAATGTTTCCACAAAGAGCCTGACAGAAACGTCTTCATGTTCAACCCCAAGAATCCCACATGCAACAATGAAGGCTGCAATGTGTTCATCTGGGTGTACTTTCCCATCACCTCGAATTTAGGAAAACCTTTCCTACTACTCCTGGGTAACTCATTCAATGGATGAGGAAGAGCAAGAGGCCCAATCCATTGTCCCCAAGGCAGAGGTGTCTGCCATCTATGGGAAGATTGTCTGAAGGGGAACTGAAACACCAACAAGTATCAGAGCAAGAAGATTAGGACTGAGTTGTTCTGGAGGAATGTTATTCTTGGAGTTTTTGTCTTTAACAGGAGGTGTGCTTGAAGAACGAGTTCCTCTGTTCCTTCTTGCTGGAAGAAGAGAGAAGTTTTGTTGCTCCAGAAGTTGAAAATGAGAATCTTCAACCCCAAGAGCTTTCTTCCCACGTGTATATCATAGAGTCGCTAGATCAAAAATGATCTTGAAGTTGTTTTTTTAAAAGGGATATGTTTGAAACAAAATCCCCAATAGAGTCACCAAAAACTATTGGGTTTTAAAATGGTACTTTAATCAAAACCATAATGTGGGACAACAAGTCCCTCCTCTTTATGGGAGAGGTTCCCTTATTAAAAAAAAGCAACAAAGCTTATATACAAATGTACACTTTCATCTTAAGGCTGGACCTCTGACATCTTGAAATGCTTTTATACCAAAAGATTATCAATACAAATGAATGGAAGAACTGAAGAAAGGAAAGAGCATAATATAACAACACTTTCAGGAAATATAGATAACAGAGTATAACCCTATACGTACTGAGCAAGAGTGATACATAACATAATCATTCACATTCACAACATAAGATATCATTCCATAGACACAAAGTTCTAGAAATCATATCAATAAGAACACAAAGTTTCTTATCATAGAAGATAAATGATCCACAAATTTCAAATAAGCAAGAAGGGACAATGGAGGAAGATAGAGAAAAGGGGAAAATCCTTTTGTATTGATTTACTTTCAACTATAATTACACTTCAAAAGTATCAAAGTCCAACTTTTGCAATGAGCCAAGCTCTTACATTTATAGATGAAGCCAAGAGAGGAGAAGAAGAGAAGGAAGAAAATTGATTTGGAAGCTCAACCACCAACCATCAATGCCCCTACAAATCCACCTACAATCTATCAAATCTGGTTCTGCATGTCTTTGGCATGCTGAAGAAGGAAGGATGGAAGATCAGATCAAATTTGATCTAGTTGAAGCAGTCAGATCCGTATTAATGGCTTGAGAGATGTTTTCCATATTTTCACCCAAATCAAGATATCTAGTTGGTTCTCCATGTCTATTTGGCATGTTGGAGAAGAAAGGATGGAAATCAGATCAAATCTGATATGTTTGAAGCAACCGATCCGCATTAATGGCTTGAAATACATTTTCTAGATTTCCAACCATCAAATCTGCTAAAACAATATTTTATGCTTCCATGGCATAGAGGAGACCAAGACCTTTCCAACAGTATAAAATTTGTCAAATTTCAAGCACTAGAGCGAAAGTTATGCTCATTTGAATATTTGAATCGAATCCATAAAAATGGTGAAAATGTAAAAATGGATCCATGGGCCGAAATTGAAATTACACCTTTAGCGCAAAAGATACAAAAGTGAAAAATTTCCCCACATCCCCACAAGCCCGCAACTTCACATTTTGCATTTGGGTCTGACACGTGGCGTTACCCGAGTGGTAACAGAGTCACGGCTCACTTTATAATTTTACTTCTTTTAGAAACGAGGCTCAAAATCTCAAAGTTCTCCGCCGACCTACCTCTCCGCTTTGACTTTTGATGTGGGCTTAACATTTGACTTTTCCCTCTTGGAAACAAGGATTAAAATCTCAAAAGGCTTCGGGCCCGCCTTCCCGAAAGCTTTATGTCGACCCAGACATTGGAGGCTTCCTACTCATTTGGAGACTCGCTTTGTACTTTTGCCTCTTAAAAGAGCGCTCAAAGAGACACGTGGCTCCTTCCACTACCTCGCCTTATTTCTTTGTGTTTTAAGCTAAATCCCCTTTTTTCAAGCATGGGCCATATGTCCGACCGGGACATGTGGAGGATCAATGCATATTTGGGACTTTTGTACGGGGTCTCACTTTTGAAGTCGTGAGGCTCGGATCTACCTTATACTTAGCCGATTTATCGGGCTGACTTTGTCTCTTTTCGTACTCTAGACATGTGGAGGGCTGGCACTCATTTGGAGTCTCCACTTTTGTGTGCCATACCAAAAGTGTGTCAAGAGACACGTGGCATCGCCTTCCACCGATCCTTTTATACTTAGCCGATTTGGGCCTCGATTAAACACTGCCTTTGTTCATACAAAACCACAACTCCAAAAGTGACCCAATGACCCGCCTTCCCACATCCAATCAGAAATGTCCACGTACTCGTGGATGCCTGAAAAATAAATTGACAGGGAAGATTCGCCCGTCATCCACGACTGTGGGAAAAATATAGAGAGGGAAGGCTCCACCGTTTACGCTCGAAAAGCAAATTGCTCCTTGTGGAAAGAAGAACTATAAACAATACTAGGCTCGATGTGATCCATGGCCATAGAAAAGGATTTGACAATCTCATTCAAATGGAGGAAACAATTTTCAAGAATCCAGACAGAGACCATGCGGACTACAAGATTCTAAATTAACAGGGCGAGATAGCGGATGAGCACCAGTTTCTTCAAAGCACGATTTTTTCTATCTCTCTAGACTTCTCACTCTACTCAAACATCTCTCAAAGGCACCAACTCAAAAAAAATTAAAAGCTTGACTTTAAAATGAGGGGAATTTTGAGGGTGACAACACTTTTCAAGAAGCAAGTCAAGACGATCAAACATTATTGTTTATTGGTGAAGTTGCAAATCAAGAAAAAGTGATTCTTTCGAATATTGAAGTTGTTGCAAAGGATTTGGTTCAATCTGGTGATGTGAAAGAAAGTTCATTAGTTCATGAGAGAGAAGAAGATAGACAATAATCTTCTCAAAATTGAATCTATAAAAAACATTATGAAATTATTATTGTTGTCATTTAATCTTTTTATAAAATGTTTTCAGCTTTTATATGACAATATGAAAGTTTCAAACTTTAATCAATGTGGATTGTGTCATTTTACTTTTACTTTTGTTATATTGTGAATGTTTTGCCATTCAAATTGATTCTGAATTTGATTGTTAATCTCGATTATATTTGTTATATTTATTACATGCTAAAATTCTTATTATTGTTATTTTAAAATACTTTGTTGATATAGAGAAGAATCTTCTCAAATTTGAATCTACAAAATATATTATGAAATTATAATTGTTGTTGAATCTTCTTATCAAAATTGTTTATAATTATATGACGATATTAAAAGTTTTAAACTTTAGTCAATGTGGATAATGGCATTTTAGTTTTACTTTTGTTATAATATATTGTTAATTGTGATTGTTTTTCCATTCAAATTGATTTTGAATGACATGGAATTTATTACATTGATTGTTAATTTATTACATGGAATTTTCTTAATATTATCATTTTAAAGTACTTTGTTGACATAGAGAAGAATCTTCTTATCATTATGAAATTATGAAATTAAAATTATTGTTGAGTTTTCTTATCAAAATTGTTTCAATTTATATGACAACATCAAAGTTACAACCTTTAATAAATGTGTATTTTTAAATTTTACATTTACTTTAGTTATAATATATTGTTAATTGTGATTGTTTTGCTATTCAAACTGATTTTTAAGGTGATTGTTATTCTTGATTATGTTTGTTATATTTATTACATGGTAAATATCTTTTTATTATCATTTTACAATACTTTGTTGAGTCCTGACAAGACAATGAACTACAAGTAGCATTAATATTTCAAATAACAAAAACAAAAATTATCTAAAACAATGAAAATTCTCTAATTATGTAATTATATTTTTTAATTCAAAGGAAAATAGAACAATAAGTATGACACATTTTAAAAAACTTCAACAGTAAACACATTGCAACATTGAAAATAATATTCAAAAATGTACATTACAACTTTAAAATGTACAAAAATAACATTATACATAATTATAATAAGAATCCTGTTATGAAAATTTCTTTCCAGAATACAAATATACATGCAGTCTTCTTTATTCAATATCAGCTAGATCAAATGCAAAGTTATCCTGAAGAGATTGTTGTCCAACACTTTTATCTAATCTTTGGTTGTGATTTTCAGTCACTGATTCATTGTTATCTTCACTCCATGTATTAGTATTACCGATCCCTCTCCTCTCTGCAAGATAATTCCATACAACCATTACCCGTTCGTAAGGAAAGGTATCCAAATCATATCTTGAAACGTACATCCTCAAGTAGGTCTCAAGATTTTTATCAAGCCTATTCTCGATATTTTGATTTTATAAATGTTAATGCACTGAAAAATCTTATTCCAATATCATTGTTCATTACAGTTCATACAATATGAAATACTCACTTATGCTTTCACAAAGGATTGAGCTAGGACACAACCTTTTCCATAAAAGTGTTATTTCTCCCTTCTCTGTTGGATCTTTCAGTTTATCAATTTTTTCCTTCATTACCTGTCTAAATTGATTTGATTGCAATGCAAGAGTTTCCTTTTGAATAATACCATTAATCTGAAATCCATTACATTCAATTGATTGTGAAAAATGTTTAATTATAGTACCCATGTGTCTTTTAAATGTATCAACAGAAGCACCTCCTAGAGGATTCCAAAAGTTAGGATTGACAACTCCCATGGCCTCAAGAAGCTCTCCTTTTTGAAATGATCTCTAATCTCATTTGACAAGCATTGGGAGATTTTTTGAATTTTTTTCCTTGTTTCAGATATAATAGAATCATATAAATTACATGTAATAGACACTTCTTCAAGTTCGCGCTCCAAAGAATATCAACTCGCTTTTTAATGTGTGCATTTTAATCTCTTTCCCGTTAACAAAGATACATAGATGACCAGATAAATTGAATTTGAAGTAGTTGTTAGGATCTTTTAAATCTATTAGAGCTTTCCAAAGGATCAAAAACATGTCCTTTAAAGAATTCATCAGAGTTATATAACAAATCTAGAGTCTGACACACCCTTTTTTCGAACCTAATGAAGTAGTGGTTCATTTTAAAACACCTATATAAAATTGTAGGTGGAAAATACTTAGCGAATATCCCCTAACAAGTTTTAGTGAAAGGTGAATTTGACAAGATTCCAAAACAAAAAAATTTCCTGGTTTTTGAGCCGAGAAATCAAATTCCGACATCGATGCACCTTTGATGCGATGCAACAATACGACGTCAATAACCATCCTCGACGCACATCAAGGAAACATCAACAGAGCCCATCGACACGCGTGTCAATGGCCTCTATGACGCCGCGTCAAAGGGCTCGTTAACGCATCAAAGGGCTCGCTGACGCCGCATTAATGGGCTCTATTAACACGTGTCAAAGGGCTCTATCGACGCATGTCAAGGGCTTTGTCGACGCATGTCAAAAGGCTCTCGCTGACGTGTTAATGGGCTCTATTGACATGCATCAATGTCTCGCTGACGCAAGGCGCCAACAAAGGCATTAACATCGCGTCAACCAAAGCTATTAAACATTGGCGTCAATAGATCCCATTAACGCGTCAACAGATCCTATCGACGCAGCCCTTTCGACGCATAATTTTTCCTATAAATACCCTCCCACCGGTCATTTTCTCGTTTACACTTTCTAGCTCTCAATTTTTTTAGGTATCCCTCATTGTCAAAGACGCAAGCACAACTATAATGTCGACTTCAAATGCTTCCCAACCGCAAGCTCAGGAAAAAAATCAAGAAGAGAATCCAGTCCAATCCATGGGAAAGATCATCTATAGGAATCCTTTGTGCCCCACATCCATATTGTTTTAAAGATGTCTTCCAAATATAAAGATTTGATGGATGCGTGTGAGTTTACTGGGCTCATTGACATGCCCCATTTCAAACAGAGATGGATATTTTGAATTACCTTCTCTCGTCCTACAATATAGAGGACGGCCTTTTTTATGTGACTCTGAACGACGGCCGAATGTTCCAATTCAGTATCAAAGCAAATGACATCCATCGGTTTACGGGCCTTCCATTCATAAATTTACCAATTATTACAATGAAGGCAACACTCCTGGAAGAAGACAAGAAATTTCTCGAATCAACGTTCGGTTTCCATGTTGATTGTAAGTATAATTCATTTTAATTCATCATTTTTATTTTGATACAATTTGGTGTTATAAATTTATATTAATTCCCATTGTTTGGCATTTGTAGCTCATGTCAATAAATCCAGGCGTGGTGTGGATACGCAAGCAATTGCACACCACTTTTTGCGCTGCAGTTGATTTCATTTTTCAATCCAATAATAGTTATGCGCAGGTCACCAAAAGATATACCAAACTAGGCCATTACATACATAGTTGCCACTATCTCAAAACAAAATTCGATTGGTGCACCTATCTATAAAAAAAAAAAAAAAGAACTGACATAAAAATTCAAAGCTTTTAGAAAAACCCATCATTTATTCCACAAACTATCTCCTTGGCCTTTATTACGAGGCACTTTTAAATTTAAAAGACAAACCAATTCCTACTTGCACTGACGAGGAGTTGATGAAGTTGTCAATTCCATTTGAAGAACAATATGTATAAACTATTTAGTTTGTATTTCAATTTTCGACATTACACTGCACAGTTATTAACAATTTACGGTTTGCAGAGAAGATTTATTGAAGCCCTTCCCCGAAAAAAGGTGTTATCAAGAGGAAGAGGCCAACAACACGCTGAGGCTTCAAGAGACTCCCAATCTGAAATGGAAGCTCACTCCTCTCTCGAACCCTCAACAGTTTGAACTCGTTAAACGCCAGAGAAGTAATACCTTCTCATATATTATTTACAAATTCCAAATTTGTATTTTTATTTTCCAATTTAAATTTTAACCAAATGAATTGACATAACATTTAATGTTGATGACATTGCAGGGACTTTGGACCATACACGTGTTTCAGAAACTCAACCTTCTTCCCCAACTCACTCCATACAGTCGCATGCATTTGTATCTTCTGAACAACCACCGAATACTACTCCTACATGGCCACCCTTAGCACCGCGAAAAACTACCCCTCGACAACAAGGTACAACTTTTCAATAGTACGTTTAATTTCGTAGTTTTTTCCTTTTTGGATTGTTTTCCTATTTTTCATGTTTTTCTTGTACTTTTCAGCACATTGCAATCCTTCTGATCAAATAAGCACCGACACCCACTCAACCAATAATTTTTAAAATGCCAACTAGAGGAACAGTGAAAAAGAACATTGGTAAACGCATGCCAATTGCTTCGGCCCCTAGCGGGACACTAAACATTGCCTCCTCCTTTTGAATTCCAATGCTCTCACTTGGTGGCTTGCCCAGTGCAACGGGAATATCGGTTTTGAATAATATAAATTTAGATGAAGATTATTTGGGCATTGATAGCAATGACCCAACTGGTTTTTTCAATACCCGTGAGATGATTCAAGGCCAGCAGGTATACTTCAATTTAAACATGCTTTATAATATTGAATTACATTTCAATTTAAATTTATTTATCTGAATCTTGATTAATTTTATCACAAACAGGATCAAGCCACCCAAAGGCAAAAACAAGTAGTAGTTGATCTTGCCGAAAGCCCCCATACTTCTCCAGCAAGATCATCTTCATCAGATATCAGATAGTGAACAATTGCTACCTTTTCCTTTGGAAAACTTAATTGGTTATGATTGTCAATCCCATGTCGGTGAGTTTATTCTACCTCATATCAATCAACTCATAGAATGGGAGAGAAGGGCTAAAGTTCTTATCAATGAGATTATTAGTCGTTATGAAAATTATTGGCAAAGGGATAGTTTATATGCTGCAGTCCAGAATCAACCTGCGAAGATGGATTCCTTACTTACCCAAGTAAGAAGTGGGACTATCACGTATAACAACAACTATAAAGACGACATTTTGGATAAGACATTAAACAAATTGGAAAATATTAGTGTTGAGGCCCATGCATATTTTAACAAATGGTCTAAGGACAAGGATCTGGTAGCAATTACAAATGCCGAGAGAGATAGAGCGGTTGTAAGTACTATCACTTTCAAACAATCATTCTTGTTAATTTGAATTTTTCATTTTTTAGTAATATGTTGAATTGACATTACTTTTTTGTGCAGTTGAAATATGAAAATTTGAAGAGTCAAGCAAAGGTATTCCAAGTTCACTTGGAAACAACGAAGAACAGTTTATCCGCAGCGAAGAATTTGAAGGAAAATATTGTTTTGGTTAACAAACAAAACAATACACTAAAGCGGATAATTAAAGAGCACGACTTCGACCCTGAAATATTATTCAAAGCTAAGGCAACAGCTGATCCAAATTTGTTGTCGCATGGAGATGCGACAAATCAAGAAGAAAGAATTTTAAAAATATGGACAAGTGCTGCGGAAGATCTTATAAGTTATGGGGTTATTTCTACTATTGGGGAAAGGGGTATAGCCACAGGGGAAGAAACCATTGGGGAAAGGAGCACATGAGTTGAAATGGATAAAGAAAAAGAAGGTTGAAACTTTTATTATTGTGTGGAAACTTTAAATATTTAGTGTGGAAACTTTAAATATTGAGTATGGTATTTGAATTTAATTATATGGATTTGATAGCCTTTTAAAATTTGAAATACTATATAATCTTTAATTTTGATTGCATATGGATTTGATAGAATTTTTAGATTGTATATGGAGTTTATGCTTTTTGGTTTACTCTTAATGGTGATTGCATTAGATAAGGATGAATCATGATGACGTATGTTTCGGGTTTACTTGATTATCATGAATTATATGTGGACGTAGATGATGAATGATATAGATGGATATAGATGATGATGAATGATGATAATGGATAATTGTTTTAGAAACATGGAATGATGATAGATAGTGATGATGAATGATGATGAATGATGATAATGATATGATATATATGGATGATGATCAATTTAATGTGGACATGGATTTAGATTCAAGCACGATAATTCTTCTTCTCTAGACATTTATACTTGTTTTAAGATAATTCTTCTTCTCTATACTTGTAATGATATGATCATGATATCATTAGAATGGAAATAGATGATAAATAAATGGAATGTGTTAAAATGGATATAGATGACATTAGAATGGGTATAGATGAAATTAAAATGGATATACTTGTAATGATATGATTATGAAATATTTTTAAAAATGGAATTGTTTTAATAAATTTAAATTAGATAAATAATTGTTTTAATAATAATTGTAGTGTCGGGACTCGTGATTATGATAATGATATGGTGATGACATGATATATATGGATGATGATAAATTTTATGTGGACGTATATTATAAATTGTATAATGTATCGTGGATTATGAATTGTATAGTATAGAAATATCTTCCTCTGTCAAAATTCAATTGTGTCATTTTATCCACGCTTAAAAAATATATCAAAGCATTTTGCAAATATAAAAATAAATTAAACATAATTGTAAGAAATCAAGAAAGAATCATCACCGGTAAGAAATTAAACATAATTGCAAATATGATAGGTTTAACTTACCTCTAGTGTATTAGATTGTTGTGAAATCATCACTTTGGTAATGTGTTAGATATGTGTTTTAAGAAAACTCAACATGAGAAATGGATTAGTAGAGAGATGGGTGAGTTTCCTAAGACATTGTCAATCCCGAGAAGTACCAGCTTCCTGGATGGATGTCAACCCACGTTTTCCAAAAAATAAAAGATTGTATTTAAATAAATGTAAATATATAGACCTGTAACATCTTTAATGATAACAAGAGCTAAAAAAATGTAAAGTAACAAACAATAAGATTAAGGTGAAGAAGATACCTATTTAAAGTTGAAATCATCACTGGTAATGTGCTAGATCTTTGTTTTAAAAAACTCAACACAAGAAATGGATTAGTAGATAGATGGGTGAGTCGACATCACACCCCGAGAAGTAACAGCTTCCTCAGATGGATGTCAACCCACGTTTTCAAAAAATAAAAAGATTGTATTTAAATAAATGTAAATATATAGACTTGTAACATCTTTAATGATAACAAGAGCTGAAAAAAATGTATAGTAACAAACAATAAGATTAAGGTGAAGAAGATACCTCTTTAAAGTTGAAATCATCACTACCACTGGTAATGTGCTAGATCTGTGTTTTAAGAAAACTCAACACGAGAAATGGATTAGTGGATGGGTGAGTTGCCTGACATTGTCAGTCCCGAGAAGTAACAACTTCCTCGGATGGATGTCAACCCACGTTTTCAAAAAAATAAAAAGATTGTATTTAAATAAATGTAAATATATAGACCTGTAACATCTTTAATGATAACAAGAGCTGAAAAAATGTAAAGTAACAAACAATAAGATTAAGGTGAAGAAGATACCTATTTAAAGTTGAAATCATCATTGCCACTGGTAATGTGCTAGATCTGTGTTTTAAGAAAACTCAACACGAGAAATGGATTAGTAAATAGATGGGTGAATTTGTCGACATTGTCATTCCGAGAAGTACCAGCTTCCTCGGATGGATGTCAACCCATGTTTTCAAAAAAAAAAAAAGATTATAGTTAAATAAATATAAATATATAGACCTGTAACATCTTTAATGATAACAAGAGCTGAAAAAAATGTAAAGTGACAAATAATAAGATTAAGATAAAGAAGATACCTATTTAAAGTTGAAACAATCCATTATCAATAGCTTCTTCAAACTCGATGTTGTCTTCTGTAGAATGTGACGATGAGCCAATTACACTCTCAAGGTTGGGAATAGTTGTACCTGTATTATTCACACCTCTTCTTTCGCAAAGGGAATTCCAATGTGCAATTGCTCTGTCGAACGGAAAGGTTTCGATGGAGTATCGAGAAACATAACACCTCATGCAACTTTCCGATTTTTATCCAACCTATTTCTCAATTTTGATTTTATAAATGATAATGCACTGAAAACCCTTTCATCCTCCATAGACCCCAAAATCATTGTTTGGCATAACTCATATAATCTGAAATATTCACTGATATCTTCTTGTAAGATAGAACTTTGATAGATTCCTCACCATAGCCTTGTAATAGCACCACTTTCAGAAGGTTCGTCTAAAATTTTATATTGGTTCCTCATTGTTGTTGCAAAATTTGTTGATTGAAACTTTAATAAATCAACATTCAATATACCTTTGATTTCCATACCCTTGAGCTCTGAAGTCTTTGTGAATTGTTCCATTATTGTACCCATGGATTTATGGAAATGCTTTCTGACAAAGTCTACACGGCCACCTTCAGTATTCCAAAAATTAGGATTCATCACACCCATGGCTTCCAAAATTTTATCTTTGCAGAAACGTTCCCTAATTTCTGATGACAAGGATTCTAAAATTTTTTAAGCTTTATTCTTGTTTCAACTATAATGACTCAAAGAGATTACGTGTCACGGGAACATCTTCTCATTCCGATCCTGTAATATCTTGACATTTTTGTAAAATGTGCAGTGGTATTTCCCTCCCATTAACAGTGATGCAGAGGTGATCGTGGATATTAAATCTCAAAAAGGTGTTGGGATTTTTAAGATCTAATAAAGCTTTCCAATTCTCAAAAACAGGTGCATCAAAACTATCTTGGGAATAATACAATATATCAAGACTTTGACATACCATTTTTCTCATCCGTATAAAATCCACAATATAGATTAATCTCCCCTATGCATGCTTCATCAGTGTATTGATCTCCTTTAACATTGGAAGAATACCAACCAATGTAAGCAATGTCTCCAAATCAGTTAAACGGAACAACAAGTCCCTCGCCCTATCAACTTCATGACGATATTTGTGCATGAAACCAACCAACGAAGGATACTCCTCACAAACTCTACATGCAGGTTCATACAAAGAGATCCATCTAGTCTCGACATCCTTCAGAATTTTTTTGCCATCTGTAATTCCAATTGTAAATTTTTGGAACTCAAGAAATCACTTTGGGCTACTTGACATATAGGCATGAAGTTCTCTTATAAGGTCTTCTAATTTAGCAACATTTTCGTGGTTGCTTACCATTTTATACACTAAATTCATTATGTGAGCCATACAGTGAATTGGTAGCATATATGGGGCCATTGTTGTTTGTAATCTAACACACAACCCTATTCGGTGACCCTGCATGACAGATGCACCATCTGCTCCAATGCATACCAACTTCGTAGCAATTTCATAATCAATCATTCCAACAATATCTTTCAAATGAGAAACAACTATTTTATGTAGGTTTTCGACATTGCAATTTTCAACCATTTTCATAACACCCAACATATGAGGTGTCCTTATATGATTTTCTAAAGTATAGATGTGGATACATACCCATGCAGTGTTGTCGACTATTGTCACTTCATCAATTGAAAGAGAGATAAAATTTACTTTTTTACATTCTCTTTCAAATCTTCCTTCTCTATCATCGAAAGGCATTTTTCCATTTCCCATCCACTACTTTTAGACCAATGAGACTGAGGTACATTCAACATTCCATTAAATTGATACAAAACTTTGAAATCGAGGAAATCTAAAATCGGTCTTCCTTTTTTTAGTATGTGAAATAGAGTAGAGAATTGTATGAATTTTGCATGTAGATTTGTTTGTTTCATCTTACCAATATGCGATGTGATTGTTCCTCCCTTTTCCAAGAGATGTCTGTGTTTTTTCGCTCTCTGCCTCATATTCCACTGTGTATCTAACATGCATGCATTATTTTTTAGTTTTCCACCTGTGTGTTTTGATTTTTTGGCCATCCGCCCCCGTTATAGTCAAATATTGTTTTCCACAATGTTTTTCTATAGTGTCCAGCTTCATTTGCATTTTTTGTTGCTTTCCCAATTTCCACATACATATTGTACATGTACATTCAGATGGGATCTCTTCTAATTAGATGATTGTACAGGTTCAATAAATGGAAATTTAGCTACCCAATCAAACTTGTATGACCTACCAATGGTCCACATATTCTTGTTCGTTTTCAATGTTTTACTTTTTTGAGTAGAATTTTGAGCAATATCACAATCACCTGGTTTCCTCTTTCTTGGACCTGGAATTTGAATTTGATTTATGTGTTCCATTTTGCTGAGTATTTGTATGTGTGATATCTTGATGCACTTCTGGTTACACCCCAACAGGAACAATATCTTCAAGATCTGGCATATTATCGTAGGTGTCATTTGTTTGACTTTGATATTGTGCAGAATGCATGTCCACCTCAATAATACCTTCCACACAGTCAGTATTTTGATTCTTTGTGGTGGCATCTATATGGTTGGTATTTTCAATATTTGTATCCGCAGAGTTTCCAAAATACTTGAAGAGTGATTTCTAAGATTTCTTACTTACTTTCAGGTTCTTCACATTCTTTGAACTAGCACCTTCCATTATTCTGAAGAGAGTCATGCGTCAGCAAAAGAACCAAGTAGTGAACTGGCCCACTATCGAGGTCTTTGTCACGTCCACTGCTCGAGGTCTCTGTCGCGTCAACTCTCGCCCCTTCGCCGCGTCAACCGCCCATGCCCCCTTCACACGCCCACTCTGAAGCGTCGCACGCGTCAACTTAACCTTCGCGCACGCCAATCGCTATGCCCTATCGCGTCAACTCTCTCATTACGCATCAAACCTATTCCTTTTTCGTGTGTCTACAATATCTCTTTGTCGCGTGTCTGCAATAACTCTTTGTCACACATCAACTATGTCCCTGTCGCGTCAACAACTAACCCTAACAAGCTAACAACAATCTCTGGTGCTTAAGAGTATGTGAGTTCAAACTTCACAGTATTGGTAATTTGGTAAGCTACTTGAGGTATACTACCCTGGCATGAATCACCTAGGTTTTTATAGGAGATGTTTTCAAATGAAGGTGAAGCCGACCCCCAAAAAAAATATATTGTATATTTTAGGTGAACAGGACACCGACCCGCTCAAAAAATCACCTTTTCAAATTTTCCTAAAATGAAATTTTCACCATATTACGAATATTCGCCACTAAAATTATCCCCGTAATGAAGTCAACTATATATATGGACCATTCTTGTGCAAGTTTTGTTATGCAATTCATCTCATGCCAGATTAGAAGAATCACACAAAGTGTTAACAATATTTCAAAGTCTCGTATGTCAAGAAAGCAAATATTTAGCCCTCGTTAACCCGCTATGGTTCTTATGCATGAAACCAGTTAAAGATGGATATTCCTCAAAAACTTTGCATGTAGGTTCATACATAGAAATCCATCTAGTATCAACATCTTTAAGAAGTTTCTTACCATCTGTGACCCCAAGTGAAAATTTCTAAAACTCTAGAAATATTTTCGGATTGCTTTTGACATATAGGCATGGACTTCATAGATAATCTCTTCAACTTTCTAAACATATTCGAACGTGCTTACTATTTTATATGCAAGGTTCATCCTGTGAGCCATGCAATGAATAGAATCATGAAAGGAGCAACAGATGTTTGGAGATGCACACATAGACCATTTCTGTGACCCTGCATCACTGATGCACCATCAACACCAACACAAATCAGCTTTGTGGCTATAGAATAATTATCCATTCCTGTTATGTCCTTCAAATTAGATATTACCAGGTTAGAAAGATTTTCAACATTGCGTTTTCTTGTATTTTATGAACCGATTGCAGATGAGGTGTTCTCGGTGTGGTTATGGAATGTATATACATGCATGTAAACCTAGGAAGTGTTATCAATAATGTTAACTTCATCAATTGAAAGGGAGATGTAACTCCGAATTCTTTACATTTTCTTTTAGGTCTTCTATTTCAATCATCGCAAGACATCTCTCTCTCACCAATGTGAATCTAGAAGGTTTGGAAACCTATCAACTTGAACAATTTTTTATATTCTAAAAAGTCTGAAATTAGTTTGCCCATTTTCAAAATAACGAATATGGTTGAAAACCTGCAAGGTTTTAGCTTAGATTTTCATTTGCATGACTTTTCCAAAATTTGCATTTATGGTACCTCCTTTCTTCTAAAGTTTTTTTGTGTGTGTTTCATTTTATTGTCATACTCATCCCTATATCTTATATACATGCACTCCTTTGCATTTTTCCATCTATAAATATTTGTTTTATTCCCATCTTTGTCAATGTTGTGTATTAGAATTTTCCACAATATTTCTCTATAGTTCCAGTTTTAAGTTGCATTATATGTTCTTTACCCAATTTCTAGTACAAATAGTACATCTACATTCTTTGGGAGTATCACTACCATTATCTTGTTGTCAGGACAGTGCAATAAATGCGAATTTAGTTGCCCAATATACTTGAAAGGACCTTCCAATTATCCAAGATGTTTTCTTCTTTCTCCCAAACTTATTTTTTTGAAGGTTTCTGTCATTATCATCTTCTGTTGGAAGATTTTCATTTGAACCTTCATCTCTTAAACACATTTGGAAATTGGGACAATCTTCAAGATCTGGCATGTCTAGGTCAATATAATCTTCAAATAATTATTTCCTTAGGGTTTATGTTTTGATTTATTGTTTCTTTCTAAATAAAATTAATAGAATGGGTTTCTGTTTTTCAAAAACAAAAATGTTTTGATCATTATAAAATTGTTAAAAACATTTAATTGACTCGATTAAAAACTTAAAACATGAAAATTCCAAATAGTTATGATAGTATGTTACAACTTACCAAGAGGGAATAGGAATATCTTCAAGCTCTTCATGTCTCTGGTAGCCTATTAATCTTCATCTACTAAAATTATTGTTTCCTTATGGGTGGTTTTGTTTCATTGTAGCAGGCCAATGTTTGGGCCCATGGTTTTTTCGGCCTTTGCCCATTTGTTCATTGCCCGAATAAATTTAACATCAAGGGGTTTTTGTTTACAAAAACGAAAAAAAATGTTTTGACGTTAGAAAATTATAAAAATTAAATTTTCCAAATGAAAACTTAAGAGAGGAAAATGCCAAATGGTTATGATAGTTTATTCTGAACTTACCAAAACTCTTGTTCATGTTTAGCGCAAAGTGGGTATCAACTTGGGTCTTCATTCTTTTTGTGGGGTTGAAAAAAATTCTACGCATATTACCTTTTCTTTTTGTGAGGGATTATTCCGCATATCTTTCGTTGATTATTCAGAGAAGCCATTTTACCTATAAATGAAAATATTTAATTAAATAAATGTAATCAACATCTAAACAATTCTAAATATTTTAAATGCAATCAAAAGAACAATGGATGCAAATGGCCAATAGCATAATGCATGTTATCTATGCTAAGGCGACATGCATTAAGCATTTTACTCAGAAATGAAAATATTTAAATTCTAAATGCTAACCGACCGGGTAGCATTACATTATGCAATGGCCAATAGATAATCAGCATACATTATGCTATCGACCGAAAACATTATGGATGCTACGTAGCATACATTAAGCTATATAAAATGCTACCCGGCCGTAAGCATATAAAAAGCATCCGAAGAGAATGATGTTGTTCAATAGCATTATGGATGCTACTGCATAATAATGCGAGACGTATGATAAGGTCATTTGTATTCGGAAAGATGCATCTAATAACATTGTAATTTAAAATGCTACCTCCCGTTAGCATACATAATGCGTTTGTTGGGTAGCATTATTCATACCAGTCGAGCAGCATTAAGAATGCTACCGACTGGTGTCATGTTGAATGCTACTTGCTAGTAGCATACTTTATGTTGTCAGCCAAACAATATGCCACAAACATGCTACAACTACAGAATAAACCAATTACCAAAGTACCTTGAAAGTAGAAAGGAAATATCTACCTCTTCTCACCAGTCCTCCAATTTCAAAAGTTGAAAGTCTTGATGAAATATTTGGTAATCGTGAATTTACAAAGGTTCCAAAGTTTGATGTTTAGAACTATGAATGATAAACTATAAACAATTACATATTATATATATATATATATATATATATATATATATATGAGGTGAATTTGACATATTTTAATTTCGCTATAAGGGTTATTTTAATGATAGCGATTGGTTTGTCGGTGGAAACTCATAGGCAAACCGACCCCTAACATTAACTTGTACCAGAGAAAATTTGGCGACCTAGTCCCCATTCATACCTGAAAAATTCACCAATTTCAAAATTTGAAATCCAAAATATTTGTGAATTAATGAATATTCACCACTAAAATTTTCCCTGCTCTTTTTTTCTAATTGAGATTCCTAAACTCTTGATTATTGTTTATGGTTGTCTTCTTGTTATCCTCACGAAATTGTGAGGGCAATTTTGTGTAACCATACCAAATTTCCGTTTGGTCCCCTGGAGAAGTCGATAACGTTCAAAATGGCCTAAAACTCCCTTTCAAAAATCAAGTTATTTATGAACTTAGCCATTTTTCAGCTTTTTTCCTCGGCATAGTTTTTCATGTGTCAACATCCCAAAATCTTTGCCCACTCATAAAAACTATGGCGCATAAATTGCCTATGTCGACATACCCAAATTTGTACCACCTTAAAATCCTTGGCACACTCATTGTTGTGTCGACATCAATGAAGTTACGCCCCTTTGGCGCTGAAATTATCATGTCAACATCCGGAAATATGCGTTTAAGCACTGGAAGAGTTGTGTCGACATCCATAAGGTTGCACTAAGGCACACTTTTTGTCGTGTCGACACTCCCAAAGGTGCGCCAAAGGAAGTTGGTGAAGTAATAAATGCCAGTTTTCCTATAAATAGCACTGACTTTGTCATTTTCATGAATTAAAAATTGTGAAAAGTGTTTTCTCTGCACTGTCAGCCATCCTTGTCACCCCGCATGTCATTTTCAAACTTGTGGATCCCACGTCATTCTTCATCTTTTATAAATCCGGGTAAGTGGCTTCTGCCATCCTTGTTGTTGTGGTTTTTGTTTTTGGTTGTGTTAGGCTTAGGGCTTGTATAAAAAGATTAAATCTAAAAAGAGGAACCTAACAATCTATAACCAACTGGAAACCCCTTTTCCTCTCCTTCCAGATCTACAAATCTAGAAGGCCCCTGCCTCTGAAGAAACCAAAGGCCATATTTCCCTGCTTGCTATCTTGTTGAAACCCTCTCTTTGCCATTTGACAAAACCAAAAGAGAGAAGAAATCAAAGAAATTGAAAAAAATCATCAAAACCTTGGTGCACTGTCTTTCCATGTTGCACCTCCCACAGTCGCACCTTGGCACACTGTACGCCCAGGTAACACAATATTTTTATGCACCAGCCTTAAAGAACACTTAGCAACTTTTTGAGAAGCGCAGGCGCATCTTGAACAACATCAACATCTACATGTTGTGTGTTGCTAACCCGTGCCCGCGCCTAACCCTTAGGTGCACTGATTTTCCTTGCAACATCTTTCGAAGCAAAGACCCTGGCGCACTTAAAACGCATGTAACACAAACTCCTTCAACGCCCAGTCAAAGTAGTTTTTCCCTAAGGCGCATGACCAATTCCCTTAACGACAACATGATATGTTGGATGTTGTTAAAACATGCGCCCTGCGCTTTACCCTTTAGCGATGCATTTTGTCATCACGCGACACCTCTCTAAAAGTGCACCCAACAATTTTAAGCCTCTCTGCAAACATCTTTGTGAATCTCGCGCCTTGTGCCCTAAGCCTTATAATTGCTCGTTCTTCATTCTGCAAGCTTTCATTGTGAATAACATGATGGTTGACATAGCTCTTCTATGTTGGACCTCCTTGATTCTTCTTGTAGAACAATAACATCCATCCTCAAGCTCACACATGTCTTCATCAAGCAAGAAACCAACAAAGTCTAAAGCTAAAGCTAAAGTTAAATAGTCGAACAAGAGATGAAGTACAAATATCGAGAGTCGGGGATACCCGACTCATATGCAGAGAGCGATCTCGACATCAGAGACTCTGAGCTAGGGCATATTGATATGGATGACTTTGGGAAAGGACCAACCAGGCAAGCAGTGGCCCGTGGATGAACAAACTAGTGGGTAGTGGATTGCACTTTGCAGCAGGCTGGCCAGTAAGTGTCGTAAATAATGAATTCATCATGTTGGTTGCCGCATTGCTATAACAAAGACACTAGATGTGTCGAAGACAAAGAGAAAAAGATGATCATCGACCTCACAGCTCGTCACTTTGAACTGACCCTGGGCATTCCTCACCACAGGCAATATGTAGAGATAAGTCTAGAAGACTGTAAGAAGGCCTAGGATGACAATGACGATAAATGCATGCAAATGATGAATGAGCTTTATCTAAAGAACAAGAAGCCGGTGAGCAGATGGCCACAAACCATCCACCGTAGTGACTTCAATGAGGAATTGAGTGATACAATCACCTTCTTAAACAGAGTATTTGGGCTCCCTGATGCCCATTATTTCCACAAATGGATGCTGAGGTATCTGGAGACCATGAGCAAGAATGCATGATCCGATCAAGATTTGGCCGGGTGAAATCATCGGTGACACCATCTCCCAAAAGAGCTTCAACAAGTTCTAAACAACCGGGAAATTCTACATGAATTCCTACGTTGTATACACTGCGATGCAAGCAAGGGATTTCGCAGGTTGGCTCAAAATAGGTATGGCCCCAAGTCAAGATATATGAGTTCTACCCAGAGCTAAAGCTCGAGGCCAGCATCTCCCAGTTCTCTAAAATTAATGATGCCTTCTTCTATGAGGTGATTTTCTTACTAAGACCAAACATGAGACATGGTCGGACCAACCCGAGTGTGATTGCTGCCACAAAGAAATGGGGAGCATTGTTCACACAATTCCCCACATTCACATACCTCAGAGCTATGAATTTCGAGGGTGAACCAACAAAGCTGCCAAGGTATGCAGGGCCCAAGTTGATCCTCTTGGAGTTGTCAAGGCAACTGATCACTTACCATGAGAAGTGCATGAAGAGAAAGAAAGGAGGAACTCCATTCCCCCTTACAGTTGGCCGATACACCTGCACCACACTTGCCAAAGCGCGGAGATGTATGCTGAGCTTGAGTTGTTGAATCTAAAGCACAACTTCCCAAAGAAGGCCGACCTTCAATCGCGCCAGAGCCGCCTCCCAAGGGTGAAAATTAATCCCATCCATGTTCTCGAGATCGAGGACATTTGGATCGACCTGACACATGAGATAGACATTAGGTGAAAGGATCACTCCCGACTAGCTCTGGCGAAGATCATCCACTATGGCATTGCTATTGTCCCAAAGGAATTCCAAGAGACTGATCAAGAAATTGATCAAGTTTACCTTGACATGAGATGGTGACGATTGGCCATTCACGAGAGATTAACAGAGCTAAGGTGCCAAAACCATTCAGAAAGGGTTAAGCCCACGTCACAGCAGCACCGAGTATTGGTGCAAACATAATGCTCTCACCTACCTCAGAGTAGATTTTACTACTTCTCCTTCAGGAAGAGCATCTCCAAGATCGGCCCATGTGCCGAAAGGAAAAGGGAAGGACAAGGAGGGCGAATCAAGCAAAAGAAGAAGAAGCTCCTGAAGGCCTTCTTTCTACTTCTGAGAAGCAAGTGGTCGACCTGGTGTCTCTAAGTAAAGAAGAAGAGACAAAAGAAGTTCCAACGGATACATCCACTCAGGATGTTGTCACAACTACAACCGCTGAGGTACCCAGCGTCCCTTCTTCCATTCCTTCCCCTCCTCCTGTCATTGAAACATATATTCCTATGGATGTGTCTTCTTCTCTCCCTTCCTCCCTTCCATCTCCCACCTCTTCCATCTTCTCCTCTCTCGCGGATCTGTCACCCAATGTTCCCTCCATCCAATTGCAGATCCCTTCCATTTCCATGTCCTTTTCTTCTCCTATAGTAACTCCAGGCCCCACAAGTAGCAACACATTGGACTCCTTGTCGATGCCACCACCAAGTGTTTCAACATACTTCCCTGAGGCCTCTACAGTTGCTTCCCCTTTCACTCCTGTTTCTTCTTCTATTCCCTCTACTCCCTCTCCCATAAGTCCTAGCTAGATTTTCGACCATCTAGGGCCTAGCATAAGAGAAAGGTTCCCATCGCACCCATGGACTTCTCTGTTATTCCGAAGAAGGTACCCAAGAAGCAGAAAGTGATAACTCGCTTTTCTAAGAGCACTTTAGGGGAGAGAGTCATGGAGATTGCTGACCCGAATCCCACCAAGGAAAAGAAGGATCTATCTCCCACAGACTTCACAGTGACTCAAGTCACAATGGGGACCTCATCTGAAAGCCTGCAAGGGGAAGCCTTGTCCGTAATGGATGCTCTTTACAAAAAGCTCCAAGAAGCAAAAAGAGGAGAAGAGAATACTCAAGGAACAAAACAAACATCTCCTCCAATCATTACGAGAGAATGGGCAATGCTCCTCCCGTGATCGCGCCGAACCCATTGAAGTTCTTAGTCAGGATAAAATAAATGAATATGCTAAGATTGGTGAACAAGGCGTAACAGTATCCTCCTGGATTGAGTGAATCCTCAGAGATAGTGAGGAAATGATTAGGAAATTCACAGTGCTCTACTAGGATATAGATCAAGCAAATAAGGAGCTACAAGCAGTAGCAAGTTCCCTCTCCAAGGAGTTGGATAACGCCAGGTTGCAACATGAAACATTCCAAGCAATGGCTAACTACTCAGCTGATGACCTATTGAAGGTCGGCGTCATCGATCACCCGCGGGCACATAATAAAGCTCTCGTTGCATTAGATTACCAGGTCAATCAAATGGAATATATCCTGGAGAGGATAGATAAAATCAAGGATGAAGCCTTGGACGCACGATACAACATGGAGCAGATAATTACAAAGATGTCTCAGGGATGCTCAGTGAATCGTACACCTTGAGGGAAGCTAGACGATACATTCCAGTGCTTCAAGGCTATAGTCACTCAAGGTTTGGCACCAGAGGTCACTTTCGACCGAGAGTCAATCAATAACCTCTTGGCCTGCCGCGATTTCATTGGCTTCTTGATTGATGCATGCGAGGAGTTCGCCGGGTTACCTGACAAGCTCAAGAATGAGAAAGAAACTTACGAAGTCATTGGCGACCATTTCAAAGGTCCAGATCATAATCAACTTTAGGCAATGATCAACAAGTTTATGGAATATCAAGCGCAGTGTCACATCGACTCTCCTAATCAGAAGCAAGACACTAAGTTTAAGCAAAGGGATGATGAGGAGTAGTTTCTCCTCTTGTGTACGCTTTGATCATTTTTGTAAAAATATTTAAAAAGCATGTTGGCATTTACGATGACATCATCCATGTTGCACCATGGGATGTTGCCATCCAAAAACTTGCCCAAAGTCAACTTTTGACTTTTTAGATATTTTGTAAATATCTTGTAAGATATTTTGTAAATAGTGGTTGGTTTGCTTTTGTCTTCTTTCCTCTTCTCCTTCTATAAATACTAGAATACTTGTTGTATTCTAGGTGGACATTTTTGTATGAAAAGAGAAGTGAAGAGAGAAAGACTTTGTGCTTTTTGTAATGAAGAAATATTAATACATGTATTTAGACTTTGTGCCACATATGTGTGTTATTTACATCAGTCTTTCTTAAGTTAGATCTATGTTTTATTCTATTGGATTCATTCCTACTATTGTCATTTGTTCATCAGTATTGCTTTATTTGTTTATGCAAGTAAGTTTGGCTCTATTTACTACCTGCACCCAAAGCATGAACCATCCGACCTTTCTGTCTTGGAATTCTTTTCTTTTCTTCTTTCAAATCTACCCTCCTTCATTCCTTGCCTCCTACATTTTCATTCGCAATTAGAACTACCTCTTTGGGATGAGATCCAAAACCCCGAAGTTAGAATAGTGTAGATTTACATGCATTCCTTGATAGATTAGCAATAAATCGTTTCACTTTCTTTGTCTCAAAGAGGGGCTATGCCTTACACACCTTTGTTGGCTCCTGTTTCCCCACGACCGCCTAACCGATGATTTTCGGACCAACACTTCTTTAAAGGGTTTAGTTTTTATTGATGAGAGCACATTTCGTTTAAATTTAATTATTCTTGTTTTCATGGTATTTCTTATTACTAGTCCAGTGAATTGGATACACCTTCTTATTGGATTTCATAACTTTTAGATTAGGATTTGTGTGACTTTTAGGGTCTAAAATTAGAAAGGGTATAAAATATGTTTAGTAATTCTTATTTTTACTTGTATATGTTTAGTTGCTTTTGATATGACGTGATATTAACAAAATGATGGGCTATTTACTATTCCATGGTTTATAATTTTTCCCTGTTACCTTTAGTTGCTTTTAAAATAAGCCATCTTTTTATACACAAAGAAAAAGAATAGAAATCAATAAGAAATTAATAGTTTTAAACAAATTGTGTATTGATTACTAAAAGCAATTGAAATCGTCTATTATATTTCCTTGAAGGAATAAAGTAAGCATAAATCAATCCACTTTTTATTATGTAAACATTGTTATTTGCTCAATCTTGTCATTGTCATTATTTGAAATTTAAATTCACTTATTTTTTATTTTTAAATATGAATTCACTTATTCTTTATTTTAAACCATGTTATTTATTCTAAAATGTCATTGTCTAAGTTGTATAAACCCAATTATTTATTTTAAACTAGTATTGTTCGAGTCGTCATCCTTTGATTTCAATGAAGGAAATAATTTTGAAATCTACTTTAATTTATCTTTGTTTTTAAGTGAATTTGCTTACAACTTTTGTTAGACATAGCTAAATGTGTTATTATTGTTTATAATTATATTGATATTCTATGTTTGAGATAATATTTTGCACAAGTTTCAGCTTTCTATTTGATATTAGATTTATATGTTCTAAAAGAACATAATTTCTTGTTTCATAAAATGATTTTGTTGTAGTGAAGTTAGATATCGAAAGGTGATCCTCTGAATTGCTCCTTTCAAGGTGAAGGTGTGGGCTAAACTCTATTTTGTTAGATGTTTGCATTTTATACAACTTTCATTCATATGTTGAGATGACTGTGTATTTACATTACTTATATTGGATTCAAGTTCTTGATTGAACTTTCAAAGTTTTAATTTTCTTACATATTTTGAGTTGTCTTTGTTTGTTGCAACAATTTGGTAAAATACTAACAATATAGGTTTTAAAAGATTATTTGTATTAACCATTTATTAAATTTTTTGAATATATTTATCATTTTATTTGAATAAATAATTCACACGTGGACATGCATTTATAATTATAAAATTTTGTATTTTATTTAAACTAATAGCTTAATACTTAATTTTGGTTTTACGATCATATTTTGATTTTAGATTATGTGCTTCCCACACTTCAATGTTTCTATTTAGTTTTAGATAGAATTTCCTTTTAAACTAGAAATTTTGTTATGTTACATGCATTTTAAACATCTTTTTTTATTTATGAAATAGTCTATATTACTTAATAAAATATTACTAGTCTATCCACAAAAAATATGGGTGGTAAAGGGCACACCCCACGATCAAACTAGTGACGGCCAGAGACAATGTATCGAGCCCAAGGGCAACCAAAACATAACAACAATGCCGGAAAACAAACTAAACTGTTGCAGAAGAAACATAGAGGTAGGGGTGGCGGTGGAGGCCCTTTATCCTCCAGGTTACTACTAGGAAGATCGTTGCCATCTAGAAGGGGTGGCCAAGGAAGCAAATTCTTCTTCTTTGTCGTCCTGCTGATTAGGAGAAATGGCAAGAGCCAACCGGGGACTTTCCAGAATCCCACCCATCCCACTATGTAGGAGGCGGGGAGTGGTGGTGGGAGCTCTAGCCACTGTGTTGCGCAGATCGTAGCGGGGACCCCCAACCACCGCGGTTGATAGGGCTCCGCCGATGCTCGGGATGCCACCTGGGAGAGTGATGATGGTGAGCACGATCAACCGACCAACCTCGGCCATGACTTCCTCTCGAACGTACACACCCAGAAGGGGAGGTAGGGGTTCGTGCACAGCTGCAAGGAGCGTTGGCCCAATGATCCAGAAGGGTCTGGAGGTGCCGCACTTCTAGCTCCACCTTGCAGGCTTGGTCCTGGATCTGTAAGAACACATTCGAGATAAGCATGGCCTTATCATAATGTGAAAGAAAGCAAGAAACTACGGAATTAGCAAAAACAATATAATTGCATTCTTTCCATATAAAAAAGGATCTCCACTCTGAAAGTATGCCACACTTGTGAAAAAGCATGGGGAATGGAAATAGAATCCCCAAGCAAAGCATGTTGCCAAAGAAATGGAGTTGGTCAAAACGGCCAAAAGAAATCGTGGATCTAGGCCCAAATAGCCTGAGCTTTGGACAATACCAGAACAAATGTGTAAGTGTCTCAATATGCCCACAAAAAGGGAAAAGCCGAGGAGCAATCCTGTAATGAGCTAATCTGTGCCCAAGAGGGAGGCCTTGAAAAAGTAGGCACCAAGAAAAACAGGCTGAGCTTGGGCTGAAGGATGGCTTTCCAAACTGTATGAAATCTAGCTTCCCAAGAGGACCATCCAGAATTGATGGACCATCTGGAGTTTAACAAGGCGAGCAATTAGCACCACCGGGGATGAGAAGAGCATACCCTTTACCTGGGGAGTAATTTAAGAACAGGGGTATCTGGAAACCATTTCCAATCCTTCCACCAAGGCCTGAGAGAGACAACACCAACTTTGTGAAGCATCTCAATAGGAATGGAATCAAGAACTTCCTGATAAGACTCTCTGTCAGACGAAGCAAGCTGAAACTTGGCTTTAGCTTGAGGCCAAGTGAGAAGTAGTCTGGACTGCCTGCAAAAGATGTCTTTAAGAGTGCACAAGCCTCAACGATATAACTTAAGAGCATGAACCCAGGGCACTTGGGCAAGTGACACATCATGAAAATTGATGAGAGGAGACCACCAGATGTTGTGGTCATTAATGGAAAGCCCATTACGGAAACCATCCCCTTCCCAGATTAAAAAGGGTTTGAGAAATTCCCAAGCTTTCCATATGCTTTTGACAACAAAGGTGCCCACAATCTTGATTGGGGCTTTGAGAATGAGTAAACTATGAAAATCCAGCCCTTGCCAAGTTTTGTGCCCTTAAGGGGAGCCTTAGCAAATACAATTGTGAATCAACACTTTCAAGCTTCGTTGCCGGTGCGAGCCCAAATGATCCACTTGTAGCCAAAGCAGTCCCCTAGCAGACCCAATGTCGGTGGACCAAGCTCGCTGTAATCCCTAGGGAGGTAACAATATTCCCAAGAAACTATATGAAAGTCTTTTCCAAGCTTTGAGCTAGCCCAAAGGAAATCTCTGAGAAGTTTTTCCAACTTCTTGTAAGAGGCTTGGCTAACACCCAACACAAAGAATAATAAACATGCATGTAGCCAATATTCAGAAAGAAATATGAAATTTTCCTACCAACAAAAGGGGTTTAGTAATCCAGTACTCCAACTTGCGAGAGACCCTATCAATAACATACTGCCAAAGTTGACTGGGAGCAACATCAAAAGCAAAGGGGATACCTAGAAATTAAAAAATTTCTCCATGCTGGATGTATTTCCAGTCATAACGATTAAGCCAACCAGGCTTGGGGAGAAAAGATTACCTGAAGCACTGGGTCTTTCTCCATTGGATACTGGAACCTGAAGCTAAACAATATGTGTCCAAACATTGCATGACATTGTTGATATTTGCTTCTTCCTCCAGGAGCGTGAGGAAGGAGTCATCTGTAAAATGCCCATTGACAAGCTGAAGGAGTTGGGAAGGGAGTTGAATTCCTCTCACAAGCCCTTGATCCCGAGCATGGGCAAGGAGAAACCCAAAGCCTTCCATGTTAGCACATAAAAGAGGGTGTTAAAGGACAACCTTGCCTAATAGAGCGAAAAAGCCCAAATTGCTCGAAGTATGACCATTTACGAGATAGAGGCAGTGACATCTACAAAAAGCATTTTGTGAGGCGATGAAAACCGAATCGAAGCCCAACGCTTCAAGCATCGCAAAATGAAATGTCATTCAATCCTGTCATAAGCTTTTTCAAAGTCAATTTTGACAAACATGGTTGGTTGTTTAGGGTTCTGCCACTCCATACCTTCCTGCACAACCAAGATATTATCCATAATGTAGCTGCTCTTTATGAAACCAATTTGCTCAGGATTGACGATAATGGGTAAGATGGGCCGAAGCCGAAGAGCTAAAGCCTTAGCTATGATCTTGTATGAGACATTGAGCAAGGTAATCGACCGCCAATTGCAGATGAGATTTGGGTCTCCTGCTTTAGGGATGAACTTTATGTGACCCCGATTAATAAGGGCACCGAGGGACCCTGAGTGGAGAGCTTTGAGGTAGACTTGCAGTAGATCCCGGCCAACCATGTCCCAAAGGGATTTGTAGAACTCGCAAGGAAAGCCATCCATTCCAGGAGCTTTATCATTGGCCATGAGGGAAACAACTTCATATAAGTCCTCTAGAGTAAGCAATCTATGTCACAAACAACTCTGTGTGCCGGTGAAAGTTTGCAAGGAACTACCGAGAGGCATTCAACGAGCGTGGCTTGTCGCTCAAGAGACTCCTCCTGTGCTTTGAAAACCTAAACATAGTGCCTAACAAAGGCTTGGACCATCTGAGGAGTGTCTGTAATCCGAACACCAACATCAACAATAGTAGAAATTTGTTGGTTCATGTGTTTGGCTTTGAGCCACTGGTAAAACTCTTTGGTGTTATAGTGTCTAATTTTAAGCCGGTCTGCAACCAAGCTTTGATCCTGGGGCACCCGAGATGTGTAATCATCAAAATGCAGATTTTGCTACAATTTAGCAACTTGGAGTCAGAAAGCCACATGAAAGGAGCCTGTTTGAGCGCCTATGTGGAGTGGCTCACTCGGGGAGGTGGTGGAGTAAGCCCATTGCCGCTGAATTTAGCGAGCTAGAATTTTAAACATCTTTAAATATATGTATCATTTCATTTTAAATAACAAGCCATGTTATTTTATAATCTACATCAAATATGGCTATGGCTAACCAATTTATTTATTTTAGCTTTATTTGATTATGGACAATTGAATTTGGTTCCTTTTTAGTTCTTATTGTTTTTTCCTTTTTAGTTCTTAAGCGTATGTATTATAATTAGTTCTCGAACTTATTTTCAATTTTTCGTATTGTATAACATGTTATTCAACATTAATTTATTATATACAATTCATATATATTTATAGTTTATTAATATATACTTATTTATCAATAAATCATATGGTATTTTTATATAGATATAATTATTATAAGATAATAATTTTTTTAATAGTTTTATATAAATATTATAATAGATTAGTACACAACATTAATATATAATAAAATATATAGAATAATAACAATTAATATTAATAATATATATTATTATTAAATATATAATTTTTTATTTACTATTAGGTTTTTAAGTTTATTGTTCAACAATACGTACTATACTTGCTATAATTATTTTTCTCATGACATATATGAGTATATATAATCTAATATATTAAAAAGGTATTAATGATAATTATATTTGTATTAATTAACATATAATTAAAATAGTACAATATACATTACTATCCAATGTGATAAATACTAACATTTAGTGCATTAAGTATTAACAATTATATTTTATAGTTATATTATATTAATATTAAATTATAAGTGATTCATATATTTATATATACAATTCGTTAATATTATATCTATATATAATTGATTTTAATATATTATATATAAGTGTTTGCATATTACACCTCTCTAACATTACCACACACTAAGCTACCACTTGCCATTCTAATTTTTACTTTCATTCCACTCTCACTTTCTCTATACTTCAACCAACACAACTCCAATTCCTAGATATCTTTCCCTTCTCACATACCATTCCTCCACAGCATCCCTTTCAAGGCGTATACATGCACTTTGCTAGTCTAATATGTCTATGTAATCGTTATATTAAGAGGACCGTCCATGACAATATCCTAATATACCTCTTTAATCATCTTAATACGAATCCTGGATCAAAATATGCCTCTTTAACTAAGTGTGTAGCAGTGAGGGGGATATGTTGTCCCACCATCCACCAAAATATCCTTTGATATATCCAAAAATGACAAAATAAGTTTTAAAAATAAAATATATTACACATTTAATTATTAGTGGTAGGAATGATTCAACATCAATTTCAGATTCTTATCCTCAACTTCTTTTCCTATAGACAATTTTTTTGAAAGAATATAATATTTAATAAATCACATTTATCTTACAATTATTACTAATTTGTGAAATTAACCCAATTCCAATTACAACCCAATAATACATACTATATTATTTTTTATTAAAAAAATTAAAAATAAAATTGCCACACATAAAAGATATTGCAAACTTTCTTCCAATTACCAAAGCTTCAAACGAAAAAAAGGTACAATTCATATACCCCAGAAAATGATCCAAAAATCGACTGGTAATTTGGAAACGCGCGTAATACGTTGAAAACGAGCTAATTTATTTTGTCCGAATGTCTGTTTTTAGCGGTGCCATTTTCATTTCTACCATTCCTGTTTGACATTGCTTCTCTTCTTACTCCTGCTTAACCTTCGCCCAATTCTTATCTACTATTTTCGGTCTCAGAACGGCCACACGTTTCTTAAAATCCCCACCAATGAAAATAATTCATAATCCAGAAATATTTACGTTATGTGGCTGAGTTGGACCGCAAGTTTTTGCGGCTGCAAATATGAAAGCTCGCACAGACAATAGCGGTTTCATAGGACTGTTTTTCTTCGCGGACTCCGATGGCTGGGAGCGGTTTATGCAGTGAAATGGTGGTAAATTCAGTCGCGTAAAGCGGTTTTGGCTGGTCAGTATAGAAACTGATATTTTTACAGTACCGTCTGGTTCAATTAGCCCACTGTTTCGGGTGTGATACTCAAAATTTTTTTTTTAATTTGTTTGCAGGGAATTTGATCCGTGACGTTCCCGGTTCGAGTCTCTGGACGTTCAGCATAGATTCGAAAAGAACTAGTAGTAGGTTTCAAACTATCAGATAAATTGTTTGCTGCGTGCTCGGTGAGTAATGAAAAGCTTCAGTAACACAGGGACTGATATTTTATAAAATATATAAATGCCAGGAATCTTTTAAATATACTAAATATGTGTGCTGTTGATTTTCAGAAAATCAAGTGTTTACTGCTTTTTAAAAAATATATATTGAAAATGAAAAGTTATTAAAAACTATTTTATTTTGTTTTTTTAAGTTTAAAAATTAGTAAGAAAATGAAATGTTAGTATAACATTATGAAAAGTTGGATAAAATTTCAACTGGGTTTACAATTTGGAAAAGCGGTAAAGATATAAAAATTGTTAGACTAGAAGATATGAAATGTTTTTATTAATGGGGCGATGTTATAATGGACGCTGTCGCTTATTAACATGTAATTATTGATTAATTTTTAGAAGAGTATGTTTCCTTGTTTATTCTTTCAATATCTTTCTTTATAATTTTATAATTTAAAAAATAAATTCAGTTTAAATTAAATATATTTTTAAGTCGGGTTTCTATGGAGGTGGCTATTTCTATATTTGAAAATTTAAAATTGTTTAAAAAATATCTATATCCTAAAAATGAGGTGTTGTTATTCTTTGGAAAAAGCTTTTCACAATAGCTAACGTTCATAATCTCGTGGCGTCCATCATCTCCCCCAATCACAAAATACATACTAAAAAGTGTTAAATATTTTAAAAATTGTGATTGGTGGAAAAGATGGGCCCCACCCATTTATGAGTGTTGAATAAGGTCAAGGTAGAAAGTAGTATAAACATGTATCTAATAATATGTTTTATTTTTTAAATTATTTACTTCTATAATATCCTATTAATTGGTCTCAATAATATCTTAAAATCATTTACCCTAAACATCATATATATTTGCAACGCTTACCAATCAATTAACTAATGATAAATCCCTTAAGACCTTACAAATACATATGATAGGTAGACTCTTCCCTTAAAATTATGACATAATTTTATAAATATAAAAAAACTATATTTATTTTAGAAATTCACCACTCATTTTTTCTCATTTTTAATACTAATGAGCTATTTTAAGTGGTGTAATTTAATATAAATACAAGTTATTCTTATGGTTCCGCGAGTGTTTCTTGCTTGGATTTTGAGGAGAAGCCTTTTAAAGATTATGATGCTCGGTATACTCAACCGTATGTATTCATAATTATACTTGGATTATTATAGATCAACTTCCAAAGTGCACATAAAGACAAATGTGTTTAAGGGAATTTTTTTATTAATATTGGTTAGTTGCTTAGTCTATTATAAAATTCTAATATATTATAATATTTATATTCATAATGGTAATCTCATAATGGAAGTAGAGCTTTTAATACAATGGTTCATTGGTTGTGAGTGGGCATGTTTGTTTGTTCGGTCTTTCTCTCTCCTAACTCAAATTTATGTCGCTATATACATGTCTTATTATTTGAAATCGAATATGCCTTTTCAATACATCTTGGAATTGCTTCTACAATTCTAAAACTCTTCATTCATTGATTAATGTGATTATGGTTGCATGGTGAAAATATTTGATTTGTGCATAGCTCAACAAATATCCAAAACTTCATGCAAAGCCTTTGTTTGGGAAGTGAAAAGTTACTTCTAAACTTTTGTAGCTTAGCTAAAGGGAGAAGTGAGTTTAATTGAATGTGAACTTGTCGTACCTTAACAACTTATGTGGCAAACAAAACTAAAAAAGATTGAGGAGGAAATTATTAACAATTAATGTTGGAAGACATTAAATCCACCCAACTTAACCAAATGTTAAAAAGACACTAGTGCGATAAACTTAACTAAAAAATGTTAAAAGGAAATCATTAGCAATTAGTGTCAAAAGCTTATCCACCCAATTTAAACAAATTTAATATGTAAAAAAACTCTTAAACAATTTGGGTATACCTATAAATGGTAGTTAGGGGTGGTGGTGGGATATATAAGTGTGAGATGTCCATAAAAATGACTGGCCTTAAATTTGGTTTATTTAAGTGTTACAAGATAGTTTTTCCTCTCACATAGAGAAGGTGATTGAAAAATCTCAATATCTTTGTTATATGGTGGACTTTGGAGCCCCTTTTTCTCTCTCAATTTTTTGTGTCCAAAGGAGGGTGTAATTGGATTGAGATCATTTATCATCGTGCAACAAAACATTTGTGAAGAATGTAATGAGTTCGTTAATCAATGTCCAATCCTTAAACATTCAAACCTATGTGATAAATCCAAAATAGACACCTCGAGAATGATATCTATCGACTTCTTTGAGATAAATAAATTTTAGATATATATACTAATAGGAGAAGAGTTCCACCTTAAAACAATATTTACATTAAACTTTGATAATTTTAAAGGGTTGTTGACTTGTTATGACCGCACAAAATTTGGGTTATCAATTTTCAAATAGAAAAGAAACGAACATTTTTAAAAATAATCATGTTGATATAGGCATAACTTATAATGGCGATGGAGTGTAATAGTATGAGATATCAATAAAAACCATTAACCTTAAATTTGTCATCCATTTAATTATCACAAAGGAATGATTTTCTTCCATGGAGAAGTCAACAAAAAAATCACAATATCTTGGGCGTATGACAAAGTTTTGTGCCCATTTTTGCCGATTATAATGCAATGGTGCATCCATATTAAGGTCATTTATCACCAATCAATGGAAAAATTGCAAATAAAGTGATAGAGTTGTTAATCTATATGAAACCTTTCAATATGTGAGACTATGTGACAAATCCAAAGTAAACGCTTCCAAATTTAAGCATCTCAACATTTTTAAATAGATAAATTCAATACAATTACATCAAAGTTTGTTTTCCCTATTGAAATTATATATAGTGTAATTGATTTGATGGTTAGGCCAATTTTTTTCCACCATGTGTAATATTCTTTGGTTTATGGATCTCCAATAAAGTTATACATCATGTGTATTACTATTTGTATTGATTTGCGATATTAATGTTGACGTTTATGTGACACTCATTTGGAATCCCCCTTGAAATGTTGATAAATAAACCATATTATCTTGGCCATATGGAAAAGTTTAGAGCCATTTTTCCTTGAACTTATTTCTTTGAACCCGATATAGTGGTACTTGACTAGATTAAGGCTATATGTCACAAGTCAATTGCAAATTCATAAAGAAGGTAACATAGATATTAATTGATGAGGTATGTGACCAATCCAAGGTAGATGCCTTGAGGTTGATATCCCATAGCGTTCTTCGAATAAATGCATTTAATTTTTTTTTGTTTATGAGATTGTTAAGGACTTTCAAGTTTTGGGGTCTTTGAGTTTTTTTTTATGGTTTTTGCTTTTAGGTTTCAAGGTTTGAGGGTGTTTTGTATCAATCAATTTTTTTGTGTTTCCAAGATCTTTGGGTTCATGGTTTTTAGATTCATGTTATTAGATTTGGGGCTTTTGAGTTTCAATTTTTAGGGTTATTTTACTTATCATGGTTTCAACTTTTTCATGTTTAGGGATTTCACTTTTCGAGTTATGACGACATTTTATATCAATGTAATTTTCTATGTTTTTGGGTTTCCTCATTAAGGGGTTTGTGTTTTAAAGGTTTTATGGTTTTAGGTTCAAATCTTCCAGGATTTAGTTTTTAGGATTTAATTTTTGGGTTTCCAATTGCAAGTTTTTGTTTTAGGGGATATTTTATATTTATTTTATATCAATCAAGTTTTTTTGTTATCATGTTGTATGATTTCCATATTTTTGAGGCACTTTTTATCAATCAATTTGTTGTGTATTTAGAGTTTTTAAATTCAGGATTTTTAAGATTAGATATTTCAAGTAATAGGTTGGGGTTGCCATGTTTTGGGATTGAAGTTTTGATGTTTTTCACAAATTTTAGGTTTAGGGATTTTGAGTTTGATTGATTTTTTTGTGTTTTTCAAGGGTTTTTAGGTTTAGGACATTAAGTTTTTTTGTATTCTTGACTTCAATATTTCACTTTTTAAGATTCAAAATTTTGGTTTCATGGGTTTAAAATTTTGAGGGTTTTTCAAGCTCAAATATTTAAGGATTCTTGTTTCATTTTTGGGGTTTATTTGGGATCTAATTATCCAATTTCTCCTAACTGTGGGTTTTAAGTTTCAAAGTTTTTAGATTCAAATATTTTAGGAAGTGGATTTTGAGATTCTCAAGTTTTGGGTTTTGTTTTTTGAGATTTAGTTTATGGCATCATTAGGCTTAAGGATTTTTATTTTCAACTTTCAAGTTTTAGAGTTCTTAGGATTCAAGTTTGGAATAGAAAGGTCGTGGTTTATATCAATCTAGATTTTCTTTTTTTTAGGTTTTTAGTTTCGATGATTGTAATATTCAAACCAACTAATGTATTTCATTTTTATTTATGGCTCCAAAGTAAAGGCTTCATGAGTTTTGAGTTTTGACTTGGATAGACACATTTTACATCATACTATTTTCCATGTTCTTTAAGTGTCAAATTCATAGTTTTTAGCTTTTGGGTTTCAAGATTATCGAATTTATATCTCAAGTTTCCAATATGCTTTTAGGAATAAAGATTTGAAGATTTACGTGTTAGAGAATGATTTAGGGTTTCATAATTCTACAACATTGGTGTCATGCTACCAATTATCAATATATCTAAGCAATAATTATGTTTTATTGTGAATTTATTACATTGAGTTGATCCTCCAATTTTCCCATGGGCACTTTGTTTGGAAAATTTACTATATCAATGGCCGTCTCCTTAACACGTGCATCATTTGATGTAGATGTTTATGCAAGATCTCTAGAAAATCATGGCACCAAGTGAGCAATGAAGTTTGTACTAAAAGGTATTACACGAGGTACTTGTTCTAACCCAAAACCATTGTGCTCGATCTTTATGTTTGGTTGGCTTGAATTTGACAAATCTTGCAACTAGTTTGAATCCTTTAATATAATTGGTTAGTTTATCAATGATTCCCCTTGAAGGCATGCTTAAGAAGTGGGTTCACAACCACTAGAAGCCCCATCATGTAAATATTGAGGGGGTGCAAAACATAACCAAATAATTTGTATATTGCACTTTGTTAATATTGACCATTCTAAGGCTATTATCAACCATGATCAATACTTTATTCACAATACTCTTGTTGTTTTTTCCCTTTGGGTTAGGGATCTCCAAGTTTCAAAGTAAGATAAACTCAAAATATCAAGGTCTATATTGATTTTCCATGTCTCCCTCCCCCTTTGGGTTTTTTTGGACAACTCAACAAACTCCTACATCACCTTACAACCTAAATTCTAGGTTGGCTTGTCCATAAAAGTGGGTCTTTTGCATTGAAATTGATTTGGCCAAAGAATGAAGGAAACTATTGACATTGATTGGTGATAAACTTTTATCTTATTATGTATTATATATCAATCTCCATAATACTTATTTTCATTGTCATTCCCAATACCATATGATTTAAGAATGTTGTTTAATGGTTAACTCTCAATTGGAATCGTAGGAAAAATATCAATTGAGAGAAAAATAACCAACTTCACTTTGGTGATGGTTGGACCACAACTACCAACAAATAAATTCTTTGCCATATTGTGACATGGCATAAATAAGCTAACTCCCCCTTGTGCATAGACCCACAGGAAGTCATAGAGTTGGCACCTCAACAACTAATGGTAAACAAGCTACTCCCTCAACCACCAAAGTGACACCACCTATTTCATGCACCCCATACATGGCGTCCACAATTATTTCCTAACAAACTATAGTGTTCACCTCATATTTGTCACAACCCCGTTTTGAGGTGATACATATAAATCATGCAAAAGATAATCTCACGATACTTGAAGGAAAATCATGCTTCATTGGTCACATAGTCCTTCACCTTTATAGGATGGGAATGTGTTTAAAAGAAATGACAACCATTTCAAATTAACAACTTCATGCACAACAACCAAAACAAGCTTGCATTCATCAACAAGTTTACAACCATGTCAAAGATCTTGAAGATGGCAATAACATGCACCTTGATGTTTCTCCATGATAGTTTATTCATATAATATATACACCCTTACTAAACAAACCCATACATACAATATCAAGGAAAATTGTCGGGACTTTCACAATACGAAAGTGTTACATGTCTAGGAGAGATTGAAATCAAAGGTCTACCATCCACACTATTCATCTAGGTGCACTCTACCAAGTGTGGACAATCATGAGACTAGTTGTGGAGGAGTGATCATGCTACTTGTACGTAAGCTTTCACAAAATATTATTTCTTGGGGTTTGATCCTATCCATCGGGTTATGTGGACCCTTTTTGATTTTGATAATTGACTTATAGGGTTGGTCAACTTGTATGCTTGTAATGCACTTGCAATGATGTCATAAAAATTTTTACTTTGGATATGGCTTGCATGGATTCATTTCTAGTGCCCACTACATGTTGTATGATGATTTCAACATGGTAGCATTTGTTGAAGGAAAAGAGGATCACCTTCCCATGCATTGGTATGTTGGTGAATGAATGGCATAGTTTTTCATGTGAAACAAACTTCGCCTCTTTGATCCCAACCCCCATCGAAGAGAAAACTCTACATTGATGTGGTTCACATGGTCTAATTTATGGCAAGGTCAAGACAAAATGCGCGAAAAATGTTGGTTTGTTCTTTGGTTGCAAAGCAAAATCTCTTTTCCTCTCTTATTCCACTTGCGCCTCATGTCTGTCATTGATGGTGTTATCTTCTCATACCATTTGCCTATCCAATTTTGTATTGAATGGACCATCCGTCAAGAAAAATAGATCAAGATTTAATTTTATCTAAATATTGTACATCTCAAGCATGAGAGAACTCTGGGCCACATCAAAAGGGGTTGGAACCTAGTTTCCGGACCCAAAGGTGACATATGATGGCTATATTGGTGGGTCAATGCCATAACTTAGACTACCACCTTTCTTAGAATTTATGGAAAGTAAACAACCATCTTTGGATAACATAGTCATGAAGCCTCATAACATGAATTCCACAGGATTTCACATGAACTTGATAATTCTCTCTTGATGTGAATTTGCAAACTCAAGCTACTTAATGGAGAGACAAGCTCAAAATTAATGAAGCTTATAAATCCAAGGGAGCTAAGTTTAGAGCTAGAATGCATTGGTTAAGAGTGGGTGATAAGGACACCAAATATTTTTATTCCTTCTTCCACTCAAAAAAACTATATAGAATCCGAGCCGTTATAGATACCAATGCTATGATAACCATCCTCCTTGAGATTCTCCAAGCCTTTTTCACCACTATCATGGAGTATTTGTTGTCAAAGCTTCTTCTCTTGCTTGTGAAGTAATTTTCTTTCAATATTTCTAAGTTGTACCTTGCAAATTTTTTTAAGTCCAAAGAGTTTCCTATAATACACCCATTAGTTTGAATGATCTTAAAGAAGAAGTCATGTAGATGACCACTAATAAAGCCCATGGAATTGATGGGTTCTCTTATGAGTTCTATTAGATCCTCTTAACTATGACTAGGCTTGACATTTACAAAGCCTACTATGAAGTTGTTTAGTCCAAACTTTTTGAACCTTTGCCAATCATGGTAATATAAAGTTTTTTCCAAGCGTTGGAGATCCGAGCTCGTTACTAATTGAGGACCTATCACTCTTTTGGATGTATCCTCTAAAATCATTAATAAATCTCTCGCTCTTACATTAAGACATCTTCTCCCTCTCATTGTCAAAAGTAGAAAACAACTTTCACTTAACATAGGTATATTTTAGGAAATGCTATTTTGTTTGGGAATGTATGGAGTGGGCTAAAGTTTCTAACCAAGAATCCATGATTGTCAAGATTGCTTTTGAAAATCTTATGATAGGATTAATTAAGCATGTCATTGTTTCCATGCTTCAAGCCCTAGGGCTTGGTCCTCAAATTTTCCATAATGTCAATATGTTGTTTCAAAATATTAGAGCATGTACTACCATCAATGAGTACAATCACATAGATTTGGGCTATATAGGTAAATTAGGAAAGCTTATCCCTTGGATCCCTCTCTTTACCTCGCTTGCTACAAAAGGATTCAACTATGAGTTAGCCAATTATTCTTTTATAGGTTTAGTGAAAGGAAATATCTCCCTCTTATTCAAACTAACAAGTCATCAATTATAATTTTGCTAATGACACTTTCTCACCTTTTTGGAAGAGAAGTCTTGAGTGAAGAATGCCATTAAATTCTTTGACATCTTTGCCTTACTTCAAGATCTTCCATTCAATAGCGAAATACTCAATGTTACAGACAATACCTTTCCCCACACATCCTTGGATAGAGAGATATCAATGGCCTAGATTCAACTAGGTGTGTAATTTGAATTTCTTCGTATCTCTTTTACTTTTCAGATTCTCCTTCTAAGCTTTGGTCATATGTTGTTTATAGGGTGGCAAAAAGATTATATATTGGATCATCAAACCTCTCTCATTGGTAGATAAGTTCCAAGTTTGTTCGAAAGTGCTAATTGTTAGTCTTGTATACTATTCTTGTTGGGCTCCTTCCAAAGCTATACATGGTAAATTATAGAAATTAATGAGAGACTTTTTATGCGAAAATTCATAAGGAAATAAAGGATTTTGTGAGGTTTCTTGGGACATTGTTACAAACCCAAGGAAGCAAGGGGCCTTGGGCTCATAAACATCAAAATTCAAGGCCACGCCCTTGGTGTCATATGGATTTTAGGGGCTTGGAAGGTCTTGATGCACAAACAATGCTATTAAGATCGTATCCTTAGAGAAACTCCTTTTGGTAAAAAAACTTGGTGTGGTTTGACTTGCAAAATATTCTTCTCACCCTTGTCCCGAGTTAATATTGGTGGTACCTTTGCTACCAAAAGTATTTGGAAAACTTAGGAAATGCTCAAATCCAGCCTCAATTGAATTGGATATGGTTTTATTTAATGGACTTTCACTCAACCTTTATTCTCCGTGGTGATGTCCTATTCTTATATTTTATAATTTCCCCTTTTCCACGGTACCTTGGATTAAGAGTCTCATGCTCTTCAAAAAGGGAACCAAGACTATTTGTGACATTTTTGGCAAGGTTTCTCATAATTGGTTTTGTTGGGATATTCTTAAGAATAAATTCCAACTTAAGAATGAGGACGTTGAATCTATTTTTTAGTTTTAAAACACTACACATGATGACTATCTCCACAAACTTACTATCCTTTCCAAAGCCTCTGGTGGAGAGATTGAATTGGCCCAATGTTACTCCCTTTTTGTCAAGACGAACCCTAGATTGGTTACCATCTTCTTATTCCCTTAATATATTAATTTAGATATCTTTAATCATTGTTGGAAATTAAGGACCTCAAACTCTGTTTGGACTAGGAACTTTTCCAATCTTTAGAAAACCCATGTTGAGCCTAGAAATCCCATTTTCTATGGTGTATTTAGTACTAAGGTTTACCAATTGGAGATAGGCTTTAGCATATGGGGTCCCAAATCCCTCTTGTCCTTCCTACCATGAGTCTAAGACCATAAATCATCTTTTTGGTTTTGTGCACACGTTAAAATGCCCGGAAGTGGATCCACAACGTTTTTTAATCGAATATTTTGTGGAAAATGTTTCTCCTAGAGGACTCGCCCATGATTCCTTAAAAAGACATCACTTTCTAAAAAATCTTTCATGTTGACTTTTTAATCATATTTTGAAAGACAAAATCATGTCGCTTTTTTCTTGATTTAACAATAGAAATAGGTTTTTGTGTGGTGACAAGCGTTACTACTATTTCTAATGTTTTTCTTTCCTTATTCCCATTGACCTTCACCGAACAAAGGCATTGGTCGAGTTTTTGATTGCCTTAGAGGTAGTAGTGGTGGTGCTTGAACAACTTTTCCTCAAAACGAGTTTCACTCTTTGGAACTTGCAATTTCCCCATCCGGGGAGGTCGAGGGCGAAGAAAAACAACAAAATGATGGGTGGGATCCATACTTGACATTCTAGACATTCTAGGTGCCAGTGGTTGGGGGGCAAGCCTGATAGGCCCCCTCCTCCACCTCCTTTGACCACAATGTTTGTCGTTGTTGCCTAGTGTCTTGTTTCTTGTTGTTTGTGTGGTTGATGGCCTTTGGTTTTATGCTCCTTGGCTTTATAACCTTTGTAATTGAAAATCACTTTTATTAACTCTATGTAATTACGAGAGCCATTTTTGATGTTCTAGTAACATTTTCTCGAGGCTAGTATAGTTCGATGTGATTAGCATTATGATTTTTTCATCATTTTTTTACTATTAATGTTGTACTACGTGTATTACTAATAAAAATACATTTTTCAAACAAAAAAAGTTTCCATTATACTAAACATGTTTTATATCACCACAATTATATATATTTCAAACTCATCAACTTCAATGTATCCTTGCACCGTGTGTGAAACTGCCGATATATCAAGGGTGGGGTTCCCTCTTTTAACTCATTACAATTTGCCAGATTTAAATATAGATGATGCCACATAACTACATACCCAAATTCCTTGAGGTCAAAATTTAAATGGATCTTACACCTAAAAATAGAGGGAAAAGTTTGAGCCTGATCGGGAGAGGTCACCAACTCAAACTTTAAAAACAGCCAAATACTACCTATATAATAATTATTAAAAAAAAAATTGATGGATTGCAAAACGTTGTATGCATTGGAGTGCAAGCTGTTAGAAAGGAAACCATGGCTGGCCCCTCACTTCTTCACAGACACGATACGAGTTTGGTCAAGACATTAAGTTTTTCACTTACCCACATTATCGCAGATATGTATTTCCTGCACAAATAATTTTTTTCAATTGCCCACATTTCAGACATATATTTTCTGCACTGAACGCACAGAAAAATATTCAAAACGAACAAAGTTTATCGTGTTCGAATGTGTTTGTTTTTTTGGGCGTCATTTAGTTTTTACCAGTCCTCATGTTAGCACGCCCCAAATTTAGCCCCATTTTTGTCGGTTGTAATCAGCGCCACATTGGCCACGCATTTCCCTGCCTGGAAAGAATTGTTCGTTCAGGTTTTAGTTGCCATTTATCTTATTTTAGCGGTTATTTTTAGTCAGAAAATAGGTGCAGTATGAAAGCTCGCCAGGAGAACTGCTCATTCTTTGGCGGTTTCTGCGAGCTTTGTGGTAACATGTTTTCTGCACAGCGGTATTGGGTTGGCGGTTTTTGGCGTGAAGAGGTTTTGGCGGGCAGGTTTTAGGTAAGGACCGAAAGTCTTGATTGAAAACTTCTTAAAACTATTTAGGTATTAATTTGATTCAATTAGTAAACAGCTGTTTCAGAATGGATGCCAGACTTGAAATTGTATTTTTAGGGACTTACAGCGAAAGTTTTAAGGATTTTTTTTTGTTTTTGCAACGAAATGGCATGGAAATCTTTTCCGTTGAATAAATGCGAAACTACATTTTGGCCAATCTAAAAACTTTATGACATATGTACATTTTATGGGAGAAATTGGTCTATTTGCTAATTGGGGAATCTAATTGAAAATTTAATGAAAATAAACCAATTAACCAAAAAAATATCCCTTCGAAAACCCTGCTGGTTCTGCTAATGTTGTTGCTTGGGTTCTCTGGACGTTCGTCATAATTACTCCTCTCAAATTACTGTGTAAAAGTGCATAATGAGCACGAGTATTTGTCAGTGGACTATTTTAGCCATTTTTACTCGAAGAATATTCTCAATTTCAAAACATTTGAAGAACAATGGTAGCCTCAATTTTTTTTTTGGATCATCCGCCAAATTTGTATATCATATATAAAATCTCAAGGAAATAGAAGAATATTTCTAAATTGAAACAATTTAAGAGTTCCATTCGCCAACTCTGTATAACAAACATATAAAATCTTAAAGAAACAGAAATATTTCTAGATTAAAACTATTTAAGAATTCAACATTGAAAACAAATCACTGCAATTTCTAAACTTAAAAAAATGTAGGCATCCTTAAAATTGCCCATAGGCGACACAAACACAGAAACTTTAGAACATAAAAGATAGTATTAAACTTTTAAATACAAGAAATATGCATGATATATCCTCTAGACTAGATTGAGACGAGTGATGGGTAACAATTTCAGTTCATTTTGTTGAAATCAATTGAGAAGACGGGCCAAAACAAAATCCTATGTTTCTTAAGCTTTCATAGTAAGATGTAAAGCATTTTCTATGTAAGAGTTGCATTGGCGACATTGGAATATCAAATTTTCTAACATAATTTGATTTCATTCAGCTTTTTTCCGTTAAAAACTTAAAGTGAACACTTTATCATTTATTGCAGGGGACTGAATGAAAAGTTTTTGTTGTTCATATGACAACGGTGTGTGCATAAACAGTATTCTATGAGATGATTGAGGGACCTGAAATTTTGTATTGTTTTCCAGGAAACATAACTGAATAACCTGTCGATTATGATTGAGGGGTAAAGAAAAAACATATTTATGTTTGTGAGGGTAGGCCTCGCGGTCACTGTTTCAGTTGCAGCGTACACAGTACAACAGCTCCAAAACAAGAAGCAGAGTAAAACTAAAAATACATCTACTGGTACTGCCTTTAATTTGCAGTTCTGCATATATGAAAATTTCTCTTATTGAAGTTTGGACATAGTGTTCAACATAGATTAAGTTTAGCTATTGTGTTAAAGTTCATCCTGTAGAAGTCAACCCTAAGCCATTCATAACAGTACTGATCATCCCCAGTAAGTTTTTGCGTATTGTCAATGCTATTAAGGCAGTTTCTGATTAATTCGTGTGATACAGTACCAGGGCACAGAGATGAGAACAAACACCAAAATGAAGATTGTAAGAAAGAATTATATGCATACATCGATGTCGAATCGGCACAGGAAGAGCAAGTATGGTATTCACTGTGGAGATATAAGCCATGTTTTATGAAAAGCAGCTCTAGTTCCATATCTCTATCAGAAATCTTGTTTTATAGAGGATAACTCGTGCTATCTCCAATAGCCTTCCAGTAATGGCAAGCTAAGCAATCTAAGCAATCTCCATGTGAAATATCCCGGATTGTTTTTGCCAAGTTTCTCTCCTTTTCAACTGAATTTGGCATCTTAATTGATCAATTATTGGATTTGCAGGAGGAAGAAGAAGAAGTCAAAAGAGTTAATAGTGGTCCGAGTTCATCTTTGAGTGGTAAGAGCTTTTCTGATGAAGAACAACTGCTCTTGCCTGATTTTGAAGACCTTTTCTCAAGCAGTTTGGAATTCCAATCTGAAAAGGGAAGCCTTCCCAGGCAGATATCTGAGGAAGATAGCTTATCCAAGTTGTCATATGAAGCTGCAATGGAGAGTAACTCAGCTGAGCTTAAGAGATTGAGGGATCTGGTCAAGAAATTGGAAGAAAGAGAAGTAAAGCTTGAAGGTGAACTGCTTGAATATTATGGTATAAAAGAGCAACAAACAAGCATAGGAGAGTTACAAAGACAGCTTCAAATAAAAGTAGTGGAAATTGACATGCTCAAGCTAAGAATGAATTCTTTGGAAGCCCAAAAGAAGAAAATGGAAGAAGAAGTAGCTGTGGCTGCAACAAGAAGGAAGGAGCTTGAGGAGGCGAGGACAAGAATCAAAGAGCTTCAGAAACAGATTCAAATGGATTCTGGGCAAACAAAAGAACAACTCCTTATGCTCAAGCAACAAGTTGCTACCCTTCAAGCTAAAGAGAAGGAGGCATCCAAAAAGATTTTGAGCTTGAGAAGAAGCTGCATCATCTGAAAGAATTGGATGTGGAAGTGGTGGAATTAAGGAGGGCCAATAAAGAGTTGCAACATGAGAAACGGGAGCTGACAGTGAAATTAGATGCCATGGAGGCACAGATTACTATGCTTTCCAACATGACAGAGGTACCTATTCTCTAAAATACGTTTCCTTACACAAATTTTCACCTTACTCTTGTTTGATTTATTGTGCATTTACTTTAATGTGGAAACCTAAACCAACCTTTTGGGGATTTCACTGGTATGCAGAGTGAGATGGTTGCAAAAGCAAGAGAGGAGGCCAACAGTTTGAGGCACACGAATGCAGATCTATTGAAACAAGTTGAAGGACTGCAACTGAATCGTTTTAGTGAAGTGGAAGAATTGGTTTATTTGCGTTGGGTTAATGCATGCTTACGATATGAGTTGCGGAACTACCAAGCACCGTCTGGGAAAATAACAGCACGGGACCTCAGCAAAGACTTAAGTCCCAAGTCACAAGAGAAAGCCAAGCAGCTCATGTTGGAATATGCGGGGCCTGATGTTCCATTATCACGTGTGAAAATGACCACTGAAACTGACTTTGAAACTGTATCTTCACAACCATCGACGCCTTCTGAGAGTGATGATTTTGATGATGCATCTATTGACAGTTCTTCTAGTAGACAGAGTAGTTATAGAAAGTCGAGTTTGATACAGAAGCTGAAAAAGTGGGGAAGAAATAAGGATGACTCAACAATGTCACCAGGTAGTTCATTTAGCAATGGAAGAGGAGATGCACATTCTCCATTCAGAAAGAGCCCAGGTTACAGAAGGAATTCTGTCCCAAAAGGATCATTAGAAGCTTTATTGTTGAAAAATTCTAGTGATAAATTTGCAATCACCTCAGTCAGTAAAAGGGATCAGGGATCTAGCTTGGGGACGAGTAAATTCTAGTTCTTCTATTGATTCTCATGATACCATGACATCAATGGTCGATTCACCTGAAAGGACAAGCCTTCCACGCATTAGAACAAGAACTAATGGAAATGATAATTCCTTAAACAATGCGCCGCTTCATTCCAGCTTATGTCAAAATCTGTGGGAGTAATGTTTGAGGAGAAATACCCTGCCTTTAAAGATAGGCATAAATTGGCAGTCCAAAGGAGAACACAATCAAAGAAAAGGCAGATTTAGCAAGAGCTGAGAAGTTTGCTGGAAAGACAGATGTGCCTGGTGGACAAGCTAGACTAGAGAAGCCTGCAGGAACATTGTCTCCAAAAACCACAACAGAGAAGCCTATAGGAACCCTAGCTCCACAAACTACAATAGAAAATCCTACAGGAACATTAACACTCAAATCTACGACAGAGAAACCTTTTGGAACATTAGCTACAAGATTTGCTGAAAAAAATGAGCATTCAAATGATCAATCAGGGAGCATCCAACTCAGTCTCCAGAAATCAGCAAAATGAAGCTTGCAGCAATGCAAAAAGGTCTCGCGCGGTTGCAAAGCCTCCTCCTAAACCAGCAGCTTATTCTTCTAATAGTAATCCTGTGAAAGCTCCCACTGGCATATCTGCACCTCCACCTCGTCCGCCTCCTCCACCAGGTGCCCCTGGGGCACCTCCACTTCCACCTCCACCTCCTGGGGCATGCTAAAATTACAAGGACCGACAGGACAAAAAGTACACAGGGCTCCAGAGCTCGTGGAGTTCTACCAATCATTGATGAAAAGAGAAGCCAAGAAGGAGGCTGCAACTATGACATCTGCTGCATCTAATGTTGCAGAGGCTCGGAATAACATGATTGGAGAAATAGAAAACCGATCTGCTTTCCTACTTTCTGTAAGTGCGACCTTTTGAGTTTTAACAGAAAATAACACATTGCTACATAGCACTAATCTGTTATTATAGATAAGACAAGATAAAAGAGGCATGGATTATGTTAATGCCTTATTTGAGATTTTTTGCGGCGTCTCAGGTCAGAGCTGATGTGGAAACCCAAGGTGACTTTGTTCAGTCTTTAGCCACAGAGGTCCGTGCAGCTGCTTATACGGATATTGAAGATGTTGTTTCATTTGTGAATTGGCTGGATGAGGAACTCTCTTTCCTGGTATGCATCCTTAGTTCATATGACCCAGACATTCTATTACGTTGAAAGTTATAAATGATTGCTTATCATATCAGAGGGCAATCAAGAAATATACTTTTCTTGTTCTGTTGCTTTTGTCTGTTGACTATTTTTATGATCTCTTTGTAGCTTTATTAAGCATTTTCCCTTCCAAAATATTAATAGCCTTCTCTATTTGTCGAAATTGTTACTTTTGTCGATGTATCCGAAATATTTATTGTAGCATACATCTTATGCAATCCTGTCACTGAAAGCAAATGAGGACAGTGGAAACTTAAAATTGATTATTGAAAGTGAAAAAGAACTCTTTCCTACCATTAAAATTGTAATGGTTTTTGCTGGCCATGTAATTTCATAGTTCTTAGGAACTTTAAAGAAAAAATAAAAAAAAATTGGACCTAAAACTTTCCTTGAATAGGTTACTACAGAAAATATGATGGACACTGTATCTGTGGGTGCTAACTCTGATCACTTCTCTCTTCTGGGACATAGTTTCATTTCACTCTTTTGTATCTCACAACTGTACTCTTCTAGCTAGTGGACTCCGCAATTTCATTGGTGTTACTACTTTAATGGATTTACATTTTCTTAATAAAACACCCCCTTTAATTTAAAATTTTGTTGCATTTTTGCACAGGGAGAGAATTTAGATACTCCGTTTTCTTTCTTGTAGCATGTACTTTTGAGCCGCATTCACCTATTTTTGGTTGGTAGATCAATAATACTATGAAGTCTGTATGTTAGTAGGATGTTAGTTTGAGGTATAAATATGACTATCATTTTGTTTTGTGGAAGTCATTTCAAGAATGTGTTCAATAGTGAAACTTGGAAACATTTTTTTGGTATTAGCAACTATGATTGAAAAACCATGTTGTCATTGTCATCTCAAACAATTTACCATGTTTGAAAACTGGACTAGTGGTGCTATTCTATGTCATAAGTACTGCAAATTTTATGAAAAAGTTCAAACTTTGCGAACTTTATCCTCGCCTAACACAAACTTGAACTTCATTATTTTTATGTGGGATTTTTTTGACATGATTATAAAACAATGGAAAATCATATTTATAAAACACCCAGAAGGTTACCCAATGAAGTCACTGGCCAAAGGATAAAATCGCAGCTTAGTTCAAACCAAAACCAGATCACTATAACATCAAATATTAGTCCCAAAACCAGTCGCTAAAATCAGCATACCCTTTTGCTGAGTTTTAGAGAGAGATATTTAATAAATATTGCATCAAACAGGTAGTTACAGCCTTCATCCATGCCATAATAAATTTGCCAATCCTAGACCCCTTCAAAGCAACAATATTCTAGACAAATAAATCGCTGCCTTAAAGTGCCCAAACACATGTTCTCCCAAACGATTTAGTTCAGCAATGATTCATAAATAAATCTGCAATTAAATACCTCTCAAACATGTGAAATATGATTGTCAGAACAGGGATATAACAGCCACAAAGAAGAATATATTCACTAATAGGAATCGCTGCCAAAGTCTCTCAGATTTATCCTCAAACAGTCACCAAACAATGCTTGTCATCGCTGGAGTTTTAGAGGAAGTTATTAGCAAACTATTGCCTAAAAACATATCACTGAAGCTAGCAAATTAACCTCATCAAGTCGCTGCACATTTAGAGCACTTAAACATGCCTTAAAACACCCAGAAGGTTACCCAATGAAGTCGCTGGCCAAAGGATAAAATCGCAGCTTAGTTCAAACCAAAACCAGATCACTATAACATCAAATATTAGTCCCAAAACCAGTCGCTAAAATCAGCATACCCTTGCTGAGTTTTAGAGAGAGATATTCAATAAAATATTGCATCAAACAGGTAGCTACAGCCTTCATCCATGCCATAATAAATTCGCCAATCCTAGACCCCTTCAAAGCAACAATATTCTAGACAAATAATTTGAAGATCAAATCGATTTGCTTCAGCTAGGGCAGAATAATTATATGACACCAAAGGCACTTAAAACAATCACAAAAGCACCATAAGAGTTCGCTAGGGCAAGTAGAAATCACACATCACAAGTCGATTTGCAAAAGCACACAAAAACCCTTCAATTGATCACAAAAACTAGCTTCAATAAGATCTCCCATGCAAGAGAGAACAAGTATCAAGGGTGGGCATACATCCCTACTCCAAGCATGGAGTCAAATCGAATTCATCCATAGCATAACCATAATAATGATCCACTAATCTCCTTTTATAGGAAAGGAGTTACAAAATTCAATTCCCTTTTGGAGGGAAAATTATAAACTCAAATTAAAAACACTAGGACCATGTGCACTTTATTATTTTAATTAAATAATAAACTATCCTAGGTGCACATTGACTTAACTAAAGAGGACCCAATGGAAAAATAGATCGAACCCAATGGAAAATACAACGAAGAGGGGGACATTACATACACGAAACATGCAAGTATTCCTACTATAAGGGATGAACAACCAACAATGGATGAACAACCTCGGGCCATTGTGTATGTTACATATTTGTACAACAATGCGAGGATGACGATTCTGACAATACGTGATCATGATGGGGAGCGGTTACATGTTCCATCTTCCATGTGTGACGGTTGAACTTCCTCCGAATGTGCATGGCGGTTGTGCTTCTAGCTTTTGGCGGCTATGCAATGAGATTCCTTAGCATGCCACATAAATGGGAAGGTGCCACTTGGCAATAGTGACAACCTTTGGCACACATTGATGTAGCTTATCCTACACCTTGACAATGAGAACAACTCCCTTGGCTCAAAAGGAAGTTGACAAATTCATTGAGCAGATTCAACAAGTGCAAACCATTTTGCAATATGCTAATTGTAAGTATATTTTTAGCACCATGGTCAACATTGGACTCTGCACACCTTTGAGGTTGGTGATTGAGTATGGTTTCATTTAGTGTTACAAAAATCGGAACTGGTCGAGGGTTGGACCGGACCGGTTTAAACTTTATGAACGAGTTTACTAAAAACACATAATTTTTTTTTTTAATGAAAAGAATATATTTGAAAGATTAGAAACCATGGTTCCAACAATTACACACAAAATATGCAAAGTTTGCTCATGTATATACTATATAACATGTAAGAAAGGTGTTTATAGCAAAATGGCACGAAATTAGGGTTTAGGTTTTATTAAAAGCAGAAATTTTAATTAAAAATTTGAATTTTTATATCTAGCGCCGTATAAATGTGACTTGCCATGACTCGGCTGGTTCAGGTCGGAACTGGACCGGTTCAATTGGTTTGGTACCGAACCGGTCGAACGGTCCGGTTTATTCACCGGTTCGTGCCTAAAGATGTTGTTGAACGGCCGATCCGGTTCGGTTCGGCGGTTTTAAAACATTGGTTTCATTTGTAGAAGGAAAGACTGACACGACCTTACCACAAGCTTCACTTACTTTGAGTACGTGCTCTACACCATCACTAAGCAAGTAGGAGACACCGCTCTTGAGCTCCATCTTCCTACCTACCTTGGTTTACACCCACTCTTCAATGTTGAACTCCCGTGTCAATATTTCCCACTTTGACAAGATATTTTAGATATTATCGACACACTCCAGTAGATGGTGATTAACTTGAGTGCGATGTACCAATAGGGTCAGATTACATCATTGACGTTAGGGTCAAACAAACACGGCAACAAGAGATCCCTCTCTTTCAAATTGTCAAAGTAGGTCAAGTACCTTTCCAAGGAAAATGGTTCATCGAAATGCAAGTTTCCAACACCTTTCTGCATATTCTCCCACAACTGCGTGCAACAAAGACCATTGCTTTTCAAGAAGGGGCAACTGATCTAGGAGGATCTGAGCCTTTGATTGCTTTGCTGTACAACACATTACTCCATGCCACATGCTGTCTTTACCAACAACTTCAGCATCATTTCAAATGCACGTGTGCATACTGTGACATCCTAACTCTTGATGCATAACTCCAACAATGTCCATTTTGTTCTGCTTAGCTGGATGGTGGTGTTACTCAAAGATGATGTCCTATGCATGATGAGCTACGAAGTGGTTGTTTCTCACTCTTGTAATGGGTTACTTGACACTTTGCCCTTTACACTTGTATAATAATGTAGTCTTCCATTCTTTTTAGGAAAGATTAGCAAGAAGCTTGCATAGAGTTAGAAGGAAGTACAATACAGCTAGGCATCTTTTAGTATCCGATCTCTCGGATCTTGTACAAAAACATTGCATATTGCAACTTTTCCGGTTACAATTCCAAGCCCAGTGTCTGTTTTTCTCTCATATATATCCTTGTCTTGGTACTCTGGTTTATCATTTCGGCCATATCATTAAGATACGTTTTCTGCAATAACCCATTTAATAAGTGTGGTTGCTCACCGCGTCTCCCTGGGCCCATGTACGATTATAAATTACCTTCAATCCACTAATTCCAAAATAGTCTTATTAGCACAATTTTTTATCATTAGTTATTGCTTCTGGCTCTGCTTGACTGTTATTAGTATATCTCAAGCCTTCAGAAAAACAGTATTGTTTGACCTCCTTTTTGGAATTTTCTTTGCACCCAACTATTCTCAGAATCTCATTTGATGCTCCATCAGAAAATAACATGGCGAAGTATGTCAATGGTGGAATCCGTGTTATTTTAGTTAGCATGTTATTTCTTTCAGCTGGCCTATGGCAGAAACATCAAAATTATAAATGTTACCAATGCTCAAGCAATCTTTAAGTTTGGAAATCAAAAATATATTTTACTTTCTATCAATGTTCAGTGTATCAGCCAATATATCTAGGAGTGAGTGAGCCCTTGATATTCTAAATCAGAGCTACAGTAAATTTTAACGTGTCCCAGCTCGACTACAAGTTCTTAACCTACTTGATTAAAGACTTAATACCATTGTTCTCCATGGAAGCATTTTCCTTTTTCAGCTTCACATGCCAAAAGCTTGAGGTATCCGTAATGTAATCTCTTATAATTAATCTCACCTCTAGACTATTATGAGAGTTATTACAACAACTTTCGTAATGGCCTTTATTAATATATACTAACTCACACAAATACTATTTACTCACATACCCATTTGTATTTATGAGTGGTTACTAACAACTCATTACATTATTTTCTCACATGTACAATACTTTACTAACTCACTCACTTTCATGTGAGTACACATTCCCCCATTACTAACATGGGGAGAAACTCCGCCTCACGACTAAGCAATTTGCTGTTTCGGAGCTTGCACATGGTCTTGACCTTCCTATGTGCCGCATCAATGCCTACACTTGATTGTGGGAACACATCAACGAGGAATTGAGATCTTCATTGACCAATCCATGGGAACATCAACCATACATCAACCATGAACAAGGAACTTCATCAACCAATTTTGGGAACATCAACCTAACCAATCAACAATAGTGGGAACATCACATCTACCATCTATTTTGTCAAGAACATCTCTGTTTCACTACCCGTGGTTTGAATCTGCCCATCATCATTACATTAGGTAAAAAAGGAACTTTACACATGAATAGGTATGCACTTCAGTTCTTATTGTCAACCACACTCAAACTGAAAATGAAAACTAGTGCCACTATACTAGAATGCGACCCCATCGTTAGTGATTGACGAGAGGCACTTGTTTGACTTCCAACCTCCTGTGCCTCCATCCTCCTGTTGATAGTAATCTAGTAGAGGTATTCTTCATCACTGGGAGTTTCTGTGTGAGTAGTTTTTACTTCCCAATCATTCTCTTCCTTTTCTTCATCAACAACCATGTCATTTTCTTGCAGTTTTCCATCAAGTAGATCTTGTGCTCTCTGTTTGCAGTTTATAGTAATGTGACCAAGTTGTTTGTAGTAGTAACAAATATATCTTTTCTTTGAATCTTTAGAAGTTGACCTCTGCTTGAAAGGAGGTTTGGGTTTATTTGCTTGAAGTTGCTTTTACCATACATTCTCCTCTTTCTTTGACAAAGTGGTACTCCTCGCCTCTTCCCGGAAGGATTACAGAGACAACTGGATGCTTTAGCTCTTTTTTGTGACCATAAGCAATTGACGGTCAACCTTGGCAAGACCAAGGTTATGCTCTTCAATGGGTTGAAGACATCTGATTTCCATTTCTTCTTCAGAGGGGAGGAGCTCGAGATCACCAGCTCATACACCTACTTGGGAGTGCTATTCTTTGGACCTCGCTTCAGTATGCGGCCAACTCTTCAACCCCGGGTCAATAAAGGGTATGGATCTTTAGCTCTCTTGGAAAGACAGTGCTTCAGACACCACTTTCAGGACACCTTGTCTAAGATGTCCCTCACGGACTCCCTCATTAGGCCCACGGTCCTCTATGGCTCTGAGATCTGGGGGCCGTCCTTACTTGAGTCAGATTGGGCTACTGTTGAGAGAATTCAGATTCTTTTGCTTGGCGCATCATTAGATGCAAAGAGACCATACCCCACAATATCATCCTTTAGAAGCAATCTTTGGCCTCGTTTTGCTCCTGCAAAGCGTTTAGAGACTTGTTGATTTTCTGCGGGAAGAGACATGTACCCATATTTAGCATACTACTCCTCGGAGGCCATAGCCTTATCTGACCACCCTGGTTGCTCTCATTGTTGGTATGCCAGAGTCTTGAGCCTACTGGGATCTGTTGGCATTCAGATGCACCACCTTCCACCATTCAATTACTCCTTGGACACTCCAACCCGCCTCCTACCGAGTAAGCAAACTTTGAACAAAATCATCCGAGACGACATTTACAGACAGTTTGTCCAGATCACATGGACTAACCCTCAGGGAGGGCTACGTCCTAAGATGGCTTTCTATGCTACGCACTTCCTAGTGGTTAACAATGGTCTTATCGCTCGACCCCAATACATCTCCCGTCACTGGATGCATGCCCTCCGCGCTCCTCTTGGCCAGTTCAAAGTAGGCTCCCACAGGCTTTGAGTTGAAAGCGATCATTAGTTGCCATGTTTTGATAGGATCTGCCAGCTTTGCTCCCTTCAGGAGGTCGACACAAAGGACCATTTCATTTTTCTGGTGTCCCATCTATTACGAGATCAGAGGGAGATTCCACTGTCTTTTCAGAGAGCATCGACCCTTACTAGTTTCTTCAGATATTATGACCAGAGGTGCCTAGCTTTATATATGCAGGAGACTCTCAGACTTCGTTGTGAGACCCTTCAACCCCCGTCTAGATAGTTGACTACTCAACCTCCTTCACAATGATCCCTTTGGGAGGGGCACCAAGCGGCAGTATGACACCAATACAGGCCCTCAGACTAGATCGGTGTGGAACTGGGGCACCTTCCTCCAGTCCAGGAGCTTCCAAACACATACGAGGCCGAGATCATCCCTTCACAGACGTCCGTGGAGATCCACCAAACCTGCTCGGAGAGCTTCTCACTCCGGACATCAACATTCCATACCTTCCACTACGTCCTCCATTGGACATCAGCGCATTACTAGCTTCTTTCAGCCGGCCTTGGATGCTAGATGAGAGAGTTCTTGTTCGGATTCTCTCCCCTCCTTCTGGCTCTTCTTCTCTCTCTTCTACATTGTATTCCCCATGTCCCCCGGCTCTGGGGTCGTGGGTCGTGCACGCTTCTGTGGTGGCACTTCTTGGCCATTGGCCCTCGCTTCATTTCTCTCTTCTCTTTCTTTCTTTCTTTCTGTTCTTGTTTTCTCGTGGAAACCTGTCTTGGTTTCCCGGCTAGTTTTTGGTCCCTTTGTATGGTGCAGTCCCTTTGACCTACTTTTGTGGTCATCTGTTGGACATTTAATATATTTATCTTATCTTATCTATCTTCATCTATCAGAAAATAAATCAAATTCTCGAAGCTTGGATTTATTTTACTTAATGTGAAGACCATGTTAGAATAACTAGTTAGCATGTTATTAAGCAATACAACTTTTGTATCATCATCACCCGTCAATTTTTATCTTAGCTAATCAATTCAAAATGGAACGTCACTTGTTGATGTGTTGCACCATTCATTGCCTTCCTCCATCTTGAGTCCAAACAACTTTTGCTTTAGGACTACTTGTTGCGCTTCTTGTTTGCAATCCAAATAGCTTGTTTAATGTCGTTTATATGAAATTTAACATTTTGGATAGGCCTATATGATGCAAATAAACATTGGATAATCCTAGACTAATAATTGTTGTAGCTTTTCGATTCTTGATCTCCCACTTGGTGGCTTCATCAACATTACTTGGTTTTAGTACTTTATCATCCACAATCTCTCACACAACTTTGTCAATCAAAACTAGTGGTGTCTGACTTGCAGGATGTGAAAGTCTTTTCCTTCAAAATTTTCCACAACACTCAATTTATCTATGTTTGGACCCCCAAACAATGTAGACCATAGTTTAAAAGATCGTTATTAGCAATTGCTTGGTAGGCCAAAATTTGGCTCGAAATAAAAATTTGGCAATTTATTGACATTAATCGACAATTTTATTGCTACTTTAAAAAACATTTAAATTCATAAAATAAACTTAAATTAAATGTAAAACATTGTTAAATGACATGAAAAGTGAATCTATAGAATGCCATAGGCCCATAAGTATATTTTCTATTAATTTTTGACCAAAAAAGAGTACAAACTCAAAGTACAAAGTTTGCAAACTAAAAAGGCTGATAGAGTCATGTGAGTTAAACTAAATGTAAAACATTGTTAAATAACACAAGAAGCGAATCTATAAAATGCCATAGGTCCATTAGTATATATTTTTAATTAATTTTTGACTAAAAAAGAGTACAAAGTTTGCAAACTACAATGCTCATATAGTCATGTGAATTTTGAAATATCAATAATATTTCATTTCATCGTGCACGCCTAAAATAAGTTGATCATGCGGCTGCCTTGTGGAAGTGAAGGGTAAGATTCCTCCTCTGCGACACCAATATCGTCATTTGTAAACATATCATCTAGATTCTCACCAACTCCCAATGCCCCCAAGCTATTACTTCCTCGGTCTTCTTCTTCAAATCTGCTCTTCTCTATAGTAAACATACATCGTCAACAATCTAGTCGTCATATAGATCGATGTCGACAAGTTAATTGCATCATTACTTCGTGCTCCCTCCACTTGTCTCATATGAAGACGAAGATTGCATCACCACGAAGACAAGATAATTGAGGCATTGTGTTGTCAATATGTTGTGCTTCTTTGTGTGAATAGTTTTGATCATGCTTCGATTACGTTCACATCCAAGAACACTACATGATTGACACAAAATGCGGATAGCTAGCTTCTGAAGCACCATAATCTTACCACCTCAAATCCACAAATAAGACATTTATAAATTTTCAAGTTAATTACGCTTGACTAAATGAAAGAATTCTAGACTTCTAATATCTAGTTCTATGCGAAACACGACTAAATACAAATGACTCAATTACTTTTACCTCGTTGAGTAGTGTTTCTTTTTTCACACATATAGACGAAAAAAAGAGCCTCTCTGCAGATCTTGTAAATCTATAGCTCGTCAACAATTGCATCTCTAGTGTCTTTGTTAGATACTATCCTCTAAATGCATGTATTAAGGCCATCCATAACCTTCTCATCAGCCTTAAATCACGGGAATAGAAAAACTTCGGGTTTATGTAGTATGCTAATGCAGACATATGTCGATGGAATGTCTTGTTCTATCTTTGATCAATTATGCATCAAATGGGTTCATATATTAGTTGATTTTGCCATAATATTTAGCTATGGCTTCCTTAGCCATGTCCATAACCTCATACAAATAACCCCTTGGGTTTTTCTCCCCATCCACCATTTGTAGAACTCGAACCAAAGGTTTTGACACCTAAAACAAAATAATACATAAATTTCAAATCAAAATTAATAAAAATATACAACAAATAATCTGTTAAATAAACAAATATTTAAGTTTAGGCTACTTTCATGATTTCTTCCATTTGCTTTGCAAACATATCATTGAAAATGGTCTTCACGACCCTTTCTTCTTTGACATTTCGAGCATAAGGAGGCTCCAACCATTGTGTGCTCACAAACATCTGCTTAAGGGATGTTAGTGAGGCTACAATGCTTTGCAATGTAATGAAGTTTGTGGCAAATCATGTGACCCTTGATCGCATAAGCTCTTTTCCATTGGTGTGCTTTCTTATCATGTTTAACACCCAAGTGGGATTGTAGATGAACTTGGTAATAGTTCTTGCATCTTTAACCACATTTTTCACTCATGAGGGTTTTACCATGTCCTCTAAGTAGAAGATCCAAACAATGACAAGGGGTCTAAAAAGGGGTAGGATGCCTTTCCTCAAGAAGTCTCTTTGTTGCTACATATGCTTTGCCGTGTTGTCTATCACAACTTGGGACGATATTCTCCACGCCCACCTCCTTCACCATCTCATCTAACATATCACATAAAGTGCTTGTAGTTTTCACTTGGTGGGAGGCATCAATTGACTTCAAGAAGACCAGCTGCCCACTCGAAGCCATTAGTAAATTAACTAGTGTGTGGTTTTTCTCATCCGTCCACCCATTAGACAAAATGTTGCAACCTTTTTTTTGCCATACCTTTTTTTGCTTTCTACAAGAGTTTTTGTATGTATGACGAAATCTTTGAACAATGGGCCACTCAAATCATGGGGAGTAGGAGCCTTGAACCCCTTCCCCGCAATAGTCAATGTAGTGACCAAATTCTCCCAATATGGATTTTTGCCACATTGAAAGGAATGTTGTTGTATACCAAAAGTTTGCTGCAACTATTCTTGTTTCATTGCATATCTGTTTGTTTCAAATGGTACCTTCGAGTGAAGGTTGTGACCTAGGACTACTTTGAGGAACAAAAAATATTGTCGAACTACTTTTAGTGGATGAGCCCTGTCCCATTCTCTGATCCCCTAGAGTTGGGGCAATAGGAGAGGCCTTAATGTCAAAATCTTCCCTCACTAATCTCCTATTCACTAGGGCTGCAAGTGCATCAACTTTCCTATTTTTTTCTATTTTCTTTGCATAAGTTGCAGGGATAGCAACCAACTCTCTTTGAGCCTCAAGTGGTCTTTGGTGTGCACACTATCTCTTCATTCGTTGGTATTCATGCAATGTGGAACTTAAGGCGATAGACACCTCCACTCATTCTTAATTCCACAATAATTGCATGCAACACAATTGCCTTTTGCTCATTAATAATGCTTCCAAGAGTCTTTTAAGTTAGGCTTATTAAGAATAGTTGAACTTGAACCGGATGTCGATGCCATTCTAAAACGCAACAAAAGAATTCGGTCTTAGTTTTACAGGGGTTAGAGAAATCAAATTGCATGACAAAATTAAGAATAATATTACAAATTGCATGAAGAAAGAATTACAACAAAGGTATGTATGTTTTGTCCCTAAACAAGATGAAATTCATTTGGGAGCTATAGGAAGAGGTTCAAATAAAGTTATCACTTATCACAAATTGACAACAATTTTATGAAATTCGTATAGACTGCACCTACAACACTCGCTAAAGCTTGTTTATTATACATTATTACACCAAGAGGCGTTCCTACAGTGGCAAACAAGGAGTATAATGGCGTATGTTGTTCGAAAAAACTCTTTATTTACCAACTAATGTTTGATGGTTAAAATTATGTATATATATATATATATATATATATTATAATGCTGACTCATGTTTAATACATAAAATAAAATATATAATTATATATTTATACACGCAAATGTAATTTATTTTAAAAGTGTGGAAGATCATTAGTGCGGAATAAATAATAAGTGAAGAAGTGTGAAGATCATTATTGTGAAAGAAATTCACAATCGGTAAGTAATTATATTAATTCTTATTGATGTATATTATTTATTGCAAATATTATTATTGCTATATATTAGTATCTCAAACTCTAAATCAAGCGCGCAACACATGTATACACCATAAATATTTAGTCTAGTTTTTACTTATATAGAATCTATAAATATTTAGGTTAGTTTTTACTTTTAGATGTATTTTATAAAACATATAAATAATTTTTATATTTATAATTAAAATTTTATAAATACAACTCCATATTTAAAAATAAATACAAAATATATTTAGTTCATAACAAACTTTAAAAATAACAAACAAATATTCAAATAAACTAATTAAATAAATAATTATATTTAAAAATACAACTCAATATTTAAAAATAAATGCAATTTATATTTTCTTCATAACAAATATTAAAAATAAAACATATAAATTAATGTTTTTATTAAAATAAAATAAAATCAAACATTCGTAAAAACATATACACACACAATCAACTATACACATCATAAATAAAAACAAATAAACATTACAAATAAATATATAAACTAGCATAGATATCTTAAATACATCTATCTAAAAGACATCGAGAGATATCAATCTTGAGGTGCCTATATTCAAATTCTCACATAAGTTAGATAGGCACCTTGAGATTGATATCTCTTGGTGTCTTTTAGATAGATGCATTTAAGATATCTAGGCTATTTAGTATCAAATAAGGTTATCAACTTAAAAAAAAACCGTAGAACTTCATATTAGACATAAATCAATAAATACATATTGGCCATGCCAAGCCTGAAAACTATTGGTCCAAGCTTGAGCAATATACAAAAGTAAAGCCAAAGAGATAATCATAAGGAGGAGTCAAGATTAAGAATATATCGATGTCTTCTTGGATCTTGTTGGACCACCATGAGGGAGGCAAACCATAGCATTGAAGATCCCGATTATCCAGGGCCCAATTAGCCAACCCATCAACAACTTTATTCCTTTCACGAGGGATGTGACTGAACTTAACTTCTTGGAATTTCTCCTGCAATATTTTAATCTTCCAAACTTCCTTAGCAATTCGCAGTTGGGAGAAGAGCTAATATGATTTCTAGATAGCAGCTGCATAATGATTTGTGAGTTTGCTTCTATTTGAATCTTCTGCCACCCAACTTTTAAAGCTTCTTGCATGCCTTTATAAACCGCTTTCACCTCCGCAAGATTATTAGTAGTAATGCCCAAGTTCTCAGCAAAAATGAACTGCACATCCCCTTGTTTCTTCCAACTCCTCCCATAGCTGCTCTTCCTGGATTTCCTTTGGAAGCCCCATCTGTATTCAATTTTCCAAAGCCCAATGAAGGGGCTTCCGAATGATTGTCTCTGACAATCTTCTTTTTAATATGAAAACGGGGCAAAGAAGCATCCCTAGGATCAAGAGATACCTGATTGCATATATGTTGCCATTCGCGAAAGAGTTTGAGGCAAGGATATTTTGTGTTTTAGACTTTCAACTATATTGATTTTAGTTTTTTCCCAGACATAAGATACATCTTTGCTGATTTGTTGGAATATTCTGCTATTTCGTTCTTTCCAGATATTCCATAGGAGAAGAGACACACCACTCCATAACACCGGAGAAGATTTTGTCCCTTAGGGAGGAGTCTCTGCCAATCTCTAAAAACTTGTTCAAGGGAAACAAAATCATTCCAATGTAACTTAAACAAAGCAACAAGATGTTTCCACATTGGATTAACCTAGGGACAAAGGAAAAAGAGATGAATAGAAGATTCTTCATCTTCCAAGCACAAAACACATCTGAAAGGACCATTATATCCTTTCTTCATAAGATGGTCCCCTGTTAAGACTCTTCTGTGAATAAGAAGCCACACAAAAAAACTTACTTTAGGCCACATACCCTGCTGCCATAAGTGCTTGAAGAGAAATTGCAGAGGATGAGGATTATCTATCATCAAGGAGGTATATCCAGTGGACACTGTATACGTACTAGAAGGGTCAAGTCCCCATCCCAACTTGTCAGGAAATGGGGCAGAAGAAAGAGGACGATCCTTCAAGACATTATGCAACAGAACTTGAGTATCATGGTCTATAACAAGCGGCCATTCAGAAACCGGAATCCAAACTTTTCCACTCTCCCAAGAAGAACTAGACTGTGTACTATAATGAGCTACCTTAACCCATCCCAACTCTTGCATTTGCTTCATAATAGTCTGAAATTGAGGATATTGAAGGATAAGAGGGGGCTGTCCATCCCAAGAATCAGTCCAAAAATTAGCTAATTGCCCATTATTAACAATCCAGAAGAGCTGGCGTTTAATAGTTTCCTCTCCCATTTTGATAAACATCAAGGTCGGAGAACCTCTACTAGGGAGGGATGATCGATGATTTTCTTGGGGGATTACTTTCAACATACTTTGCTCTGAAAGTAGCTGCCCACAGATCATTAGGATAAACAAGCAACCTCCAATAAAGTTTAGTAGCTAAGGCTTTGTTCTGCTTGGGGGAGGATCTAAATCCCAAACCACCTTCCTTTTTTGGCACAAAGTGTCCCATTTAACTAAGGACCATTTTTTCTTATCTTGAGCTCCACTCCATAAGAATTTCTGGCATATAGAATCTATCTGTTTCAAGATAGTTCTAGGAATATTTAACATAGATGCAACATATATTGGCAGAGCTTGGAGGACAGATTTGATTAGTGTCATCCTACCTCTTGAAGAAAGCCATTTATTAGTCCACTTGTGTAATTTTAATTCAAACTTGTTGATTAGCCATTGCCAATCCTTTAACTTCTTTGCAGCTAAAGGAATACCCAAGTATCGTAAAGGAAGCACTCCCTTATTAAACTGGAAAATATTTAGAATTCGGTCTTCTTCTATTGAGAACAATGAAAGAAGAAAATGGATTTTGATTGATCAATCAGCTGACGGTGGTGGCTGCTGAAAATGTATGAAGCACTTTATTGATTTGTTTAGCTTTGCAAGAGGTAGCTCATCCAAGCAACATTGAGTCATCAACAAATTGGAGACAAGATATTGGATGAATGTTTTTAGCCAACCGTATTCCATGAATTCTTTTCTCCTGGCAGGCTTTATTGACAAGTCTCCCCATACATTCCGCCAAAATAATGAATAAGAAAGGTGATAGGGGATCTCCTTGTCGAATGCCTTAGGACGCTCCAAAAAAATCTAAAGGAGAGCCATTAACTAAAACAACAAAGGAAACAGAAGAGATACAAGCTGTACCCATTGAATCCATTCCCTAGAAAAACCAAATTGAGCCAACACCATGCCTAGGAAGACCCAATCCACTCTGTCATAAGCCTTGGATAAATCCAGTCGAATAAACATTGTCGGGTTTCTCTGAATGTCCATGGAGTGCAAGATTTCTTGAGCTAGCACAATCTCATCATGAATATGACGACCAAGAACAAATCCACCTTGCTCATGAGAAATAATCTTATGAAGCAAGGGTTTTAGTCTTTCCGCTATAACTTTGGTGATGATTTTATACAAGACATTACATAAGGCTATAGGCCGGAAACCAAATATCTTCCACTTCATTAGTTTTAGGGATAAGAGCAATGAAAGTCTTATTTATCTCTTTAAGCATGGTTTTAGCCATCCTTGCTTCCTCCACCACTTGTAACAAATCCCCTTTAATAATATCCCAAAAGGCTTGGAAAAATTCAATAGGGAAGCCATCTGGACCTGATGTTTTACCTCTTTTCATATTGAAGACTACACCTTGGAGTTTTGCTTCCGTAATCGTTGAATCAACTTTTCATTATCCTGTGGGGAGATACTGCTCGGTAGTAGGTCCAGAAGTTGCTGTTGTGAATTCAGATCTAGAGGTTGAGAGGTGAACAACTGCTGAAAATATTGTTGAGCTACCTGTTGCATTCCTTGAATCGAATATGCTTTTGTTCCTTCCCGTTGGATAAGGAGTGGATATAATTATGGGCCCTCCTAGCTAATAAAGATTTATGGAAGAAGGCTGAATTTTTATCTCCCTCCTTTAACCATTGTATCCTTGATTTTTGCTTCCACATAATTTCTTCTCTAATCTCCCATTCCTGTAATTCTGCTTTCAGGAGACATTCTTTCTTGAAAAGGTCCAAAGACAAACTTGAATGTCGGTGAAGGTCATTAACATCTGCCAGCTGTTCTAGAATCTTTGTTTTTTCCCTTAATATCTCCAAACTCATTCCAATTCCAAGCTTTTAGCTTGAATTTTAAGTAGGTCAACCTCTTGACAAACATAAACATTTGAGTTCCAAACCTGGGTTTTCCCTCCTCCCACCATTGCTGAACATGCTTAGCAATATCTTTATGACGAAGCCACATGAGCTGAAATCTAAAAAGGGCTTTGCATGGAGAAGTTCTTCCCAGTTCCAAGCATACCGGCCAATGATCCGATCCACTATTATTGAGAATCAATGTCTTAGGAGCACAACCCCTTAGCCACCAATCTTCTGATATCAAAAAATGATTGAGTCTTTCCATTATACAATCCTGACCCTGTCGCCTATTTGACCATGTCATCATGCCATTAACAATAGGCACATCCACCAAATGATGATTTTGAATGAATTGAGCCATGACACTCGAATTGGCGTCTATATGGGGTTTACCACCCTGTTTCTCTTGAATATTCAAGATAGTATTAAAATCCCCTCCTAAAATAATAGGCAGCTGAGGAAGAGATTGGATAATAGAGGTCATCCCCTACCAAAGTTGTCTTTTGTCTTCTAGCACCAAAGGAGCATAAACATTAACAAATAAGAACTCCTGGGCTTCCATTTTAGAATAGGCATGCAAACATAATGCACCTTTAATCGCATAGGAATTTAAGACCGTAATCATGCTTGGGTCCCAAAGAGAGACAATACCTCCTGAAGCTCCTTGGGAACTTAGGGAAAGGTGTTTAGCTCTAGGCCAAATGTTTTCAACTAACACATACATAAGCTCATTGGATGCTTTGGTTTCTTGAATGCAAATCATCGTGGGATGATCCGTATTAATCATTCTTTTCAGTTCTTGAACTTTTAAAGAAGAGCCCTTCAAACCCCTTATATTCTTGGTGATGACTTTCATTGAGAAGAACACTAGAAAAATTGGGACAAGTCCCGAGCTGTTCTTGAATTACTCAACTTTTGGCCTTCCTACTGAATTTTAACTTGATTTGATTTTCTCCTAGCCTTCATTCATTTTAAATTTCTTGTTTTTTTCTGATCCATTCCTAAGGTAGGCTCTATTTGTTGTGATGCCTTAGGGTCTCTAACAACAAGAGCTTTTTCCATTCCTGCCATCTCTTTTGTTTGCTGATTATGTTCTTGAAATTGCTCATGGAATTTAGTTTTACGCTGGTAGCTTTTTACCCTGTTTTCGCTCACAGTATTATTTGGTTGTGCTTGAAAAATAACCATTTGATTCTGGGCTCCAACCGCCTAGTTAACGCAAGTTGCTGGTTGCTTGTTCATCTGTGTTTTTGGCACCTGTGATTCCATACTTACATCCGGTTCCTCTTCCTCCTGTTCTTGCGCAGCTAACAAATCGGTTATTATTACTAGTTTCAGCCTGTTCCTTACCATTCTTTCTTACCGTCTGTTTCTTCTTTGGAGTAATAAAATCATCTTTGGGCTTTTCTTCCCCTTGCTGTTCTGAACCTTTATGCTTACAATCCCGTACTAGATGCCCATACTCGTGGCATAATCGACATCGGAAGGGAATGTTTTCATAGTCCAAAACTTGGTCCCACTTGTCCTCCTCTATGACTAGAGATATTTTAGTAGACAACGACTTGTTAAGATCCATCAAAACACAGATTCTTGCATATATCATCTATTCTAGCTGTAGAGAAGCATCAATAGTCATCATAAAAGTACCCAACGTGTTGCCAATTGCCATAAAAACATTTTGATTCCAATACTCAGTTGGAAGTCCAAAAAGTCTTACCCATATAGGAGCTACAGAGGGTAGTTCTTCATCCGGTTTAAACATGGGATGTCAAGGTTTCATGAATAACCGAACCCTTCCCATGAACCATGGTCCACCTTGAAAAATGAGTTCACGATCGGATGGCGTAGCAAAGAGAATCAAGAAATATCCATTAGGATAAACAAAAACTGAGTACTCACCTTTTGTGTTCTAGACTTTTTTAGCCCACTCCTTGAAAACCCCCAAAGAAAGGTCGGAAACCAAGAAATTGCACACTCATGCCACGGTTCTCCAACTCATTGATATTACCTTGGACATCAGTCTTTTGAATTTGAATAACCGGTGTTCCATCTGCTGCAAGCATGATCCCCGTTTCATTCTTTCTAGGATCCAACTTGGGCATCCTCAAGGGCCTTTTCTGGAAATTTCTACCATTAATATGAGTCTTGGAAGAACCATGTAGGGCTTCTTTAAATGATGTTTAGAAGCCATGCGTAGTCCCATGATTATCTGCTCGTTCCTCAACCTTCTTCACGCTAGCCATAACCATCTAGCTTTACCAATGATAGATACAAAGGGAGAGCCCTGCAGCTCGATGCCTCCACAGTGCTTCTGAAGCAAGGAAGATGAATAGAAAGAGATTCGTCGTGGGGCTATAGGCATCACTCGGGAATGAAAGGCCGAGAACAACACTCTAGACCACGCAGAGCGGGAATACTACGGGACACACCAAAAGGTCATGGTTTGCACGGTGGCAACACAGATTGGGTCGGCTGTAAATATATACACAAGAAAATCGACAGGATTTACAGGGAAAGCCCTGTCCCGACCCCTACAGGTCGTGACATGGGCAAGGAGGAACTAAAACAACCTAAAACGGCAGAGACGTCACCTTTAACTCACGAAATCTGATAGAACGCACTTCGCAAACCCTAATAGCTGCGATTTCCGCCTTCAACTGTTATCTCCTCTCCTAATACCGTTTAGCCCAACATCTATGGTCAGTGGTACTTGGTCATGTATGACCCTTGGAGTTTTTGAGGTCAACAATGAGTGCTATCTTAGCAAAAGATCCCTCCTCTGAAATAAGCAACCAAAAATTCAGTCCATATGGCCTTGTGCATTCATCTCATTTGATGACACAGTTGATTCCTCAATCTTCAATAAGGTTATCAACTTATCACACAGATCTGAAACTTAAATCAGACATTTCTCATACTGTTGTAGAGTCAAATTGCATGAAGAAAGAATTACAGAAAAAGTATTTATGTTTTGTCCCTAAACAAGATGAAATTTGTTTGGGAGCTACAGGAAGAGGTTCAAATAAGGTTATCACAATGTTATGAAATTTGTTTGGGAGCTAGACTGCTAAATTGTTAATAGACTGCACTGTGCAGCTGCCAGCACTGCTAGAGCTTGTTTATTGTACATTATTAGTATTAAATAAGGTTACCAACTTATCACACAGATCTGAAATAGTTATGGAGCAATGATCACTTTCCAAACACTTAGTCTTGACTTTGAGACTTACACATAATGACTCATGACTCACACATAACATGACGTTTAAAAGAGAGCACAACCACAATATAAACAAAATGGTTGATAGATGCCAAGTATGCATAACTTGACCAGAACTGATCTCTAGGTGCCTGCATCATAAATAACCAGTTATAATCCATAATAAAAGTACCAGAATGATGGATAAGTGTTGGCAGCCAATTATGGTATTCTTTAGCACTAGAATGCCTTGTTAAATGTAATAACACAAGATTTTTTAATTTAAAATTTGCAAGCATTGATGAACCCCTCTACAGATCTGATTGCTGATTGGAGAATGATGAGTTGCATGAATTCGACTGTTAAGTGTGATTCTATTGTTATTTCTATGGCTCTGTTTACTATTGACTGCTCATTTTAAAATTCATGAAACCGTAAAATTAATGTCTGGTTATTGGTACCCATTTCACCACAATGAATTAACAGTTTAAACTTTAAACTTTTGTGTGTTGTGATTGTGAGTGCTTTGCAATCCCCATGAAGGTATGCACTAAGAAATATGTATTAAAACTTAAGTTTGATCATGTATTAATCTAAGCACTCGAATGGGAATCATGAGAAATGAAAATAAATAAAAATGAATGTGGAAATTTAAACTTACTTCTGCTGTTGTGAAACTGAAACCTTAGCAGGCTAAATTCACATTAATTCACAAGTATTCCTTGAAGAGTCCAAAATCGAAACCCCAGGAAAACACATGGGCTAAATTTGCATAAATTCACCAAGGATAAAATCGCTAAACAACGCTTTGAAATGACCACTTTTTTTTGATCTGGACGTTTTATACCCTGAGCGGTGATTTTCCACAATTTTCTAGGAATGTAAAATGATTTTGTTTTTGTTAAAATGATCTTATACATAGTTGATTCTCAAAACAAATCTGATCCGGATACAAGAAAATATTCTTGTGTCATGCGTTCGTAGGTATATGTAATACTGTTATCCACGCAGCCATGCTAGAGAGTTTGTTTCATGTTCATTTTCTCACAAGCTTGTTTAAATTTGTCTTAGGTTGATGAGTGTGCAGTTCTCAAACATTTTGACTGGCCTGAGAGTAAAGCTGATGCCTTGAGGGAAGCGGCATTTGAATATCAGGATTTAAAGAAGCTAGAAGCAAAAGTTACTTCATTTGTTGATGATCCAAAACTTTCATGTGATGCTGCTTTGAAAAAATGTATTCTCAACTTGAAAAGTAAGTTTGCAGGTTGTAGTTGTTTTATGACTACTAAACTTATAAGTATATGTCACATAATAGGGAGTAATTCCAATTTAAAGTTTAAAAGGAAAACTTAGAAACAAGTCTATATAGAGAGGATTTCCATCTCCTGCAACTAATAGAAATGGTATCACAAATTATTACTTCAGAATTCACGATGTTTTTGTCATTACCTGGGCCTTATTTAGATTACATTGCAGAGTAGAGCAAAGTGTTTATGCACTTCTTCGCACAAGAGATATGGCTGTTGCACGGTATAAAGAGTTCAGTATTCCCACCAGTTGGCTGCTTGATTCTGGTGTTGTGGGCAAGGTATGTAGTTCTTGGAAATTAGAAGATAATAATTTTTGCTTGGTAGTGAGACAATTATTTTGTTTGTTTTTACTTTGGATTAATTGGTGCAATGTCTTCTTGTACCTGCATGCCACGCATGATTTATGTATAAGAAGATGTTGAATGAAAGCATGCCAGTGCGGTTTGCATATAATGCCCTCCTTTGACCTTCTAAATCACATAGTATGCACATTGAAATTGTTTCATTTGAGAGTACACAGTATTCATTTAAAACTGTTGGATTGAAATAAACATTCACGATATCTTTGCCAAATGGTTTTGATTCAGGACATTGAATCCTTTCTTTGAGTTTTTCAGTTTCTTGGTTGGCCTTCCAAAATATCCTTTGGTTCATACACGGAAACCATCTCATAAGAGGCAGTATCTATGCAGGACAAAATTGTTCACACACCATGTTATTGTGATGGTACACTTATTCTTCAATTGTTTGAAGAAAATGTTTGTTAAACCTATTTTGAATTTTATACTTTTGGATAGTTTTTGCTGTTTGCATGTGTTCATTTAACTTTAGATAACATTTGATGATTTTTCTAACTCTGTTTTCCTCATTCCAATGTTTTAGTGAGATATGTACCTCTTCTTGTACACATTTACACATAGGTATGCACCAATTGATCTACGAATCTTCTGTATTGTGTGTGTATAGACACACAAAAACACACACTATCTCCCTCTCTAGACTTACTTGTGGCATTAACATGATATAGAACTTAATGTGTAAATTCCCGGGCCAACTTCGGAGCTTTGCCATAACGTCTTAAAATATACAAAGAAACTTGAAATGGTTTTAATCTGACTGGTGAGGATGATAGTTTATTACACCATCCACCAAGGTACAAACCCCTCTAGATACCTGGATTGGATGAGCGGATAAGGCTAGGTTCAGTTCCTTGGTGACTTTGACAGATTGGTTTCTACCTAGTCGTGGCAGATTAGTCAAAGTAGGCTCTGATTTAGATGTGTGCTTACTTAGCATGTCATAATCTGTTTGTAATCCGAATATATGGGTAGAGGTGGCAATATCTATGTCATTCAATTGTCTTCAATCAAAAAAAAGAAAAGAAAATAATCTCTGCAGATTCTCCTAATGCACTTAACATTTACACCTATGATTGACAGCTTGCCTATGAAAATGGATCCTTATGTCTCAAGGAAGAGCCCACGTTTGGGCCTCAAGAATACGTAAACAAAGAAATAAAAGCAATCCTCTATGAGTCTAATGAGGACAAAAGTCTCAGTCAAATAAAGATAAGAGAGTGCCCTTCATGAGTTCATTGAAGTTCCAAAGAGAACTGAAAATCTTGGAGATGAACTGATTGGATTACTTCCCCAAATTTATGACAGTATGGAACAAAGATATTGGAAGGCTATAATTTTTCACAACTCCTGCTAAATATGTCTTTGCCTTTGATAGATTTTGAAAGCTACAAACACCATCAATTGCTGTCATAGAATAACAAGAAAAGGGTTTGGTCCCACTTCTCATGCCTGCTCACCTGCATTGATTGGACATCTCAAATCTTTCTCCATCTTTTCTTTATGACAAATTAAACTAGAAATTTCCTCCTACTTTTTTTTTTTTAACCACCAAAAATATCCTCATACAAAGCATCATGCCTTAAAGTGTTTCCATTAGATGCTTCATAATATTGGTCATCATTTTAACTAAGCACTTGTGCATCATTGTCGAATTACTTGTATCCAAGATGGTAGTGGGAAGGGCACAATAAGCTTCATCCATGACTAGTAGTCTTCCAACATTAGGTTTTATTGGGCCTGGGTTGTGCCAAAATGTTTTGTGTCATTGGACACACGTGCCTGCTTAGGGGTGCTTAAATAAGTGGTGTAAATTGTCTAGTTGGAATTGGGGAAGTGTTTGTCTTGCAGAGATAGGATAATTTAGCTATCTAGTTAATGAAGTATAGACACTTTATGTTTTAGGTTGTGGTGTATGTGACACACGGACTTCTTCAACTCGCCTGTGTAGACCTGATTGGGTTTGGACTATAAACCATTGTGGGTTTGAGCTTGTGCCTCAATCGGGCTGCTTTGCAATAAGTACTTCTAGGACTTTGAGGTTGGGTGAGGACAAACAACCAATAGTCAAACTAGGGATCATCCTCACATTTATATTCTCAATCCAAAGATTCTAAACATATATTGAGGCTATTTGGGCATAAATAGTTTTAGGGTGTGTACTTTTCCTTCTTCTCATCATCCAGGTTTGAGTCTTCTCATGGCCGATAAATAGATGTTTGGTCAGCAAGTAGTCAGGGCGACACAAATCTTTCTATAATTTGTTCATTTGCATGTGACAACAGTGATCTGATATGGATTAAAAACATGATGAAGATTACAATGAAAGGAGCTCCTCATAACAAGCTCAAGAGCCATGATTAGCTACAGTGAAGGACTGAACTGCAAAAGCCAAGAAGGAAATTTACATGGACAAAAATACTTTGAACACTATGAACAACAAGATCACCATGTAGAATTCCAAATAGAATTACTTATCATGAGGCAGAGTAAAATGGAAGCTATCCTCTTGAATAGGGTGGGTGGTCCATGCGTGATTAGAAGAAGAGGCTTGTACACTGAAATAGCTAGTCATTGGTGCCACTCACTTTGTAGGTATCCGGACGAGTCTCCTGTCTTTTCAAGGGAGGGCCAGAAAGATCAGGATCCTGCTTTCTGGTCTCCAATCTTCATTTTGAAGTCTTTGAAAACATGATGGCATTTACAGCATCCAACATTTTATCTTGTTTGTGACTATATTGATTAGATTTTCCATACAGTCTTAATGGGATCCAAGCTTGGTTTGCTGATGTAGCAAAATCCGGTTCGTTGTAGAGAGGATGTCTTCCAGTCCTGGATAGCGGATGCCTTGCTTCTCTATGGTTCGACCAAGGTGTTGAATTTTTTCCAAAATTCATGGCAGATTGGATGCGGTCATTTGGGATGCAGTGGGGGTGGTCTGGTGGGTGGGAGGAGAAGGATAATGAAGAAACTGAGGATTATTGAGGCGAGGATCAGGAATGGGATTCAAAATAGAGCCACCATGAATGAGACAAGGATGGTCATTGTAAGGAAGGGGACTATCAGGGCCTGCAATGGGGTCAAGGAGAGCAGGAGCAGGATGGATCCCTAGGTTCCTAAATGAGGGAGTTAAAGAGACTGAAGTATGAGACAAATGAGGAGCTGACTTCAGGTCCGATCGGGCTGAACATACTAGATTGATATTTGACCTGATGAAGTTGCAGGCATTGATTCCATGACCTTAGTTAGGTCCTTTTCCACCATTCTGGACCTTGAGAGGTTGTTGACTGCTGTGGGCTTCCTTGTTGATGAATGTTACCGGTCATGCTCGTGGCTTGATCATCATCTACCATATGAATGGGGTACTAAGGATTATTTTCATATTGCCAGGGTGCTTGTGAGACTGTTGTTGTTGAGAAGAAAGGGCTGGTTTTTGGACCTGCCAAGTTGCCTGTAGTACACCTTGGGCATTTGATGGTTGGAAATCGGATTGCTGTTGGGGAGGTTGAGTTTTAACTTTGCCTCTATTTATAAACATTGGGGGACTCCTAGATTTCCTCCCCATTCTGTGAGCAGCAAATAAATTGATTGTGTTTGGTGGCCTAGAGGAAATCAAATTATTTAGAATAAGGCATATTTCATACACGCTTTTGTTTGGAATCTGAGCAGCTTGTAAAACTGCTTTATGCAGAGGTTGGTGAGTGCGAGCGGTAGAAGGGTGAATAATGGCATGAGGATGAATCAACATAGGGGAGATGGCCATGGCTAGTCTTAACTTCAAACTGGGAGGATTTAATAAATACCTTATCACTGCTGACCTCGTAAGATTCCCACTCAATGTGCTGATTTGTGATACGATTTGGTGAGCCAAAAGGTGCAAAGATATGTGAGAGAGAATAAAATCTGCAACGGTTTAGAGACATTCAGTTTGTTAGAAGAACGAAATTGAATGTGGATTTGGACTGGTTGATATGGTAACAAAGGGAAACACCCATGCAATGTGGAAGGTTTGAATTGTGACAGGTGAGAAAGTCCATCATCCCATGCAATAGCCCAGCAGTGGAAGGGTGAAATTGTAGTGGTCAAAGAGTATGGTCCGATGAAAGGCAGGTGATGGAGGTGAGCAAGTTTGACTGCAATGATGGCAGATAATGCCAAATAGAGGGATGTTAGGGTAAAACTCAGATTAAGACAAAAATTGCAGCCGGGAGGGTGATGGGGATGACTTTTTTGTCCATTCTGCTACTGACTATAGCGGCGACAACCTTACAAGGCCATGGAATAGTGTAAATGGAGCAACATATAAAGAACAGTCCTCAAGACTAGTCGTAATTGTTGGATAGTGAGAAGAAAGACCAGCTCAATTGAGCCTAGTTATGACAGCATTGACAGCATGAAGTGTCATGAAGGCAGGGGTGGGACGGTAGGTGGTTCCAAGTCAATCAAGTATTGGATGTGGGATGGCAATGGTTCGTGAAAAGAAAAGTTGTGAGGAACCAATTTAATGTTGGGTCGAAATGGAAAATTGGCAAGTTCATCCACTACCATGTTATACTCTCTCAGTTTATGCTGGAAGTGGATTTGATCAAATTGCTGGGAATGTACAGCCAACTGGTGAAGTACATTGCCATTTTCCAGTGAAGATGGCTCAGGAGGAGAGGGATTGCATGTTATGAAGTTGAAATTCCTGGATACTGATAATGAATTGGGAGTCTTCTTCCATAAGGAGATGGTAAGTGTGGAGAGTTTGGGCCTGTGCTATGACGTATTGGCAAGCAATCAATTCAGTGAAGTTGTTGGTTTGGAAGCCAATAAAATGGGCATAAGCATGCCGATACTATCCTTAGGCATCCTGTATGATTCCTCCAACACTGGCTTTGCCTGGGTTGTATCTAGCTGCACCATCAAAATGTAATTTATACAACCTGTGAATGGTGGAGCCCGATGAGGTGTGGGGACCACCACAAATAAGCTCATTTTGAAGTGAAAGGGGATGTTCCATTGTTGAGCAGTCCAAAGATCAGCCATATTGGATGAACGGAGACTTACTGATTGAGTGTGGAAATGGCATAGAGCAGTGCTTCTAATATTGGTTTTCAGTTTATGCTGAATAGTTTGAAAAGAATGGGATTCATTGTTGAAAACTCTTGAGTTCCGTTCATTCCACAAATTCCAAAGAATGTGTTCTATAGCAAGTTGGACCAAATGGCGAATCATAGGCATTTCTGTCATTAAGTGTGATCATCTGTGCAAGTATTCATTTAGTATTTGTCATTGCCGTGCTCCTGAATGAAACCAGAAGTTGATGCTGTCCCATAAGGCTGCAGCCATTGGGCATTGAAGAAAAAGATGCTGGATGGATTCCCTTGATTGCAGTTTGGGCAGATGGAGGGACCTAAAAATCCTCTATGCCGTAGATTGTATGTTGTAAGGATTTTCCTGTGATGGAACACCCATAGAAAAGCTTTGCTTTTAGGCCAATTAACTATCCTAATTAATACAGAAAGGGTGTGATCCACTACACTTTTACCTCTTTAGTGTCTATATAAGACTGCCATTTGTATTGCTGTAACGTCATCCGGTATATATTTGAATATTTAATATAATGTAATATATTTTCTTCTATCTTTCTTCTCTTCCATGCACCAATATTGCTGATGGATTCCGTCTCAAATATCATACATGCATTGAAGCTTACCCTCTGCATAGGAACTTATTCTGTGAAATCTAATTTTTGTGTTGTGTCATTGGGTGGTGGTGATGTAATTTAGGGATCTTGTGGTTGAGATTAATTGGTGAAATTAACAAGAATTTACAAGACCTGTCCATGAAGTTTATACAGGTTTCACAACAGCACCAAATTCATGGGTTCAGACCTGGATAATAAGCTGATTTCAGTGTATGAAATGCAGAAATAACTCAGTAAAAAGACCTTGGCTATGTAGTTCAATGCAGCACCCTAAAGGGACTAGTCACTACACCAATCAAACGAATCAGCGAATTTAGTCTATACAGAGGCTGTGTGTGACCTATTACAGAAGTTTGTAGATGTGTTTGGAGACCTTCGTAAAGGCTCAACACCAGACACAGGCCATGAACACATTGCAGAGCTTTAGGAGGGCACCAAATCGACCACGATCCCACCCTACAGGCACCTGAAAGTATTCAAGGATGAAATTGAGAGGGTGGTTCAAGAGCTCTAAAACACGGGACACATTAGACTGAGCAAAAGCCCATTTTCTGCCCCAAGGGTACCAGTGCACGCAAGAAAGACGGATCCTTCTGCATGTGTATTGACTATTACGCTCTTAACAAACATACAATTATGAATCAATTTCTGATTCCCTAGTTGAAGTGTTTATTTATGAACTACACGGAATGGTTATCTTCTCCAAAATTGATTAAAGATTGGGGGACCAACAAATTCACATGCGGGAAGAAGATATGCACGGGGCTGCTTTTCGGATGCATCATGGTGATTATGAGTTCCTTGTCATGTCATTTGGCTTGATGAATGCTTCCACCACTTTCCAACCCACTACGACTGATGTATCCCACCTTTATATACACAAATTTGTGCTCGTTTTAATGATATTTTTGATCTACAGTCAAAGTCTGCAGACACACTTGCAACACTTGTACTCTGTCTTGAATACCGTGCAAACTCAAAGGTTCTTTGCCAGAGTAAATGTGCCTTCACGGTTGATGAAGTATTGTATCTTGGGCACATCATCAGTGGTGGCTGGGTCGAGGTTGATGACACAAAGCTTCAAGCCATACGGGAGTAGCCAGAATCATACACAACTACGAAGCTTCCTTGGATTGTGCTGTTACTGTCAGAGGCATCAAGGGATGCTCACATTTAGTTGCTCCCCTCACAAATCTGACAAGATTGATTTGGATGGAATGAAGCAGCCAAACAAAATTCAAGGAGATAAAAGGGGTAATGTGTATTTGTCCCATCCTTGCCATATCATGCGCTCCCCTTCTTTGTTAAATGTGATGTGTGAGGTCTAGGAGCTGGTACACTGCTAATCCAACAAGGGACGCTCATAACCTTTGAAAAGTGAAAATTGGACGAGAAGGGGAGACTTATCTCCATCGACAACAAATAAATACTTGTGGTCATGTGCGCCTTATCAAAATTCAAGCAACATTTAGTGTGTGGGCATTTTACTGTCCAAACTCATCATAACAGTTTGAATTTTGAAGTACATCTTTCCCAGCACGATCTTAATTAATAGCAGGTGAAGTGGCTTTGAGCATATGATTTTTACAATCAATATTGTAAGTACCAAGAGAGTGTAGTAACTGATGCCCCTTCTGTAATTCCAGGCCTCAATGCCATCTTTGTGGCTTTACCTAACTGGCATTATGAAATTGAAGCGAATTATGCAAAAGACGATGAATTGGCCCGTTATTAGAAGATCCATATGCAGCCTATAGCAAGGATAACAAGTATATTCTCCGAAATGGGCTTATTTAATATGATAATAGATTGGTCTTTAGCTCCAAATCAAAATTCTAATATAAAGCCATAGCTGAAAACCAGTCTTCACTGCCAGTGGGATGCAAAGGATTCCTCAAAACCTATGTGCATGTCAGAAAGCCATACTTGTGGAAGGTTTCAATGCCAACAGAACAAGGATGAAGCTGTATGCTGCAGAATACTTCAGCCTGTTCCTATTCCAAGGGAAATATGGGAATACATGAGCATGTTTTTCAGAGAAGAGATAATTTCTTCCAAGAGCGCTAATTTTCTTGAATACATGATATGCAGACCATCTATGTTGGACTTGACAGTGACTTTGCGTCTTTTGATTGAGAACTTGATGTTGTCTATAGCAGGGACATGAAGAGCACAAGCAATTAAGTTCAGTTTGAAAGTGCTTCTTACATCCTTTACAGATTGCACTATCTTTGCTAGTGCTTGGGATACCCACACCTAATGCCTCGATGATGCTAATGGAAAAAGGGAAGGAGAGATCAAAAGAAGCATCGAAGATGAGCAGTGTTTTAAAATGCATTTTGAAGACACACCTTCAAAGATGAGCCTCTTCAATGAAGTCATTAGGCCTATGCTTCTGTATGGTTTAGAGGTTTGGTGCCTAGTTTGAGCCCACAAAGTGGGCTTGTATTGAGAGGGACCAGATTCTCATGCTTCAATTTATGATTCGTTGCAAATATACGATACCCCAATGCATTGGTCCTACCCTATTGGGACCATTTGCACCTAGTTTTAATGATTTAGGATTTATCTGTTCTATGTTTACCCCATTCAACATTGTCATGTTTAGGTTTCTTTAGTGCTTTATTAATTTTTTGTAGTCTAGTCTCTTTGCCCCAGTACTTCTCTATTAAAAACTGAATGTACTCTGAGTCCCATTGACCTAATTTGGGTCTTTTATGGACATTAATATAGTTTCTTTATTTTTCTTTTTTGAATTTGGCGTTTGATAGCTCACCCTTGAATGGTTTTGAGCCAAACCATAATGAGGTGTTGTCCTTGTGCACAAAATTCCCTTTAAGAGCACCATTTTGTCTTGGTTTGACCTTGGGCTCCATTGCTTCCATCACAGACCACCTCCACACCAGAAAAAAATTGTTGTAGCGACAAGATCTCAAATACAAAAAGAGAGGAAAGATGGTGCCGGAAATGAAAACAAGATTGTTCTCCGCATCACAAAAGTCTTGACTGCTTTTGTATTCGTGATGTGATGAAATTTGTTAAGGCTGACATTAAATTCTGCCACCCTTTAATTAACATGAAAAATTGGATGGGAGGGAAAAATTAAAAAAGTCGCTTCCCATCCTCCAAAACTAATTAATTTTCAACACGTTTTAAGTTAGGCAGGGATATGGAATGCTGGTTGAGAGGGGATATGGAAGCCTTGCGCCTAGCCCCTAATCATCCATCTTTTCACTAAACCTTGGTTCTCTAAAGTTTACAACAATCGCCTCTCCAACTTTAGCAAGAAGATCCACTATGTGATTGGTTTCATGATAGCAATGTCTAAAGAATATCGAGGTGAACTTAGGTATGAGATGGAGGGCCTCTTCAATGATGATCATTAGTCATCAATTAGATAATATTCTCGTTGTCATGGATCTGATGACAAGGGGGAGCTCCTTCAACTTCTAGCATGTTTAAATTTTTATAAGGAGCCAATCTGAAACCCAAGATGAGGGTCTTGGTTCTGCCTTGTTGTTGGAAGCCTTGGGAAGTGACAAGCAAATGCCCCTTCAAAGTACCTTTCTATCTCTAAAGAGTCCTTCCCCCACATTGCCCAGGCTTCCTTTCAAGGCCCTTATAAAATTCTATTCTAGTTCTCCCTTGGCCCATGGCAGCCATTCGGCTTTTGATTGACATATCCTTGAGGGCCTATTTGGGGATGGAATGAACTTATGCTTTTGATTTTGTTTACATTCAATGTTATATTGTTTCAATAGTCCTTCTAGGGAAACATATTGGGCTTATTACAAGTCTGCCCGTCCTGAATTTGTTGGTATACAATCAACGCAAACAATGAAGGATGATGGAATATGTTGTCCTTCGCAAGAGGTTTCTTCTATAGATAGATTTTTATTGCTCTTGGATAGTTTTTAAGAGTATTGCTTCTTAACCTTCTACCCCAAGACCGAAACCAGTTTGGCTCAGAGCTGAAATGACATGTAATTCATCTACTCATCGAATTACATCACAAAGAATGATAACAGATCTTGGCTTGCTGGTTTCCATTATCAAAACCTGCACTTTGGTGTTTCAAACAATCGAATGATCGTATATGCCACATCCATCAGATCTGTTGCTATGATCACGCCAAATTGTTGCAAACTTAAACTTCTAACTTCATTTGAATGTTCTTTGTTGAGCTTATCTTCATCTGAGATGTCTTTGTTCTTTTGATCTCCTTGATTGTGCTACTGCCTTCCTTTCCAATCATGATCTAAAACTCTTAACTTGAGATGGCATTTGGTGTTGTTTCACATAGTTATCTGCATTGTGGAAGCAACATGGGCAACCTCCTTGTTAAGAGCTAATGTGACTATTTGAACAACTTGGACTCGGAAAATAAAATGTACATATAAATTCATAAAATAAACAAAAATAACATGTAACTAATACTAAAAAGCATAACAAATGAATTGGGAAAACACATAAGTGTATTTTCTACTAGATTTTGATAAATTACAAATCTCTCAATTTTTTTACAACTTTCACGTCCTCTTCCTCATCACCCTCCAATTGGAAGGTAAAGCCTCCTCGAGATTGAATTCTTCGTCAAATATGTCATCTCTCATTGCTCCTGCTGCTTCAAGTTCTGTTGCTTCCCTCTCCAAATTTGCAATTTTCTCCTCAATAAACATGGGCTTCACGTCCTTGGCAATCCAATCAAAATATGGATTTGAAGTAATCCAAACCAATCATGTCAAGAGATTCGAGACTCCTTCCCCTCCAGCTTTTTGATGTGAAGCAAAATATTGTATTGCACAAAGACGAGGTCATTGAGGTGCTCTTGGGTTAACTTGCACACCACACTCCTTGGTGTGAATGCTCTCAAACAAGATTCAATGAATCAATTGTGCTCACACCCGAAATACAAAACATAAATGGCCAGCCTTTGAAGATTTGGTGTTTGAGCACCATAATTTTCCTACCAAAAATATGCAAATAGGACATCTATAACTTTGTAAGTAAACTAAAATTGCATTCTTCAAAGAAGTATAAATTAAAGGACTCAAATTGGTTTACCTAGCTGCTGTGTGTTTCTCCTTCAAATGCATAGAGCTGAAGAAGAAAAGAACCTCCCCTCTGCAATCTTGTAAACCTACGGCTACACCTCATCTAGAATAGTGTTTCTAAGGGTTTCCTTGGGTGTCATCCTCTCTATTATACATGTGTTGAGACCCATCATAGCCTTCTCAACAACCTTCAAGGTTTTTTTAAATTTCATTTTTCTCTCTCTTTTTTTTTGGGGGAGTTAGGTAGCATGTCTTAGTTTGTGGAAATGCTTGTTTCATTTCCAATCAATTCTACACTGTTGAATATCATCATCTTTTCTTTTATTTCCCCCATGATAATGCTCGATGGCCTCCTTGGCCTTGTCCATGGGCTCATAGAAATAACTCATGGGAATTTTATCATAAATCAACCAAACGTAGAAACTTGGCCAAAGTTTCCAACACCTAAAATATTTTAAATCATAGTAACGAGACTCGGACCGTCAAAAACTTGGCAAGACGATTTTTGACTCGGACTTGGCAACAATTCTTGACCGAGACCAGGATATTTAAAAATCATCAAAAATGGGGCATTTTAGGGAATGAACTATCAAATTTTATATCATATCAAATCAACTTAAAATACATTCAAAACTAATCAATTACATCTATCATACACATGTTTACACAAAGAAGTAAATAATGTTATATTGAATGTTTGAAGTTTAACAATTGAACTTGAAACTTAAGAGCTGATATTAAATAAAGGTTGTATTTATGTTCATAATATTGTTTCCTTCTACACAAAACAAGGATTTAGAAATGCATGACAATGACATTAACAAAAACATAATAGAAAAGATACTACTAACATTGTGAAGAGCTAGCATTGTTTGTCCCAACACGAGATGCACCACATTGGACCTTGTGATGTTTTGTGTACGTTAAGGAAGCAAGTGCAAGTGCAACCATTGTACCCATCCTCGAGGTATCAACAAGATCATCCTCCACAACATTTTTGTCTCTAGATGTATGGGCTTGCTTCTTCTCCCCCAACACTACAAGCTCCGCCTCACGATCAACTTGATTGATCCATGAATAGTCCTCACTATAAACATGGGGTTATCATCCTCGGTATGGACCACAAGGTTAAGTTTTAACTTGCAAATCAAAAATATGGTACATGAAAAAACAAGAAGAAAAAACAGTGGTCATTGTAATACAAGGACAACAGGATAAAAAAGGAAAAAGTTAAAAATCAAGGTTAAGAAAGAAATGAGGATGATTGAGTGAAGGAGGAAAACAAGGTTAAGAAATGAGAGAGAGAGAGAGAGAGAGAGAGAGAGAGAGAGGTGTTCAAGTTTTGATTCATTTACCTCTTGTATATACTTGAAAAGTGTTTAAAAAACAGCCAATCCCTTCTATCAGCTCCACCAATACATACAATCTTCACTAATAACCTCTTATCCAACCAATCCACGCTAACAACGAGCTCATTTGAAGCACATAGAAAAAATCAGAATGATTCCATGGTGTGTGAGAGTGAGGAAAGTGAAATATTCAATGAGCTTGTGAAAATAAGGTGTGAATGAGTGTGCAAGAAGCCTTTAGGTTTAGGTTTTCCTTTTTTAACTCTATTGTGGTTTTTCTTTTGCCATTCAAAATAAAATAGAAAAACAGCAGACTTGCGAAGTTTAGATGCAAGACTCGCCCTAGGCTCAGCAAGTGCACTGATTTCAATTTGAATCTTTATAGAGGTGGACTTGAGCTTGGATCGGTGAGTCCTAGTTAGGACTTGGCAAATATCGGTTCTATTGAACTTTGAATTTTGAAAATTAAAATAATAGATACTTGAAAAATAACCAATAAATAAATAAATCAGTAACTTGAACATTTCATAAGATTTACAAAATTACAAAGCAGTTAAGTTTATTACTTTGTAAGTTACCTTATATCTTCTGTGCTTTACGAAAATCCATAATCAAAATCAGTTTGCACAACCCCTTCCACTTTGGAATATGTAGACTTCAACCACCGAGTGTTCACAGACATCTATGTAAGAGATGTTAGTGCCACTGAAATGCTCTGCAATTTGACGAAGTTTGTAGCAAATTGTTTGGCTCCTGATCACACAAGCTTGTTTCCTTTGGTGTGCTCTCTCATCAAGCAAGCACCTATGTAATTGAAGATATCTTTGGCAATGTTCCTTGCATCTTCAACCAAACTTTTCACCATCCAATTTTCTCAATGTTCTCAATTATGAGATCAATACACTGGGCAGTGAAAGGGCTTTAAAAAATGGTAGGGTGCTTCTCCTCAAGAAGTCTCTCTGCTGCTGCATTGTCAGTTGCAACTTGGATAATATTTGTGATGCCCATTTCTAGGATCACCTCCTCCAACAAAATTACATGAATTCCCTACATTCTTCTCTTCATGGGTGGCATCTACAGACTCCTAGAACACCAATGTGCCACTAGAAGCCACCATGAAGTTTTATCAATGTTCTTTTTTTCCCTTCGGGCCATCTATCGAGATAATATATATGGAACCCTTTTTGTGCCAAACTCTTTTTTTTTTTCTTCTACTACACTCCATATTTTTAACAGCTTCCTCCAACAAGGGCCCACACAGTGGCTTGAACCCTTTTTGACAACGGTCAATGCATTTACCAATGCCTCCAAATATTGGCTTTTGCCACATTGAATGCTATTTTATTATAGGAACACAAATTTGCAGCAGCCATCCTCACTTCATTTCGCTTCTCCTGGTCCCAACCAATACATTCGAGCAAAGGTTGTGCACTAGGATTAGTGCGAGGACCAAAGAATCCCTATGAATTTAATTGGCTTGAATTCTGTTGTGGATGAATGTGGAATCCATGGGTCAATACAAAAGTCTATATCAATATCTTATTAAGGAGGAGGGGAATTCATGACGGACGCAAATGCTTTCCTTGTTCTCTTCCTTTCTATCTTTATTTGCTCATAGCCAAAGAGAAGGGCATTCAATCGTGCAACTGCACATCTTGGCCAGGGATTTGTGTGAGGTGGTATTTGGAGTGATCGATCCCTCAAAATCATGAGTGATTGGCAGGTTTTCGGAAAGTTTTGGACCAAAACTTGGCAAGTGAGTCTTGTAGAAGGGCATTCATATCTCGAGTCACTTCCTTCTATACTTTGCCGTACAGCTGCACATTTTGGCTAGGGATATACGCGAGGTGGTATTTGAGCTGACTGATCCCTCGTCCTCCATAAACTCACGAGTAATCGATGAGTTTTTCAGAAAATTCTTGACCAAAACTTGGCAAGTGAGTCTTGCAGACTATGGAGTTTTTGTTCCATGGGCCAGACTACTTGAACTGCTGTTTCAGTTTCTGATACAGTCAAAATTATGGAGCGCTTTTAAAGTATTGCTTCCCTTGGCTCTCCAATTGATGAACTTTTCGTCAAAGTTGCTAGCTCTTGAGACTAAGCTTCCTCCCCTATTTGGATCTCCAAGACTCCCACTAATTCTTCTTTTGTGGCCAGATTAGCTCTCCAGACGTTTGAATTTGATATTTACTAATATCTGTAGCCTCTCTTCTTGTATTTCTCTGTTGAGGAGGAGGAGACAGTCCCATCTCAAAACAAATCTCTCTTCTTTTGTTTCTCTGTCTAGGAGGAGACAGTCGCAGCTCAAATGAAGCCTCTGTGTATACTCATGGTTATGCAATATTTCAGCTCTATGTAATGAGTGATGAGAAGAAGAGTATATGACATTTGTTGCTCCTGCCAAGCCAGAGTTTTGTAATGGTTTATGTCATTTCTAAATCCCTTCTCATATTATCTTCCATAACCTGTTCCAGGGTTCTTTAAGCCTTTTCCTTGTTTCCAGTCCATTATGTATGCATTGTTACAGCTTCACAGTCTGACAGAACTACAGTTTTCACACCTCTTTTTGTTCCTAGCAAGAACCTGTTATGGCTGGGAAAACTCTGCACCTAAAATCTGGAATTTTGATATTCGAGATCAAATCTGAATGCCTGAAATCCGCAACTCTGATACCACTGAAATGAACTTAATTGCTCAGATACCACCGTTATGTTCCTTACAAGAAACTCCTGTTATAGGTGGGAAAACTTTGCATCTAAAACTGGAACTTCGATACTGAAATAAAACTCAAATATCTGAACTCTGCAGGTATGATACGTCTGAAGTGAGCCTAAGCATTCAAATACCACTGAAATGTTCCCAATCTAAAGCTGAAAATTCTGAAAACAAAGTTGTATGAAAAGTCACTAATATTTGGAAACAAGAAAACTCTGTTCCGATACTGCTACTATGCAGAACATGCAAAGCTCAGGTGAAGGCACTCCTAATTGTGAGTATGAAGTGAAGTATTATTCTCGCTGACTGCCTTGTGTGTCTGGCTAATGGTGCTCCTCAGGTTGGTGAGGTAGACACATGGATACTAACAGAAGTTAAAGAAACTGTTTCTAATAGATTTGGCAATTCTTAAATTTACCTTTACAAGCTGTGGAAAATTCTCCAGTAGTACAGGTCAACTTTGTAGATCTTTAAAGTTCAACATGAATTTCCATAACAGCAACTAAATTCTACCTTTACAGCCTTCATATCTCTAAAAACTATGATTCTAAGCTGATTATTTAACAATAGCACAACCAATTGAACTCTTTAGGACTCAGATGACCTCCTATCTCGTTTTGATGCAGACTATGTAATGTCTTTATTGATTGCTGTCTGAGACTTTGGAGTATGCTTTCCATGACCTTGAAGAATCAGTTCATATTGCCCTTGGAAGATATTGGATTGTTCAACCTGTTTAAGTGGAGTATGCAGTGTTATTTTCCTGCCATGGTGGCAGTTTACTATAAAATCTAAATTTTTATATTATCAACAAAAATTGCAGTACATGAAGCTGTTTTAACCAGGTATGAATGCTGTCTAATAGTCAAAGACCCATCAAACTAATAAGTGTTCCCATTATAAAGAAACCATTGCACAGCTACAAAGGAACCCAACCAATAATAGATGAGATGACATTATTGCAAGTATAAAATCCTCCTTTAGTATGTAGCCATTAGAGTTATATCATGAACCTAAATACATTCCAAGCAATAGGAGGATGAACATTAACTATAACAGGATGATGTAAGCTAACCATAATGGTATATAGCTAGAGGTAAGTACCAAAGCATGCTGCCAAAACAAGAAATACCAACCAAAACAGAGAATTTACCAAATCATGTAGTGCATTTAAGAGGAGGCTTTATCAAAATCATATGCTATCACTCAAGGATGTTATATAAAAGGAGAAAATGAAACCTCCAGAAACAAGTAGCCCGGGACCTCTTTAGAGCTTGTGTACCAGCCCTAGATCGATTGCATTTACTGAACAAAGAAACTAGGAGATACTTCCCCTCCAAAGCTCTCTAGGGAAATCAATTGGTATCAAGTTTTGTGAAAGAAAGTGACAGATAGCTTTTGGTGGTAAAAATTGGACAGTTTGTTTAGTAGGTACATCATACATGATGGTTGAAGTCCCCAGAAAATCGATGCAACTTTCCCTTGCATTGTCTTTGAACATGATTTATCCACTTTACCCAGTATTGAATCATACATGATAGCTGAAGTCCTCAACAAATTAGTCCAACTTTGCCTTGCATTGTCTTTGAACGTGATTTATCCACTTTACCCAGTTTTGAATTCTTTTACCTTGGTCCTCATTGGGTTATTATTATCCTTTGTGTTGGATCAATGTCCTAGAAGTGAGGAGGATGTCCGCATGTGTCGACGGGAACATCAAAAATAAATTGTACACTATTTTGCAAACTTTTTCTGGGGCAAATATTCAGATTGTCAATGTGGCACTTCATAAAGCCAAAGGATTCGATGATGGATTATGTTAGTAATTGTGAAATTTGCATATTATTAGAGGCATTCATCCAAAATGCTGCCTCATTTATCAGTTCTCAAATTTTGAGAATACTAGCTACAGTGCCTCCCATTTTCTCCATTCCTGAACATGCACTGAAAAAATTCCAATGGAAGTTTAAGTTTCTTCCAATCTCTAATATGCATCTGTGACTTTTAGTTGTGTTGAAATGGTTTGATGAGTTGAGATGCTTTGTTTCTTGCACTCTGTTCGTGGAAAATTTACTTTTCTTTTCTTCATTTATTTTGTTTATGTTAGATATGTTAAGATAGCATACTACATAACTTACTACATTCTTTGCTATCCTTTTCTTCATTCTTCAATGTGTGAAAGGAAACTAAAGGACCTTCTTTTAATTTGCAGATTAAACTTGCATCTGTACAACTGGCGAGAAAATACATGAAGAGGGTTGCATCAGAGCTAGATAATTCTATGAATGTTCCAGAGAAGGAGCCAATGAGAGAGTTCATACTATTGCAAGGTGTACGTTTTGCATTTCGAGTTCATCAGGTAAGTCATTTTAATCTCTGGATTATTGCATAGTTGTCCAAAAAGAAAAAAGTAACAAAAAAGCAATGGGAAAGGTCTCTAGGAGATACAAATTTAGGATTGTATTTGCACCAGTTTTTGTGTATTAACTTCATTTTAAGGTTAGTTCGGACATGTATGTGTTTGCTGACAACACCTTCCTGTAGTTTGCTGGAGGTTTTGATGAGGAGAGTATGCGTGCATTCGAGGAACTCAGAGGCCGTGCTCATGCACAAGCTGAAGGAACAGATAGGTCGAGCTCAACAAACTAAGATGCCTACCACTCAACATTTATCTCTTACCCACAACAGCATATTTTTATCATCTTAATTTGGTTTGGACCTCAGAGTGGTTGCCTTGTGGAAGTGCAAGATTTTCCTTTGTATTATAGATACTTGTTCATTAGTTCAAAGGTACAGCTATAGTTTGTCAGTTTTCCATTATTGTGGTAAAGCAGTTGTTTCCTTTAAAAGGAGTCAGCCTCAGAAGGTAGGTGGGGATTTATGCGGAGTAAGAAATTTAATATCAGTATATTATCTACAGCATTCTGCAATTATCAAGTATTGGTACTTAAATCGATATAATGCGGAGAAGAATGCATCTTAGGTGGCTCGAGCTCTAGTCCACCTGTGTTTTTCATTGCTGAAGATTACTTCCACCTTTGTATTTTATTTTTACAAGTAATTTTATGGAAATCCATAATCTCTAATTTGTATTTTTTCACTTCTGTAAAGTTTTGTCTCTCCTTGTTCTTATGGACTAAATGTCATGTGATTTCATTTCTTTGGGGTGCCACGAATTGAACTTTGTCTGATCTCATCTTCTCTGTCAGGAACAGACTTGTAAGTTGACAGCACTCGTAACAACTAATCTGGGTTATTAGTAGTTTAAGAACATATAAACATGTGTAAGAAGCTAGTTCGTCACTTGATGCAACAAACATCAAATTCAGAACAGGATATATGTATTAGAACATTTATTATAATGGTTAAAAAAGTACATTGACATAGGAAATAAATGCATAATAAGAAAATATAAGATTGTGCTTGATAAAAGTTAGTGATAAGGGAGTGCATTTGTTAACCTTATTACTAAAGGGCAGTTGGCATCTGGTTGGTCATGTCTTTCATTTTATTATTCACTCACTTCATTTCTGATTTGTATTGAGAACAACACAGCCATGCCCCTCCTCGCCATTTCTGAGTTCTTTTCCCTATCATTCTGCCTCTCTCAATATTTGCTTCATTCCCACCCATCTTGTGCCGACAAATTTAATGTGTATTCTTTACCTTACTTTTTTGAATGAAAACAATACATGATGGTTTATCATCCTTAAATTGCAACCCCTGGCAAGTTTTGTGAAGACATAAAGAATGTTCTTGGTGAAATCTGAAAAATGCTGATGAGGGTAATGCTTCTACCAAGGTAAATATTCTATTCTTTTGTTTGCCTACTGAGTGATATTGGCATAACATTAAATTTAAGAGAGGAATCTAAGAATCAAACTATTTTTTACAATTTTCTTGACATTAATTCTTTTATCCTTGTCCTTCGTTGTCCTTGACTATTAGGTTGGGACTTTGTGTTCCCAACACAATCCTATTTCCTATCCTTTGGTCAAGCAATGTCCCTGTCTTTATATGGGGAGATGGTGGCCTTTCGTATAGGGACAACTCACCCACATTGAGACAACTCACCCACATTGATTAGTTTAGTCCCACATAGATAGAGGTTGCGTTCCCCTCTCCATATGGGGGAGCCTATATATCTATGTGAGGTGGGGATGCAACTATTAATATACATGTATCTCACTAGAGGAATTGAGCTCAAAGGAGGAGCATTTTTGGCGTTTAACAATTTGTGCGCAAACACAATAGCATTTATGCAAACACTATAGTGTTTGCGTAAACCCCTGGAAACAAGTGGTTACACGACCATTGCTTGTTGATAGTGGGAGTTGCGTAAACATTGACACTATGACATTTGTGCAACCCTTTAAAATAGGTGGTTAAATGATCGCTGTTGTGGTTAAACAACTGCCATTCATTGATAACAGCAATGTGTAAATGCTGTAGTGTTTCTATCATGATTTGGAAGAATGAAAAGACATGCCTACTATGTGAAAAATCAAGAGTCGTTGCTTTTTTGCTTTACCTTTTGGGTTCTCTAGTGCACGAGAGGATGTTTGAAAGATGTTATAAGCAAAAGGAAGAACTTGGAAAAGATCAAGAGAGTGTTGTGGGGTTGGATTCCCATTGCAAACATAAGCAAGATGGAGTCCTTGTTCAAAATTCATTGCTTGCCCAATTGTAAGTGTTAGTTTTAGTGTTGTTTGTATTGAGAAGTGTTTGATGTGCTTAATTGTTGTTGTTTAAGGTTTGGAGAGAATAACTATCCATAAAGGCAATAGTCTATAGAAAGTTGTACAATTTCTTGGATTACACAGTGGAAGATGTGCAATTGCTTCACCCAATGAAGTTTTTTCCACTTTGCATTTCTCTAGGATTAAAAGCACTTCGTGTTCATGTGTATGTGGCACTTCTATTCCTTCATGCATATGCTTAAAATTCATTCATAGTCATTTCCAACACCTCAAAGTTCTATTTTTAAAAATATTTTAGTTATTCATTAATATTTACTAAGCTAGGTTGATAAGGTTTGTATTGGTGAAACCTCTTTGTGGAATATCCACCTAATACATAGATCAAATTGGTATCAAAGCAAGTCAGCGTTCCATAGTGTGTGGTTTGTCTGGTGACCATTGTGTAGATATATGCATGTTATAAGAGAAAATAGTGCTAGTGGAAAAGTGATTTGGTCTCTTTGCAACAAGACATCTTCATAAAAAATGGAAGAGAAAGGTGAGAAGTATGGCTCCCTAGGATGAGAGGAGACTTGAAGTTGGTGGAAAAATGATTATGCAAATTGAAGGAGGATGTTGCCCACATCTCTCTATCCACGAAGAAGCTTGGGAAGATTATGAAGATTGTCATGGCAAAGCGGGAGTTTCTATAGATACTTGCAAAGCAAGTGATGAGCTCGAGTATGATGAGAAGTGAGAATCACCTTCTCAACAAGGTTTACCCTAAATAATATACCTACACTTATACATGAGTATAATGGGAAGAATCTTGCTTTGGTACACATCCATATTTGTGAGAGACAATGGGCGCAAGGCCAGGAGGCTTTCTTGCCATTTCTTTGGGCGCATAAGTTATATTCCACTTACCACAGACACGCGCATGCATGGTATGTCCATGTTGAGTTAAAGAGGGAGACTGCGAGTTGGTGTGAGATGTCTTAAGGTATTGTTCATACCTTTGATTATTTGTCTAATAAGCCACTCATAAAGGAGGCTTTAAAGATCATGAAGTGCATCACACTGGGGGATAACTCAAAAGTGAAGGATCTCATGCTTCAGTTATTTGGAGACCTTGATCCTGAGGCGCGGGAAGATACACTGGAGCTAGAAGAACTACAATTGGGTTGCCCCTGGAAAGAGAAAGAAAAAGGGAAGCTAGTATACCTTATTGATGATGAAGAAGTGGAGAACCTGGATATTAGCTATATAGACGGAGCGCGTGAAGTAATGGACTATGTAGATGAAAAAGCGCACACATACCATTTTCACATAAAGAAAAAGAAGGTTATGGTGCTAAGGATGTGCTTAAGGAAGCTATCATTGGGAATTATTGGTCAGAGTTAGAGGTTGCAAAGATCATTGAACTATTGTGCAACTTCCAAGATCTATTTCCAAGAGTCTATCATGAATTGAAAGGTGTGCATCTCTCATTGGGAGAGATAGAGATTAAGATAAAGTAAGGCACACATCCTATTCGAAGAGGCCTTATAGGATGAATCCGAACTTGTGCATGAAGGTCAAGGAAGAGATTGACAAAATGCTTAAGTTTGGAATTATTGAACCAATTAAGGAATCTAAGTGGGTTAGCCCCATGGTTATTAACATCAAGAAGGATGGGAAGATCAGGATCTATGTAGATTACAAGGAACTTAATGCCTCATGTGTCATAGATCCTTTTCCTATGCCATTCACAAAGGAGATCCTTGAGGGAGTTGCAGGCACATGATATACTCTTTCTTAGATGGGTTCAAGCTATCACTAGGTGCAAATTATGCGCGAGGTCCAATAAAATACCACCTTCACCACTGAATGGGGAAGTTTTACATACACTGTTATGCCTTTTGGATTGAAGAACGTTCCATCTGTATTCTCGCATATATTTATGTAGGCATTTCATGACTTTATCCATAAGTTTTTGTAGGTTTATTTGGATGATTGGACTATCTATGGGCTTGTCAAAGATCACTATGATAATATGAGGCTCATGTTTGAGAGGTGCAGACAATTAAGCATCTCTCTTAACATCAAGAAGTGTATCTTTGCTACACCTTTTGGCACTTTTCTTAGGCACATCATTTGCAAGGATGGATTATTGGTAGATCCAACTAAGATAGTAGTCATTTTGGGATTAGAAGAACCTACCAACCAAAGTGAAGTGTGCGATTCTTTAGGTATATGGGGTATTACATGAAGTTTATCAAAGGATATGAAAAGATTGTTGCACCCTTGGAATAATTTCTCAAGGCCAAAGGAAAGTTTTATTGGGGTGACGTGCAACAACATGTGTTTGAGAACTTGAAGGAAAGATTGACTACCACTCCTATCTTGTGCTTTCCTTCTTGGAACAAACCTTTTCATGTACATGTTGATGCTTTTGGTATGGCGATTAGTGCAGTCTTGGCACAACTAGGAGAGGGTAATGTGGATCATCCCATATGCTTTACAAGTAGGAAGTTGACACTAGAGGAGTAAAATTATACTATGACAGAGTGTGAGGAATTTTCCATGATCTACGTGCTTCAAAACTTTCGACAGTAATTATTGGACACATCGTTCATCTTTTATACAGATCATATGGCATTGAAGTACTTGGTCAACAAACCTATTTTGCAAGGGCGTATCTACCGATGGATTCTCTTTTTTAGGAATTTGATTTTTCAGTTGTATTCAATCTAGGAAGGAGAAATATGGGACCTGATCACTTATCACAGATCAATTCTAGAGAGGAAGCGTAGAGTATTAAGGGCACTATACATGATGCACAGTTGCTCAAGTTGAACTGCGTGCTAGCTGATTTAGAGGACATAGTAGTATTCTTATGAAACGGATTTGCAACATAATGCATGAAGACATTAGAGAAGAAGTAATTTGCTATACGAGTTGAATCGTATCAGCTTATTGGAGGAGACTTGTACAAAATGGGTCATGACGAGGTCTTGCGCAGGTGTGTTTTGGAGCATGAGCGTGAAGTTATTATGGAGGAAGCTCATGGAGGCATTGTAAGAGGATATTATGCAGGATATGAGACTGTGCATAAGATCCTTTTAGCTGCCTTATGGTGGGAGACATTGTACAAGAATACCAAGGCTTATGTCAAAGCATATGATCACTTTTAGCGACTTGGTAAGCCTGAAAGTTGAGATGAAATGCCTTTGAGAACTATAGCAAGCGCAAAACCTTTTGAGAAATGGGTTTTTGATTTTGTAGGACCTATTGTACCACCCGCGCTTAGGAATGGGGTGTGCTACATCATCACTGTATTGACTATTTGAAAATGTGGGAAGAGGCTGCACTTATAAAGGATTGCACACAACAACTACAACAACAAGGTTCCTTTGGGAGAATATTATCGTAGGTATGGATGCCCTTTGAGCTTGACAAGTGATAGAGGAACTCATTTCTTGAATGAGATAATTAGAATTCTATTGGCAAAGTTTATGGTGGCACACCATAAGACTACTCCTTATCACCCTCAAGCAAATGACACTGCTGAAGATTTCAACAAGATCTTGGGACAAACACTAACGAAGATATGTGATGTTGGAAGAAAGGATTGGGATGACAAGGTATCAGCCATTCTTTGGGCATATAGAACAACCTATAAATGGTTGAACAAGGCCACACCCTTTCAGTTGGTGTTTGGTGCGGAGGTTGTACTACATGTGGAATTTATGTTACCATCCCTACGTATTACATGCGTAGGTGGATTATCTGATGAAAAGGCTATGGAGGAGTGCATTGATAAATTGATGCAATTGGATGAGGAGCACACCATTGTGCATTGGAGCAGAAGACAAAGAAGGCATGAAAGAAGGATTGACATGATAGGCACATCAAGAGAAAGTATTTTGCAGTTGGCAAGATGGTACTTTTGTATGACTCCAAGTTTGCGCGCCATCCAGGGAAGTTGAAATTCCATTGGTTGGGAGACTTTGTAGTAACCGAGATACTTGACTCAAGCGCATGTCAATTGTAAGTGCTGGATGACACCATGTTTCTGGTTACTCAATGGGAGTAGGCTGAAGCCCTACTATAAATAAACTTCTTTATGTTTGTAATAAGGTAATATTTCCACTTATATTATATTTCCTTTCATGTTTTGGAATTTATTGCTTGTTTTGTTGTAATAAGCATGTTCGCATGCAGAGCTGATTACTACTTGAGTTGATGCACAGAGGACCGTGTATACCTTTAGTGTGGGGTGGAAGCAGGAGTGATTATTGTACAAGAAATCTTGGATGTTCGAGTGTGTGCGAAAAACTCAAAATTCATATTACTCGATGGATATGAGTTGGGTGCATGCAAGAGAAAAAAGGTGTTTGGTGCTTCGGATGATGGTGCATGGAAGGAATTGCTCGGATTGGGAAGCCATGCTAGAAAAGAGGCCATGTAGTGTAACACAAGGGAGACAATAACATGACATGGTACTTGGTATGTGGCACAAAAGAAGATGGGTTGCATAAGGGAGAGTGTGTGCAAGGATGATCGCAACTTGGGAAGTAGTGACACACTAGAAGGTTACAATTTCCGTGTGCATAAGAAAATAGGAAAAAACACAGAAAAAGAAAAAAAACATTTAATGCTTTAAATTGGTGGTAGGTGAGGAGTAATTAATTTAGATTTTTTAGAAAACTATAAAAGGGTCATGGGTGAGTTCATTCTTACCTTACATATTGAAGAGATTTAAGATTTTGGAGAGCGACTAAGAGCGATAAAGTATGAAGACCTTATGCGAGAGAGATTTGAGACAAACTAGAGTAAGGTTGTACACGACCTAAGCTAGAGATCCTTCGAAGGAAGTGCAAGGAGCGTTAAAGGAAGACGTGGGGATAAGTAACCCAAGGTTCAAAATATTTTTATTGAGCTAGGGTTTGATAAATAGGAACTCTAATTTACAGAGCTAGGGCACAAGAAGTTAACAAAAAACCAGAGCATGTATAAGAGCAAGGAGTTAGATGGATAATTGGAGAATGGAACCTGTGCAGGGAAGTAAAGGACATCGAGTAAGTGATTCTAAGCACCTAGGGCACACATTATTTGAGCAAAAATTTACAGTTTGAATTGAGACAATGACACCTAAGAAGGCACCCATAGTGTCACCCAAGGGCAAGGGAAAGGGAAATAAGCTTGTAACAGAGGATTCACCTGAAGACTGGCTTTCTGAAATGAAGTATCCAGGAGAGTTGCTTGTGTAGGGAAATAGTGGGATTCAAACTTGACTAATTGTAAGATTAGTGGCTTTAATCATCATTCAAAGGTGCATGAACGCGAGATAGAGAAGTAAGTACCGAATAAGATGGATTAGAGGACCCCAAGATGGTAAGTTGGTTTATGATGAAAAAGTGTAAAAGTATTTGGAGAGTGTGGGAGTTCTTCAATTTTATGAATTGAATTTCTTTGGCAAACATGAGCACTTGTACCAATGGTTATTATCACGAGTCCATGAGGACTATTTCTACTTTGTAGGCATAAGAATGCGCATCATCATTGCATAGTTGATTGGAAGGATTATAGGTTTATGTAGTTCGGGCCCCGAGATAGAGCCTAACTTGGAGGACGATTTCGAGTGGAGGCGACCGCCATTGCTTTCAAGTATCGGAGGAGGTCGCACTATGGATATTGTGAATATTACTAACCCATCTGTAAGAGTTATTGTGTGCTTGGTTAGTTGCAAGTTAGGCGCATCGGAGAGGTGGACCCAAGTGAATAAGAAGTGGCTCCATGTCATGCAGAAGATGGCAAATAAAACTACATATAACATTTCCTCCTACATTGTAGAAGGAATTATTGAAGAAGCACATGTACAAGTAGTGAAAGGTGAGAAGATAACTTGGGGCACCATCCTTTATTTAATTGTATTCTTAGAGAAAGGAGTTCCATATGGGCCAAATGATAATGTATGGAACTATCCTTTGGAGGGTGCGTCCTTCACGAAAAAAGTTCATTGAGTATACTTCCGATGGAATGAACAATGCATACAAGCTTAGGGTGGATAAATGGTATAGGCGGATGAGCGAGGCATTCGAGCGGGAGTGGAGAGTACTAAGGGAGTTGCCTTTGGTCTTAGATGGCCAGGATGAGTTTGTTGTGTATCAACATTTTTGCTTGGGAATATTTTATATGAATCTGGTGATAAAATCCCCTGGTGTAAACTCCCATTCACTTTCATAGCGAGATACTTCTGAGCCTTAGTGAATAGAATTTATGATGCATGCACGAGAAATTAAGGTTTGATGTAGATAAGGTGGATGATGAATGTCACACATTGCATAAGAAATTTTTCTATCCTAGAAAAACGATGTATGTGGAGATAATAGAGCGAGATAACATAGACACCACTTCTCGAATCTAACAATAGGCAAGGAGGAAACAACAAATGTCTACATTTATTTGAAGCCTAAAGTAGCTAATGGAAAATACATTGATGAATACTATCTTCCGCTCTCAAAACCGCCAAGGGTAAGAAGATTGTGGGGACCAAAAGAGCGCGGGAGGATACCCCTCCTAGATAAGAAGAAGAAGAAAAGAATAAGGACGAGGAGGAGGAGGGGGAGGAAGAGGAAGAAGACAACACCACGCTTGATCACAGTTGCACGAGGAAGTTGCGAAGAGAGTGAAAAGGACAAGACAATAGTATAGGGACTTCAAAGCCGAGTAAGGAATTCATAAAGGGTTACACCAACGATGCAGTGTAGAGAAAAATAATCCCCTAATAAGGAGAAGGCGAATGTTGGGGAAAATAGAGGATACCGATGAAGAGAAATCAAAGGAAGAATTGCGCGCAATCTAGATTCCCCAATTATCCACAATATGGATGAGGATGAAGAAGAGCACAAATATGAAGATGCACAACATGATGAAGAGAGGCCCACCACACATGAATGCAAAGGCCCCACAGAGAAGATAAAGAGAAAGAAAAGATCAAGGGCGAGCCATCTGGAGAAGGCATGAGCTCCATAAGTGGAGATGGGACTAGTGCACGCTGAGTGCGAGAGAAGAATATATTAACAGGTAGATGCATTGGTGGGAGAAAGAAGACGAAGGATATGTTGCGAACACCATAGGTAAATTATAATGGTGTATCAATCAAAGGTGTTGCACACAAGGTTCCAAAGCACGATGTCGAATGAGAACCTCTATAGTTGGGAGGTAATCAATCCAAAGGGTGTGACCATGCACACACATAAAATGCTCTCATATAGTATTCAAAATCACATGGAGGATCATGAATTTGAGGTTAGCAGGAAGCATGTGCAAGGCACAAGATGAAGAAAGTGCTAGGTACAACCCTTGTGAATATGAATCCTACATAATTAATTGATGAGCAAGCTAGTAATGCCCCAAACAAGATGGAAACATAAGTGGCATGGAGAAATATAGACAAATGAGATACTATTAGAGTCATTCGGAAGACAAGAAAGATAAGGAACAAGAAGTGCATCAACTTACGAAGGCACGAGATAAGGCAAAAAGCGCGCAAAGTATGCTTTTAATAAAGTGAGCATATTGTGGATTTAATTACTACAACGCGCTTGGACCCGAAAGAAAGGGCTAAGGATGAATACCCTAAAATATTTTACTACTTGTAAGATCTAGTAGGAATGTTGTTACATGAACAAAAGTATGTGCAGAGGCCAACTAAAGAAGAATTGGATACAACACAAAGAAAGGATAAGGTAGTAGTACACACAAGATAGTGGAATATGAGGTGCTAGGAACCACAATTAAGGATGTCTTTGAAAAGTTAGGATGGGCATTTGAAAATTGTCATAATCCCGATCCCATTCTCAAGGCGTATACCACTAAGGAGGAGAACGAGGTGAAACATGCGCAAACAACTAAGAAGGATAATAAATTTGGGTGAGAAGAGATAATGGCTGAGATTGTAAAGAAGCGTGATGCACTAAAACTGTAAGGGAGGCCTTCGAGACAAGGCTTAAAGAACTCAATTCTTTAGTTATGAAAAAGATGGATGCTTTGGAGGGGATGACATCAAGAGTTTCTATAATCATGTGTAATTTGAAGGCAAAAGGAGAAGAAATGACCCCGCGTAGGTGCCAAATATTGTTGGGATAGTATTAGATGCAACTACTAAGGAACTGGTAGAGTAGGAGAAGTTTGAAAGCATCATGAATGTCAAGTTCCTAAACTACTTCAGCAATCCTAGGAATGAAATAAGTGTGCACTGATGAGATATAACATTCTTTAATTTATTGGGTATATGCCCCTTATTCTTTCATCTTCCACATTCTTTATTCTTCCATTCTTGAAGAGTATTCTTTGATTCATTATTGCCAAGGATAGACAATATCCCTAGTGTGGGGTAATGTTGGTTAGAGAAAATTGACTAAGTATTAGTGGATCATAACGGCTATGCATAAGGGTACACGCACGTAGCAGATCGTAGTAAAGTAGCACACAAAGGGTGTATGCGGGGATGATACAAGTGAACATGCAAGGATACACACATATAGTCGAAGACCAGGGAATTATCCAATTTTCCATAAGTAATAAAAATAGAAAAGCAGAGTTGAAGTGCTACCCAAGTAAAGATTTGGGAATAGACAAAAATAGGAAGACTTGGCGGCTAAGCAAGGAAAAATAAAGCACATGCAAAGCAGGATAAAAACACAAGCATGGATCTAGCTAAGAATATGAACTAAAGCATGTTGTATTTTGAGCTTAGCCTATTAATAACACAATGTACAAAACATGTAGGCTATTTTGTATGCACGCTTATTATTAGGAAAGTGCATGAAGCGGTGAAGGGAAAGTCCCCACACTTATATATAGGTAGTGCTTATAGGAAGTAAAAAGTGCTAGGTTTTGAGAGTACATGTTTATGGAATGCTAGTCCGAGTATGATATGAGTTAGTGTGGTCGTACACATGGTCCAGTGTATGGATGTATTGAACTATTGTCTAATCAACTACTTATATATGTATTGATTACAATGTTTTGCAATGGGTAAGCGATCGTAACTTGCAGATGTGTATTCAAACCTTAGTTATTAACTATGCAATGAATGATTTCCTTATTATATGTGTTTCTAAACTGTTATGGTTATGAGCATGAATGATTGATTTGGTTATGGATATGATGAACACACATACTAACATTCTGATAAGCATAATAAAGGAGGGAATTGAAGGCTTCGCATGCTTTGGGTGAATAGTCAAACTCTTCTAGATGAAGTGCCAACACACCTAGCTTTGATTTTGGCAAACAAAATACTACACTTACTTTTATAATTTTATCATGTTAGTTGGAATTTTACAAACAAAACCAAAACTAGTTTTACAAATGTGTAATAGGAAATTGATACCCATGATAAAAGTTGGAATTAATGAATTGGAATAACAAGAAATATGCTTATGAATGTTTCAAATATTCATTTTCATGTTCTTTATTTATGCCAACTCCCGTTGGTTACATGACTTGGATATGTAGTCAAAACTAATGCTCTCTCTCTCTCTCTCTCTCTCTCTCTCTCTCTATATATATATATATATATATATATATATATATATATATATATATATATATATATATATAGCTATGAGAATATTCCATTCATTTTCCAAATATATACCGGATATTTATTTCATCAACATTTTCATTCTCTGACTTCGTGAAATTCATCAATGCCACTTTCGTCAACATCATCTTCTTCAAAATCAGCTTCACCTTGATCATCACCTTAATCAATATAATGATCTTATTCAATATAAACATATTCATCTTCATTACTAGAGTCGTGTTCATCATCTCTATTAAAAAAACTTGTTCCCCATGATGTTCTTGTTACAACACATTGTTGTCATAAAAACCTGTCGATTCTTGGCTCACAATGTAATATAAATTGCCAATTACCTTCTTTTTAGATATTGGGATGAAGAAGACCTATATAAACATAGTTAAAAAATTAATTCATGAAAAATAAGACCTACATATATAAATTGTGCACATGAAAAAGGATAATACGTACATATGAAAAATTACACAAATTAACACTTGATCACAATGTTGAGGTAACACATATGGATCTTTCTCCTCAAGTAATTCTCTAGAAAATTCAACTGAGTAGAATCCACTTTCATTGTCCACTCTGAAAAATATGTTATTAATAGAAGGGTACTAAGTACACCTAAATATGAAAACTTCAAACATTATATAATCAAGTTTTGTTATTTCTTCCATATTTCCAATATTATCTTATTCCCCTTGGACTAAATTCCTTTCATTAGCACTAGCTTAGATGGCCTACTCAAAGGAACTTCTTCACAACAAAAAGTGACCATTCTCTTGTCAATATTTTCCATTGACCTATATTGCCAAATATTTACTCAACTTAATTATGTCAAATAATTTAAGATAATATTAATAGATTTCAATATATATATAACACTTATGTATGAACAAAAAGGGTCATAAACAACTAACCAATTCTTCACATCCTCACACTATATCCAATGCTTCTTGTGTCAATGCGTTTGATTGATGACACAAATGTTATATAAATATGAACTCATCCATTCAAGGGTGGGTTGGTTTATAAAAGGAATTTGTAGATTGGGTGGGAGTGATTTACATGGATGTTTCCATCTCTAATCAATTCTTGAGTTCTCATGGCTAGTGAATTCTTCTTCTTATTTTGAAGCCTCACAAAAATATATGAAGTATTTAATAACATGAAAAATTTCTTAATGGCATATTTTAAAACAAGCCCTCAATATCAAACATTTAAATAATTAATTAATGTCTATGTACACACACTAATCATGCACCATATATATTTGATATGAATTTCAATATATACCAAGTTTCATAATTTTATTGCTCCAAGAAGATTCTCCTCCAATTTTTCATTTCCATGTTCAATGTCCCAAATATGTGGTATTTTTGGGAAATTCCTCTCCAAGACATTCGACATGTAGAATTTCTTTTCTTAAATAATGCATCCTTCTCGCCATAGAACCCTTTAGACGTGCTAACTATTTTAAAAATCCCTTTAGTGTCTTCATGTATCTCTCACGGCCAAAACAATTAAATCTGGTTGAGATTTCACTCAGAATATTTTAGTCAATGAACACACATTGTTTTATTTAATAAAGTTGAAGGATACATATAGTGAGGCCTTCTCCTATAAACTAGGATATTGCTCCAACTACTAAATCCAAAATAATCTCTCCACACCTAAATACGTGAGTTAGTTTATATAACTCACTATTCATGTACATATAATATAACAAACTATATTTTGTTACAACCAACTTATTTACCACATGGTGAAATACTAATCACCATGTGAAATCTAATTTCCCAACAAAAACATCTATTGCAATTTAACTTCAGCTATCATTTGAAGATCATCGACAAAATGTACTAATAGATGAGCTTGATAATCCATGAAAGAGGTAGGAAGTTCCTTTTGGACAATTCACAAATAATATCCACAATATTTTCTTTCTCTTTCTCAACCATTTCTTCTAACATCTCTTTCGAAGACAACTACCTATTTTGTGAACAATGGTAGCCATCTAATTCTATATAATAATGTTTTTCATGCAAATGGTTGATTTGTAGTTGAAAAAAAAAATCATATAACCTCATTTTTTGAAAGTCAATATTTTGCATTTAGTAGGTTAGTTGGACGATTACAAAGTGATCCATTAATTCCAAGGGAAATATATGTTGCATAAATAAATGAAAAAAGTTAAATATGAAGAGAAATACGCTGGATAATTTAGACAAAAACACATGAATTACCTTCAAAATGTTATGTCAATAATGTGTCTTGAGGTCTGTGATGTGCCCATCAACAATAAATGTATGCTTCATAGAGAAATAATATCCATTTAGTGTGCGAATCTCTCACATTATTTAATTCACCAAATTGAATCTCTTTATATGGTATCCACGAAGGAGTTCTTCCTTTTAAGATGCTTCTTTGTCCCATTAATTTTCATATCAACTCTAAAACTTGGAGTGTCTTTCTATTTGCTAGAGATGTGATTCCATATAGAAACTAATACATTCTTAAATATATGCATTGGATCCAAAATATGCCCAAATAATAAATTCTCCCAATATGGGAGACTATAGAATATATATAATTTCTTCATTCTTGTAGGCATTTCAACTTTGTGGCTAATTTCAGAAAACCATACCCGATCTCTCCACCAATATGGAGGAATATCCACATTTGATGTTATGAATGCTTGTGTGAAGGCTTTATACCAATCACTAGGTGACATAAGTTTAGGAGGTTCTCTAATATCATATTTTCCATCAAATGTATTTTTATTTTTAACATGATACTTATGCTCCATAAACAAGAACCTTAAATGGCCTTGGTAAAAACCTTTTTGAGATCTTTGGATGACCTTCCACATAGTTGATCACCGCACCTTGGAAAAACATACTTTCATTTTGTTGAGATACCTACATATATAAACGATAAAAAACTCAATGTATAGTGCAAAACACACACACATGATTGTTTTTGAATTTTAACATATGATAAATACTTAAATAAACAACCATCCTAGGAAAATCATGAATAGTCCAACATAAGATATCATAATAGGTGAACTACCTCTAACCAATGGGTTTTGAAAGGTCATACATTATAATGCCATCCCATAATGCTTGTAACTCATCAATTAAAGGTCCAAGGTAGACATCCATATTTTTTATTCGGTGCTTACCATGCTCATATAATGACAACATTAAATGCTCCTTACGAATCATCAACCATGGAGGAATATTATAGTTTATCAATAGTACTAGACAAACAAAGTAGCTAGTTGACATAATGGAAAAGAGGTTAACACCATCAATTTCCAAACCAAACTGTACATTGTGTGACCTTTCTCTAAATTTTTTAGGCCACAATTACTCAATGTGCCTCATTGCATTTGAATCAAAGGAACACACCAAACTCCATCATTTCTTCTATTCTTGTGATGACATGACATTAACTATGTAAGTGACTTACAACGGAAAAGATGCCCAAGCCTATGAATTATTGGAAAATGTCTTAATACCTTATTTAGAATGGTGAGCCCTCTCACTTGTTGAAATCATGGTGCCCCGTAATTAGGACAACTAAAGTCATTCTCATATTCCTTCTTAAATATAATGCAATAATTTGTGCATTTATCATAATTTACATATAAAACCCCTACATTTTATGATATTTTAATGCTCTCTATATGACGAGGAGGTGTGTTATTTTCAGCAACAAACTTCTTTTGAAAGAGGATGTAATTAAAAACAAACAAAAGGTAAATAAAAATAATGTATAATATATGAAATATATATCAAATGTAAAATATAGTTATGAAATTATTATCTAACCTCAATAAATCATTCAAATTGATGTTTGACTAACCAAACCTTGCTTTCAAGTCCATCAATACCAATATAGAACTCAACAATGATGTTCTAGACTCACCCAACATAAATAGAGGAGTTTGAAAAAATTCAAAATAGTCCTCTCTTGTTCCTAGTCTTTCTCTTCATCACTATCATCCTCATGATCATGACATGCATAATCGTGATGATCTTGAATATGATCAAATAAATGGTGAACCATGTTTTGAAGCCCAATGCCTACTTCCATTGGAACATCTTCATTAGAAGTCCTAAGAAAATGTGTTTGTTTCTCCCAACACCCCATCATTTCCTTTGAGTAAAGTCTTTTCAGACGAGATTTATGATCCCTTGTGATGTTGTTAGGATGCATTTCATCATTGGTATGACACAATGGGAAGATATAATTTTGATTTTTCTTTGGTCGAACCCATTCAACATCAGAGTCACTATTTGAATTTTTAGTCTCAAATGTCTTCGTATTAAGTTAATATTAGTGCAATATCCATATATTATGATGGCTTAATTTTAATGCAACATATAAAACATTAAATTTACCTCAAAGAAAGGATTGTGTGGTTTCATAATCATTTTACTAATACGCCCTCGTCTTCCACCTCTTCTATTTCGACCCTACCTTCGACAACAAGATTGTGATGACTCTCGCTATATATAAAATTTAAATAAAATAGCCTATATTAACATTAATTAAAATAATTACAAATCAAACTAACTTATATTGACATAAAATGAAACTTTTCTATGTTAAATTATGTTTACTTACCAACCCATATACGCAACATCTATACTCAATGATGAAGAGTTGTGTTACAGGAAGTAGATCTCAATACATATGACAAGCTTGCATCTATCGAATTAGACCTTTGTAGCGGGGATGGTGTATGCCTACTAGATGATGACATGGTCTCTATAAAATAGTAAAGCAATTATTTAAACAAGTGTAGGTTTTCAAACAAATGCAAATTGTGATAGAAGAGAAAAATGTGCTTATTATAAACCCCGAGTTATTATTATGTAGTTAAAGATTCCTTAATTTCGTATTGAGGAATTTTAAAATAATGAAAAAGAGATGCACAATAATTTAAGATTAAATCCAAATGTGAAAATAAGAAAAAATCTAAAGATAGTTGGCAAGAATGGTGGGAGAGCACCAAACTCTATCTTCATGATTTCCAAGTATTGTTTGGTTACAATGGGTTATGCATGCAAGTCTAAGAGATTAACATTTCCTATTGTCTACATATTTTTCTAAAAGAACACCAATTTCATACATCATGAACCCAAAAGGAGTCATTTTGTATAAAAAGAATCCAATAACCTTAAAATTTTAGGCACACTCTAGAAAAAGAGCTTGGAAGATTTTTTTGCTCAAAGTAACAAAGACACGAGGCCTTTATAATGTCTAAGCTATGTTGTTGGATATTTATCAAGACTATGCCATTAAAATTACATGCAAGACATATGTAAGAAATTTCTTTATATGATCATTAGCACTTCAAGGTGAAATTAAAATATTGTCTTACACAAAAAACATTTCTATTTTTCCATTCAAATTTATAAGCTCTGGATTTTTTTGTAAGAAGTCATGTCAAAACAATAAATTCCTCACCTTATTGTCTAAAAATTAACCCCCAACTTTTCAATCAATTTCAACTATATATTTTTTCCAAAAATGTTAAGTTTGATAGCAAAATAAAAATGTGTTTTCCACAAACCCTAATTTATTATTATGTGCTTCAAGATTCCCTATTTGTGTATTGGGAATTTTATAATAATGAAAATATGGATGCACCATAATTTAATATTATATGTAAATGGGAAATATAACTTACCTTTTTGACGCCTATGGTGCAAGTGTTGAACACATTTTGCAACACATATTATCATCATTTTTATATCACAACTTGAGAATAAAAATAAAAAAATAATGTGAATTCGACACAATTCATGATGTTATTTGCACTATATGTAATAGTGCTACTTAGTAAGTCCCAAAATGGTTCCTTCAAAATACCCTTATGGTAATTTTGTTGTGGTCAAGCAACTTTCAAGTTTTTGACCAAATAATCATATGAGTCCTAGTTTGGATCGAGTTATTTGATCTCCCCATCACCTCATGGGATTTCTTGAATGAGATTATCAACCATATTGGGAATGTCATTTTTCACAAAAATAAACACAATTTGTCACACTCCCCAAAAAATGTGTCTAAATTGAGGCCAACTCTCCCAAGAGTTAAAATAATTCATTCACATTCAGGTCAATGATACTTGTTTATTTCAATTTTTTGTTTACATCAACCTCAATAACACCTACTTTCGGTGTCAATCACTTGACAACAAAATTTGAGATTGCCCTCTCGTGGCTTGATAAGAGTCTCCTGTTGATCCTTTCCCACCGAATCAGTATGTGGAAAATAAGAATAAAGGATGGACCATTTTCACCACCTAAAAATATGCATCAAGAGACTACTTATAACACCTCTTCTCTGCCTTTTCTTTCTAAATTCTCTTCTAGTATTGTGTGACCAAGCCCCACTTCCCCAATTTATCATTCCCTGAAACATATCTTAGTTTGTCATAATACCTAAGTGTCACAATATACCACTAGTGTCACAAAATATTATAGTGTTCCATCCTTAATGAAAGTCATGTATCCCACCTTGTTTTTGTAGTTAAAATCCAAGGGAGATTGACATGGCTAAGTGACATGTTCTTATGATATAATATTTATTTCCTTCACATCACCAAAAATTTGAATAACAACTTTGCACTATTAGTGTGTTCAAAGAAAAGTTGTAAAAGCCATGGACATGGGGTAAGAATCTCTAAAGAAACCCCATAGGATTTTAACAAACTAGTCAGTTAACCATCATATAAGAGATAAACAAGGATTCCTCACTTTGCATACATTAATATGGAAAGAAACAAGAAAATCTAGCCTATTTAGTAATCCTCTACTCTTGAAAGCTTTAAATAAATGAACCTAGTAAGGATCTAAGAAATCAGTTTGTGATTATGAGAATGGGAGCTCACCATTAATGGCTTCAAGGCCAATGGTTCTTCCCATTTACTCAATGCTTGGTGTGTAGTGCAATAGCAAAGTAATAACTCAATGAAAGAAATGAAATAAGCTCTTAATCCTAGCAATAATACTATAGTTTATGTTAGGAAGAAGGAGAGTTCTTAGAAATGAGAGGGGGGTAGTGGGCTATTTATAGTTTTCCATTTGGGAAAGTGGAGGAATTTTGGTGCATGTGGGACAAAAGGATAAGTCAAAAAGTTGATTAAGGAGTCAAAGTAAGATTTGACTAGGTTTAGAAGAGGTTAATCATGGTTAGGACTAGTTAAACTAGGTTAGGCTAGTTAATCCTGTTTAGAGAGGAATTAGGGTTTTGAGAGAGTTTTGAGAGGTCTAATCAATCCAATGAAATGGATTGATAGTCTAGAAAGCTAGTAGAAGTAGTCTAGAAGGGAATGAGAAGATGGTTTAGTCAATAAAAAGGCTATATTAGCATGTTTAATTGATTTATAAGAGGAATACGACCAAAAGAGTGTCGTAGGAAGGGAGTTAGATAGGTCTAACTGACGGTATGTTGTCAATTTGCAAGAAGAAGAATAGTTAGTGCAATATTAGGAATAATAGTGCTTTGATCAAACTACGGTGTGTCTACAATTAGACTCTGGGTCAGATTATGAGGAGGACGAAGAGAAATAGAGATGGAGGATCCCTCCATATAAATAGTCTATCTTATAAGAAGAAAATGAATCACAGAGACTTCAAAAACTTCTCTCTGCACTCAAATTATCAACAGTTTTATCATTTAGATTTTATATGTTTGGAGAGGTTAAAATAACATGTTTTATTTTTGTTAGAAAAAGTAAGATTGTCTAGAATTTTCTAGACAAAAATAGAAGTTTAGGAAATAAGAAAAATCTAGAAATTAGAAGATTTTGGGTATGAAGAGGAAATTAGAAAACTCTAGAATATAGAAGCTTCTGGATTTTTATAATCCAAGCCTATAAATTTGTAACAAGCTTCACCAAACAAGTTGAATCAACAAGTTGGATTGCAACAAGTGGATTGGATGTAAGTTGGATTGTTGAATTAATAAGAATTTTTTTTGAGTCTTCTCTTGTTAAAACTATTATTCTATATTTTACATATTTTATTTTTTGTGGGCCTGTGCTTTTTCATGTATAACGCACTAAAATATATACCTTTAGATGTCACCTCCTTATCCACCTCTCATGAAGATGGATGTGGTAGAGATAATATTCCAATCTCTCCGAAATTTCACCATAAATCCTTGTATTGAGGAAGATCCCTTGCATTGGGAGATATGCGTGATATTTTATATTAATGGTCGGTTACTGAGATATTTTCAATGATTATGCTTCTAATGATCGTGTTGACATATTTAAATTTTAAGCGTCGAAGGTTGGATAATTTATAACTATATAATTAGATAATAGGTGGTGAATTCAATACGGTGGAAGCCATTGATGATAAACAAGAACGTATTCCTTTTCAAAATTTCACCGAGAGAAAGAGGCATGATACTACTTTAAAATCGGTGGGGTTTGTAAAACCAATTTTTTCAGTGATGGATGCTTTTAACAATCCAACACATACCTTGTTTTACATGGTCCAATTTGAGAGTTGATGACAATAAGGTTCTTAAATGAATTGATCGTTTCATGATATCTAAGAAATACATTTTGTATTTTTACATGGTGATGGGAAACACACCACCATTCACTAAGAAATTATCCTTTCTAATCTTAACCACATCACTTTCTAGTTGTTTGAATGAGTGGTCACACTAAAGTCCCACATAAACAATTTTTATTGAATACCTCTTCTAAGGAACATCAACACCATTAATATGATTTCTAGAGTGTGGAACCTTGTGCCATGTCCACTAGTGGCATAGAAATAGATCGGATGGTAGAATGATGTGATCCTTCACTCTAATACTTTGCACCACCACCTTTATCTCGCCAATATGGTAAACATGTGGCATGGATTTGAAAGTGAGCTGATGGAAGCTTGGATAAGTAATGCAAAACAATTACAATGAAGATGGATGTTGATGCTTTTTATCTATGCTTGCAGGTCTTGGTGGCTCAACTCAAAAAAATAAATCTTGTGGAAATGCACGAGGCCAAGGGATCTCAAATCCATGCTTGATTACACCTTTGAATAAAAGTTGGATATCACGATTCTATTTTTTAAAACTCTCATACTTAAGAAAGATAAAGAGAAAAAAATTCCATTTAAATTATGCATTCCCACCTCACGAGCCTCCCATAGATCTCTACTTCCTTTGTCAACCATGAAAGATTGGTTATTTAGGTTTAAGATTCCATGTTCGAGAGATCCCAAGCATTCGCAATAATTAATGAATGTTGAGTTGAGTAAACTTATCACTTCAGCTAGAAATATTTGTGGTTCCCTCTTACTATTTTGGACATTTAAACTACTGTTCATAACACGATGAAGAAAAATATTTGTCTTAATGAATCTCCTTACAAATTTTATAAATAAGCTTGGGAATTCATTAGACTAAATATTTATAAGATTTATAATGAAGGCATCGACAATAAAACGTAAGGAATATTGTTAATAAAGGAAATATTAAGTTTATTCCCAAAGCATATCTTAAATTTTTTACTAGATGGAGACCAATAAAGTTTTATTAGATGTCTCATAGAAAAAATATTACCAAGGATATCACTCTGCATCTTTGGCACATCCTTCATATCATCATCAAACTGGAACAAAAACTTTCATCAAGAGTAGATACATTTTTAAAAACATTATTGTTGTCTCAGGAAGGTATGGAATGGGCTCAAGTTTCTCAACAAAGGTCATTTTCTTCAAGTTTGATTTTAAAAATCACACGACCACACATAATTACCTTTCATACTAGTTACGATTAAAGATCTTGGATTTAGAATTATTGTTATATGTAGTTCAAAATCTCTTTAAAGATGCCTCCACTCACTTGAGTATGAATGATAACTATTTTGAAATTTTTAATATTTTTGAGCCATCCCCTAGGGATGCCCTCTTTTTCTTTATTTATTTGTCCTTGAAGTTTAAGCGAATTGATACTTGTAAATTGGTTAGGGGAAGGTTATAGTTTGCATAATTTATCTTAATTGTTTGGATATATTATGGAAATCCTCTGAGTCCAATATTCAATGGAAAAAATGAAATGGTTCTATCAAATCCTCTCACCTCTTCTGAATGGATAAAAGGCTACCCATGGAAATGGATATCTTATAGTGATTAGTGTAAATTCTTAGGCGTACTGTTTGCTTTTGGCTGCTCCTCGTCTTATACATAGAAAAATGTGATTGATTAGGCAAGGAAAAAACATGTTACCATATTTTCAAGCATATTTCCCTCACTGGAAAATTTCAAAGTGAATCAAAATCCTTTCTGTCATCCATGTCTACTATTCCTCCCATTGGGGCTCTATCCAAATCTTGTCATGATAAGCTCTCAAAATAACTGTGATTTTTTTATGGGCTAATACTAAACAATCTTAAGGATTTCTGAGTAACCCCGGATGTTTTTTGTTTACCATATGGAAAATGGGACATGGGCATCATGATTCATGACATCCATCGATAAATGCGGATCTCGTGCTGCGGTTTGTACATGTATTGGAAGGAAAAGAATCTTGAATAATTCTCTTACCTCATTGCATCTCGTTGGTTCCCAATATAGAAAACCATGCATATGTTAGATTTCACAAAAATTTTATCACCATTGTGCTAATCAAAATCAAGGGTCCTTTTTCACTTTGAATCCAAATTTAAATCCTTCGAGTCATTCAAGCCACATCGAAGTGGATCACATATATTTTTAAAAATGGGCTATATTTCAATGATCACAACATTTGGTGGTACCGTATCGTGTCTTCCTCTATCATTCCTTTGGTGGAAGAACCTAATATTAAATCTCTTAAATTTTTTCACAAATGCATTTATTCTATTCGGGGCCTAATCTCTTCCTGGGATTGAATCCCTTAGTTAGAGTTGTGATGAAAATTTCACCTTCTACCTTCTAACATTCCTATGGTCACTCACATTAGCGAACTCATGCTTGACGTGATGTTTCATAAGCCTGGAATCCAACCACCAAAGGGTTGTTAGAAATACTGGAGATGGAGCTATGACACAACCTTTAGATGTTACTCTCAAAGGTTGTTATATCAAATAACACGTACTTTCTATTCATATTTATGCACCCTTGTACTTTGATTTTCCAAGCTTAACAAAGTTTGTTCTAACAAATTAGACCTTAAATTAGTCCATTTTATCTAGTCTCTTACTTACCAAAGTGGCTTAGTAAATATTGCTAGTTTGTGAAATGCCCAGATTTTGCTTAATCTAAATCCTTGAGACATACCTTTTGGTTTGGTCCAGGGTAAATTTTACTGGCGATTCTTTCCTAATTCATGAATATTTACATTTTTTAAATTTGCATTTGGTGATTTTGAGGAGTCATACAGAACAAGATTTTTCCTAAAATTTTGGGATGCGAGTTAATTTTGGGGTTGGCTCGCTTTAGTGTTTAAAATAAATTTCATACTTATGCATGTCTATTGCCACTTCCTCGAAACCCCAATCGGGTACATTTGCCAATATGTATAGTAATAAAAATTTAAGCACATGTGAACATGCAACTATTGACCACATCCATAGATGCTCGACAACAAGAACACTCGAGTGTCTTTACATGTAGCCTCCGGGTGTATATGCTTTGCATACCACAGATGCCCGTCTACATATACACACAGGGGATTGAATGTACATACGTTGCATCTACTCTTACAATCGTCTATTTGATGGAATTTCGTATAACCGACTCGGATGTATCTTGTTTTTAAGTTGATCGCATGTAACCGTTCCCGACGCTCCTTTTCCGGATAAATTATTCTCCTGAATAACTATATACATTTTTCTCATATTCGTCATCAACAAAAAATCCATTTTTACTAAATTTTCCAAAAATATCCAAGTTGGATTTTGGTAAGGGGTCTTAAAATTTTCGGTCCTTAAAATAAGTTATCTTGGCATTGGATTCATGATCTAGTTCAAACTTTCCACCCTAATCCTTTTTGGCGATCCTATGAATTGAATTGATTATATTGCTTTTCTATAGAACTTATTCCATTATGTTATTTGTTTAAATTATGGAAGCCTATAATTTTGACTATCTTCAAGAATAGGGCAATTTTATGGGAACTCACTATTAATGAAAAACTTGTAAGCTCTTTAATTTATTTTTAGATACAAACCCAATCAGCAAAAGTTACATTTGAACTCAAATTTTTGGAAGATTTTATGCCATGGGGAGTCCAACCTACACTATGATTTGAGTACCGGTAGACCATCATCCATAAGTTTCCTAACCACCTTTGCCCAAATGCCATTGAAGCTATACATGGATTCAATTCTTATTTACTCCTCCTCATTTGGATGGATAGATCCCAATACTTTCAACATGAGTAAATTAAGCACATCCCTAACTTGGTGGTCTTCCCTAGTGTGGGGAAACATGTAAGTGGTTCCTCTACCACACAGTTAGCGGTTATAGTTTATTTGGCTCATGTTAGTGGTTCTTACATTCAACATAGGGATAGGTGGGTGGTTGCCAATCCTCATTCCATTTTTCCTCTTGTTTAGGGCCATCGAAGGATGATCCTCCACCTCTTCCTAACATTTCCATGGATTTTACTTATCTCTCTCTTTTATTGGCTTATATAGCTAAGTTTTTGTATCTTAAGTAGTTTGTTTCGTCATAATTATTTTTAGACGTATCTTGATTTTTGGGTCATGCATGTGTGTGTGTGTGTGTGTGTGTGTGTATGTGTGTGTGTGTGTGTGTGTGTGTGTGTGTGTGTGTGTGTGTGTGTGTGTGTGTGTGTGTGTGTGTGTGTGTGTGTGTGTGTGTGTGTGTGTGTGTGTGTGTGTGTGTGTGTGTGTGTGTGTGTGTGTGTGTGTGATCTATCAACGAGTTCTAATAAAAAAATGCACAACATGGAATATTTTATAAATATTTGAAAACTAAAAATTATTAGAATACTTGTGTAATTTTTGAATTAGTAACAACAATGTAAACCATACTTAACTCAAAATATTGGATTTCTCCCAAACATTTAGTAAAAATAATTTTTTTGTGAATAGTAATAAACTCATTCCAAAGGAAAAATAAAATATGTTACAATCTGAATAGGAAGCCTTTGTTATGACTTATTTCCCACCCATAATTTCTATTCTATGAAAGTGGATCACACACTCTTTTCAACTCTTAAATTATTTTCTCAAGTTGGTTATTTTAACCTCTCAAAATATGTTTTTGAAAAGGTATTAGAAACTTTTAAAAATGTAAATGATTGGTGTTAAGTAAGATAAAACAACATTTTATAGTATTATACATGTTTGTGCTAAAGTTGAAGCTTTGGAACAAGGAATGTACATCCATGAAAGTATATCTAAAGAGGTTTTTTTCGACAAATTTTGAAGTATTTGTGAGTGTTAGCTGCTATACATGCATACAAAATGTGGAAGCATACACATAAGAGGTGAACTAAAAATATAAATCAAATTGGGGCAATAAAAATACCAAAGTGAAACCTTCACATAATATTTTTTTATCTATAGCCATAACATAAAAATTGATCTTTTGGAAGTATATTTATTTGTGCTCAAGTCAATTCTCGATTAATTCAATTTGACATTTCCACCTCACTCCAATTCCTACCAAGAAAGGAACCAATATTATTATTAAGAAAAAAAAAAAAAGAATTCAACAGTTACTCTTCCCATTAGCATCTTCATCGATAAATTCCCCTCATCCTCTAATGAATCCTAAATATTGTGTCTTATGTAGAGAAGAGAGGATTCAAGTAATTTCTGCATCATCTACTAGTACATGTTATTCCTCGTATTTATATTTGGAACACTAATAATAATAATAGTAATAATAATAATAATAACCCTCTCATGTCTCACCTACACCATTTAGATCCAAAATTATTCACCCTAAAATTTCATTTTTAGAATCAAATGTTATGTAATATTACAATTTCATTTAATTAAAATAGAAACTAACTTGTGGAATGAAGGAAAGATAAAATGAAATATCTAGGATGATAAGTTAAAGACGAGATAATATGTTCTCTTATTTTTGTGTAAATTGGCTATAATATCCACTATACTTAGATTCTCATGTGTTCGTATAATATGCATATATAACTAAAGTATGAATACCGCAATATTTAGGATCTTTGTATTTACTACTTTCTATATTGACAATTTTGGATCATATTTTAAGCATTGAAGTAATTAATCTCAATTAAATTAACCCTAATTTTCCATTACACATAGGCACATATTTTCTCATGTATATTTTTAAAATATTTGTAGGTTCACATGTTTCGTATCCCATACATAGGAATATGCATGATATTTCTAGAATCTTTGACCCTTGACTATGGAGATAAGGTGATATCAATTTCCTTTTGAATTTCAACTCATTATCATTCATGTACTAGCTTCAAGTACTCTCGATTAGTTTCTTGATTATCATAATTACTCCTCTATATCCACTTGATTGTTTTAGTTTGAAATGTATGCACATACTCGTCAAAGTGGTACATTATGTAGAAATCTAATTTTGGTACTAGATCAATCATTTGTTGTTAGTCTATTTGTATATTTATTGAGCACCGGGGTATATTAGGGTCTTTTTGACACGTGTTCCTTGTATTTTATTTGAATTTTAATACATTTATCTATTCCCCTCTAGTAATTTTTATATTTGTTTCTATTTCAATTAGTTATTCTTCTTTATATGTCCATATTCCCTATTTATTCCTTCTAATTTCTCTCTCATCTTTTTTTCTCTTCTCATGTTTTCTTGTTATGTATTTTTCTAGAATTATAGTAGTATAATTCTAGTTTATATAATTGTACCAATTTGGTTTTATTTATCATTTATGTGGGCCCTTTTAACCCTTCTTTTGGGTCCTCGAGGTTTTGGTCCTTTGTTACCTTTTCCACCCATTTTGAGTCATCATGCGTGTCAATAGGGCCTTGATTTGAATTCAATAATTCTATAAATACATTACTGCATTGGTGCATTCAATCAAACATTTTCAATTGAGTATGCAATTATAAAGGAAAAAGGAAATCATTATTTCATGAAGCATCCCCATGCAAAAAGTAGATTTCAAGCATTTGAAAATATCTAATCTAAAATTTTACTTGTTATATGAACATTGGAAGATATTATGACACTTAGATTATATTGGACTACATTATGAACTACATTATACGTAGTGCAATATAATTTTCAACCTACTCAAAATTCTATGGGTTTGATACTAATGGATGGGTATCTGCCACAATTAACTCCATTTATTTTTATGGTTTTGCGAGATGTTGTGGGAATATTATGGTTTCAAACAAGGGAAGTAGTTTCCTAATGACTTACAAAAAAATTCTAAAAAAGTGAGGGAGGTTTTTGAAGTCCAAAAGTATAGAAACATAGTCATCAAATCAGTTTCACATTATCTAATAGTTGCTCTAGATCTATGTTGGCACAATTTCGGTCTTGTTTATTATATCCTACAATTTCAAATTATTATTTTAGAGACTCTCTGTTGATTATGTGGTTGTTGCCACATTGTTACAACACTTTATACACTATTTTGATTTGATTTAGTTATCATTGTGACATGTTTTGGGAGTAAAATAATTATTTTCATTGATTTGATTCATATTACGGATTCGAATTACTATTTATACATATGTGTTGCTTACATTTTATTACCGTTGATTTGATTATTTGAGGGAAGAGGTAGAAAAATGTAGAAAATGGGTACGGATAGAGAGATTTGACATGTGTGTATCAGTGCATGAGAAACAATATCAAACTGTAAGTTGAGGTCCTAGATTTTCCTTCTTGTGGTTCAACTTTGTTTTATATATCACTTTGTGTGATGAGATCGATTTGGTCACATTGTGACAATAAGATAATGTTGCATGTTCTCGTTGTGACTTGAGAAGTGCAACATCACAATGCATGCATAATTGAATATCACATTGTCATGACCCACTTGTGGCATGAATTGACATTGATTATTTAAATATGATAACATTGTTCTATTGAACATGAAAAGAGAAAAAGCAAAAAAATAAGAAAGCTATAATTAGCCAAAGTTCAAATAACCACAATTGTAACAAAAGGATGTTTTGTTGCGTGGAGTCATTACATTGCCACTTAAGGAGGAATACAATTTTGGTTGAGGTTACGTATTGTTTGCTAATATTTAGAAGTTAGGTTTGATTTTTCACATTGTTTAGACATATTACGCACTATATGTTTGTAATGATTGTCTCCCAAATTACATTGAAATTTGTATCTCTTAAAGCTGTATTTATCTTAAGAAATTGTGATATGTTGCTAAAATATTCCAAGTATATTCATTATTGTAACTAAGTATACTTTAATGATTTAATGACACCAATAGGCCTTTTACAATGATAATTGAGGGTGGTGGAGGAGGTTGTAATGTTCGTGCATAAAATTAATCACAATACTAAAATTGATGTCCATTTGACTCTCAAAGGTAAATTCAAGCTTAAATTTAACATCCATTTGACTCATTTATGAGTTTTTCTTTTTCTTTTTAGAAAGCAATCGAAAAATCCTTATATATTTGTGATATAATGGAGTTTGGAGCTTTTTTTTTTTGTTTTTGAGCTCAACACATTGCTTTAACTAAATTATTGTCATTTATCATAGAAAGTCATTTTTTTTTGGAGAAGATAGTAAAATTATTAATCAATATAATATATATAAAATCCAAAATAAGAATCTTGAAATTAATATGTATAACATTTTACATAAATATACTAAATATAATGTAAAGCTAATTGCAATGTGGTTAATTTAATGTATTGTTAGTGGTAATCCACTTTCCATGTTTTTTAATGGGAACTTAATTTGAATTTATGTTTGACCCGAAATTGTACTTTTAATATTTAGGAGCTAGCCAAATTTGGAGTGAAGGACACTGTTATAAAAGAAAATATTAATAATTAGTAGGTAGCCCATTTTAGATTGAGCCGTTCTTGGTATTTTGGTAAAAACAAAGTTATAAGCAAATTTTAGAATTGAAAATAGCTAATCGATTTATTTAAATCTCTCCATCGAACAATGGAAATATTAATTGATTAATTATATAAAAAGGAGGTAAACAGCTATGCGCCCGTGGCTAATGGATAAGGCGTCTGACTTCTAATCAGGCGATTGTGGGTTCGAGTCCCACCGGGCGTGTATGAACACATTTAATATGGAATTATTTTGTGGCATTTCTTTATATACATGATTGTGTTATCACCTAAATTATGTAAGAGTCACCATCAACAAAGAAAGTAAAGGCGCTTAAGCAACCGCAAGAACCATGCTCAAGTATGAAAACAAGATGATTCCTTAGATTGCACTCTTGATATATTACCTTCGCAATATTGATATAACATGTATTTCCCTTACTAGAGAGAGCTTCTTCATATCATACATGCTTCTTCTACATTTGTAACACACAACAAAGATATTATGGTAAATATGGGAATGGAATTTTGGAAATAAAATGCTTGGAATGAAATACCTGCATGTTCCACACTACGACTTAGAATGATCCTAGCCAAATATTAAATGTTATCTATGTTTCGCTTTATCATCTCAATCTCGCTTGCATTACTTACTTGTGTGCAATTGGTGCTTCAAGGGACCACAAATGTTAAGTGAAAAATTCATCAACAAAAAGGTAGAAAACCCTAGGACACCGCTTGCTTCTTGTAGAAATTTGTAAGCCCCCTTCTCATTTTTAAGCTTGAGCAATTGCAGGGAAGGAATTACACGATTGAGATGATTGCATGGAATAATAGAAATAGAAGGAAATGGTTGCGATTTAACAAATCTTAAGTATGTGATTTAATATTTAAGCAAAATTGAAGTCCAGAAATCTTTAGAATGTCATCAAACATTTGAGCGTAAGCAAGACTTAAAAATCTTAAGAATGTGTTCTAAGCCAAGCTTGTTTAATTTGCCGAATGGTCGATTATTCAACATTAAGGGATTTTTTGACCATGTGGTTGTTTTTATTACCAAATTAGAGGTTAAAATACGGAAAATGAAAAAATTACTTTATTGTCTAAATGAATGTCATGACAGGATTTGCATGCTTTAGTTTTATTACGATGATAGTTCAAATTCATAGAAAAATCAAAGGCGAGGCATTTTCCTTTCTTTTATTCAGTATAGAGTTTCAAATACATAGAAAATTAAAGATGTGAAGTTTCCCTTACTTTTGTTGCAAATATGTATGTTAAATATGCTAAGGGATCGGTTTTTATAGGTTGTGTTAGCTTTAATTGTTAGAATACATGTTTTAATTTGCCAGATAAAATCCAGATTGAATGTTTTGGCGACTTTTTTGAAAAGTTGGCAATGTCTAGTTGTTTATGGGGAAATTTGTGCATAAAACCTCTTGCTTGCATGGTTTGAAATCTTGGTGTGCCCGATTGTGATTGTGAGGAGATGGTTTATTTTCTTTAGTTGTTAAAATGGAGATTTAAATGTATATATAGGTTAAGTATTTTACGTTTTACTTATTCACAAATTCTTGCAATCATGTGTTTATTTCTGGTTAAATTTATATATGGAAACCCCTTGTGCAGGATTTGGAATCTCGATGTCATGGATTTGAAATCCATCATTTAATTCTCACACAAAAATGTCTATATAAATTGATATGCTCTCTATATTTTTCCCAACAACTCCAAGTTGTGAATTGCATTAGATTTCTTTGTTCATGGAGTGGATTATTTTAAGGGGTTGGTTTCCTCGTTTATTGCGTTGGTTGGTCCCATATTTTTATCGAAACTAAGTTCAAGAAACAAAAGTTTCGCCAAGTCACTTGGTGATGCCATTTTCAGAAATTGGCTCCGAGTTGGGGATGATTTCAATAACCATAATCTCAGCGACCTTACAAGAAATGCAACAAAATTTTCCCGTAAAGAGGGGGCAAAGGAATTTTGTGGTGGTGTCGTTGTCAGATTTGGCCAAGGAGGTGTTGCACACATAGGGGGTGGAGTTAAGGTCTCATACTCGCAATGTGGTGTTTGACATCTTCATTGAAAAGGACAAGACACATTGTTCATCGTGTACGAGGAACATTGGAGGAAGATGTGGAGGATCATGACAATGCCATTTTTACTTTTGATATTATATTATTCTTGAGCGATTTTGTGGATGCGATGATATGGCTTGCACGATCGATGCATGTTATCTACGCAAAATATAAATATGAAATCCCAAGGCACATATCCAAAGTTGCGAAATGCGCACACTATGTAAATCACAAATTATATAAACTTTGTATGTCCCACAACAAAATAATGAAAGAGGACGAGGAGGAGATAAACAATATCAATGACACAAAATAAAAAGAAAATGGGAAGCTAATAAACACTCATCTACGATTAAATTTTAAAAAATAATGTAGAAAAATATAGAATAATTTAGTTAGATTAAATTTCGCTTGGAAATGTAAATGATTTTATAAGATTTTTGTTGTATTTTCAAAGTTAGCATTTTATAAAAAACTTTGGGGAGAAAAAAATCTACAAGGAATAACTTATCAGGTTGAATTTCATTGAAGAGGTGAAATTACACAACTTGTTAGGTTGAATTCCATCATAAATTTAAGTGAGTTTACAAATTACAACCTATACTTCATAGAATTTGGGTTTTGTGAGAAGCTTCAAATCTTTTTTATTCTGAAAGGAAAAAGAATATGTAGGATAACCAATCATATTACATTTCATTGTGAATCTGGAGGATGGCCTACAATTTAAAGGCAAGGTAAATCACCAAGTTTCCGCTTGCGGTAGGATTTTAAATAGCGGGTGGTTTATGATGACAACAAAGGAGGTCACGGAGGATGTTGATGATCTTTGGGTCAAATAGAGAAGCTGTGGCTCGGGGTGGAGCGCCGTGGGAAGAGGGGCAAGAACCGGTCGTAATTGAGCGAAGGCGAGCATGCAACTATATGTCGTTGGAGCATTATGTAGTTTGTGAAAATGGTTTCCATGGGAACATCAAAAATTAAGAACCCTAATTGCAATTCAATCACTGCCACCCATCGTTTTCCATGTGTCAACGAATTACACCCTTAGATATGTGACTAAAATGTGTATGACGGGTGTCAGAAGCTATCAGTTCCCCTCCCCTTAATATGAATTGGAAAATACCTTAGGCGTAATGACATTGACATTGGAAAATCCAAAGTTCCAACAACTTCGTGCATTCTATGAGAATTTTTTAGATTATACGGTGTTCTTGTTTTTGAACCTGACAAGGGATGTGATAACTAGCTAACTAATCTTAAACTGCGACGAACGATCTTCCTGAACTTAGTCGCAACCTCGAAGAAATTTTAGATAATTCCTCTTCGGATGCCTCTGCCAATACTTCAAACCCTAGCATTTTTATGTTTAGAAACCCTAGATTTACACTAAAAATGACGAAAATAACACAGGTTGGGCAGAAAAAGCTGTGTAAGAAACATAGAGCAAAGGAGATATTTTTTATAGGAAGAGATAAAATTGGTCACGAAACAGGTTTTTTTTTAAGACTCTGATTTAAATTCTTAAAATGAATTTTGTAAGCTCTTAGAGAGTAAAGATTAGGAAACAAAGTTTTTTTTCATTTAGGTAGGCCTTCGTCATTTGCTACTACTACGCAATCTTCTTCGCTTCTGATCCGTACCCCTGCTTTAACTCCATTGATTGGAAATGCTACCCTCATTGTAATTCTATCGTCGTCACCCATTTTTTTCCACGTGTCAGCCAATTGCACCATTAGATATGCGTCTAAAATGTGTACGACGACTATCAGAAGCTATTGGTTCCCCTCCCCTCAATATAAATTGGAAAACACCTTTGATGTAATTATGCAACTCAAAAATGCCCTAAAATTTCAGAAAATTGAAAGATTGCAATAACCTTGATAAATAAATATGATATATGGGTTTTTAATAATTCTTGCTTTGCATAATTTGCACACTTCAAAGTTTATAATTGTATACAAGTTATGCAAGATTGTTTACTTAAAATTTATGTCATAAAAATAGTTTACAAAAACACAAAACAATCAGGTGCAAAACAAAACATATAAACATTGTGATGGGTTTCATCCCTATGATAAAAAACCTCATTTTAAACATTATATTCCAATCATGCAACTAAAATATGCCCCTTGATTACGGAAAACCCTAAGAAATGAATACCTAGTAAAGAAATCAACACAAACAAAGAACTCTCGGGTGCAAAACAAAACATCTACACATAGTGATGGTGTAAAAGCATACCATTACCCATTATGTCGTCCCTCAACACTCATGATAACACCTCCATCTTGACTGCAAAACCTCAGGAGCAGACCAACAACGAGTAAGAATGAAGCAAAAGTTGGTGCGAAGGAAGCAATTGAAGTAATATTGAAATGACATGTTAGGGCATTTGCTTCACAATTATCGATGATGGAATGTGGGTGGTTGGCGATGGCGGTTGTATTAAGCGAGTTGCACGCAATAATAAAGACTCTTAAATGATTTTTATGGGTTTCTTTTAACATTTTTAGGCGCTATATATATATATATATATATATATATATATATATATATATATATATATATATATATATATATATATAATTCAAACCACACTCAAAGGTAGGGAATTTCCCATTGATATGGAGGATTTTGGACTAGAAAGGATAGTATCTCAATAATGACCCCTGCGGGATGCAAAATATGTCTTTTCACCAACTCTCTGCATAGTGGAGTCTTGGTTCACGTTTCACTTCTCATTATAGCATAGTGAATGCACATTTGTCAACCAAAAAGGAAATAATGGCAAAATTGTTCTTTTCCCTTCATTTAATCTTATCATTTAATGTGATAATGCATTGAAATTATACCATTCGACGATAAGTAATCTGCATTCCTCCTTATCTTTCCGGAGAATATTATCCACAACTCTTTCTTGAGATCATGATCGTGCGGCTCAGTATCGGGAATCTTATCACACCCAGGGCCAACTTCAATTCACCTTTTTTTCCTCAAGAGATTAATAGGTTCAACGCAAATGGCATATTATAGACTCACTCCATCTGAATATGGAACAAATGGATAAAGCTTGTTGGCGCATTACGCATCATTCGAAATAATGACTACTGATAAAAATTGCCCTATCTCAATATCATCATTAGAGCATCGGTCCGATGACCCATTTATCATATTGAAAGATAGATACACACACACACACACACACACACACACACACACACACACACACACACACACACACACACACACACACACACACACACACACACACACACACACATTTTAAGCATAAAATTAAGGTATTCTATGCATAATTATTGGGTTGAGTAGGAAAAATAGGGAAAATGAAAATTTAGTGGGAGAACACAATTTATAGAGATACACATCATTTAAGAAGTCATAAAAAATAGATTTAAGGCAAGTCGACTTGTTAAACTATATTGAGACAAAAAACATAATTTAGTTGACATTACATACCTATAAAATTAGAAGTCTCAACAACTAATCCCTCTCCCTTATTATTAGTTGTAAATTGTTTTTTTGGGTAGCTATTCAAATCATATATAACATACATTTTAAAACATAAAAACATTGAAAATTCCAAACCATCTAAGAGTACACAGATGAAATGAACCATAACAAAGTCAACTCTTACAAGGAATGTTGAACCAAAAAGATGTCTATATATGTATATATATAATGTCAAGTTTCTCGTGTACAATGTTGTCACACCATAGAGTAAGTGTGGTAAAAATTCTCAATCATGAGCCCAAAATACAAAAACATTGATACACATATCAAAAACTATCTCAAAACAATAAGGTCCTTAGGCCTATCCATTTCTCCTAGACCCCTGTGAAGGGGTAGGAGTGGCTTAGGGACTCTTCTTTGCGACTCCTATGATGAGAACTGACTTGGTGTAGCATGAGAGCCTCCTATGTAGATCTATGAGAATGACCATGCGATTGCCAGGTGAGCGACCATTGGTGGTGGCTTCCTTTGTGTGAGTGTGCTCGCCGTCGTCTCTTTATCCTCGTGAAAAGTGGTGTCTAATCTCATCTAGGTCATCGCCTTTACGACATGTCGGGATGGCACAAATACGTCGATATAGTGGCCTGATGTCGTCGGGTGTCTGTGTCGAAAAACAATGATCCCATGTCATCTTTGTAGGGATCGCAAACATGTCAAGGAGTGTACACTGAATGAGATCTCACCATCCATCCGCGGTGGTGCTTGAGGTGCAAGTAAATAATGATGAGTTAAAAAAATTTAAAAACAAAAATAAATTGGAATAACTTACTAACATCTAATCTAGGAAGTGAGTGTAGGAAAAGAGTGTTTTACTTACTTGGGTCTCGAGGCATCTAGCTCAAATCAGAACTAGTACCAGTACGGGAGCTAGTACATCCTTCTCCTCGGCCCTAGCCTCCTCCTCCACCCTTTGTAGGTGTACATATGCCTCATTTGTATCCTCATGATACATTGTCTCCTCCTCCGCATCTACCTCGGCTCTAGTCGTTCTTGAGGCTTATCATATCCTGCCACTATGAGTTTGTCTCCTCTTTCGAGCACGACTCTGTCTCAAACTCCTCCTCCTCATGCCGTGTCGGGCATGCCAAAATGCGGGGCACTGTCGAGGCAGACTTCCACCCTAGTGATTGGATTTGGTGTTTCTTGTCATGTACGAATAATAATCCCGGGAGTAACCACCCTCCACTTTAGCTATCCTCTCTAGGAGGCTCTCGACTCTCGTATGCCCTAGTACTTTGTAGCTACTACTTTTGTTGGGAGAGCATCTACATATGGTAACCCAAATTGTTGGGCTACCACGAGGCACTAGATGAGCATCAACTCTACTAGTACAGTCGACGATTGAAGCTGTGTTGTAGCATGTGGTCAAGTTAATGCCCTCCTGACCCCATTTGCCAACCATATCCTAATATGGATGTGTGATCATATTTGTTGTGGTCAATGTAGAAACTAATAGATACGGGCCCCTGAGTGGAGCCATGTCCATCGACCTCATTTCTCGACTCATGTGGGATCTTCTATCCCAACTCACCTCTAGTAGGGGATCATCCTCTTGTACACCCAAGACATAACCGGTGTGGGATGGATGAGGGACTTAGCCCTCAATCTAACAATCCTATATAGGTCATGATAATTGGTCCCCAAAATGTCTACTCCCTATGCGTAGACTTTGTCATATAGCTCTATACTCACGAGCGATGGGGCCCATCAAAATAGGAACATGTCCTCGACCTTATCCCTAATCAAACACAAGGCCAATATACCAGTGATGGTCTTGTGCTGCAAAGTATGGATAGGTGCAGTATTAATTGAAACCAATCTAACACCCTATTTGACACTATTATTAGGTGCTTATGCATCTCCCGGATAAATGGACCAACTACGAGACTCATTTGTCAAACTAGCACTCTTGACACTAGCTTCTGCCAGGTGTGACAGAACTCCAAGAATTTGGTAGACATCCTCCAAGGTGATAGTCCACTCACTTATGACTCAGTAGGCTGGAAAGTGTTTTGGTTTGCATTCTAGTAACTCAATAAGTCACAAAGTAAGTGACTTGTAGGAGCGATGATTCATGTCTGCGAAATCCTTCAAAAGACAATGAGTCTCGAGTAAGTCCCTCTCTGCTGAGTCGGCCCCTACTGAGATCAGGGCGACCCGATCCTCCTACTCATGACTCTACTCCATCTAACATAACCTCCCTGCATCCATAAATAGCAAGAAGCTTGAGTAAGTTAGAACCTCATAGACACATAATGAGCTCACAAAAATAGTATAAATGCAAGTAAAAACCAAAAACAATTCGTACTTAGTTAATAAATTGAAAACTACATTAATGGTTACAAACCCTTTGCTCATAGTAGAGTGGTGATTGCGTAACTACTACGGCGATTGCGCATCTGTCACTCTGCTGCATTTGGAAGTTGCATAACCACCGCGGTGGTTGAATAACTATTGCTCGTGTAAAGCGGTGGTTGCATGCCATGCCACGACAATTCTGCTTGAAAAACTTGGGCCGTACCTAAAGGCTAAAAATATAAAAAAATAACAAAATACATCAAATTGGATAAAATAAATTGCATATCCTAATTGGTGCCCCCCTTGTGATATTTTTGACTATAAAAAATTTAAAAATTACCCCCTTATAGTTAGTTTTAACTAAATCCTACATTTTAGGAAAAATATGAATAAACGTAGATAACTTACCTGATCATGACCCTCTGCTCCTACCGCTGGTTGTGCTTCCATCATCTCGAAGTGCTCATTAATTTGGTTGTACTCTCATGAAACGGTCACAAGTAATCTATAACTCTAAAAATCACTAAGCGGGTGAGTAAAAATGATTTCTATAAATGGTAAAAAGTGATATGTATAGTGTTTTCTAAAGTCATTTTGAGTGTGTATGCAGGTTTGGAGCGCTGGCACAGGTATATTTCTTATCGCCGCTGATATGGTAAGTACTCTTGTCGTTTTAGTTCAAAAATATTTTGTTGATTATGTTTTACATCTGCACTTGATTCTTGTCTTCTCTTGTAGGTGGCGGGAAGCTTGGATTGGTGTGGTTTCACACACAGATGAATGAGGTATAATTTCTAACTTTCCCATTTGGGAGCGCCATACTTGGAACTTGCGTTTTATGCCCATTCATCTCTAAAATGATTCTTCGAGGGGCAATATGTATGCACCCAAAATCGTACGGTCTACTACATTGGCGAGACATTAAAAACCCCATATGATGATTTTCTCTTTTCGAGAAGAAATGATGAGGTCAAATCCCATTTCCTTATTTGTAACATGCCTATATGAATTATTCTTCATTATTTCTTATTTCCTTAGATTTTCTTGCTTTCAAAAATGCTTTTGCCCCTTTTCGTTAGTGTTTTCTTCTTTAGTTAGGTAACCACCGGTTTTCCTAGGCCCGATGGTTTTGTGTGCTTTAATCGAGACTCATTGCGAGTTTTGTACGTGTGTTGTAATATTCCTAGTGTCTTTCTCACATGTTTCTTGACCATTTCACTTGATTTTAAGCTTGTTGGATACATATGGAACTCCTCTTCCTTCCTTACTATTATTATAATGTTTTCTTGCCTCTCTTGTTGATGATCGGCATTTCTTGATTTCCCAGTGTCTTTGAACTTCTTCCCTCTTGTTTTTCTATAAAAACCAAGATTTTCTGAAGCATTGGTTGGAGATTATTTATTTTTATTGCCTTTGTTACTCTGTTGAAATATTGCCAGAAATCTTGGTGTCCCTAGATTTCACCACTGAAATATGGGACTACCCATTTGAATTTTTTTTCTTTTTAAAATAACAGGTCTTTTCACGTTTTATTTCCAGGAAGATGTATGTATTATGTTAAGATACTCCCGGTGAATCATATGAGCCAATTTCGACAAATACCCGGATACTAGAACTCATTTTATCCCTCGCCAAGTTTTGTCTACGGAATTTTTTTATTTAATTATTTATTGAATAAATAATGCCTCGTTTGGAGTAAATTGTGCTTCGGTTGAATCTATTGAAGTTTTGCATGCGGTATTCACACATCTTAATAGGGTTTTCACTAGGAACGAGTTCAGAGCTTTGTCTGTGACTTCTGACAATATTTTTTCACTTTTATTTATTTCTTTTGCATTTTTCTCCAGTTTTCTCCACAGTTTCTCTGTGAAATTCCCCTAGGTCAATACCTTCACCAGTACAGTCTATTTAATTTCCTGAAGCATCTAGAGATCTTTTACGGCCGTTGCACCGAGAAGGAATCACCTCGAAAGCAAACTTATGACCAAAAAAGATGAAGTCATGCACAAAAAGCCTCTCCCAGGCAAGTCGCATTTTCTGGAATTAATGAGTGTAAGCTACGATGGGTTTTTAGTAGTGGCAGGAAGGCGGGAATTTCTTACCTGCCTTGCAGAATACTTTTTCCCATGAAGTCAAAGTCACTTTTTGTGATGGGAAAATTAGAGGCGGCGAGCGGTGGGAATTTCTTACCTGCCTTGCAAGGTGAAAATTCCCATTATAAAATAAAGAAAAATCACTTAAAAAGCATCGATGGGAATTTTCTGCCTGCCTGGCAGGCTAACTTTTCCCACCAAAGAGTTTTATTCACCCATGCAAGTCGCACTTTATCAAAGGAGACCAATTTTAATGCAAGTCACACTTTTTGGAAGGAAGATTTTAAGGTTTGTTAGTGGGAATTTTGGCGTAGCGAGGAAGGTGGGAATTTCTTACATACCTTGCAGGGTAATTTTTCCCATGACTTCAAAGTCACTTAAGTTGCAATGGGAATATTAGAGGTGGCAGGAAGGCGAGAATTTCTTACTTGCCTTGCAGGATAAAAATTCCCATTATAAAAGAAAAAACACTTAAAGCACCCATGAGAATTTCTTAAGCGCTTGCATGAGGTAAAAATTCCCATGATGAAAGTCAAATCACTTAAGTGGAAGAGGGGATTTTTGGAGCTGCAGTGCAGGGTGGAAATTCCCATCAAGCTAACTTCTTATTTTGAGCAATTCCTCTTGCCAAAAGTATGACCCACCTTGGGTGAATACAATACATTTAATAATATTTATTAATGGTTCATGTTGACCATTTTGGCGCCATAAATATAAGGAAAGTCAATACAAGTGGAAGAGCTAAGGAGAATGCAAGGATGCATGCTAAAAATAAATAAAATAAAATAATTTAAAAGTAACCGATGACACATGCATAATTGGGCACCCAATTTGGGTGAATAAACATGATTGTTTATTAATTAAATTGCCAGAAATAGGAAGGGAAATTATTAAAAATAGAATCGAGGGTTATATAAGCATGGGCTGCCATAATAAAGAAGCAATTAATTATTTTTGCAAAGGATTGCATCCGGACAGGTTTTGACGCCAAAGGAAGGAGGTTTTTGCATTAAAGAGTGTTTTTCATTGCTAGGGAGCTTCGAGGTTTGGCCTAGGGTTGGAATGGCTTGATTCTTACTATGATAATTAATCTGCATGTTGGTATAAGTGCTATAGTGAATTAAATAATATTTTTTCTTGCTTTTCATGCAAGAAAAACCTCAAATTTTAGGGCAGCATGCTTCATATGCAAATTTTGGTGACAGAAATGAAGTATTCATGCTCTGGACTTCATCTTAATACGAATAGCTGCAGGTATTCATCACATGTACTCATATTAGTGAAAAGAAGTTCAAATTAGTGTTAAATATATTGAATATATCTTTCTAATATGAAGAAGTTTCCAGATCTACATGAATGGATCCAATTGCAAGGGATTCCAGCAAAATTAAAGAAAAAGAGCTCAGACAAAGATTGTTGCAACCATGTTGAAGCATGATGAAAGAGAAAGATCAGCAGAATTATGCATAGCTTCCAAATTTCTTTGAAGTCAATGATAAAAACATAGGCCCTGAACCTATCACCGATTTAATTGTGATCCGGATCTCATAATTGCAAAGGCTTTTGACAAAAATTCATCCTCTTGTTTCCAACATAGCCGTGTAGAAGTCAATGCATGGAAAATTCCTTCTAGATCTTGTGCATGTGCTCCCAATCTTCCAGTTGAAGCCTTCATTGAATTTATTTTGCATGTACTGAAGAAGAATTGGAAAAGCTTCAAAGATAGAAGGGAAGACATGTCAAAGGCAATACCCACAAGAAAATCACAGTAAGCTGCTTCTAGATCCAATGTGGTGAGAATCAAAGGCAAAAGAGTCAACCGCATGCAGAATATGGAAGAAGAACAAGACTGTGAGGGTTGTAGCTTTCTTCTTATTTCTTTTTCTTTTTCTTCTATTTTTTCTGACAAAGTAATTGAGCAATCAATTAAATTATAAAACTTAAGTGATTGGTTTAAAAGCCGTTACTTGAAGAAGTTAATTACTTGGAAACATGTGGCAGACATGCAAAATAGAAGGTTCTATTTTCTAGTTATAAATCATGCATTTCATGTACAAAGGAATTCTAGGAGGAAGATTGCTAGATGTTTCCCTTTTCATAGCTTCTCCATGTGAGAATTCATTTAAAGCTTCCTATTTGTAATTTCCCTTTATACTCTATAAATAGAGGAAGAACCTATGGGTTAGAGGATCAAAATTTGTAATCAACATTCTTGTGTTCCAGACTTTGAGCTGAAACCCCTAATTTATGCAAGCAAAGGAATAGAGAAGAGATTTTCGGAGAACATTGTGTCAACGATGCATTTTGCTTCTTATTTCTTTCTAGATGTATTCATAAACTTTGTGTTATTATAGATCTAGATCTGAAAGCTTCATTTGCTTTGAATTCTGTGTTTAATGATCTATTTGTTTTTAATCTATGTGCATGCAATCAACTCTGTAAACTATTGCTTGGGTTGCACATCCTCTCTACTTTCTCCCGTTTCCTATTATTTTCCTCTTCTGCAGATTTTTCCTTTCTTTTACAGCTGCTTACTTGCTGCAAAACTGTCTAGCTATGGTTCATGAGCTACATAGTTAAAGTAATACCAACAAATAGATATTAGGACATATAACTGACAACATCTTACACGAGAGCCTCACTGGTAAATGAGGGAGATTTATTTCATATTGCCTATGTTTTCGGTTGTGCATAAAATCTAGCCAAAAAAGTACACAAGCAACTCATATCATTGTCTTGTTTCTTCATTTCCGCATTTGAGACTAGCTAACACAGTAACTAGCCTACTCAGCGTCTTCACAATTTCTTCTACAACCAACCAACACTATCCCTAGACCAATTGGACTCATCTATGGAAAGGAAGGCTGATGGGATAAAGATAAACATCACCACACTTGGAAATCGTCTCATTTCTATGATAACCAAGTTGGGGATGTCATTTAATTTTCGTCAAAGTTTTTAATCTAGAATCAATATTTGTTTTTAAATCAATAGATTGTTGTAAAGAGGTAGCATTCATAGTTGTTTATTTGCATGTAAGATGCTTTCATTAATACTTCCTTCTCAAACTTATCCTATGGATTAACTTAGGGAAAGGATTTGGAGGAAGTTCAAGTGCATCAATTTCTTTATTTCTTCATTTTAGACACACTGCAAATTTGATTTTATTTATTAATTAGATTTACGTGCATACAAACAATCTTCCAGTGACATACTTCTTCCCTGCTTATACATATGGGTTTGCGAGGAAAGAAGCTTAAGGAAGCTTATGCACCTATGCTCCTTTGTTGTGTTTCTTCACTGTTAGTCTTTCTTGTGCAAACCATTGTTTTAGCGGGGAAGTCTCAGGAGAAGAAGAAATTGCTTTTGAAAAGCCTTATTTCTTCTTGTGATTCGAAGTGAGGCAATTAGAAGAAGTAGAAATCCACAATTAAAAATTGGAAAATATATTTGTTTAGATTAGATTAAGATTCATATCCTGCAATGAAGAATAGCCACATCCAATTATTCCTTGTTTATGTTATTTTAGTGTAGAAGTATGATTTATTTAATTTAGAAGCAATTTTCCTTTGTCTATTGATTTCGTTTTATTTATTTTCCGAGTAAACAAAAAACACAAAACATAGATTAGAAGTTAATTAGATTTACTTTATTTATTTGCATTTAAAAGCTTATCTGAAAATACAAAAAAAAAACAATTAGATTAGTTTGTTTTACGTTATTTAATTAAATATTTGTAATCAAATTTAATTGATTTAGAGGGGAAATTAAATAACTTTATTTAATTCAGATTTCCTTGCTTTTTTATTTAAAGGTGGGAACTTAGATTAATTAAATTTGGAATGAACAAAACCCCCTTGTTTCCATAACGACCTAAGCTATTAGATCTTATCTTTAGTTCCTTTTGGTTGCTTGCGTGCTTGTTTGTTTCCGTAGTTGCTTGGTTTATGCCCACATGAGCATTCGAGGTCAGCGACAACCAAGACGTAGAGTTTGTGACCTAAGCGTGCCCTGACCAAACATCGATACATGCTTGACAAACATTGACCAAGGTTTATGTCATATTATCTTTATAACTACACTAGGCCCACTTGATATTATTTGCCAACTCATTGCTTTGAGCGACAAGGAAACTATTGCCGAAGAGTTATGGGAAAACCAACCAAGTAGAGACTAGATTCCACGGCCCTTGATTTGTCCTTTTTCCATCATTTGTCTTATCTTCATGACCCTCTTTAGAGAGGAATTCGTAGACGAAGAAGGGAAGTTTCCCCATGTTCCACAATCAAGTAGAGTTTTATTTGGTTCCACCGATATTGACCGCGATTTATGTACGACAATCATCCTTGATCGTAGCATCACCCCTAAACAAGTAAGAAAAGCATATCTTGAGCTCAACGAACAAATTCCCATTTTTCCAATTGAAAACATTAGGCTAGCTTGACTTCTTGTTTCCATTTCCATCTATTCCTCCCGTATGCTATTTATCCATTATATTACCATCCCATTTGTCTCATTTGGCCATCTCGACATGACCTTGGGAGAGTCACGTGCATTGAAATCAAGTGTTGATTTTTAGGCGTACATAGACATATAAATGTAACGAAAGAAACCATGTGCTGAAGGACATCATATTTTATAAGATAAGGTAACCGTTATTTTCCCAATTTTTTCATCCACATTCAACAATCCTTGTGGTAGTCCATCTTCGATGAACATGTTTGTGAATTCGATAATAAACAACCTTCTTGAATCTGATGTCTTCAAATGCACGGGGAATCAAGTGCATTGTTCATTATTTCTAACTTGGATACTCTAGTTTTCTATTCTAAGGTTTAGTAAAACAAAAGTTAAGCAATATTTACATGTTTATGTTCATGATTATGTTTCATTACTATAATATCGATTATGCGTATGATTATGAGTATGTTTACAATATTATGGATCATCAACTTATTGAAGTTATAAAAACCTCACCTAAAGTTTTTTCCACTTTGTTCTTTCTTTGTTTTATTCAGAGATAATGAGACCTCATTTCTAACTTATTATTTCAAGAATGCAACTCAAACATGCCCTAAAATTTTAGAAAACCAAAAGATTGCAATAACCCAACAAAGAAATATGTTATATGGGTTTTAATAATTCTTTCTTTGGATAATTTGCACACTTCAAAGTTTATAATTGTATAAGCTCACAAGCAAGTTATGCAAGATTGTTCACTTAAAATCTATGTCACAAAAATAGTTTACACAAACAAAGAACAATCGGGTGTAAAACAAAACATCTAAACACTGTGATGGTGTGAAAACAGTGATGTGTTTCATCCCTATGATAACATACCTCATTTCAAACATTATATTCCAATCATGCAACTAAAATATGCCCCCTAATTCTAGAAAACCCTAAGAAAGATATATTCCAGAAAAGTAGTCAACACAAACAAAGAACTCTCAGGTGCAAAACAAAACATATACACACAGTGATGGTGTGAAAACACATTGTTACTTGTTTTATCGTCCCTCAACACTCATGACAACACCTCCATCCTAGCCCAGAGCCTCATGATGAACCAACATCGGGTAAGAATGATGCAAAAGTCGGTGCGAAGGAACAATTAAAATAATCTTGAAATGACATGTTAGGACATTTGCTTCACAATTATCGATGATGGAATGTGGGTGGTTGGCGGTGGCAATTGCATATATATATATATATATATATATATATATATATATATATATATATATATATATATATATATATATATATATATATATAATTAAGGTATTTTATGTATAATTATTGGGTCGAGTAGGAAAAATATGGAAAATGAAGATTTAGTGGGAGAACACAATTTACGAGAGATACACATCGTTTAAGAAGTCATAAAAAACACCTTTAAGGCAAAAGTCAACTTAATAAACTATATTGACAAGACAAAAACGTAATTTAGTTGATATTACATACCTATAAAATTAGGAGTGTGAGCTGCTAATCCCTCTCCCTTAGTGTTAGTTGTAAATTGTTTTTTTGGGTAGCTATTCAAATCAACGAGGGGAATTGGAATGTTTCAAGAATGACATATCATGATTTCATACCAAAAACAGTTAAAAAGCTTGGAATGTACGAGAAACCGCTTGAAGTTAAGGAGCCAAACATTTCCTTCCAATCTTATGACTGGGTGATTTCGTCATATTATCACGTATGCTCCACTAAAAAGTTACCCCTTCATAATTCACTTTTTGTCCTTCGGAGGGTTTATGTGGAATACCCACTAAACTACCCCAAATATCACGCCATTGGAGGCTATATATTCGATGATTTCTATCCTCCAATCGTTTTTGACATTGTAGATTAGCTTGAATAAAATGGTCAAAGCATAAATAAAATACATGGAGACTCGAGCAACGACTTCATTTGCAACCATTCAAAATGGATTAAAAGTGGGAGGAGGAAAGAGATGTCCATGTTCATGTTTTTGTAATTTTTTATTTTATGGGAGATGTTCGATCATTCTATTTATCTCTTTCATTTCATTTACCATATGAAAATAATATATTAAAGAAAGAAGTGAATATTAGGATGAAATAAATTTGTGTTGTGTACGATAATAAAATTCTTCTGACTCTCACTCTCCATATCTCTTTCATTATAAAAGAAAGAGAAGTAGGGACTAGTATGAGTTAAAGACTCTTATCATATAAGATACGAATGGTAACTCTAACTATACATATCTCTTTCACTTGGCACTTGGAATGTTATAGGAGAACAATGTATAAAACAAAGAGGAAGTGAATACTGACACGTGTTAAACCTGTATCATGTAAAATGATAAAATACTTGTAACTCTCGCTCTATCCCTTTCACTTGGTGTAATGGAAGAATAAAAGTGGGGACTAACATTAGTTAGATCTTTGTCATGTAAAATAAGAAGGCATTTCTAACTCTAGCTTTACATATCTCTTTCATTTGACCTTTTATAAAAGAACAATACAAAAGAAAGAGAAGTGGGGTTGGCATGAATAAGACCCTTATTTTGTACAATGAGAAAGTGCTTGTAACTCTTGCTTCACATATCTCTTTCACTTGGTTGGCATGAGCTACACTTTACATGAGATATTACTTGTGACTCTCACTTTATCCACCTCTTTCACAATGACATTATAGAAAAACAATATATAAAAGAAAGAGGAGTAGAAACTAACGTGAGTTCTTGTAATTTTCCATATACTTAGTAAAATAAGAAGGCATTTCTACTTCTAACGAGCTCACTTTGACAATCTCTTTCACTTGACATATTAGTGGAGATTGTAATGAATTAAGCTTCTATCTATGTTGATAAACCACCAAGTTTGAATTTGGGTGGGTAAAGAGAAAGTCCACCTTATTTAACTTCTTGATCTACCACATCATGGACAAGAAATCTAAATATTTTTCTTAGTAGAATAAAATAGAAATCATATTAAAATGTGATTTTTTTTTATATAAAACCCAATTATAGAGTAAAGTTTATATATCATGCTCATTTAAGATAGATTAAATTATAAGTAGAAATAGAAATTACAATTAAAAAAATTCAACTTAAAAATTGTGAATTAAAAAAAAAAAGAATAAAAGCGCAACTACTACAAGTCTCTCATTTAATGAACAATCTCGTTTTCAAACACATCTAAAAACAAAGTATTGAAACATTATATCATTCATACAAGTAAAAATGTATATAATTCATATTATCTCTCATCATACATTAACACTTCACAACAAAAATCCAATCATAAGTTTTAATCAATAAAGCCAATGCCAAATCAGTCCTTAGTTCATGGTTCAACTTCACTTCTTTCTTCAAGTGCAATTCTAGATGTACAAATGGCCATACTCTTATAACAATTTATCTCTTCTATTTATGTTTTATCCATTTTTGTTTGAGATTTTAACTTAAAATGCATTAACCTTTGGTGATTACTAAATGATAATAATACATATAAAAATTTTTAACAAAAACTTTTTCATATGAGTAAATAAGGGTTGTAGTCCAACCGAGATCGACGATGGTAAAGTGTGTTGTTAGACTATTCAATAGAGTAGAAATCTTTGACGATTGAAAGGAATAAGATTGGATTGAAGTCTCGAGTTTCCAATATAAACAAACCTTAACAATAAACTAAAAAAATCAATTATTTGATAATATAAAATATTAAAAAATTAAAATAAGTAAATAATAATAACAATAATAAAGAAATATTAAATTGGTCCCGTCAACCTGAAAGACCTCACGATCTTTTCTAACGTGTAATTGACGGGTTGCAATTGACTGAAAATTGATGTTAGTGTAGTCTTCAAACGCGTTCACCCTTCTTAAAAAGCTATTTAAATGGAAAATTGCCACAAATAACTTCATAAGAATTGTCATTGAATTTAACTTCTGAGAGACACAGGTTCGAATCCCATGGCGAGGTGGATTCGAGGGTTAGCAGCAGCTTCCTGCATGTCCTGCGCCGCAGCGGAAGGGTTTCTAGCGGTGGCCATATGCGTGTTAGCGGCGGTGACCGTGGCTGCGGCGCTCTGCGTTAGAAGCTCCCGCGACGAAGATGAAACCCGCGCGGGTTGTTTCAGAAATTTGAAGTCGGCGCCGAGGTCTGGCGGCAGGGCGCTCATGAATACCCTGAGCAGCAAGAAGCTCTTGTTCAGCCAAAAATGGGGGCGCAGCGAGGAAGACGAGTTAGGAGGCATATGACCGTGCGGCTATGGAAGACGGGGATTTCCTGTGGCAGAAAAGTATACTGATGGGCGAGCGCTGCCAGCCCCTCAATTTCTCGGGGCTTATTGTATACGACCACATGGGTAACCGTTTGCCCGAATTCCTCTGCGTTCCCCCAAATTTAACCTGGTTTATCCTTCTCTCCAGAAGGTTAAAGAAGAAAACATTAATAGTGCGGAAATTGAAATTGATTTTATTTTAGCGATGAAAACTTTCTGGAGATCTCTGTAAATATTTGAGCTTTTTCTTATGTATTTCCAAGCAGGGTGGTGGTTAGGTACTATAGTGAACATAGAATATGCGCATCGGCAAGTATATTCTTGACTAAACAGAGGAGGAAATAAAAGCTCTGCCACACCCAAAAAAGTTAAATAATCAGTCAGCAAAGAACATGTTTGCTGTGGAAGTTTTACCATCTCCTTTGTCGGCTGTCCTGTGTCATCTTCGCAGGGATCACAAACACGTCAAGGAGTGTACGCAAGGTGCACTCTCCGTAGTGGCAGCAAGGTGCAAATAAATATTGACGAGTTAAAAAAAATTAAAAATTAAAAACAAAAATAAATTGGAATAACTTACTAACATTTAATATAGGAAGTGAGTGTAAAAAGACTGTTTTACTTACTTGGGTCTCCAAGCATCTAGCTCGAATAAAGAACTAGTACAAGTGCAGAGCTAGTGCATCCTCCTCCTGGCCCCTGGCCTCCTCCTCCTATGTGGGTGTACGGATGTCTCGTGCAGTATCCTCATGATACTGAGTGGCTCCTCCTCCACGTCTACCTCGGCACTAGTTGTTGTTGAGGCCTATCCTATCTCTTGCCACTCGAGTTTGTCTCCTCTTTTGAGCCCGAATTTGTCTTGGCCACCTCCTCCTTGTTACGTGTCGGGCATGAAAAATGCAGGGCACTTGTTTAGGCCCGACTGCTACCCTAGCAGCTAAATACAGTGTTTCTTATTATGTACAAATAATAATCCCGGAGTAGCCACCCTCCACTTTAGCTATCCTCTCTAGGAGGCTCTCGACTTTTGTATGCCCCGTACAGCCTGTACTATAGCTACCATTTGGAAGAGCATCTACATATGGTAACCCAAACTGTTGGGCTACCCGAGCACCGAGATGATTATCAACTCTACTAGTTTGTTCAATCATTTGAATTGTGTTGCGGCATGTGGTCAAGGTAATGCCCTCTTGACCCCATCTTCCAAACATATCTTAATATTTATGTGTGATCATATCTCATTGTGGTCAATGTAGAAACTAATAGATACGGGCCCTTGAGTGGAGCCATATCCACCCACCACGTTTCTCGACTCATGTGGGATCTTCTATCCCAACTTCCCTTTGGTAGGGGATCATCCTCTCATACACCCAAGACATAACCAATGTGGGATGGATGAGGGACTTAGCCCCCAATCTAACAATCCTATATAGGTCATGATAAGTGGTCCCCAAAATGTCTACTCCGTATGCATAGACTTTGTCATATAGCTCTATAGTCTGATTGATGGGGGCCCAACAAAACAGGAACATGTCCCCACCTTTTCCCTAATCAAATGCAAGGCCAAGATACCAATGATGGCCTTGTGCGGGAGTAGAGGATAGGTGCAATATCAATTGAAACCAATTTAACACCCCTGTTTGGCACTAGTATTAGGTGCTTATGCATATCCTAGATAAACGGACCAATTGCGTGAGACTCATTTGTTGAACTAGCGCTCTTTAGCACTAGCTTCTTGCCGGTGACATGAACTCCAAGTATCTAGTAGACATCCTCTAAGGTGATAGTCCACTCACTTCGACTCCAAGTAGCCAGGAAAGTGATCGGTTTGCATCTAGTAACTCAATAAGTCACAGAGTAAGTGATTCGTAGGAGAAACAAGTTGTGTCTACGAAATCCTTTGAAGGAAAACCCTCCAGAGTAAGTCCCTCCTTGCCCTGGTTAACCCCTACAAGATCTGGGGCAACCAATCCTACTCGCGAACTCTGCTCCATCTAACATAACATCCCTGCATCCATAAATAGCAAGAAAAGAGTAAGTTAGACCTCGTAGACACATAATGAGCTCACAAAATAAGTATAAATGCAAGCAAAAAAAAAAAAATGTACTTAGTCAATAAATTGAAAAGCGCATTGATGGTTACAAAACCACTTTGCTCATAATAGAGTGGTGGTTACATAACCAACTTTGCTACAATTGTGCATCCATCACTCTGCCTAAGTGGAAGTTGCATAATTGTTGCGGTGGTTGCACAATGATATCGCTCTGTGCGGAGTAATGGTTGCGTAGCCACTGCGACAGATTCTACCGGAAAACTCGAGGCCATACCCTAAAGGCTAAAAATAAAAAACTATCAAAATGCATCAAATTGGATCAAATAAATTACATATCCTAAGTGACACCCCCTTATGATCATTTTGCTGTAAAATTATTAAAAATTACCCCCTTGTAGTTAGTTTTAACTAAATCCTACATTTTAGGGGGAAATGAATAACGTAGATAACTTACTTGATCGTGACCCTCTTCTCTTGTCGTTGGTTGTGATGCCATCATCTCGAAGTGCTCATTGATTTGGTTGTACTCTCGCACGAAATGGTCACAAGTAATCTATAACTCTAAAAATCTCTATGCGAGTGAGTAAAAAAAGATTTCCATAAATGGTAAAAAAGTGATATGTATAGTATTTTCTAAAGTCATTTTGAGTGTGTATATAGGTTTGGAGTGTTGGTGCAGGTATATTTCTTATCCACACTGATATGGTAAGTACTCTTGACATTTTAGTTCAAAAATATTTTGTTGATTATGATTTATATCTGCACTTGATTCCTATCTTCTCTTGTAGGTGGTGGGAAGCTTGGATTGGTGTGGTTTCAACACACAAATGAATGAGGTATAATTTATAACTTTCCCATTTGGGAGCGCCATACTCAAAACTTGTGTTTTACACCCATTCATGGATAAAACAATTCTCGACGAGGCGCGCGATATATGTACGCACCCAAAATTGTATGATGCTAATTGGTGGAACGGTAAAACCCCCTTACGATGATTTTCTCTTTTCCATAACAAATGATGAGATCTAGATCCCATTTCCTTGTTTACAACATGCCTATATGACTTATTCTTCATTATTTCTTAGTTCCTTATATTTTCTTGCTTTTGTAAATGCTTTTTGCCCCTTTTCCTTAGTGTTTTCTTCTTTAGTTAGGTAACCAGTCGGTTTTCCTAAATTGGTGGTTTTGTGTTCTTTAATCGAGACTCAGATTTGTAAGTTTTGTACGTGTGTTGTAATATTATCAGTGTCTTTCTCACACATTTCTTGACCATTTCCCTTGATTTTAAGCTTGTTGGATACATATGGAACTCATCTTCCTTCCTTACTATTATTATAATGTTGATTGCCTCCCTTGTTGATGATCGACATTTCTTGATTGTCAAGTGTGTTAGACTTCTTCCCTGTTGTTTTTCTATAAAAACCAAGATTTTTCCTGAAGCATTGGTTGGAGATTATTGATTTTGATTGTATGGTTACTCTGCTGAAATATTGCCAAGAAGTACACAAGAAATTCACATCATTGTATTTTTCTTCATTGCTCGCATTTGAGGCTAGCTAACTTTGTAACTAGCCTACTCCGGGCGTCTTCACAATTTCTTCTTCTGACAACCTGACCAACACTATTCCTGGACCAATTGGAATCATCTCTGGAAAGGAAGCTGAGGGGATAAAGATAAACATCACAACACTTGAGAATCGTCTCATTTCTAAGATAATTTGGGTTGGGGATGTCATTTAATTTTAATTCAAAGATTTTAATCTAGAATCAATATTTGTTGTTAAATCAATAGCTTGTTTTAAAGAAGTAGAATTCATAGTTTTTCATTTGTCTGTAAGAAGCTTTCATTAATACTTCCTTCTCAGCTTATCCCTATGGATTTTCCGGGAAAGGATTTGGAGGAAGTTCTTGTGCATCAATTTCTTTATTTCTTCGTTTTAGAACACTGCAGATTTGATTTGATTTATTAATTAGATTTACGTGCATATGAACAATATTCCGATGATAGACTTCTTCCCTATTTATACCTATTGGTTTTGCGAGGCAAAGAAGCTTGAGGAAGCTTATGCTTTATGCTATGCTCCTTGTTGTGTTTCTTCTTTGTTAGTCTTTCTTGTGCAAACCATTGTTTTAGCGGGGAAGTCTCAAGGAAGAAGCCTTATTTCTTCCTATGACTCGAGGTGAGGCAATTAGAAGAAGTAGAAATCCAAAATTACAAATTAGAAAATATATTTGTTTAGATTAGATTAAGCTTCATATCCTACAATAGAGGAATAACCACATCCAATTATTCCTTGTTTATTTTATTTTAGTGTAGAAGTGGGATTTATTTAATTTAGAAGAAATTTTCCTTTAATCTATAGATTTTGTTTTATTTATTTTCGAAGAACAAAAACACAAAAACATAGATTAGAAGTTAATTAGATTTACTTTATTTATTTGCATTTAAAAGCTTATATGAAAATACAAAAAAATTTAGATTAGTTTGTTTTATGTTATTTTTTTAAATATTTGTAATCGATTTAATTGAATTAGAGGGGAAATTAATCAACTATATTTAATTCATATTTCCTTGCTTTTTTATTTAAAGGTGGGAACTTAGATTAATAAAATTTGGAATGAACAAAACCCCCTTGTTTCTATAATGGCCTAAGCTATTAAATCTTAGATTTAGTTCATGTTGGTTGCTTGTGTGCTTGTTTGTTTCCGTAGTTGCTTGGTTTATGCCCACATGAGCATTCGGGGTCAACGACAACCAAGACATAGAGTCTGCAATCTAAGCGTGCCAACCAAACATTGATACATGCTTGTGCGGACATTGATCGAAGTTTATGTCATCTTATCTTTAGAACTACCCGGTCCACGATGTTATTGCTAGCTCATTGCTTTGAACAAAAAGGAAACTATTGCCGAAGAGTTATGGGAAAACCAACCAAGTAGAGACTAGATTCCACTGACCCTTGCTTTGTCCTTTTCCATCATTTGTCGATCTTCGTGACCCTATTTGGAGAGGAATTCATAGACGAAGAAGGGAAGTTTCTCCGTGTTCCACAATCGAGTAGAGTTTTATTCGGTTCCACCGATATTGACCATGATTTATGTATGACAATCATCCTTGATCATAACATCACCCCTAAACAAATAAGACAAGCATTTATTGAGCTCAACGAACAAATTCCCATTTTTCCATTTGAAAACATTACGTTGGCTTGACTTCTTGTTTCCATTTCCATCTATTCCTCCCGTATGCTATTTACCCATTATATTACCATCCCATTTGTCTCATCCTAGCCATCTCGACATGACCTCGGGAGGTCGATCCATTTGAAATTAAGTGTTGATTTTTAGGCGTACGAGAGACATATAAGTGCGAAAGAAACCATGTGCTGAAGGACATCATATTTTAAAAGATATGGTAACTGTTCTTTACCCAATTGCTTCCTCCACATTCAACAATCCTTGTGGTAGTCCATCTTCAATGAACATGTTTGTGAATTCAACTAATAAACAACCTTCTTCAAATGCATGCTCTTCAAATGTAGGGAATAAATTGCATTGTTCATTATTTCTAACTTGGATGCTTGTTGGTCCGAAAATTTGTCGGTTAGGAAGGTCGTGGGAAAATAGGCCAACGGTGTGCGGGAAAAATCCCTCTTCGAGACAAAGTGAAGCGAAAGCTGGTTTATTGTTAATCTATCGGCGGAATCATGTGCAAATCTACACTATTCTAACTTTAGGGGGTTTGGGATCTCATTTCAATAGAGGTAGTTCCAACAATGAACGAGAAAGGTAGGAGGGAAGAAAAAAGGAAGGTAGATCGAAGGAAGAAAAGAAAAGAATTCCAAGACGGAAGGTTAGAAGGTTTATGCTTTGGGCTAGTAGTAAATAAAGCCAAACTTACTTGCATAAACAATTAAAGCAATCTTGATGAGCAGATGACAATAGTAGGAATGAAGTTAACAAAATAAAAACATAGATCTAACTTAAGAAAGATCGATGTAAATAACACACACATTAAGCACAAAGTCCGAATATGTGTATTAATATTTCTTACATTGCAAGAAAACACAATTTTTTCTCTCCTCACTTCTCTTTTCATACGAAAAATGTTCACCTAGAACACAACAAGTATTCTAGTATTTATAGAAGGAGATAAGGAAAGAAGACAAAAGCCAACTCACTACTTACAAAATATCTTACAAGATATTTACAAAAGATCTAGATAATATCTAAAAATTCAATAGTTGACTTGGGCAAGTTTCGGATGGCAACATCCCATGGTGTAACATGGATGATGTCATCATGCATGCCAACATGCTTTTTAAATATTTTACAAAAATGATCAACACATTCTAAAAGGAGAAACTACTCCTCATCATCCCTCTGCTCAAACTTGGTGTCTTGCTTTTGATCAGGAGAATCGATGTGACACTGTGCTCGATATTCTACAAACTTGTTAATCATTGCTTGAAGTTGATCATGGTTGGGACCATTAAAATGGTCGTAAATGACTTCATAGGTTTCTTTCTTATTCTTGAGCTTGTCAGGTAACTCGGTGAAATTTTCGCATGCATCGATTAAAAAGCCAATGAAATTGTAGCAGGCCAAGAGGTTATTGATTGAATCTCGGTCAAAAGTGACCTCTGGTGCCAAACCTTGAGTGATGATAGCCTTGAAACGCTGGAATATATCAGCTGCTTCCCTCAAGTTATATGATTCACTAAGCATCCTTGGAGCCATTTTTGCAACTATCTGCTCCATGTTGTATCGTGCTTCCAGGGCTTCATCTTTGACTTTATCGATTCTCTCTAGGATATATTCCATCTGATCAACCCGGTAATCTAATGCAATGAGAGCCTTATTATGTGCACGCGGGTGATTGATAATGCCTACCTTGATAAGTTGTCGGCCGGAGTAATTAACCGTTCTTGGGCGTTTCTTCTTGTATGACCTGGCGTTATCCAACTCTTCGGATAGGGAACTTGCTACTGCTTGTAGCTCCTTATTTGCTTGAGTTATATCCTGATAGAGCAATGTAAACTTCCCAAGCACTTCCTCACCATCTATGAGGATCCGTTTGATCCAAGATGATATTGTTGTGCCTTATTCACCAATCTTAACATATTCATTTATTTTCTCCTAACTGGGAACTTGAATGGGTTCGGTGAAAGATTTCGAGATGGATCCCGGTTGTTCTCCTACAATTTAAATCAATTAAAAATACCCGAAGCTGATTTTTGATTATTATGGCAATCACACTAAAGCAGATCTGATTTTATGTGAAGAAGTGCGATTGGGGTTTGAATGGAAACTAGCACGAAACCCACTCCAAACAAATTTGAGATTGTGCAACATTAAATATGGATGTTTTCTGTTTATGGCGACTAGTCTATATGATAGAACTACTACTAGCATTACCCATTCTTGTCATAACAAGCTCAAGCTGGAACAATTTATTATAACATAAAAATCTGCTATTTTTGAATATGAAAGCAGTGGGATTTAAACGAGAAATCTGCAAATTTTAAAGAGATTCGAACTGTAATATAAATCCTTCCAAAATATCGAAAATACCTTCCCTTAAGCTTGTAAAAAGAATAAAACATGCAATGCAACACAGATCGGACACGGGAATGACGTCAAAACACCACAGGACAGCCACATATGAGCCGCTCCATGAGAGAAAATTAGTGTAGCACTCGCTTCTGCAACACCTTTGGTATTCGACTTTTATTGCAAAAACACTTTAACTACTGCTGGAAAATACTTGAAATTCTATGTAAGCTCTGTGGAAAATCCAGTATAGAAATTCCTCCTAATCTCCAAGAGGGTTTTCGTCCTCTAGAGGAAATATACTAAGGGTTTTCGTCCTTAGAATATTTTTGGTGAAAGCTTCAGGCTTCAACACAATTCAGAATATATCAAATGAATATGGAATGCCTCTCAAGCAAGTCTACTTCTCCTTTTAAAGGAAGAAGAGACCCAAAACAACCTTCAAGACCACCAATCAGCTTGTATGATTCTTTCGATGCATTTTCCACCCTCCATTTCTCTTAGGGAGAATACAAAAGGTATTTAATAATTATTTTCTTCTCTCCCAAGGCTGGTCGCTTTTCCCTAGAGGGAATACACAATAGAAATGTTTTATCCTTTCTAAGTTCCCATTTTCCCCTTAAGGCAAGTCGCCATTTTCCCTAGAAAATACAAATTAAATAAGTGCTTTTCTTTTGATGTACTTTTCTAGGTTCTATTTTAATGTTAAGTTTATTAATTTATTATATGTGCTATTATATTGTAATTTTTTGCACAATACAATAAAATTAATAAAACTTAAGTCACCCTTATATTTTTCCTTTGGCCGTCGGGTCGAAAAAATGGGCCAAAGGTCTTCAAATGGGAAAAAGAGACATTACATCGGTGGCTGCCCAACCACGGGGGAGCATTGCCCATTTTTCGCAATGCTTGTAGGAGATGTTTGTTTTGTTCTTTGAGTATCATTTTCTCCTCTTTTACCTCTTGGAGGTTCTTGCAGAAGCTTCCACGGAAGACAAGGCTCCCCAAGCTTTGAGATGAGGTCCCCATTGTGACTTGAGTCACCTTTGTGAAGTCTGGGAGGCGGATCTTATTTTCTCTTGGGATCGGGAAAGCTATCTCCATGACTCTCTCCCCGAAGTGCCTTTAGAAAAGTGAGTTATCGCTTTCTACTTCTTGGTTCCCTTCTTCGGAATAAACGAGAAATCCATGGCGCGATATGGGAACTTTCCTCTTATCTTTGGCTCAAATGGTGAGAAATCTAACCAGGACTTATGGGGAGTGGGAGTGGAGGAAGAAGAAGAAACAAGAGTTAGAGGGGAAGCAATGCCAGTATGGGCCTTGGGAAGTGTGTTAAAACACTCGGTGGTGGCATTGATAGGGAGTCCAACGACCGATGCTTATGGGGCACAGAGTTTGCTTGAGAGAAGAGGAGGACGTGGAAATGGAAGGTATCTTCATCAGGATTGAGGAAATATTGGGTGAAAGATCCGCGAGAGAGGAGAAGATGGAAGAGGTGGGAGATGGAAGGGAGGAAGGGAGAGGAGAAGACACATCCATAGGAATAGATGCTTGAATGACAGGAGGAGGAGAAGGAGGAGCGGAAGAAGGGACGTTGGGTACCTTAGTAGTTGAAGTTGTGATAACATCCCGGGTGGATGTATCTGTTGGAATATCTGGTAGTTTCTTCATCACCTGGAGACACGGGTCGACTACTTGCTTCTCAGAAGTAGGAGGGAGATCTTCAAGAGTATTGGAAGAGGGAATGCTGGGTACCTCTTGTCTTCTTGGTTCTCCCACCTTGTCTTTTCCTTTTCCTTTAAAGCGGTCCCGGCCTTGGAGGTGCACTACCGAAGGAGAAGTAGTGAATTCAAATCCAACGTATGTAAGGCCATTCTGATTGCACCAATGTTCAGGCGCTGCAATGTGGGTTTAACCCTTTCTTGAATGGTCTTTGGTGCTTTAGCTCTGTCGATCTCCGCGAATGGCCAGTTGTCCCCATCTGTGTCAATGTAAACTTGATCAATTTCTTGATCAGTCTCTTTGAATTTCTTTGGGACAATGGCAATGCCATAGTGGATGATCTCCTCCAGAGCCAACCGGAGTGATCCTTCCGCCTAATGTCTATCTCATGGGTTAGGTCTATCCAAATGTCCTCGATCTCGAGAACATGGATGGGATCAATTTTTTCCTTTGGGAGGCAACTCAACAGGATTCGAAGGTTGTCCTTCTATGGGAAGTTGTGCTTCAAATTCAACAACTCCAAGCTCAACATACATCTCCCGTGCTTTAGTAAGTGTATTGGGGAGTGGGAATCGGCCATTTTTTTAGTAATAGGGGAATGGAGTTCCTCCTTTCCTTCTCTTCATACACTTTTCATGATAAGTGATTAAGCGCCTTGATAACCAGGAGAACCAACTTCGGCCCTACTGAAACCTTGATAGCTTTGTTAGTTCTCCTCGAAATTTCTGAGCTCGAGGTATGTGAATGTGGGGAATTGTGTGAACAACGCTCCCCATTTCTTTATAGTAGAATTCACACTTTGATTTGGTTCATTGTGTCTCATGTTTGGTCTCAACAAACATAATACCTCATAGAAGAAGGCATCATTTATTTTGGAGAATTGAGAGATGCTTTGGCTTCGAGCCTGGATGCAGGTAGAACTCGTATATCTTGACTTAGGGCCATACCCCATTTCGAGTTAACCCTACGAAATCCCTTTCTGACGTAGCAACATATACAACATAGGAATTCATGTAGAACTTCCCAGTTGTTAGAACTTGTTGAAGCTGCTGTGAGATGGTGTCACTTATGATTTCACCCCAGCCAGAAGCGTTGATCAGGTGCATTCTTGCTCATATTCTCTAGGTATCTCAGCATCCACTTGTGGAAATAATGGGCATCAGGGAGCCCAAATACTCTGTTCAAGAACGTGATTGTATCACTTAATTCTTCATTAAAATCACTATGGTGGATGGTTTGTGGCCATCTAGTCACTAGCTTCTTGTTCTTTAGATATAGTTCATTCATCATCTACATGCAACTTTGATCTTCATTATCATCCCATGCCTTCTTGTAGTCTTCAATACTTATTTCCACATATTGCCTGTGATGAGGAATGCCCAAGATCAGCTCAAAGTGACGAGCTGTGAGGTTTATGATTGTCTCGTGTTCTTTATTTTCAACACATCTAGTGTCTTTGTTATAACATCGGGCAACCAACATGATAAACTCATTATTTACGGCACTCACCGGAAGCCCAAGCAAAGTGCAATCCACTGCCTATTAACTTATTCATCCACGGGCCATTGTTTGCCTTGGTGGTCCTTACCCAGAAGTCATCCATGTCAATATGACCCAACTCAAAGTCTTTGATGTCAAGGTCGCTCTCTACATATGAGTCAGGCATTCTGACTCTCTGGTACTTGTACTTCATTTCTTGCTCTGACTGTTTAGCTTTAGCTTTAGTTGGTTTCTTGCTTGATGAAGACATATGTGAGCTTGAGGACAAATGTTGTTGTTCTGCAAGAAGAATCAAGAAGGTCCAACACAGAAGGGCCATGTCAACCATCATGTTATTCATAATGAAAGTTGAAAGAATAACAGAACACCTTAGAATGTGTGAGAAAACAGTTAGGTCTAGCTTGCGGAAGGACGAATGAACAAATTTAAGCCTCAGGGCACAAGGTGCAAGTTCACAACAGGCTACAGGGGCTTTTTATGCTTTGGGCATTTGAGAAAGTGTTGACATGAGGAAAGTTGCGCTTGGTGTCAACATGGGAAAAGTTGCGCCAAGTTTGAAAGGACGCATCCGGTGAGAGGCGTTACATGACAAATTTTAGTGCCAAAGGGTAAAGCGCAGGGCGCGGATCTATAGCATACAACATGTCATGTCGATGTTGTGGAAGTTGCGCCTGCACCTCACAAAAATCTGCTAAGTGTTCTTTGGCTGGGCGTAGAAAAATTTTATGTTGCATGAGAGTAAAGTGCGCCAAAGCACAACTTTGGAAGAGGTTGCAAGGAAAAACAGTGTGCCATATTAGTTCGGCGCACTTTCTGAGCGTGTAACATCTCCGAGAATTACTGTGAAGGATAACAGTTAATAGTTTGGTCAATTTTTTGATTATCACTTTCCTCCTTTTTTGGATTTGTCAGATGGCCAAGAAGAGAGGTTTTTGGCAAGGCACAGCGAGGATAAACGGTTCATAATTTGCTTACTTGAGGCAGAGGGCCTTCAAAATTTGCGAATCGGAAGGAGAGGGAAAGAGGGTTTCAACTGGGTTGGGGATTTTGAATGTGTTCTTTAGATTTTAATTATTTGATACAAGCCCTAACATTTAACACAACAAAATGAAAACCACAAATGGGAGAGGAGCCACTCACGGATTTATAAAATATGAAGAGAGATGCGGGGTCCACAAGCTCGAAACGACACGCGGTAATTGACACGCGTAGAGAAAATACCTTTCACAATTTTCAATTCGTGAAAATGACATGTGGCAGGTTTCTATTTATAGAAAAATTGGCATTTATGACCTCACCAACCTCCTTTGGCACGATTTTAGGAGTGTTGACATGAAAAAGGTCACGCCAAAGGAAATTGTGTATAGAAAGCAGTTCTTTGGATGCTAACAAAAAAATCAGCAGAAGGATTTTAAAGGGGTGCAAATTCTAGATGTCGACACGCGAATAATTGTGCCCAGTGTAAAAGGGCGTAACTTTAATCATGTTGACATGACAATTTGTGCGCCGAAGGATAAGCTAAAAATGGTTAAGTCCGAAACATCCGATTTTTGAAAGGAGTTTTGGGCTATTTCGAATGTTATCAAACTTCCCTAGGGGTCTGAAAAACAGAATTTTGGTATAGTTACTGCAAATTTCCCTTGTCAATTTTGTAGGATAACAATGCTCTAGTTTTCTATTCTAAGGTTTAGAAAAAAAAGTTAAGCAATATTTACATGTTTATGTTCATGATTATGTTTCATTACTATAACATCGATTATGCGTATGATTACGAGTATGTTTGATATTATGGATCATCAACTTATTGAAGTTATAAAAACCTCACCTAAAGTTGTTTCCACTTTGTTCTTTCTTTGTTTCCCAATATCACTCGTTGCCATATATGTACACAATCAAACACTACCACACTCATCAATATACTCTACAACATATACATAAATCACATTCAATAATAATATAAAAACTTTCCCCCAATACAAATGACACATAGGCAATTTTTGACGGGATATAAAATCTCAAGCATACTAAAAATGAGGTGCACAATTGAAATAAAATGTTAGGAGTGAGGTATCCTTGCACTAGGATCTATAAGCGAGAAACTAACAAAGTGTAAAGAGATGCAAGGCAATATTAATATAATAACTTGCTCCTCAATTGGATAAGCTATAGATTTTATACAAATCTCATAATTTTGTAATTTTAAAATGGAAAGAGTTGGTGATTGAAATAAAATGTTATAAGTGAGGTGTGTTCACATTCAACTTGTCTCTTACATTGTAAAAAAATATCATTCGTGATTAAAATTAAGTGATTCCTTTCTAGTTTACAGTTTTTGCTTTTATACTCTAGTGCAACATGTTTCTCATTCCACTTTAGTAGTTTCATCATAGATACTTTTGTATTACATGATATCCTTCCACTTCACTAATTTCAACTTATAAATTCTAGTGCGACCTTGCAAGTTGAAACTACTAAAGTGGAAGGAGTTGGAAGAGTTTTAATCATACAACTTAAAAACCAACAAAACCTCCACAATGTACCAACAACAGATAAAAATGGAAAGGAATTGGGTGCACTGATTACTAATCGTTATAGAGCTTCTAGTACATTATGGCTTTTACAATATTTACAATAAACCTTAAACTATATTTGCAATATTAGAACATTATATAGATTTCAATGCAAAAATCTCATCAATAAAAGATAAGAACCATACTTTGGTGGTGTAAAAACAAACATTATTTCTAGTAGTGTATTTCCATCATGCTGACTCAAAACAAGTAGTTACGCCTTGAGAATGAACAAGCACAAGATACAAATGAAAATAAAGTCCGTCTAAAGGAGGAGGTAGAACAATATTGAAATGGTATGTTACAACATTTACTCCAAAATTATCGATGATGGAATGTGGGTGTTTGGTGGTGGCATATAAACATCGGTCTGCAATGGGATCTACAAGCATAAACTAGTGAAGTGGAAAGAATTGCAAGATTCAAGTTATTATAGCACATTCAAAGACAATAATTAGTTTGAACCAAACCCATGATTGAAAAAAAAAGTGGATGCAAAGAATAAATGAACCAAACCTCATTTCAAACTTTTTATTTCAATCATGCATCCTAATATGCTCTAGTATTCCAAAAACTTAAAGACTGCAATAACCTAGCAAAACAATATGATATATGTGTTTATAATTAATTCCTTCTTAGTAGAAAGTCCAAACAAGTTTGATTGATATGCAATGTATAAGCTCACTGGAAAGCTATGCAATATTGTTCACTTCAAATTTATTGCAAACCACAAGTTTGTAGGTAGGTTATGCAAAATAACTAGTATTCTCTATTTAAAACAAATGCATAAACATCTTTGCACTTAGATCTATAAGCATACACTAGTAAAGTGGAAAGAGTTGTAAGATTCAAGTTAATTTAACTTATTCAAAGAGTTCAATATATGTGAACCAACTCAAAATTGAAAACAAAATGAGTGCGAAGAAGAAAGGAAAACAATATTGAAATGGAAGGACAATGCATTCGCTTCACAATTGTGGGTTTTATTCAGAGATAAAAGACCTCATTTCTAACTTATTATTTCAAGAATGCAACTCAAACATGCCCTGAAATTTTAGAAAACCAAAAGATTGCAATAACCCAACAAAGAAATATGATATATGGGTTTTTAATAATTCTTGCTTTGCATAATGTGCACACTTCAAAGTTTATGATTGTATAAGCTCACAGACAAGCTATGCAAGATTGTTCACTTAAAATTTATGCCAGAAAAATAGTTTACACAAACACGAGAGCAATTAGGTGCAAAACAAAACATCTAAACATTTGTGATGGTGTAATGATGTGTTTAATCCCTATGATAACATACCTCATTTCAAACATTATATTCCAATCATGCAACTAAAATATGCCTCCATATTTTATAGAGATACACATCATTTAAGAAGTCATAAAACACACACACACACACACACACACACACACACACACACACACACACACACACACACACACACAAGGTATTCTATGCATAATTATTGGGTAGAGATACATATCATTTAAGAAGTCATAAAACACACACACACACACACACAAGGCATTTTATGCATAGTTATTGGGTCGAGTAGGAAAAATATGGAAAATGAAGATTTAGTGGGAGAACACAATTTACGAGAGATACGCATCGTTTAAGAAGTCATAAAAACACCTTTAAGGCAAGTCAACTTAATAAACTATATTGACAAGACAAAAAACGTAATTTAGTTGATATTACATACCTATAAAATTAGGAGTGTGAGCTGCTAATCCCTCTCCCTTAGTGTTAGTTGTAAATTGTTTTTTTGGGTAGCTATTCAAATCAACGAGGGGAATTGGAATGTTTCAAGAATGACATATCATGATTTCATACCAAAAACAGTTAAAAAGCTTGGAATGTACGAGAAACCGCTTGAAGTTAAGGAGCCAAACATTTCCTTCCAATCTTATGACTCGGTGATTTCGTCATATTATCACGTATGCTCCACTAAAAAGTTTCACTTTTTGTCGTTCCTTAAAAGGAGGGTTTATGTGGAATACCCACTAAACTACCCCAAATATCACGCAATGATTTCTATCCTCCAATCGTTTTTGACATTGTAGATTAGATTGGATAAAATGGTCAAAGCATAAATAAAATACACGGAGACTCGAGCAACGACTTCATTTGCAACCATTCAAAATGGATTAAAAGTGGGAGGAGGAAAGAGATGTCCATGTTCATGTTTTTGTAATTTTTTATTTTATGGGAGATGTTCGATCATTCTATTTATCTCTTTCATTTCATTTACCATATGAAAATAATATATTAAAGAAAGAAGTGAATATTAGGATGAAATAAATTTGTGTTGTGTACAATAATAAAATTCTTCTGACTCTCACTCTCCATATCTCTTTCATTATAAAAGAAAGAGAAGTAGGGACTAGTATGAGTTAAAGACTCTTATCATATAAGATACGAATGGTAACTCTAACTATACATATCTCTTTCACTTGGCACTTGGAATGTTATAGGAGAACAATGTATAAAACAAAGAGGAGTGAATACTGACACGTGTTAAACCTGTATCATGTAAAATGATAAAATACTTGTAACTCTCGCTCTATCCCTTTCACTTGGTGTAATGGAAGAATAAAAAGTGGGGACTAAAATTAGTTAGATCTTTGTCATGTAAAATAAGAAGGCATTTCTAACTCTAGCTTTACATATCTCTTTCATTTGACATTTTATAAAAGAACAATACAAAAGAAAGAGAAGTGGGGTTGGCATGAATAAGACCCTTATTTTGTACAATGAGAAAGTGCTTGTAACTCTTGCTTCACATATCTCTTTCACTTGGTTGGCATGAGCTACACTTTACATGAGATATTACTTGTGACTCTCACTTTATCCACCTCTTTCACAATGACATTATAGAAAAACAATATATAAAAGAAAGAGGAGTAGAAACTAACGTGAGTTCTTGTAATTTTCCATATACTTAGTAAAATAAGAAGGCAGTTCTACTTCTAACGAGCTCACTTTGACAATCTCTTTCACTCGACATATTAGTGGAGATTGTAATGAATTAAGCTTCTATCTATGTTGATAAACCACCAAGTTTGAATTTGAGTGGGTAAAGAGAAAGTCCACCTTATTTAACTTCTTGATCTACCACATCATGGACAAGAAATCTAAATATTTTTCTTAGTAGAATAAAATAGAAATCATATTAAAATGTGATTTTTTTATATAAAACCCAATTATAGAGTAAAGTTTATATATCATGCTCATTTAAGATAGATTAAATTATAAGTAGAAATAGAAATTACAATTAAAAAAATTCAACTTAAAAATTGTGAATTAAAAAAAAAGAATAAAAGCGCAACTACTACAAGTCTCTCATTTAATGAACAATCTCGTTTTCAAACACATCTAAAAACAAAGTATTGAAACATTATATCATTCATACAAGTAAAAATGTATATAATTCATATTATCTCTCATCATACATTAACACTTCACAACAAAAATCCAATCATAAGTTTTAATCAATAAAACCAATGCCAAATCACTCCTTAGTTCATGGTTCAACTTCGCTTCTTTCTTCAAGTGCAATTCTAGATGTACAAATGGCCATACTCTTATAACAACTTATCTCTTCTATTTATGTTTTATCCATTTTTGTTCGAGATTTTAACTTAAAATGCATTAACCTTTGGTGATTACTAAATGATAATAATACATATAAAAAATTTAACAAAAACTTTTTCATATGAGTAATAAGGGTTGTAGTCCAACCGAAACCGAACGATGGTAAAGTGTGTTGTTAGACTATCCAATAGAGTAGAAATCTTTGACGATTGAAAGGAATAAGATTGGATTGAAGTCTCGAGTTTCCAATATAAACAAACCTTAACAATAAACTAAAAAAAGTCAATTATTCGATAATATAAAATATTAAAAAATTAAAATAAATAAATAATAATAACAATAATAAAGAAATATTAAATTGGTCCCGTCAACGTGAAAGACCTCACGATCTTTTCTAACGTGTAAGACGGGTTGCAATTGACTGAAAATTGATGTTAGTGTAGTCTTCAAACGCGTTCACCCTTCTTAAAAAGCTATTTAAATGGAAAATTGCCACAAATGACTTCATAAGAATTGTCATTGAATTTAACTTCTGAGCGACACAGGTTCGAATCCCATGGCGAGGTGGATTCGAGGGTTAGCAGCAGCTTCCTGCATGTCCTGCGCCGCAGCGGAAGGGTTTCTAGCGGTGGCCATATGCGTGTTAGCGGCGGTGACAGTGGCTGCGGCGCTCTGCGTTAGAAGCTCCCGCGACGAAGATGAAACCCGCGCGGGTTGTTTCAGAAATTTGAAGTCGGCGCCGAGGTCTGGCGGCAGGGCGCTTATGAATACCCTGAGCAGCAAGAAGCTCTTGTTCAGCCAAAAATGGGGGCGCAGCGAGGAAGACGAGTTGGAGGCATATGACCGTGCGGCTATGGAAGACGGGGATTTCCTGTGGCAGAAAAGTATACTGATGGGCGAGCGCTGCCAGCCCCTCAATTTCTCGGGGCTTATTGTATATGACCACAGGGGTAACCGTTTGCCCGAATTCCCTCTGCGTTTCCCCAAATTTAACCTGGTTTATCCTTCTCTCCAGAAGGTTAAAGAAGAAAACATTAATAGTGCGGAAAATTGAAATTGATTTTATTTTAGCGATGAAAACTTTCTGGAGATCTCTGTAAATATTTGAGCTTTTTCTTATGTATTTCCACGCAGGGTGGTGGTTAGGTACTATAGTGAACATAGAATATGCGCATCGGCAAGTATATTCTTGACTAAACAGAGGAGGAAATAAAAGCTCTGCCACACCCAAAAAAGTTAAATAATCAGTCAGCAAAGAACATGTTTGCTGTGGAAGTTTTACCATCTCCTTTGTCGGCTGTCCTGTGTCATCTTCGCAGGGATCACAAACACGTCAAGGAGTGTACGCTGAATGAGATCTCGCCATCCATCCGTAGTGGCAGCAAGGTGCAAATAAATAATGACGTGTTAAAAAAATTAAAAACAAAAATAAATTGGAATAACTTACTAACATTTAATATAGGAACTGAGTGTAAAAAACAACTGGTTTACCTAGTTGGGTCTCCAGGTATCTAGCTCGAATAAAGAACTAGTACAAGTGCAGGTGCTAGTGCATCCTCCTCCTCGGCCCACAGGCACCTCCTCCTATGTGGGTGTACGGATGTCTCGTCTATATCCTCGGGATACGGTGTCTCCTCCTCCGCGTCTACCTCGGCTCTAGTCGTTGTTGAGGCCTATCCTATCCCTTGCCACTCGAGTTTGTCTCCTCTTCGAGCCCGACTGTCTTGGCCTCCTCCTCCTCGTTACGTGTCGGTGATGAAAAATATGGGGCACTTGTCAGGCCCGAGCTCTGCTACCCTAGCTGACTAAATCACAGTGTTTCTTGTTATGTACGAATAATAATCCCGGAGTAGCCACCCTCCACTTTAGCTATCCTCTCTAGGAGGCTCTCGACTTTGTATGCCCTTTGTACACTATAGCTACCGTTGGAAGAGCATCTATATATGGTAACCCAAACTTTGGGCTACCACGAGCACCGAGAGGATTATCAACTCTACTAGTTTGTTCAATATTTGAATTGTGTTGCGGCATGTGGTCAAGGTAATGCCCTCCGACCCCATCTTCCAAACATATCCTAATATGGATGTGTGATCATATCTGTTGTGGTCAATGTAGAAACTAATTGATATGGGCCCCTGAGTGGAGCCATGTCCACCCACCTCGTTTCTCTAACTGATGTGGGATCTTCTATCCCAACTTCCATTTGGTAGGGGATCATCCTCTCATACACCCAAGACATAACCAATGTGGGATGGATGAGGGACTTAGCCCCCAATCTAACAATCCTATATAAGTCATGATAAGTGGTCCCCAAAATGTCTACTCCGTATGCATAGACTTTGTCATATAGCTCTCGATTGACGGGGCCCAACAAAAGCAGGACATGTCCTCACCCTTTTCCCTAATCAAATGCAAGGCCAAGATACCAATGATGGCCTTGTGTAGGGTAGGGATAGGTGCAATATCAATTGAAACCAATTTAACACCCTGTTTGGCACTAGTAATAGGTGCTTATGCATATCCTAGATAAACGGACCAAGCATGAGACTCATTTGTTGAACTAGCGCTCTTTAGCACTAGCTTCTCACGGTGACATGAACTCCAAGTATCTAGTAGACATCCTCTAAGGTGATAGTCCACTCACTTCGACTCCGGGTAGCCGAAAGTGTTAGGTCGCATCCCAAGTAACTCAATAAGTCACAAAGTAAGTGATTCGTAGGAGAAACAAGTCGTGTCTACGAAATCCTTTCAAGGAAAACCCTCCGAGTAAGTCCCTCTCTGCCTCTGGTTCAACCCCTACAAGATCTGGGGCAACCAATCCTACTCGCGAACTCTACTCCATCTAACATATCTTCCCTGCATCCATAAATAGCAAGAAAAGAGTAAGTTAGAACCTCGTAGACACATAATGAGCTCACAAAAATAGTATAAATGCAAGCAAAAAAAAAAAAAATGTACTTAGTCAATAAATTGAGAACTGCATTGATGGTTACAAAGCCACTTGCTCATAGTAGAGTGGTGGTTACGTAACCACTGCTACTTTCTGATGTGCATCCATCACTCGCCTAAGTGGAAGTTACATAACCGTCGCCGCAGCTGGTTGCACAATTATCACTGTGCAAAGTAACGGTTGTGTAGCCACCGCGATGTTGCCAGTTACGCCAGAAAAACTCGGGCCGTACCCTAAAGGCTAAAAATAAAAAACTATCAAATTGGATCAAATAAATTACATATCCTAAGCGACACCCCCCTTATGATCATTTTGACTGTAAAATTATTAAAAATTACCCCCTTATAGTTAGTTTTAACTAAATCCTACATTTTAGGGGGAAATGAATAAATGTAGATAACTTACACGATCGTGACCCTCTTCTCCTGCCGTTGGTTGTGATGCCATCGTCTCGAAGTGCTTGTTGATTTGGTTGTACTCTCGCACGAAACGGTGATAAGTAATCTATAATTCTAAAAATCTCTATGCGAGTGAGTAAAAGATTTCCATAAATGGTAAAAAAGTGATATGTATAGTGTTTTCTAATGTCATTTTGAGTGTGTATGCAGTGGGAGCGTTGGTGCGGGTATATTTATTATCCACATTGATATGGTAAGAACTCTTGATGTTTTAATTCAAAAATATTTTGTTGATTATGTTTTATATATGCACTTGATTCTGTCTTCTCTTATAGGTGGTGGGAAGCTTGGATTGGTGTGGTTTCAACACACAAACGAATGAGGTATAATTTATAACTTTCCCATTTGGGAGTGCCATACTCAAAACTTGTGTTTTACGCCCATTCATGGATAAAACAATTCTATGAGAGCGGATATGTACGCACCCAAAATTGTGCGGTCTTAATTGGAGGAAACAGTAAAACCCCCCCCCTTATGATGATTTTCTCTTTTCCAGAACAAATGATGAGGTCAGATCCCATTTCCTTGTCTACAACATGCCTATATGACTTATTCTTCATTATTTCTTAGTTCCTTAGATTTTCTTGCTTTTGCAAATGCTTTTTGGCCCTTTTCCTTAGTGTTTTCTTCTTTAGTTAGGTAACGTTGGTTTTCCTAAATTGGTGGTTTTGTGTTCTTTAATCCGAGACTCAGATGCGCAAGTTTTGTACGTGTGTTGTAATATTCTCGAGTGTCTTTCTCACACGTTTCTTGACCATTTCCCTTGATTTTAAGCTTGTTGGATACATATGGAATTCCTCTTCCTCCCTTACTATTATTATAATGTTGATCGCCTCCCTTGTTGATGATCGACATTTCTTGATTGCAAGTGTGATGGACTTCTTCCCTGTTGTTTTTCTATAAAAACCAAGATTTTTCCTGAAGCATTGGTTGGAGATTCTTGATTTTGATTGCATCGTTACTCTGCTGAAATATTGCCAAGAAGTACACAAGAAATTCATGTCATTGTAATTTTTCTTCATTGCCGCATTTGAGACTAGCTACACCGTAACTAGCCTACTCCAGTGTCTTCACAATTTCTTCTACAACCAACCAACACTATTCCCTGGACCAATTGGACTCATCTCTGGAAAGGAAGCTAAGGGGATAAAGATAAACATCACCACACTTGAGAATCGTCTCATTTCTAAGATAACCTGGGTTGGGGATGTCATTTAATTTTCGTCAAAGATTTTAATCTATAATCAACATTTGTTGTTAAATCAATAACTTGTTTTAAAGAGGTAGAATTCATAGTTGTTCATTTGTATGTAAGAAGCTTTCATTAATACTTCCTTCTCAACTTATCCCAATGGATTTTCTCGGGAAAGGATTTGGAGGAAGTTCTTGTGCATCAAATTCTTTATTTCTTCGTTTTAGAACACCTGCAGATTTGATTTGATTTATTAATTAGATTTACGTGCATACGAACAATATTCCAGTGATAGACTTCTTCCCTATTTATACCTATGGGTTTGCAAGACAAAGAAGCTTGAGGAAGCTTATGCGCCTATGCTCCTTGTTGTGTTTCTTCACTGTTAATCTTTACTGTGCAAACCATTGTTTTAGCGGGGAAGTCTCAAGGGAAGAAGCCTTATTTCTTCCTATGACTCTGAGGTGAGGCAATTAGAAGAAGTAGAAATCTAAAATTACAAATTAGAAAATATATTTGTTTAGATTAGATTAAGCTTCATATCCTACAACAGAGGAATAACGACATCTAATTATTCCTTGTTTATGTTATTTTAGTGTAGAAGTGGGATTTATTTAATTTAGAAGAAATTTTCCTTTGTCTATAGATTTTGTTTTATTTATTTTCCGTAAACAAAAAACACAAAAACATAGATTAGAAGATTAATTAGATTTACTTTATTTATTTCGCAATTAAAAGATTATCTGAAAATACCAAAAAAATTTAGATTAGTTTGTTTTATGTTATTTAATTAAATATTTGTAATCGATTTAATTGAATTAGAGGGAAATTAATCAACTATATTTAATTCATATTTCCTTGCTTTTTTATTTAAAGGTAGGAACTTAGATTAATTATATTTGGAATGAAAAAAACCCCCTTGTTTCCATAATGGCCTAAGCTATTAAATCTTAGATTTAGTTCCGTTGGTTGCTTGTGTGCTTGTTTGTTTCGTAGTTGCTTGGTTTATGCCCACATGAGCATTCTGGTCAACAACAACCAAGACGTAGAGTCTGCAATCTAAGCGTACCAACCAAACATTGATACATGCTTGATAGACATTGACCGAAGTTTATGTCATCTTATCTTTAGAACTACCCTGGGTCCCACTCGATATTATTCACTGACTCATTGCTTTGAAAAAAGGAAACTATTGCCGAAGAGGTATGGGAAAACCAACCAAGTAGAGACTAGATTCCATAGCCCTTGCTTTGTCCTTTTCCATCATTTGTCTTATCTTCATGACCCTCTTTGGAGAGGAATTCATAGATGAAGAAGGGAAATTTCCCGTGTTCCACAACCGAGTAGAGTTTTATTTGGTTCCACCGATATTGACCACGATTTATGTATGATGATCATCCTTGATCATAACATCACCCATAAACAAGTAAGACAAGCATTTATTGAGCTCAACGAACAAATTCCTATTTTTCCATTTGAAAACATTAGTCGGGCTTGACTTCTTGTTTCCATTTCCATCTATTCCTCCGTATGCTATTTATCCATTATATTACCATCCCATTTGTCTCATTAGGCCATCTCGACATGACCTCGGGAGGTCATATACATTTGAAATTAAGTGTTGATTTTTAGGTGCAGAGACATATAAGTAATGAAAGAAACCATGTGCCCTGAAGGACATCATATTTTATAAGATATGGTAACCGTTATTTTCCCAATTTCTTCCTCCACATTCAACAATCCTTGTGGTAGTTCATCTTCAATGAAAATGTTTGTGAATTCAAATAATAAACAACCTTCTTCAAATGCATGCTCTTCAAATGTAGGGCATAAATTGCATTGTTAATTATTTATAACTTGGATGCTTGTTGTCCGAAAATTTTTCGGTTAGACAGGTCGTGGGAAAATAGGCCAACAGTGTGCAGGAGGCAAAGCCTCTCTTCGAGACAGTGAAGCGAAACTGGTTTATTGTTAATCTATCAAGCATGAATCTGTGCAAATCTACACTATTCTAACTTCAGGGGGTTTGGGATCTCATCTCAGTAGAGGTAGTTCCAACAATGAATAGAAGGTAGGAGGAGCGATCAAAGGAAGGTAGATCTCGAAGGAAGAAAAGAAATTAATTCCAAGACGGAAAGGTTAGAAGGTTTATGCTTTGGGCTGGTAGTAAATAGAGCCAAACTTACTTGCATAAACAATTAAAGCAATATTGATGAACATATGACAATAGTAGGAATGAATCTAACAAAATAAAAACATAGATCTAACTTAAGAAAGATCTGATGCAAATAACACACACATTAAGCACAAAGTTTGAATATGTGTATTAATATTTCTTCTGTTGCAAGAAAACACAAAGTCTTTCTCTCCTCACTTCTCTTTTCATACAAAAAATGTTCACCTAGAACACAACAAGTATTCTAGTATTTATAGAAGGAGAGGAGGAAAGAAGACAAAAGCAAACCCACTACTTACAAAATATCTTACAAGATATTTACAAAAGATCTAGAAAATATCTAAAAAGTCAATAGTTGACTTGGGCAAGTTTTTGGATGGCAACATCCCATGGTGCAACATGGATGAGGTCATCATGTATGCCAACATGCTTTTTAAAATATTTTACAAAAATGATCAACGCATTCAAAAAAGGAGAAACTACTCCTCATCATCCCTCTGTTCAAACTTGGTGTCTTGCTTTTGATCAGGAGAGTCGATGTGACACTGTGCTCGATATTCTACAAACTTGTTGATCATTGCTTGAAGTTGATCATGGTTGGGACCATTAAAATGGTCGTGAATGACTTTGTAGGTTTCTTTCTCATTCTTGAGCTTGTCAGGTAACTCGGCAAAATTTTCGCATGCATCGATTAAAAAGCCAATGAAATCGCGGCAGGCCAAGAGGTTATTGATTGACTCTCGGTCGAAAGTGACCTCTGGTGCCAAACCTTGAGTGATGATAGCCTTGAAACGCTGGAATGTATCATCTGCTTCCCTCAAGTTATATGATTCACTGAGCATCCTTGGAGCCATTTTTGCATTATGTCGCTCCATGTTGTATTGTGCTTCCAGGGCTTCATCTTTGACTTTATCGATTCTCTCTAGGATATATTCCATCTAATCAACCCGGTAATCTAATGCAGTGAGAGCCTTATTATGTGCATGCGGGTGATTGATAATGCCGACCTTCAATAGGTTGGGTGAGTAATTAACCATTGCTTGGAGCGTTTCTTCTTACCGCTGAACTCCGGCATTATCCAACTCTTCGGATAGGAACTTGCTCACTCGTTTGTAGCTCCTTATTTGCTTGAGTTATATCCTGATAGAGCAATGTAAACTTCCCAAGCACTTCCTCACCATCTCTGAGGATCCGCTCGATCCAGGATGATACTGTTGTGCCTTGTTCACCAATCTTAACATATTCATTTATTTTCTCCTAACTGGGAACTTGAATGGATTTGGTGAAAGATTCCCAGATGGATCCCTATTGTTCTCCTACAATTTAAATCAATTAAAAATACCTAGAAGCTGATTTTTTATTATTATGGCAATCACACTAAAACATATTTGATTTTAGGTGAAGAAGCTGCGCGACTAGGGTTTGAATGGAAACTATCCCGAAACCCACTCCAAACAGATTTGAGATTAATGTGCAACATTAAATATGGATGTTTTTCGTTTATGGCGACTACTAGTCTAGATGATAGAAATACTACCATCATTACCCATTCTTGTCATAACAAGCTCAACTGGAACAATTTATTATAACATAAAAATCTACTATTTTTGAATATGAAACAGTGGGATTTAACACAAAAATCTGAGATTTTAAAGAGACTCTGAACTGTAATATAAATCCTTCCAAAATATCAAAATACCTTCTCTTGAGCTATAAAAAAGAATACAACATGCAACGGCCTTACAGCATTAGACACAGGAATGACGTCAAAACACCACAGATAGCCACATATGAGCCGCTCCATGAGAGAAAATTAGTGACAACAACCGCCGCAACATGGTATTCGACTTTTATTGCAAAAACACTTCAAATTATGCTGAAAATACTTGAAATTCTATGTAAGCTCGTGGAAAATCCAAAGTATAGAAATTCCTCCTAATCTGCAAGAGAGGGTTTTGTCCTCACAGAGGAAATATACTAAGGGTTTTCGTGCTTAGAATATTTTTGGTGAAAGCTTCAGCTTCAACACAATTCAGAATATATCAAATGAATATGGAATGCCTCTCAAGCAAGTCTACTTCTCCTTTTAAAGGAAGAAGAGACCCAAAACAACCTTCAAGACCACCAATCAGCTTGTATGATTCTTTCGATGCATTTTCCACCCTCCATTTCTCTTAGGGAGAATACAAAAGGTATTTAATAATTATTTTCTTCTCTCCCAAGGCTGGTTGCTTTTCCCTAGAGGGAATACACAATAGAAATGTTTTATCCTTTCTAAGTTCCCATTTTCCCCTTAAGGCAAGTCGCCATTTTCCCTAGAAAATACAAATTAAATAAGTGCTTTTCTTTTGATGTACTTTTCTAGGTTCTATTTTAATGTTAAGTTTATTTTTATTATATGTGCTTTATTATATTGTAATTTTTGCACAATACAATAAAATTAATAAAACTTAAGTCACCCTTATATTTTTCCTTTGGCCGTCGGGTCGACAAAATGGGCCAAAGGTCTTCGAATGGGAAAAGGGGACATTACATCGGTGGCGATCACACAGGGGAGTGTTGCCCATTTTTTGCAATGCTTGTAGGAGATGTTTGTTTTGTTCTTTGAGTATCATTTTCTCCTCTTTTACCTCTTGGAGCTTCTTGCAGAGAGCATCCACAGCAGACAAGGCTTCCCCTTACAAGCTTTCAGACGAGGTCCCCATTGTGACTTGAGTCACCGTGAAGTCTGTGGGAGACAGATCTTATTTTCTCTTGGTGGGATCTGGGAAAGCTATCTCCATGACTCTCTCCCCGAAGTGCCTTTAGAAAAGTGAGTTATCGCTTTCTACTTCTTGGTTCCCTTCTTCGGAATAACAGAGAAATCCATGGCCGCAATGGGAACTTTCCTCTTATGTTGGCTCAAATGGTTAGAAATCTAACCAGGACTTATGGGAGTGGGAGCGGAGGAAGAAGAAGAAACAAGAGTTAGAGGGGAAGCAATCATGACAGGTCTCGGGAAGTGTGTTAAAACACTCGGTGGTGGCATTGACAGGGAGTCCAACGCACCGATGCTTATGGGGCCTGGAGTTACTAATGGAGAAGAGAAGGACGTGGAAATGGAAGGGATCTTCATCAGGATTGAGGAAATATTGGGTGATAGATCCGTGAGAGAGGAGAAGATGGAAGAGGTGGGAGATGGAAGGGAGGAAGGGAGAGGAGAAGACACATCCATAGGAATAGATGCTTGAATGACAGGAGGAGAAGGAGGAGCGGAAGAAGGGACGTTGGGTACCTTAGTAGTTGCAGTTGTGATAACATCCCGGGTGGATGTATCCATTGGAATATCTATTGTTTCTTCATCACCTGGAGACACCAAGTCGACTACTTGCTTCTCAGAAGTAGGAGGAAGATCTTTAGGAGTAGAGGAAGAGAGAATGTTGGGTACCTCTTGTCAGCTTGGTTCTCCTACCTTGTCCTTTCCTTTTCCTTTCAACACACGGTCCGGCCTTGGAGGTGCACTACTGAAGGAGAAGTAGTGAAGTCAACTCCAAGGTATGTAAGGCCATTCTGATTGCACCAATGTTTAGTGTGCTACAATGTGGGTTTAACCCTTTCTTGAATGGTCTTTGGTGCTTTAGCTCTGTCGATCTCCGCGATGGCCAGTTGTCCCCATCTGTGTCAATGTAAACTTGATCAATTTCTTGATCAGTCTCTTTGAATTTATTTGGGACAATGGCAACGCCATAGTGGATGATCTCCTCCAGAGCCAGCCGGGAGTGATCCTTCCACCTAATGTCTATCTCATGGGTTAGGTCTATCCAAATGTCCTCGATCTCGGGAACATGGATGGGATCAATTTTTTTCCTTTGGGAGGCAACTCGGAAGTCGAAGGTTGGCCTTGCTGGGAAGTTGTGCTTCAAATTCAATGCTCTAGTTCGAGATACATCTCCGTGCTTTAGAAAGTGTAGGGCAGGTGTATCGACCAACTGTAAGGGGGAATGGAGTTCCTCCTTTCTTTCTCTTCATACACTTTTCATGATAAGTGATTAACTACCTTGATAACTCCGGAGGACCACTTTGGCCCTACAAACCTTGGTAGCTTCGTTAGTTCTCCTCAAATTTGCTCTGAGAGGTATGTGAATGTGGGGAATTGTGTGAACAACGATCCCCATTTCTTTATGGTAGAATTCACACTCGGGTGGTTGAATGTGTCTCGTGTTTAGTCTCAACAAACGTAATACCTCATAGAAGAAGGCATCATTTATTTTGGAGAATGAGAGATGCTAGATTCGAGCCTTGGTTCAGGCGTAACTCGTATATCTTGACTTAGGGCCATACCCCATTTCGAGTTAGCCTGCGAAATCCCTTCACGTAGTAGCCTATATAACGTAGGAATTCATGTAGAACTTCCCAGTTGTTAGAACTTGTTAAAGATGCCGTGAGATGGTGTCACTTATGATTTCACCTGACACCAAGCGTTGATCAAGTGCATTCTTGCTCATATTCTCCAGGTATCTCAGCATCCACTTGTGGAAATAATGGGCATTAGGGAGCCCAAATACTTTGTTCAAGAACGTGATTGTATCACTCAATTCTTCATTAAAATCACTATGGTGGATGGTTTTTGGCCATCTGGTCACTAGCTTCTTGTTCTTCAGATAGAGTTCATTCATCATCTACATGCACTGATCTTCATTATCATCCCATGCCTTCGAGTCTTGATACTTATTTCCACATATTACACGTGATGAGGAATGCCCAGGATCATCTCGAGTGACGAGTGTGAGGTTTTGATTGTCTCGTGTTCTTTATTTTCGTCCTCACAACTAGTGTCTTTGTTATAACATCGGGCAACCAACATGATAAACTCATTATTTACGGCGCTCACCAGGAAGCCCAGCTGCAAAGTGCAATCCACTGCCTATTAACTTATTCATCCACGGGCCATTGTTTTCCTTGGTGGTCCTTACCCAGAAGTCATCCATGTCAATATGACCAGCTCAAAGTATTTGATGTCAAGGTCGCTCTCTACATATGAGTCAGGCATTCGGCTCTCTGGTTTCTTGCTTGATGAAGACATATGTGAGCTTGAGGACAAATGTTGTTGTTCAGAGAAGAATCAAGAAGGTCCAACACAGAAGGGCCATGTCAACCGTCATGTTATTCATAATGAAAGTTGGAAGAATAACAGATAACACCTTAGAATGTGTGAGAAAATAGTTAGGTTTAGCTTGCAGAAGGACGAACGAACAAATTTAAGCCTCAAGGCGCAGCCTGTGCAAGTTCACAAAGAAAGTATAGGGGTTTTTATGCTTTGGCGCATTTGGGAAAGTGTCGACATGAGGAAAGTTGCGCTTGGTGTCGACATGGGAAAAGTTGTGCCAAGTTTGAAAGGACGCAATTGTGAGAGGTGTTACATGACAAATTTTAGTGCTAAAGAGTAAAGCGGGCGCGGATCTGTAGCATACAACATGTCATGTCGATGTTGTGGAAGTTGCGCTGTGCCTCACAAAAATATGCTAAGTGTTCTTTGGTTGGGCGTAGAAAAAAATTATGTTGCATGAGAGTAAAGTGCGCCAAAGCGCAACTTTGAAGAGGTTGCAAGGAAAAACAGTGTGCCATATTAGTTCGGCGCACTTTCTGAGCGTGTAACATCTCTGAAAATTGCACCAAAGGATAACAGTTAATAGTTTGGTCAATTTCTTGATTATCACTTTCCTCCTTTTTGGATTTGTCAGATGGCCAGGAAGAGAGGTTTTTTGGCAAGGCAGCAAGTAGGGATAAATGGTTTATAATTTGCTTACTTCAGCGGCAGGGGCCTTCCAGATTTGCAGATCTGGAAGGAGAGGGAAAGAGGGTTTCAGCTGGGTTGGGGATTTTGAATGTGTTCTTTAGATTTTAATTATTTGATACAAGCCCTAACATTTAACACAACAAAATGAAAACCACAAATGGGAGAGGAGCCACTCACCTGGATTTATAAAATATGAAGAAAGATGCGGGGTCCACAAGCTTGAAAACGACACGCGAGGGCCGACACGCGCAGAGAAAAAACCTTTACAATTTTCAATTCGTGAAAATGACATGTGGCAGGTTTCTATTTATAGAAAATTTGGCATTTATGACCTCACCAACCTCCTTTGGCACGATTTTAGGAGTGTCGACATGAAAAAGGTCACGCCAAAGGAAATTGTGTAGCGCTAAGTTCTTTGGATGCTAACACAAAAACTCAGCATAGAAGGATTTTAAAGGGGTGCAAATTCTAGATGTCGACACGCGAATAATTGTGCCCAGTGTAAAAGGGCGTAGCTTTAATCATGTCGACATGACAATTTGTGCGCCGAAGGATAAGCTAAAAATGGCTAAGTCTGAAACATCCTGATTTTTTGAAAGGGAGTTTTAGGCTATTTCGAACGTCATCAAACGTCCCTAGGGGTCAAAACAAAATTTTTGGTATAGTTACTGCAAATTGCCCTTATCAATTTTGTAGGATAACAATGCTCTAGTTTTCTATTCTAAGGTTTAGTAAAACAAAAGTTAAGCAATATTTACACATTTATGTTCATGATTATGTTTCATTACTATAACATCTGATTATGCGTATGATTACGAGTATGTTTACAATATTATGGATCATCAACTTATTGAAGTTATAAAAACCTCACCTAAAGTTGTTTCCACTTTGTTCTTTCTTTGTTTCCCAATATCACTTGTTGCCATATATGTACACAATCAAACACTACTACACTCATCACTATACTCTACAACATATACATAAATCACATTCAATAATAATCTAAAAACTTTCTCCCCAATACAAATAACACATAGGCAATTTTTGGTGGGATATAAAATCTAAAGAATACTAAAAATGAGGTGCACAATTGAAATAAAATGTTAGGAGTGAGGTATCCTTGCACTAGGATCTATAAGCGAAACTAACAAAGTGTAAAGAGATGCAAGGCAATATTAATATAATAACTTGCTCCTCAATTGGATAAGCTATAGATTTTATAAAATCTCATAATTTTGTAATTTTAAAATGGAAAGAGGTGGTGATTGAAATAAAATGTTATAAGTGAGGTGTGTTCACATTCAACTTGTCTCTTACATTGTAAAAAAATATCATTCGTGATTAAAATTAAGTGATTCCTTTCTAGTTTACTAGTTTTTGCTTTTATATTCTAGTGCAACATGTTTCTCATTCCACTTTAGTAGTTTCATCATAGATACTTTTGTATTACATGATCTCCTTCCACCTCACTAGTTTCAACTTATAGATCCTAGTGCAACCTTGCAAGTTGAAACTACTAAAGTGGAAGGACTTGCAAGAGTTTTAATCATACTGACTTAAAAACCAACAAAACCTCCACAATGTACCAACAATAGATAAAAATGGAAAGGAATTGGGTGCACTGATTACTAATTGTTATAGAGCTTCTACAGTACATTATGGCTTTTACAATATTTATAATAAACCTTAAACAATATTTGCAATATTAGAACATTATATAGATTTCAATGCAAAAATATCATCAATAAAGATAAGAACCATACTTTGGTGGTGTAAAAACAAACATTATTTCTAGTAGTGTATTTCCATCATGCTGACTCAAAACAAGTAGTTATGCCTTTAAAATGAACAAGCATAAGATACAAATGAAAATAAAGTCGGTCACAAAGGAGGAGGTAGAACAATATTGAAATGGTATGTTACAACATTTACTCCAAAATTATCGATGATGGAATGTGGGTGTTTGGTGGTGGCATATAAACATCGGTCTGCAATGGGATCTCTGAGCATAAACTAGTGAAGTGGAAAGAATTGCAAGATTCAAGTTATTATAGCACATTCAAAGACAATAATTAGTTTGAACCAACAACCCATAACCTATGATTGTTTATAATTAATTCCTTCTTAGTAGAAAAAAAAAGTGGATGCAAAGAATAAATGAAACAAACCTCATTTCAAACTTTTTATTTCAATCATGCATCCGAATATGCTCTAGTATTCAAAAACTTAAAGAACGACTCAAAATTGAAAATAACCTAGCAAAACCATATGATATATGTGTTTATAATTAATTCCTTCTTAGTAGAAAGTCCAAACAAGTTTCAATTTATATGCATATGTATAAGCTCACCGTTATGCGAAAACTATGCAATATTGTTCACTTCAAATTTATCAGCAAAACCACAAGTTTGTAGGTAGGTTATGCAAAATAACTAGTATTCTCTATTTAAAGCAAATGCATAAACATCTAATTTGCACTTAGATCTATAAGCATACACTAGTAAAGTGGAAATAGTTGTAAGATTCAAGTTAATTTAACTTATTCAAAGAGTTCAATATATGTGAACCAACTCAAAATTGAAAACAAAATGAGTGCGAAGAAGAAAGGAAAACAATATTGAAATGGATGGGGAGAATGCATCTTAAATGTTTTTTACGGGTTGCTTTTCACAATTATGGATTTTATTATATAGATATATAAAGACCTCATTTCTAACTTATTATTTCAAGAATGCATACTCAAACATATATAAATTTTAGATAAACATAAAGATATAGATAACATATACATATATAGAAATATGATATATGGGTTTTTAATAATTCTTTCTTTGGATATATTTGCATACTTCAAAGTTTATAATAGACATATGTATAAGCTCACAAACAAGTTATACAAGATATGTTCACTATAAAATTTATGTCATAAAAATAGTTTACACAAACATAACAATACATATAGGTGCAAACATAAACATCTAAACATACATGATATATACATGGTGTAATATGTACATTTAATACCTATGATATATATATACCATATATATTCAAACATTATATTCCAATCATGCAAATAAAATATGCCTCCATATATTTATGGAGATACACATCATTTAAGAAGTCATAAATACACACACACACACACACACACACATATATATATATATATATATATACATATACATATATATATATACACACACACACATACACACACACACACACACACACATATATACACACACACACACATACACACACACACACACACAAGGTATTCTATGAATAATTATTTATAGAGATACATATCATTTAAGAAGTCATAAAACACACACACACACACACACACAAGGTATTTTATGCATAATTATTGGGTCGAGTAGGAAAAATATGAAAAATGAAGATTTAATGGGAGAACACAATTTATAGAGATACACATCGTTTAAGAAGTCATAAAAACACCTTTTAGACAAGTCGACTTAAAAAACTATATTGACAAGACAAAAACATAATTTAGTTGATATTACGGACCTATAAAATTAGAAGTGTGAGCTGCTAATCCCTCTCCCTTAGTATTAGTTGTAAATTGTTTGTTTTGGGTAGCTATTCAAATCAACGAGGGGAATTGGAATGTTTCTGGAATGACATATCATGATTTCATACCAAAAACAGTTAAAAAGCTTGAAATGTACTAGAAACCGCTTGAAGTTAAGGAGCCAAACATTTCCTTCCAATCTTATGACTATGATTTCGTCATATAATCACGTATGCTCCACTAAAAAGTTACCCCTTCATAATTCACTTTTTGTCGTTCCTTAAAAGGAGAGTTTATGTGGAATACCCACTAAACTATAAATTCGATGATTTCTACGTCCATTGGAGGCTATAAATTCGATGATTTCTATCCTCCAATCGTTTTTGACATTGTAGATTAGCTTGGATAAAATGGTCAAAGCATAAATAAAATACATGGAGACTCGAGCATTGACCTCAGCGACTTCATTTGCAACCATTCAAAATGGATTAAAAGTGGGAGGAGGAAAGAGATGTCCATGTTCATGTTTTTGTAATTTTTATTTTATGGGAGATGTTCGATCATTCTATTTATCTCTTTCATTTCATTTACCATATGAAAATAATATATTAAAGAAAGAAGTGAATATCAGGATGAATTAAATTTGTGTGTTGTGTACAATAACAAAATTCTTTTGACTCTCACTCTCCATATCTCTTTCATTATAAAAGAAAGAGAAGTAGGGACTAGTATGAGTTAAAGACTCTTATCATATAAGATACGAATGGTAACTCTAACTATACATATCTCTTTCACTTGGCACTTGGAATGTTATAGGAGAACAATGTATAAAACAAAGAGGAGTGAATACTAACACGTGTTAAACCTGTATCATGTAAAATGATAAAATACTTGTAACTCTCGCTCTATCCCTTTCACTTGGTGTAATGGAAGAATAAAAAGTGGGGACTAACATTAGTTAGATCTTTGTCATGTAAAATAAGAAGGCATTTCTAACTCTAGCTTTACATATCTCTTTCATTTGACATTTTATAAAAGAACACTACAAAAGAAAGAGAAGTGGGGTTGGCATGAATAAGACCCTTATTTTGTACAATGAGAAAGTGCTTGTAACTCTCGCTTCACATATCTCTTTCACTTGGTTGGCATGAGCTACACTTTACATGAGATATTACTTGTGACTCTCACTTTATCCACCTCTTTCACAATGACATTATAGAAAAACAATATATAAAAGAAAGAGGAGTAGAAACTAACGTGAGTTCTCGTAATTTTCCATATACTTAATAAAATAAGAACGCATTTCTACTTCTAACGAGCTCACTTTGACAATCTCTTTCACTTGACATATAAGTGGAGATTGTAATGAATTAAGCTCCTATCTATGTTGATAAACCACCAAGTTTGAATTTGGGTGGGTAAAGAGAAAGTCCACCTTATTTAACTTCTTGATCTACCACATCATGGACAAGAAATCTAAATATTTTTCTTAGTAGAATAAAATAGAAATCATATTAAAATGTGATTTTTTAAATATAAAACACAATTATAGAGTAAAGTTTATATATCATGCTCATTTAAGATAGATTAAATTAGAAGTAGAAATAGAAATTACAATTAAAAAAATTCAACTTAAAAATTGTGAATTAAAAAAAAAAAAGAATAAAAGCGCAACTACTACAAGTCTCTCATTTAATGAACAATCTCGTTTTCAAACACATCTAAAAACAAAGTATTGAAACATTATATCATTCATACAAGTAAAAATGTATATAATTCATATTATCTCTCATCATACATTAACACTTCACAACAAAAATCCAATCATAAGTTCTAATCAATAAAGCCAATGCCAAATCAGTCCTTAGTTCATGGTTCAACTTCGCTTCTTTCTTCAAGTGCAATTCTAGATGTACAAATGGCCATACTCTCATAACAACTTATCTCTTCTATTTATGTTTTATCCATTTTTGTTCTAGATTTTAACTGAAAATGCATTAACCTTTGGTGATTACTAAATGATAATAATACATATAAAAAAATTTAACAAAAACTTTTTCATATGAGTAATAAGGGTTGTAGTCCAACCGAGATCGAACGATGGTTAAGTGTGTTGTTAGACTATCCAATAAGAGTAGAAATCTTTGACGATTGAAAGGAATAAGATTGGATTGAAGTCTCGAGTTTCCAATATAAACAAACCTTAACAATAAACTAAAAAAGTCAATTATTCAATAATGTAAAATATTAAAAAATTAAAATAAATAAATAATAATAACAATAATAAAGAAATATTAAATTGGTCCCGTCAACGTGAAAGACCTCACGATCTTTTCTAACGTGTAAGACGGGTTGCAATTGACTGAAAATTGATGTTAGTGTAGTCTTCAAACGCGTTCACCCTTCTTAAAAGCTATTTAAATGGAAAATTGCCACAAATAACTTCATAAGAATTGTCATTGAATTTAACTTCTGAGAGACACAGGTTCGAATCCCATGGCGAGGTGGATTCGAGGGTTAGCAGCAGCTTCCTGCATGTCCTGCGCCGCAGCGGAAGGGTTTCTAGCGGTGGCCATATGCGTGTTAGCGGCGGTGACCAGTGGCTGCGGCGCTCTGCGTTAGAAGCTCCCGCGACGAAGATGAAACCCGCGCGGGTTGTTTCAGAAATTTGAAGTCGGCGCCGAGGTCTGGCGGCAGGGCGCTCATGAATACCCTGAGCAGCAAGAAGCTCTTGTTCAGCCAAAAATGGGGGCGCAGCGAGGAAGACGAGTTGGAGGCATATGACCGTGCGGCTATGGAAGACGGGGATTTCCTGTGGCAGAAAAGTATACTGATGGGCGAGCGCTGCCAGCCCCTCAATTTCTCGGGGCTTATTGTATACGACCACAGGGGTAACCGTTTGCCCGAATTCCCTACGCGTTCCCCCAAATTTAAGCTGGTTTATCCTTCTCTCCAGAAGGTTAAAGAAGAAAACATTAACAGTGCGGAAAATTGAAATTGATTTTATTGTAGCGATGAAAAGTTTCTGGAGATCTCTGTAAATATTTGAGCTTTTTCCTATGTATTTCCACGCAGGGTGGTGGTTAGGTACTATAGTGAACATGATGAAATATGCGCATCGGCAAGTATATTCTTGACTAAACAGAGGAGGAAATAAAAGCTTTGCCACACCCAAAAAATGTTAAATAATTGGCACTTTTTCACAGTCAGCAAAGAACATGTTTGCTGTGTAAGTTTTACCATCTCCTTTGCTCTAATTTAAATATGAAACCATCTCCTTTGCTCTAATTTAAATATGAAAAATGTAAGATTTTTTTTTATTAAATTAATTAGCACCTAAGCCTGGTTAGGGTCACACTTTAATATCCTATAATCCTGTCAATTGACGGATTTTATTATGAAACACTATATTTAAAAAATAAATTAACTCTTGCTTAAGATAAGGATGTGGTTTTAACTCTTGCTTACAACGTCAAAATTCACTTATTGTATGTGACAAAAATTGGAAATCATTTTATTATTATTTTTAATATCAATGATTTTAATTACATTTTATTATTGTATGTTTTTTAAAGACATTTTTAAATATCATATCAATCATTTGTTAATAGTTTAGACGTTTAGAAACTATATTTAATTTATAAACAAATATTTTCAAAATTTTAAGAGTATATTATTGAATGGTATTTCATATTGAATTATTTTCAGTCAATTAATTTTTTCTACTTAATTTGTTTATTTTTAATATTATTTTTGTAAAAAAGTATTTTAACTAGCAATTGCATGCAAGTAGTGCGATGTGTACGCCGAAAGGGAGAAAAATTGAGAGAGAACATGGAAGGAGACAAAGACAAAATCGGAGAGAGAACATGGAAGGAGACAAAGACAAAACCGTAAGCAGAAGTTGCATGAACGACTTTAAAGTACGGAGGTTTAGTAAGATTCTTCATTCAAGTGGATTTGCAGGAGAGGGGATTTGGACATTTTAGAATAGCGATAGAAGTAAAATGGCGGGGAAAGGTGGAGTTTGGATAATGAAGGTACTCTAGAGATAGCATTGAAGGTAAGTCCTTCCCTCTAGGTGTTGTCAAAATCAATAGTTGGGGGTGCATCCTTAAAGGCAAGGATGTCAATTTGAGAAAGTGCAGAGACAACACACGACATGAGAATTGCGAAATTGGATTGCACTAGTGCGGTCTAAAAGTGAACTCGATATGAAAGGTTTACACGATGTTGGACCCCAACGTTAAACAATGATTGTAGGGGGACAAGTTCAGTAGTTGGAATTATTAGTTTTGAATTAGAGAAACCCTCAATCAAGTGAGAAAAGCGTCCACATGACAAAGTCACATCGATGATGAGAATGTCAATCCCTAAACTTGTAAATGTATTGCTTTAAATATCTCTGCAAAGGATCAAATGTAAATGAATACTAAAACGAGAATATGTAAGTTTAAACATCATTTTGAAATTCAGAATGAGTTTAAACATCATTTTGAATTGCTATTTCAGAATTACATATACATTTTATCAATGACCAAGTTCTCATTCACATGTCACACAACAAAGTCTCTAGAAATTCATGTACAAAATGATTTCCATTTGTTAAATGATTTTTGAAATATCAAAAATGAATTGTTGGGAAAATCACCCAATCACCAAATGTTGTCTAAAGGATTGCCATATGTGGGGAAGTAATGACTGTTCTTCATTCCATTGTCATAGATCAGCTTCAGATGATCCAAGTACAAAATGCTCACACTTGTAAAATGTATCAAGATTAGCATTAAACATGAATTGTCAGGAAAATTAACTTGTTCACCGATTTTTGTCTAAAAGGGAAAATTTGGAGGTTGTTTTAACAGTGCAAGCATTAATGTGAACATTCTCTTAGATTTATAACAGGATCATGATGAATAATGGTATCTGGTCCATAGGAAATTAGTAAATAGGATCCAGATATTGTGAATTCAATTAAATTATGTAAGAGTTGAATGTGTATAAGACTTAAATGCAGAGAGTTGAAGTTTCAGTTTCAAGGTAGAGTAAATGTTAGAGCTACCAAACAATGTTTTCCATCACTAAGTTCTCATTTGCATGTCATAGATGACAAAATAGAAGAATATACCATAGTATATATCCTACATAAAATGTCACTGTTTCCAGAGAAAGTGAATGTCCCATTTTCTACAGTCCTACATCAAATGCCACTATTTTCAAAGCAATTGAAAGTCCTAAATGAATTTGAATCAAAGAAGACCAAGTATTTCCACTATGGCAACAGAGGTATGTTTGATCATTGACATGTGTAATGTAACCAATGAGAATATAAATGTGCTAAAAAGCAAAGGTTGTTTCCATAACACGTTCAACAAAAATAAATTCCATAGTAGATGGCTCAATATGACTATGTTTCATCATCCTCTTAATTTGTTCAGTCTCAGAATATCCATGGGCTTTCTCACAAGTGTAAACCAGCCCAGAATAAAAATCGGGACAAAATAAGCTTCCACTGATCATCTGCTAGTTCTGTGTTGTTTGAATGTAGTCGTTAATTCAAGGTTTTGGAAGTGTTGGTCAATCTGCAAAATTTATTGCTCTCCTACTCCATGCTTCTTTGTCTTCGGATGTTAAAGGAAAATGAAGGGATGAAAAGCACAAATGAAAGGAAAAGCATCAGAAAGTCTTGCATTAATTATTTTTAAGGAGCACATAGAAAGACCTTCAAACATGCGAATTTAAGTTGCAGGTATAGTATCAACCATGCTATTGTGCGGGCATGTAAAGCCAGTTGTTTGGATCAGTATCAAGACTAAAACCAATACTGACCTTAAGCATATGTATATAATTATGGCGAGGACTGCCCACTCATAATAAATGCTTGAAGAAGGCTTTGGGCAACATGAGTTTGCTCTGGTGTTCCAGATATTACGACCAAGCCTTCAGTTGCTCCAGGTCTAGGGTCATGCATTATTACTTTTGCCCCAGAAATCTATAAGTTACGCTAAGATAAAATTAATAAGTAAATAAAAAATCATAGAAATATTTATATATAAAATGTATGCTTTTTGTCTGTTCAATTTAGAAGTCTTTCATAAAAACAAACCTTCCGGATCGAGCTAAGTTACTACCATTTTCCACATAAATAGATCGAATGAAACATTCTGGAAAAACCACCTCAACGATTGTGCTTATACAATGAGGATTGAATTCAACTACAAAGACCACACATGGCGATAAGTAACAACGACCAACCCACAATACATTAAAATGTAACCATATCATAATCATCAATAATAAGGTACAAACCTCCCCAAACTTCCTCTTTGAGGATATCCTCTCCCGTAGTCAGTAATGTTCCTTCCATTGCCACTAGTCATACCCTAGTAGTGCCAAAATAATGTTAAATCAAAAACCAATTAGAAATGTTTCAGAATCATTGTTGATTCCCCATCCCAAGCTACTTAGTAACAAACTTCATTAGCATGGCCATACAAAGCCACAACAAGTACAATACATAATATGCTTCTACATGTACAATAGAAAGATGTTCGTGCCTAATGCAATGAAATTTCTAGGTACTTCTATAATCAAATATGGTTATTGCTATTGCTCTTTCAATTCACTAATATTACACCAAAGCATAGACCTACGACTTATAATGGAACTTCCCTCAATATTTTTGTTCAAGTGTCAAATAAATTTTATACAAACCATGATTTTGTAGTTACTCCTTATTTATTAAAAGAACCTATGCTATTCTTTCATATACGTTTCAACAGAGCTATGATCATGATAACACGAACATGAGAAAGCAATGTACACTTGCACACCAAATTATGCTTTACACCAATTTTAATTGTAATCAAAAGCAGGTAGTAAAATAGTTCTTTGATATAACACATCTTGGTGAAACCAATGAGCTACTCGCTCAAGAAATGAGGAAATTGCCTCTGAAATGGCCTTTGCATGCAACATGGATTTTACATTGGTGACAAATTATCATACAAGATTTCGAATAATTTGGGTGGACATTCAACAAAATGTTGACTGAAAATCAATAAACCACACACCGCATTAAGGGCTTGCACTCTCACCACCAAGTGCTAAGCCAAAATAAAATTGATGGATCATGACTTTCGAGATGTAGTCGATTTGAGATCAATGATGTAATTCTTCCATAAGAGTTAAAGTAAGACAAAAGATTGATCCAGTGATGTGAAAAGATAAACAAGAGAAACTAAATACCTTGCAAAGGACACGATCGAAACCCTTATCATTTTCTCTTATGTCTGGTTGATCTCTCCTTACGATCGATCATTGCACCTTCATGGGATAAAAAGCCATCAAGTGTCCTATTTCATGGCATAACTTTCATCCGAATCCAATTTTTTCATATTCCAACATTTGAGTATGTAAAACTTACTCGCATTTATGATTAATTTGTCCAATAGTCCCTTATTTAAATCTAGTTCTATATAATCCTTGCATTGCTTATACGATAAAATGCTCAGTTGCAAAACCTAATGCTCAAATATATATTCAAACAATGCCAAGATCTCATCAGTTCATAGGGAAAGAAGTGACCATGATTGTTGTTGGACTAATCCCTGGAAGCCATGGCTTCTTAAAAATCCCCACATATCACCAAAACTTTGGCCCTAAGACAATTGTATAGTTCGGGGGGACACACTACGAAATACAAAATGAAACCATTGATGGCAACATTTGGACAATCTTCTTTCATTCAAGATTTATGTCTCTGCCAAAGGCAATAAATAAATATTTTTGTTCTAACTATTTCAGCAGAATTCGTTCCTCATTCACATCATGTGCATAACCCAAAAGCAATATATAAAAGAGGACTAAATTTCAGATTATCATTTTGTCAAACACTTGCCTTGTATCCTCTATTAGAGGCGGAATAGATATCAATCATAGGATTTTATGCATATACAACACCATTGCAGTGCATATCTCTGCAAACCCTGAAGGACCTCATTTCGACTCCAAATTTGTATGGAACCATGAATCAAAGGTTTTGCAACTCGCACGAGTTGGTTCCTCTGCATCATCCGCCATCCTAAGTCATGAATCATCAACCAAGTAGAAACTCTAGCATACCCTATAAACACCGATAGACTCTCAACAATCTAACATTATTCCCGAAAAGTTAATAACAAGAACTACGAGATGTTGATGAACAACCATTGAAAATGCATGCGGTACTCTGGTGTGTAACAAGACACTATCATACGCGCATCAATGATTGCAACTCTTCCTACGGATTCGCAATATTCGGGCTTGCATAGCTTGGAAAAGAGGTAATAAACACAACAACAAAAGAAGGCATGCAAATGCCGCTGATTTAGGTAACCGCTGCACTTTGCATGCTAAAAACACACCAATAAAATAAAAAATAAAATATTAAACGCATTAAAAAAATGTCCAAACAGACGTCAAATTTAACATAGTTGAAGAAATGTCCGAAGGACCTTTTCCATAGGGAAACGCCTTGGCGTAATTAATTTGATATTATTTTAGAAATTTTCATATCTATTAAACCATGATAAAAATTGATTATATTTTAACAATAAACTTATAGTTAGAATTTTCTAACTTTCCATTAATTATTTTGAAAGTTTATGAAGTCATATTAGTTGCATCATGTCTATTTTCCCAATCATTCATAGTTTTCTCGTGCCTCAAATAGACAATACATTAAAATTAATGAAAAAACATTCATTCAGATTTATTTGATTTAAATAGTGCTCATGGTTAAAATTTGATACTCATTTCAACATTTTTGGTATTTTTATACGAAAATATATATATATATATATATATATATATGTATGTATATGTACATATGTATGTATATGTACATATATATATGTATATATACATATGTACATATATATACATATACATATACATATATGTATATATGTATATACATATATATGTATATATGTACACACACACACACACACATATATATACACATGTGTATATATGTATATATATATATATATATATATATATATATATATATATATATATATATATATATATACATCTATACATATATATACATGTGTACATATATACACATGTATATATATGTATATGTGTATATATATATATATATATATATATATATATATATATATATATATATATATATATATATATATATATATATATATATATATATATATATATATATATATATATATATACATGTGTACATATATACACATATACATAATGTACAATTTGTAAGTAAGATATTGATGGGGAGTTTGAAAATTGAATATACATTTCAAAAGGTATTTTAATTGATGAAAATTTGTCAAGAATAAATTGTTTGACATGTAACTTGGTTCTTGTCAAATTTAAATTTTGATGGTGATAGTTTTGTGTCAATCATTTGGAAAATGAGTTTTTTTTTAAGTTTAGTGTCTTGAGTACTTGGTATAAAATCAGATTCAAAAATATTATATTTTGATTATTTTTTAATGTTTTTAGGTCATTAAAACATTAATTCTGTTTTAAAGATGTACACCATCCACACACTAGATATATTGAACGTAACATATTGCATTATACATCTTGGACACCACTAACAATCACATAACAAAGGTGCAATAGAAACAACGATAAGATTAGTAAGGTGAAAACATTAATAAACTAAATGGAAAGCAACGACATGTAAAATGAAATGTAAGGAAATGCAAACCAAAATGGAAGTAAGAATTTATGTATAATGAAATTTTATGAAACAAGCTTAAGAAGATTGATTTGAGGGATTGCATACATGGTTAACGGATAAAAAATAAAACTTGAAGGAAGGATGAATTCTTGAAAAGGATTAAGGGTGTCATGCCAATACATTATGTTGAATAATGATCTACATAAAATTTGGATATTAAGAAATTTTCAAGTATTTTCAAATAAAGATTTATTTTTAACTTCCAAAAGGCCCAAAGCTGAATTCTATTTTCCCTTGTTTTGTTGAACAAAACCTTAGATACATTTTCTAACATAATAAAAGTTCAATAACTTTATAAAACTACATTAATCTCTCATGTATAACATGAAACATGACAATATAGATTCTAAGTCCCCAAACCAATTTTAATACACTCGATTTTAAATTCTAATTTAATCCCTTCCAATCTGTACCATATGCGCCATATAGCGCCACATAATTCAAAAAGAAGGGTTTATGTGGAATACCCACTAAACCACCCCAAATATCACGCCATTGGAGGCTACAAATTCAATGATTTCTATCCTCCTCTCCCAACACAAATTGTTTTTGACATTCTAGATTGTTGTAGATGCAATTGTCAAAGTAGAAATAAAATGCATGGAGACTCAAGCATTGAGTGAACGACTTCATTTGCAACATTCAAAATGGATTGAAAATGAAGGGAGGAAAGATAGCCCAACATATTAAATTTCTTGACATGTTCATGGTGTGGGGACTATGATGTCCTTGTAGTTTCCATTTCATGAGAGATCTTTTCCCACTATATTTATCTTAATCATTTGTTGCGTATGTATTTATTTATTTATATATAAAGAAAGAGGAGTGAAGATTGAAATGAATTAGATTTTTATTGTGTAAATTGAAAAAAACATTTTCAATTTTCAATATATCTCTTTCACTAGATAATGTTATAGTGGAACAAGTGGGGATTAACATGTGTTGAACCCGTATTAACTTTACATATCTCTTTCATTTAATATTTTATAAGAGAACAATATATAAAAGAAAGATGCGTGGGGTTGACAAGTAAGACCCTTATTTTATAAAATGAGAAGGTATTTGTAACTCTTGCCCTACATATCTCTTTCACTTGGCTAGCATGAGTTGGACCTTTATCACGTAAAATGAGAACTCACACTCTACTTACATGTTTTACTAAATGACATTATGAAAATAAAATATGTAAAAGACAGAGAGGAGTGGGGACTTCCATAAGTTAGACCTTTATCATGTAAAGGGAGAAGGTACTCATATTTTTTCCTATACTTAACCTAAAATGAGAAGGTATTTCTACTTTTAACTCTCATTTGGCGATCTTTTTCACATGATATGTTAGTGGAGACTGGGATGACTTAAACCTTTATCCATGTTGATAAGCCATGGATTTGGGGCAAGAATCTCTAAAGAAACCCCAAAGGCTTTTAGCAAATTGATCAATGGACCATGTGATAAGAAATGAGCAAGGTTTTTTCTTTGCATACATTAATTTGAAGTAAACAAACAAACTAAGCAAATGAAACTAACCTCTATTCTTTGAAAGCTTGAAATAATGAACCTAAGAGGATCTAAGCATTCATTATGTGTTTAAGAGAAAGAGATCTCCCCATTAATGGCTTCAAGGCCAATGGATCTTCCCTTTTACTCCATTATTATGCTACAAAATACAAAAGGAAATGCTAATAGCTCAATGGAAGAAAGTGAAATACAATCTAAAGCCTAAACAAAATACTATAATCTATGCTAGGAAGAAGAGAGAATTCTTAGAAAATGAGGGAGGGGGTATAGCCCTATTTATAGTTTTTATTTGGGAAAATGGGAGATTTGGGTGCATGTGGGACAAATGCTAAAGTCCAAAAAGCACTTTTAGCAAGTCTAAGTGAGGTTTGACTATGTTTAGGGTAATTAACCTAGGTTAGACTAATTAATCTCTCTTAGAGAGTAATTAGGGTTTTGGAAGGGTTTTTGAAGGGCTTAATCAATCCAACGAAGTGGATTGATATTCTAGGAGCTAATAGAAGCAAACTAGAAAGGAATAAGAAGCTAATGTAGTTAGAACGAGGCTATGACAGCCTGTTTAAGTGGTTTATAAGAGGAAATACGACCAAAAGGATGTCGTGAGAAGGGAGTTAGATAGGTCTAACTGGTGGTGTGCCATCAATTTACAAAGGGAAGAATAGGGAGTGCAATATTAGGAATAATAGTGCATTGATCAAACTACAAGTGTCTACATTTGCCCCTCTTTGAGGTGACGTAAGCTACGTCACTTCAAAGAAAGTAGACAAACACAAACGAGTAGAAATTTTTTGAAGGGGTAGAAGAAAAATTAATAGGATGAAGGATGAAGGATGCCCCCTCGAGTGTCGATGGGGTGACGAAGAAACTCGATCAGCGATCGAAAAGAAAACAATAGAAAGAAAAGTGTACAGAGAAGATGAGAAACAAGAAGAAAGAGGGATATTGAGCTATCCACAAATCAATTGCTTATTAATATATTATCATCATAATGCTTAGATCCTCCTCATGGGTCCTTATTAAAATGTGAGCATGTGATGGAAGCGTAAAATGACATGAAAAGCCAAGATACAAATAACCATCTTGCTAAAATGACCAACTCCATGCAACATACACGAATGCAATGCAATACGAGAAATAAACAATATCACTTAATAGGGAAATAAGTACAATCACACACACTTAAACCAACAATGTTTAAGATAGTTGCACAAATATTTTGTTATCAAGATGAAGTCCCAAATGTTTTGATAAACAAAAAGGGTGAAGAATGATGCCCCAAGCAAGGTGTATTATGCAAGGGGAAAGATGGAGGACACTTGGGTCCGTGAAAAAAGCAATGTGCACGATGAAAATAGTACTAGGAAATTGATAGTGCCCCAGAGTACAAGACAAGTAAGCAACATAGCTTGTGTAGGTGATTGAAGATTTTGGTGATGCGAGTCATTGTTTCAAACTATTTGAAAACGTCAGCAAGATCTGGGATGAGTGCCATGCGAGACACAAATTTCAGCCATAGATGATTGGTTTAACCAATTTTGAGCCATTTTCAAAGTATTTTAATGTTTGTGATTTTGAAATGGTTTTTTTATTTTTGATTTTTGAATTTTTTGAATTTTTTTTTTGAATTTTTTGATCGGTCAGAAGAATTTCAAAAGATCAAAGATCTTCTAAAAGTACATGAAAGGTGATAGTGGGAAGGCAAGGCTGTCAAAAAGCCAAAATATATTCCCACAAGAAGAAAATGGGTCGAGAATAATTTATTTAAAATAAATTAATAAATAATTATCACGATGGGGAAAATAGATGAAAAAGAGAGGAAAAGGTGAGAAAAAGGCACTTGAAAGGTTTGTAAACTATTTCAATGCATGATGGAGAAGTAACCGCAGGGTGGCACGAAGTGCCCCAACATGTGAAAATTAGTAAAAATAATTATTTTAATACAAAAATAATTATCACAACGGATAGAAGAAAGTCTAGAATGACCACGACAGAGAAAACATGCCCTAGGGGCATCGCGATGGGTTAATATACCCACTCGGGGTCGGTAAAACAATCACGACCAATTCATTTCTACCAGAGCTCTTACAAATTTTTACTGTGAGTGAAAGCGATAGCCCTAGAGTGAGATGGCAAGAATACCGAGGAGGACGAGACGCATGGATCACATCCGAGAGTTCATGAGACCCAGTGGATGGACCTTTCGTGAGTGGCCTATCCCTCCTATTAATTACACATTTATTACATTTTTAGGGTTTTTCTAGGGTAGGTAGGATGGAATTTGATGCATGCATGTGGGCGTGTGCGCATTGATTTTGGTATGCACACGTGTGTTTAAAATAGACATGAGTACGTGCATGCGCATCCGTACTGTCAAAAAGGACACATACATGCGTACCCATCAAAAAGGTGGATACGTGCACGTGTACCCATCGAAAAAGGTGGATATGCATGCATGCATACTGCATTAAAATGATAATAGAGAATTAGAGGGGCATGTATGCATCGATGGAGTTGAAACAGACACACGCATGTGCACGCATGCGCGCATAAAGTCAGCGCGTAGGCATCAATGGGTGTGTATGCATCGCTCTGTGTGGCTGTGGGAAAGGGGAAATATATAGGGTGTGTATCCATCGGTGAGGGCACGTATCGGCCGAAATGGGGTGCATATGTGTTGGTAAGAGGTGTGTAAGTGCTAGAAAGAAGGGGAAAACAAACCTCTAGCTAGCAAAAATAGCCAAGTATAGAAGATTTTAGACTGGATTAGATTAGAAAAAAGAATAATTAGTAAGTTAGATGATTCAAAGAAGCATTTTTCCTTAGAAAAATAGATAGAAGTAAGTAAGTGCCTAACACTTGTGTTGATTTTGCAGCGTATCTTACCCATTCTTCAGACTCATGAGCGCTATGGGTGGTTAGCAATGATAGAGGCTCAGTTTGATGATGATGATAGAGCGACCTTGGAGAGCCTCTATATGTCACTTGGATTGACTCATGTGGCCGAGATGCCATAGATTACATTGGACCATGGCCTCTTGACAACCATAGTAGAGCGATGGCACAACGAGAGTCAGTGCTTTCACCTCCCGACCGGGAGATTACTATTACATTGGAGGACGTATGGCGCATTATGTGGGTCCCGATTCAGGGACAACTTATCGAGACTATGAGCCGTTGGACTGACATTCAGCGATATATTGTAGAGTTATTTGGTGTCCCCACGATACCACAACGTGGGATGTCTATTAGATTATCATGATGTATTGATGATCTAGAGCTAGATTGAGTAGTGGTCTACATGATGGCCTTTGTTGTGGAGTCTTGCTCCCTGACAAGACTGGTGCTTCTTTTCCGCTCGGCCTCCTTGGAGTGATACGTGGTTTGGTGGAGGGAGAGACCTACTGCTGGGGTTAGTGTATTTTAGCACATCTATACTGGGACCTTCATTTGATTACTACTACCGTTAGAAGATGGTAGGACCAACTCACTTTGCTAGATTTGGGTGTGGGACCACATTGCCATTGGTCACCCCTTAGGTGTTCTAAGAGTTGGGCTCGACGAGCCTTCTACGATGGGCTGGGTCCTGAGTAGGGGACATGTGTGACCATTTATGGGAGTTACATACCACTATCGGCGTGAGTTGGATGAGCTGCGGTAGGCTTCCATGGTGTGGAGGCCTTATAGACATTTCTAGTGGCTCGAGGATGGTTTAGAGCTCAAGCACTGCTACGGTAGAGCACTTTATCTTAGGCAGCCACAACTACATGAGGGAGCTATATAGAGTAGATCGGTGCTAGAGGTAGTTTGGCCTTACCAGGATGTTCCTGGGCTAGACATAGATGGTATGCTCACAGAGCTAGAGAGCATTTTGATATGGGTCCATAGATTGCCTCGTGATGAGCACTGACCAGTTTTCGACAGGTGGTACCTACTATGTGGGTACCACTGAGACAGATTAGAGATTCGGGCACTATGCCGAGTATGGGCCATGGTACCATGGTGTGCTCCCACGCCGTTTGAGTATTCCTAGAGTGGTGTATGATGTCGGTGTGAGACCTCCTCCAGTGGGGCCTCCTAGTGGTGATGAGGGTGGAGTTATTGGTGGTGTGAGTGATGATGATGATGATGATGATGAGGGTGGGCCCGATGTGCACAAATATGTCAGAGGTAGGGGACATGGTCCAACACCACATGCCATAACCACAGGGACAGGGCCCCAGGCCTAGGCCGAGACAGTGTTTACAGGGAAGTTGATATAGAGTTCCCCTAGTAGGCATTCCAGTGGGGATATATACCCCTCTCCAGCAGGTACTTCCAGAGTAGGGCCCACCACCTGATGTTCCAGAGGGTGGTGGTAGATAGTTGTTATCATCCTCAAAGCTGATTACATGTAGTGATTCATGTGTAGTTATAGGTGGTTGGAGAGAGAGATCATGCTAGGCATGCAGTACATGCCCTCACAGAGCGAGATCAGGCACATGCTTAGGTGTAGATTTTGATAGCTGAGAGAGATCAAGCTAGAGCATATGCCACCTAGGGTAGCGATAGTGCTTCATGGCAAAGTCAAATTCGTGAGATGGCCACACAGGGGCTTAGATATTGAGCCTTTTACACTAGTCCAGACTTAGTGTAAGATGATCTTGTTGTTCTAGAGGGACCATGCACATGCATAGTCACATGGCTATATTATATAGAGGATCAAGCACATGAGCCCCAGGTGTGAGTTATCACTGCAGATAGGGATCGAGAGGTTGCTGCCTCTAGACAGGCTCAAGATGATATAGGTAGGGTGATAGTGAGCACGATGTTGCCCTAGAAGCAGCTCCTTGCCTCGGAGACGTGGATTTGATACGGGATGCTATGAGATCTAGTGGTGAGGCCTTATATTATAGGACTACCTACTTTAGGAAGTCCCCCAGAGAGATAAGTGAGTGGTATCATTCCAGTAGTCGATGATGTGAGTGTGATAGGCTCTAGGTCACGGAGATCAGGTCATTCAGTGAGATCAGTTAGGCAGCCCATACCAGGGGCCGGCTAAGACAACAACCATCAGATAGTTTGGTGGTACCCCTGGTGTAGGTCCATCACAACCACCATTATTCCATTGACCAGTCATGGACCCGGGAGCCTCGATGAGGGTGAGAGTTGTGGTTGAGCTCTTTGACTTTCTTTTTTGTACAGATTATTGTATACATGCCTCTTATGAAGGCCGATTTTGATGTATAGTTGTATGTACCATTTGTTTTGATGATGCCTCTTGATGAAGGCTTGATTCTTTTGATGCATGCCCCTTTTAGATGGCATATTATATCGATGATGTATATTTTGAGCATTGACCTGGATAATTATACATATATATATATGGACATTTTGATATACCATACTGTGATTTATGCTTCATTGATTATGATGTATGATTTCTCTTTCCTTTATGTATGTGACATACCTTAGATTTAGAGATGTGTATGTTTCATGCTTTCATATTGATCATGTATCTGTAGATAGCACCACATGTTTTTAGATTTATGAGATCTTTCTGAGTTTTTATTCTAGCACTTGGGATGATACTAGATGATATTGGTGTGGGGGGGATAGATTTGTGATCATGCGCAACCCCTCTTGCCCCCATTGATGATATGATATGTGATGATTAGCTTAGCATACATGCATGATGTAATACTTAGCATTTTTGTATATATATGATGTAGTGAATGATGTTAGAAATGTGATGAAATGATAGATGATAGATGTGATAACAAACAACTGTGCAAAATACACAAGCAAAAGTTAACAAAACTAAACAAATATACACATTCAAACAACACAACAAAAATATAACTAAAACAAACACATGTAAACACTAATAAGAGATTAAAAATGGTATCTAATCTAAGCAAGTAAAATGAATTCTAATAAATGCACATAACAAGCAAAGAATCCTACAACAATTTTTTACAAGTATGAGAGTTCCTAAATGAATGTAATGCCATACACAATTAAATCAACAAGATCCAATATAATGTAAGAAAATGAACCTATTCAAAGAACAAACAAATCAACAGACTAAGTACATCAAAACTATACAAACCAACAACTAAAAGTAATTAAAGCATTACCTTGTTTTTGTGGGACAACATTGATATATTTTCTAATGTTTTTGGGTTTATCTAAAAAGATAAGTTTTCACAGCTACGGTTTTCATTGTTGTCTAGGTTTCCCTAAGATAACATTGTGAAATGAATGTAGCCTTATCCCTGAAAAGGGAAATTTTCCAGATGTTTAGGTTTTTGTGTATCTTTTTTCGAATGTTTTTGTATTTTCCAAGGTCATGTTCTGAAAGCAATGTACAAGAACAAAGAAGCGTGGATGCCCCCAACATGATGTGGGAATATACAAAAGGAAGAATGCCACGCGTGTATGTATGAGAAGGTGGAAATTGTGTGTAAGTATGCTCAGTGTTAGATGGGAGTATACAAAGGTAATGTCCTTCATGTAGATATAAGAACAAACAAACTAGATCATGGTATGAAAAAGGTGGCCCTAGTAGGGTTCCTAGACTTAGCAAAGGAAGTCATATCCAAAAGTGATAACGATTACCCATCCTACCGTGTAAGAGTAACTTACATCGGTGAACCTTCCTTGAGTGCCAAAAACTAGTTTTCACTCAAAGACCTACCCACTGTGCCACAATTGTGTGGTTTTCACATGTGGATGACCTGCTTTTTCTTTACTATTTTCTCATTTTTTTTTTTTTTTTTTTTCTTTGTTTTTTAATTTTTTAGTTCTTATCTGATATTCTCGTCATGCTTAAGTGTAGAACCGCTTGAGGTGCATGGAATTCATAGGTTCTGGAAGCTCTTCACCATCTGAATATGCAAGTTTATAGGCTCTTGATCCATATTTTACAATCACTACATAAGGACCTAACTAGTTAGCCTCAAACTTTCCTTTCTTTTCTCTATCTTTGACGGTGTTCTTCTGATTTTCTTTGAGAACTAGATCTCCTACATCAAATTCCCGATGAATGATGCATTTGTTGTATCCTCTGGATACTCTGTTCTGATAGAATTTTAGGTGATTGAGTGCTCTAATATGCTTTTCATCTAATAGTTCTAACTCTGCTAAGTGAGCAACTCTGTAGTCCTCATCTTTATCAAGATAGTCTCTGAGAGATATTCTCAGGGAGGGAAGCTCCACTTCCAAAGGTATGATGGCTTCAGTGCCATAGATGAGTGAATATGGGGTCACACCAGTAGGAGTGCGGATGGAGGTATGATAGGCCCAGAGGGCGGGATGTATCTGTAGATGCCAATTATGGCCGGTTTTACTGACCATTTTCTCCATAATCCATACAAGGGTTTTATTAGTGGCTTCTTCTTGTCCATTACCTTGAGGGTAATAGGGGGTAGACCACTTGAGTTGGATATGGAAGTGTTGACATAAGGTTTTAACCATTTTGTTTTTGAAGGATTTACCATTATCAGTGACAATGGATGAAGGGATCCCGTAACGGCATATGAGATGGTTCATGATGAATTTTGAAATTATGCACTAGTGACATAGGTAAGAGGGACAACCTCTACCCATTTGGTAAAGTATTCGGTGGCAGTGATGATGTGAGTATGACCATATGAAGAAGAAGGATGGAGCTTCCCTATGAGATCCAAGCCCCATTTAGAGAATGGCCAAGGCGTTGCAATAGGTCTGTAAGGCTTGTGTTGGCGCATGTATTAAGTTCCCATATTTTTGGCATAGTTCACACTTCTTTACGAAGTTGCAACAATCAAATTCCATGGTAGGCCAATAATAGCCTACCCTTAATAGATTTAGCTAAGACCATGCCACTAGTATGCACTCCACAAATACCACCATGTACTTCTTTAATAGCGTGGATAGAATCAACAACATCCAAACAACGAAGTAGATTCCCTGTCGTAGCCACGACGATAAAGGGTGCCTCCTAGGAGGGTATAATGGGCTATGCGGTGAATAAGGGATTTCTTTTCAGAATGGGTGATGTCTGGTGGAAGAGTGCCATCTTGTAGGTATTGAAAGATAGGGTCATACCAAGGGGATAAAGGACCAACAACTTCACATGCCAAACATGACTCTGACATATCATATGCAGGCACTTGTAAATGCTCTATGAAGAAAGGCATCTTACTTTCTTCTAGGTGTTATGCGTAAGAGAGACCCAATAGTAGCCATAGCATCTATGGATCTATTATGTGACCTTGGTTTTTGCTCAAATATGACCTGTGTGAAATATTCCTTCAAGGTTTCAATAGGAAATCTTTTATATGGAATAAGCTTCTCATCTTTAACCTTGTACTCATCATTAACATGTTTTATGATAATGAGAGTCCCCAATTAAGCAAGCTTGAGGCTAGCGATATTTTATGATGCATGGTATGACATCACCTATTTTGATCCATGGAAGGTAAAAGATCCAAGTCCCCATTTAATGTAACATCTTTTTGAGAAAATGGGTAAAGGGGTGGCACTTATCTGTAAGTTGTGAAATAAAGTGACAGATTGCCTGAATTTTCCCTTGTAGACTCCTTAGTTTCTTGAGAGTGGTAGGTGGTGGAATTTCTGTGATAGCCATAACCTTTGCAGGGTCCACTTCAATCCCTCTTTGTGAAACAATGAACCCTAGGAGTTTTCTGATAAAACACCGAAGACACATTTCTTAGGGTTCAAGCAAACCTTATAGTCTCGTAGACGCTGAAAAATATGCCTCAATACTCTAGGGTGTTCTTTTCTACTCTTGGATTTTGCTAGGATGTCATCAACATAGTCCTCCATGATGTCACTTATCATATCATGGAATATAACTATCATGGCCCACTGATAAGTAGCCCCAATGTTCTTGAGCCCAAAGGGCATGACTTTGTAACAAAATGTCCCCCAAGGGGTGATGAATGTTGTCTTATGTTGATCTTCTTCTGCAATTCATATTTGGTTATAACCTGAAAATCCATCCATTAAGGACAACATTTCATAACCAGCTGTTGAATCAACTATCATGTCAATGTTAGGTAGGGGAAAATCATCTTTTGGACATGCTTTGTTAATGTCATGGAAATCAGTGCAGATTCTTATGCCAACAGGATTTTTTTTTATTGGGACTATGTTAGAGATCCATTTTGAATAGTCAATAGGTTTAATAAAATCAGCAGCTAACAACTTTTCCAATTCTTCTTTGACAAGGAGCGCCACCTTAGGATGCATCTTTCTCAACTTTTGCTTGATTGGTTTGGCATCTGGGTGCACAACGAGGTTGTGCACAACTAGCTCTGGGTCCAAACTAGGCATATCTACATATGTCCATGTGAATATGTCCATGTATTCTTTTAAGAGCTCTACAAAGGTCTTTTGTTCCTGAGCTGAGAGTGAAGCTCCCAACTTTATTATTCTAGGTTTCTCCTTTGAGCCAATGTTGACGTTGATTGTTTCCTCAACAAGCATTTTAGAAGCATCTTCCATCCATGTAGGATCAGGGGAAGAGTAAGATCGACCTCCTATGGTAGTTCATGATCATCTTTAAATGGATAAATCACTTCATCTTTAGACTCTTTGTTTTGTTTGTCTATGAGTTTATCAAAGAGTTTGTCACTGTGAGATTTCCATTTATCCTTTTTTCCAGGTTTCTCAAGAAGTGGTTGTACCTTTATTTATAACCTTCTTATTCAACCATCCACACATCTCTGCTTCTTCCCGAAGTAGGCATAGGTGTCTAGTTGAATCTTAAATCCTTTCTTGTGGTCTCCAGCTAGAATAAAATCCCTGAGTCCCATGAACGCAAATGCCTCATCATTTTCAAAGAAATCTAGGGGCACATGAAGTTGTTGATCCCAATCTATGAGTTCAGGATATACAAGGGCTACTTTGGATATTTGTTTAAGGGGATGGATTCGGATAAGGTAAGGACTAATGAATTTGGGAATAGGTTCATGGAGGTAAGATCCTCGTATAGGCTACATTGGGAACCTATGTCACTATCAGGATGAGATGAAGCATCCTCACATGTTAAAAGAGGTGCAATCATTCTCAGAAGGTAGAGCATTATGAGGCCTTATCCCAAGGCCATGTTTATCAGACTTAAAATGAGGGATAGGAATAGGCTCTAATTGGCCTTGTGCATTAATGCCACATCCAAACCCACTATAGCCCATGAAAAACATCATGTGGGGACCTTTGATGTACTAAGGTGCTTGATTGCATGAAGCCATGGTGCCTTCTTTTGGAAATCTGCTGGTAGGATCTTCTAACATTTTCTCCTCAAATAGGAGACCACTATGGAAAAATTTTTCCAAGTTTAGGACATTGCTCATGAGTGCTCTTGAACTAAAAATAAGGCTTACCCCTTGTCCTGGGGGATACTGATAAGTTTGATATCAACAAAGCCTATTCAAGAGTAAATGGCTTATCTGGGCCATATTTTGCTGATGTTGCTTCCCATGAAGTGAATGGGTTGACCAATGAAGGAAATTCTTGATTGAAAGGCGTGAGGGACTCTGAATCTATTCATTTTTTCATAGCCTCTATTTGTAGAGGGACAACTACATCTAAGAAGGACATTCATAAGCTACACGAGAAAAACTATGCAATGCCCTATAATGTGTGAAATGGTTGAGGTCACCAAGAATGGTAACCACCTGACCTTCATGATATAACTTGATGCACTGATGAAAAGTGGATGGAATAGCTTACATGGCATGGATCCATGGGTGCCCCAAGAGCATGTTGTATGGAAGGTCCAAGTCAAGGACATGGAACGTTGTGTCATGACACGTTGGTCCTACCTCCATGGGAACCACTATAGTCCCCACTGACTCTCTTTCTTCATTGTCATATGCCATGATTGTGATAGTCTTAGCACCTAGCTCTGTTTCGAATGATGGCTTAATTACTTGACCAACTTCAATGTGTAAATATTTAGACCAGATCCCCCATCTACAAGTACTCTTTTGATTTTGCGATGGGTAACCACCACTTTGAGATACAAGGGTAAGTTATGCTCTAGGTTGTTATGTGGGATTGCAGTATGATCAAAAGTAATATGATTCATTGGAGTCTAGGCATGTAATCATGGCTTGAAGGTTCGTGGGATCTACATATGTGAAACCCCTAAATTTTGTAAAGTCTTGTATAGTATGTTCTTATGGGCATTAGAGATCTTGAGGAGATCAAGAATAGATATCCTAGCAGGTGTTTTCTCTAACTGCTCTATTAAATTATACTGACCTTCCTGAGGGATAGGCACAGGATCTGGTATGACTAAGTGGGCACGTCTTGTCCCTACTGTGCAACTCTTTTCTAAAATCTGAATGGTGTTGATCTATTCATTAGATGAGCTAATACATCCAATGAGGGAATCATAAGGACTATCATTTGTAGGGTAAACATAGGTAGCAATCCTATAGTCATTAGAGGTTTTCCCTTGATCTGGTTTCCTTTTCTTTTTATCCGCATGGTTAGGAAAAGGTTCCTTGTAAATACCCATTTTTTCATTTGGACCTTTCCTGGACTCAGGGGGAGAATCCACAATGATCTTTCCTTCCTCGATGAGGTCTTGTATATAATGGCGTAGTCAAACACCTATCATTTTGTGTCCTTTAACATGATGGAAGTCACAATATTCATGATCTTTGAACCAAACCGGCTTTGGAGCATCCTCTGGGTATGGTACCATTGTAGTTGGGTATTCCACCATTTTTGCATCATCCAATTGTTTAGGATGGTAGATAAGGACTCATGTTAAGGATGTAAATGTTCATTTTGTAGGTGCTTTGGGATGAGGTCCTGTGAAAGTCTTTAAAAGTGGTCCTGTCTATACAACTTGGACTCTCTTGGAGTCTGTAATGCCATCACCAACAACATGTTTATTCTTATTGAAGAATTTAGGTTTGTCTATGGATTTGGCTTCATGTTTGTTTTTAATGACATGTTTAAGTGTTCCCTTGCGTAATGAGGGCTTTCTCAATTTGACTACCTTTCTCTATGACTTCTTTGAAGTTTGAGCCACAATGCATTTGTAAGTGAAAGGCTATTTCAGGGTTTAAGTTAGGAACAAATATGCTCACTAACTATTTTTCTGGTAATGCACAAGGAAAATGATTGGCTAACCCACGCCATCATTGTAAAAATCCTAAAATGTCTCATTGGGTTTTTTTTTTGTATTGCATAGATCATTCATTATGATGTCACTTTCCATATTATAGGAGTAATGCCTTACAAATTTCTCTCGCTAATGTGGGCCATGTTGTAATGGAGCCCTTGGGTATGCTATAGAACCATTCCAATCCCACGGCTCCTAGGCTGTGAGGAAAAAGTCGTATTAAGAAATTATCGCTATATGCGACCTCTTGGCAAGCCATGTAAAAGTATTTTATATGATCACGAGGATCACTTTTACATTTATACTTATCAAACTTGGGAATGGTAAAGTGTTTTTGGAAAGGTTTTTGTAACATGTCCTTATCAAAGGGGTAAGGGCATAGTTCTTCATACGAATATTTCTTATTTTGGCCTACATTTCCCTGTTGTAATGTAGTAAGCATATCTTTCATAGATTTTAACTCTTCCTGAATGAGTTTCTCCTTAGTAGGTGACATTGGTCTTTGTACCTAAGTTACCTTAAAGGTATAGTCTATGTGTGGATCAAATTGAAACTCGCTAAGTTTGTTTTTGTCTTTGTCTTTGTATATGTTTCTTCTTGAAGAGCCTAGGTTTGCTAGTTTCTAGCTCAACTTCAAGATCTATTTTTGGAGGATCTCCTCCTCAACCAGGGGGTCCTCTTCTTCATCAAATTTTGGAGGAGAAGCTTTACGCTCAATTTTCACTTTAAGCTTTATAGTGAGGTTTTCATGATGGTTCTCCTTCGATAGTGGTCTTATGTTGCCTAGAAGTGGAAGCATACCCCACATCAAAAGGGTTATCGTCCGTGTCTAAGACAAATTTTTTCTCCTACGGTTAGGGTTAATGACCTTGTTGTCTTCTTCACGCTCGTGCGGAAGTTTAGCTCCTAATGCTAAGACTCTTGCAAGTACTTGATCTTTATTATAATATAGGAGTTCATCAAATCTTTTTAGGTCTAACCTCTGTTGTTCTCTGGAAGAGTCTGACTTTTCACCACTATGATCAATTAATGTCTCCATATCTTTGACTTGAGAAAAGAGAGGTGCCAAATTGTTGCCGCTAAATGGGAATGTTCCGAAAGGGTTTTCTCCTAGATCATGCTCGTTTGATTTGGTTGCCATTTTTATGATCTTAGACATTACTAGCAGACATTTTTATGTAGCTAGCATGACCCCTAAGTGTATGTTTTTTGTAAGTTGTTCAAGGTGATGTTTGAACTATACCACAATGTATCCTAGATGTAGTGTTATGCAGTCGATTTTATCAAGGAACACTCATATGCACACCTAAATGCAATGATCACTCAATTTTTTGTTACCAAGCCTATGTCCTAAAAACCAAAAGTGACAATGATGTACCAATGTGTAGGTCGAGTTAGAATTCTAACAAGGCCTAAGTACTGATGTGATGTTGATGCAGTCTCTTGACAAGGTATACCTAAAACTAGTTTGAATGCCGATGAAAGCCAAACCTTCTAAAAAATGGAAGTCGCGAATAGATATAGCGTAATAATGTCACCGTGATACATTAACCAAGAAAGCAAGGTGTTAGTACCATGACAACCTTATTATGATATATAAGGTGTTATCGACACTTTTCAAGAAGACTCAGATGATGTCGAAACTAAAACCAAGTGATAAGTATAACAAGGAGTTTTTAATCGTGTGAGCAGTGTAACCACATAATAAAGGGACTTATACCATCTTCTCACAAAATGAGAATATGATGTAAGTACGAGATTGTGCATCTAGGATGCGAACAAAACTATCAACTCAAGAAGAGACAAAAGATGAACCGGACCCACAGTGGTGAAGATGATCTTGAAATCAAGATGGAAGGACCTTTATCAAAGATATGAAAAGTGTACCCACACACTTTAGACGTTTAACAACCCAGCCGCAAACATGGATGGGTGTAAACGGACAAAAAAGTGGTGAGCACTATCTCTGATAAAAATGTGCAATGTATGCACCTTTCTCATCTTGAAAAAACAATGGGTGGTGAGAAAAAAAGGTATAGATCAAAAGATGGAAACAAACCAAGTGCCACTTGGGCAGAGTTTCACCTCATCCGAAGACAAGAATAAAACTAAGCGAAAGTGGGACGTAGTTTAGTTTCGTGATGAAAGACACTTAGATCAAACTCACAAGGGTTCTTTCCTTGTTCGAAAAACAAGGTTTAGATTCCAGATGAGTTGTCACTTCGTGATGGCTTGACACAATAATGGACTAGTAAAGTGGGCTCTAAGATAGAATGACTTCCTTAATAAGTTCTCTCAACTAGGTGTTACAAAGTTGTCTTAAGCGAGTGATTTACCCAAATAGTCCCTTGCCTATCTTGGGAGTATCTCAACTTTACTTTACCCCCTTTGAGCACAAAGGGAAACTAGTGCATCCATGTGTGCTCTCCCTGGGGTCGCCATACGGACAACCGGTAACTCTATCTCACAAGGCGTACTAGTCAAGTGGGTAAGTGGAGCGCTTCCTGTTTCATCCACGAGGTTACTCAGTGGTGGATTACTTTAGGGTTCCTAGAACCACCCCCATTGTTGTAGCTTAAGGTGTTATGCCAAAGGGGTTATGTTCCAGTTGAGTGGATAGGGACGTACCCTTTTCTGAAACCTGCAATACAATGTTTTGAATATGGTGTGTTTTTTTATCTTGCTTAACTTAATGTGGTTTTAGGTAGCACACCATTTGAAAACCTGCAAGAACACGTGTATTAGAAGTTTTTTTATTTTCGACACCTTTCTTTGACAATCGTTAGGTCCTACAAACAACAAGTTTTAGTAATTTTTGTAGATTGATGTCAAGAAAGAGAACTTTACACTTTGCTTTTGATTCCTAAGATCACCAAAAGGCGTGAAGGAAGAGCATACGCAACGTGAAAAATTCCTACACGGAACCACATGAAATTTTACTTCATCCTTTATAAAATAAGTGTTTGATATAAGTTTGGTGTAAGTGTTTTGATCTCCAAGATCACTTTTTAAGGCGCGAGAGAGAGCATACACACTTTTTACAAACTTAGTCTTTAGGCTAAAAATGAAAAACACTTAACTATGCAAACTTAAAGATCAAAGAAAAACTCTATTTTTAACTTGTTTAGTCCTAGAAATCTACAGAAAAGATTTATAATTTTTTTTTGCACTTTATAGAAAAAAATTTCAATCTTTATATGACACCGCGTGCTCAAACCATCACTAATGCTCCCTAACCGACGGGTACGTGCCCAACTCAACGTATATGCCTGTAGTCAAAAATTAGTGAAACCCAGTATATTAAAACACAGACACTTGCAACCAGACAAGGACGCTTGCATATTAACGTGGACGCCTAGGTTTTAACATGTACATGCCCAAGCATAAAACAAATTTTTCAATTTTTACACAATCAACCCTATTTACGCATACATGTCAAGAGAGACGGATACACGCGCCATATGACAAAAACGTGTGCGCGTCCTGTAGAGGTGAAAATTTACAATTTTTACATAGTCGAGCGCTTGACACGTACGTGGCTAGAGAGGTGGATACGCATGCCAGATGATGGAGATGCGTGCACATCCTTGTAGAGGTGAAAATTTACAAATTGTTTTTTACACAATCGAGTGCTTGACATGTACGCGGCCAGAGAGAAAGATATGTGTGCCAGGATGACAAAGATGCGTGCACGTCCTGTAGAGGCAAAATTTGCAAAGGATGAGGACTATCAGACAGTGTACGTGCCTATTTTGACATAGACGCTAGGGTTTCAACATGTACATGCCCCTTGTAAACACCTATGCGCACCTTGTGAAAAACCTGCAAAACTCATGATTTTAAATTTTTTAAGAGTAGACATAGGTTAGTTGTTAGTCAAAGTGTCCTATTTCTATATCAAACCCACAAAATGCATGTAAATGAAGGTTATTTATCTAGTGTTAGAAATAGAAATGAGGAAATAACAAGTGATTTGACCCAAAAACTTGAAAATGAACCTTGAAAAACCTAAAAGACCTCCATTAATGGAGGATGGACATAAGTGTCCCATTGGCGTGCCAAATGTGTTCAATGAAAAGTTGCAAAAGCCATGGATTTGGGGTAAGAATCTCTAAAGAAACCCCAAAGGCTTTTAAAAACTGATCAATGGACCATGTGATAAGAAATGAGCAAGGTTTTCTTCTTTGCATACATTAATTTGAAGTAAACAAGCAAACTAAGAAAATGAAACTAACCTCTATTCTTTGAAAGCTTGAAATAATGAACCTAAGAGGATCTAAGCATTCAATTATGTGTTTAAGAGAAATATATCTCCCCATTAATGGTTTCGAGGCCAATGGATCTTCCCTTTTACTCCATTATTATGCTACAAAATACAAAAGGAAATGCTAATAGCTCAATGGAAGAAAGTGAAATACAATATAAAGTCTAAACAAAATACTATAATCTATGCTTTAGGAAGAAGAGAGAATTCTTGGAAAATGAGGGAGGGGGTATAGCCCTATTTATAGTTTTTTATTTGGGGAAATGGGAGATTTGGGTGCATGTGGGACAAATGCTAAAGTCTAAAAAGCACTTTTAGCAAGTCTAAGTGGGGTTTGACTATGTTTAGGCTAGTTAACCTAGGTTAGACTAATTAATCTCTCTTAGAGAGTAATTAGGGTTTGAGAAGGGTTTCTAAAGGGCTTAATCAATCCAAGTAAGTGGATTGATATTTCAGGAGCTAATGGAAGCAAACTAGAAAGGGATAAGAAGCTAATGTAGTTAGAACGAGGCTATGCCATCTGTTTAAGTTGTTTATAAGAGGATATACGACCAAAAGGATGTCGTGATAAGGGAGTTAGATAGGTCTAGCGGTGGTGTCTTGTTAATTTGGAAAGAGAAGAATGGGGAGTGTAACATTAGGAGTAATAGTGCATTGATCAAACTACAGGTGTGTCTACATAACCACTTGATCTACCACATCATATACAAGAAGTCAACATGTTTTTCTCATTAGAATAAAGTAAAAATCATATTAAAATGATAAGTTTTCAATATAAAACACAATTATAGAGTAACTTTTATATATCATACTCATTTAATGTATATTACATTAGAAGTAGAAATAGGAAACAATTTTAAAAATTCACATTAAAAAGGTGATTTTTTTTTTTTTCCGATTGAATGCCGAGCATTACAATGGAAACTTATTTGCATAGATTGTCGGCATATTTGACCATGTTTAAGAGGAAATGTTAAAAATGTGAATTTTTAAAAATAAAATAGAATAAAATTATAAATACTACAAGTCTATAATCGAACGAATAGTTTTGTTTTCAACCACATCTTAAAACAAAGTACCAAAACATTATATCATTCATAATAATAAAAATGCAAAATTCAAACTTGTATAGTGGATGAAGCACTCTTTTGATGCATCTAAGTGGATTAATATGATTCCATATGTATGATTCCAGGACTCTAGTGTACTAGTTTTCATTTTTGTAATGTTTTGAACACAAATATTAAAATATATACAACTAACATACAATTTAGCCACTATTAGAATCATTTAACGCCATCAATTATAATAATATAATGTCAATGCTAATGTCATCCACTTCCTGGAATCTCAATAATCATATAATGTCAACACCAATGAGAGAGAGAGACCCGCTAGAAAAATGATAAGGAATCCCTTTGGCGTTGTAGTCACCTAAAATATGCTTACACGTAGCATTTGCTCCAATTGAACCAATTGACGACACTTTGTTAAGTCCACATTCTTCATTCCATTCTCAGATGCCCATTCACAACCCTCTTTTGGTCTTATTCTTCTTAAATTCAACCCATTTGGTTAATATCTCTCTTATTAGCTAAGCATTCCTCCTTTTGACCATTCAGAACCTCCCTAGTTCTCTCTAGATCACTTCTATTGGCTTCCTAGGCTATCTATCAATCACAATTGATTAATCAGACTCCTCCCAACTCTCAATGAGTCTCTAATCATTTGCTAATCAAGTTTAACTAGTCTAAACCCTAGTTAACTAGCCTAAACCAAGCCTAACTAAGCCTAAAGCACGTTTATCCTAATCTAATCTTAAAGTGCTTTTTAGACTTTAGTCCCACATGCACCCAAAGTTCAAAATCTTCCATTTGGAAAACTATAAATACAAGGCTAAGCCTACCCATTCAAAAAACACAACTTTACATAACACAAAACCAAAACAAGCCTAAGAAAGCTTGGATCTCATTTGTATTAGCTTTAAGCTAATTAGACATTTGATCTAAAGCTTTCCTTCCTCCATTGTTGAGCTAATAGCCTCCATTTGCATCCTTAAACCAAGTTTTGAGTAATATGGAGAGAACCATTGGCCTTGAAGCCATTAATGGTGAGACTCCATTCTTGAAAGCTTGAAAACCATAAACAACTAATCACACCTTTTGATTGCTAAGTTGATCTTTTTAGGTTCAATTTATTAATTAGTAATCTAAAGAGTAGAGAGTATATATGCTAGGTTTTGATGTTTTTGTCAAATTTATGATGCATGTATAGGATTAACTCTTGTTTAGCTCTTATCTCATGGTGTATGGTTGAGTCATTTTAAGCTTTGAGGTTCTTTAGCCTCATTCCATAGCTTTGCAAATTTTCCATTGCATACGGGTGTGATGGAAAAGGTCATTTAAAAAACACATGTTTCTCGGGAAACTTGTTGCAATCCTAAGATGTTGGGGGGACTAGGGCTTAAAAGTCACATGGTACAAGGAGAAGATATTTCTATACAAAGTAATTGTAAGATCTAAAAAGAAATAGAGATGAGGTGGAAAATGAGGTGGTTTGCAATATAATCCATAAGAATGAATATGTTGTGAAAATTTGAGGTTGTAAACTATTTTAAGAAAAATGTTTTTAGGTGGAATATATTTTTACTTTCTTTCTAAGGACTTTTTATACAAATATAACAACAATAATAGTGAATAATATGAGGTGCTTAGAGAAATATCTATTTCTTCTCATGCCACTACCATGGATTATATATAGGATGAAGATATATCATGATTGTTGACGTAATATATTTGACAGATTAAGATAAAAGTTTATTAGGTCACTACATATTAAGACAATAACAAGAAAGATAATACTTAAAACTCCCAAGATAATTTTGTTCTCATAAGAATTTACTTACTACCCGCTTATAACATAAATATTGTACATAAAGTGTGGAAGCATGCACAAGGTATGCGATCCATTCAAAATGAGACTTGAATGAGGTCTCACAGAGACTACAATGATTGCAATATACAAAAATGTGTTTGTTGATAAGGCTTTGAAAACTTTCACAAAAATGCAATTAGGAGTTAAATAAATACCTTGAACACATCCACCTAGCCATGGCCCCCTTCACCTCACTATAATATTAATTTAATTATTACAATTAAATTAATTCATTATCCTCACTATATTTATTATTTAAATATCCTAATTTAGATAATGCCCACATATCCACCTCACCTAGACACCTCATCTAGCCACCTCACCCTAAGACCTATTCTTAGTAAGTTTGCCATAACTAACTAAGACCTACCCAAACCCTAAAAATCAATGCCTACATTCCCTCTAACCACATTCCTGCATGCTTAAAAGAAGCTTCCATCCTAATCCGTGGGGCCAACACACGAGATCCCAGAAAATCAAGGGGATCTGCCTAGTTTAGTAAACCTAGGAAATCCCGCCCTAACCGACGCGGTTACCCTTAACCACCACCGGTTAAGCTGGAACCACCATCGGTCACCTTTTAACCCCCAAAACAACCTTATTTTTGAGGTTGGCAGATTCTGAGAGATATCACATCTTTTGAGAACAAGTTTTAGAGAGAACACACATGCAAAGAAGGAGATCAAGCATTTTCTCTTGCACAAGACACCAACATTCACCCAAAAACCATCCAACACTCACCCCAGCACAGATTTGATCAATCAAGGAAAGAAGGAGAGCACATGCAGCCCATGCAAGAGCTCCCTAAATGTTTGGTGATCCTCATAACATTCAACCTCTTATCAACACCTTCATTCCTCACTCACAGACATCTAGAACCGATTCCAAGTAAGTAGAACATTTTACTCCTCTGGTTCACTCATTTCATCATTGTATTTTCATCCTTTGTTCTCCTAGCCACCCATTGACCTCCATTAATACTCACCCCTCCATATCCCTATTAAAACCTCACCAAATCCCATCCAAACAACTTAATACCTCATTCCGACCAGCCTAGTCCTTTGTGCAATCATAAGGGAGATCTAAAGCTCATTTTGTGACATTCCCAATATCCCCTCAGTAACCGGCACCGGTTCTCCCAAACCGGCGTTGGTCACCCTTAACGGCATCGGTCTCTGTATTTACCAATACAACCCAGAACAGTAACCTACCTACCTATTCCCACATCACCCTTAATCACTGTGACCTACCTAAGACCTCTATCAAACTGTAGAGACCCAGAACTAGTTACTTGACCTTCGGATCTTATTTTAACCTAGCTTGTTAGATTAGATATTTCTTATTGTGTTTTAAATGAGATACCTAAATCATTTTAACTACAATAGGATTTACTTTATTACCAACATTAAATTGTTTTAAATAGTGGATTGACAGCCATCTAGGAAGTATCACACTTCCCGGATCTAGCACACGCTAGGCAGTCCACTGCATATATTGTTTAACTCTTTTTGGTGGTCTTGCTTTCCATTTAGGTAGTTCCTCCAGCCAAAAGGAAGCTCTCACGATCAGCTTTGGATCAAGGAGTCAACACGCGTGCAACAACCTATCAACCAACATTTCAACAATAGGTATTCCTCCTATGCCCATTACCCTATCTGTTTCGTCATTTTCAAAGAAACGTCTAAGAATCAGGTGAAACATTTTGGCACCGGTGGGACCCATCCGGGGTTCCTTGCATTTTTATTCATTCCTAGGAAAATTTGTGTGTTTGTTTCCCTTCTGAAAAGCATACACATTAATTTTCTTCCTTGGTAACCTTCTTTTTCTTTCTATTTTCTCTAAAAGAAACCTTTCTTTTGGTGTGTAAAAAGAACCATTTCTTCTTGTTTTCTACATTTTAGTGAAAGAGCATCCCTCTCCCTCTTCATCTATTTGTGTCATTGAATTCCATATTTCGATTTGGGCTTAAAAATCATTGCATTTCATTCTGATTTTCTGCATTAGCTCACATTAATTGAGGGCAACCTATACGCTGGAAGTCATGCCCAGCTGATGGTTGAAAAATGAATCATAGAAAGCACATCTCTCTCTCTCTCTCTCGAGTCTTACCAAATTACACAAATTCAAAACAAATACATATTCTTAAACAACATCTTTCCTGGGAACACCTATCAATGATCACACTGATCGAGGATTGGAAGGTACTCCCCATCTCACTGCTCTGTCGAGTCATACTTCAGAGTGAAGCCCGCCCCACCATAACATACCTGAAACCTCACCTTTTAGATCTCCTTCTTCGTAGGAAGCCATCCTCACCAAAAAAATCTATTCTATAGTTCATGAGTCAGTCCTTAAATAGCATAAGCTAAACAAACATAATAGAAAAGGCACTCTTAGGATCACATTTTTCTTAGTGTTTCTGCTTGGCTTGCGTTTTGAGGTGAGAGGTCACGTTCTTCATTTTTTTGGTTTCTCCTTGCATGCTCCTCATCATAGTTGGTGTATTCAGCTTCATCTGAGTGTGCCTGGACCATATTCTCATCATTCTTAGCATTTTGGGTTTGATTCCACATCAGATTTTAATTCACAACCACTTTTCTTTCATCATTGTTTCAATTTCATAGTGACCGGTGTCGGTCAGTGACCATCATCGGTTACCCTCTAACCGTCATCGGTTATACCCAACCGTAGCATTGGTTCTGGTCCTTTTGGTTAATCTACCCAAAAGGACATCTATTCACCTTCTTTGACTATTCAGAGTCCCTGTCACTATTATCATTCTCATTGACCTTGGTAAATCTCATCAGTATTTGGCATACCTGTCAGATTTGGCCTTATACCTTGTTTTTGACCCACTGTTCACTTTCCACAATAACCGACCTCGGTTACCTATGATCGGCGTCGGTTTAGCCTAACCGACATCGGTTAGCCTGTGTCATTTTCCAACTGACATTTTAGCCCCAATTCACCTACCACCACCTATCTATCCTATCTCTGTTGTATTTTTGTGTCATTTATAGAAAGAAGTCTTACCACTTACCACATTAGTACTGTTCACATGGTATTGACGACGCATCGACAAAAAGCACCCTCGTATTCCATGAGTTGTCAACCACTCCCACCTAGCCCTTCACCACCTTCCATTTTATCACCCGCCATGGAACCTATCCAACCTATCACTATCGCTACTAGAGATGAGGAGTTCGCATGACTCCTTGACCAGAACCCTGCCGCCTTGCAGTTTTATCTTTCACACTCATCCACTCGAGATGCCTCGGGTCAGTTGATATATGGCATGCCCGTATCTATCCCCCGACTCTTGTTCCCACTCCTGTGTTAGCCCCATCTGGCTCCGTGTTGCCCGCATCTACCTTACCCCGGTTGTTTTGTAGCTAGGTCCTATACCCACTATGACTGCCACGTCTGCTACATCTGTTGCACCACCACATCCACCATACCTTCGAAAACCACCCAAAACACAACCTCATCCACCCCTATTGTCTCGCATATACCCATAGCTACACAACCACCTCCAGTGTCGGTGACCCCTACCCCTTTTCAAAAATGTGGTCCTTTCTATTCCACAATCGTTGGCCCCCATTGCCACTAGGGTCACCATGACCCTTCCACCTCCATATACGTACTATCAGTAGCCTCTGTTTCATCTATTATTCACTTTGGGTACGTACCCCCTATTTCACTACCTTCTTCTCAATCTACCTACATGGCAACACCATATACTGGAATGCCACCCTTGTTACATGCCCAACACCAATCCTCTTATGCTATAGGAGGCACCCAATCATCACAACCTACCAATGACCTAATCAAATTAATGATGGACAAGATGCAGACATTGGAGGCATCGGTTTTGGCTCAAAATACTCTCACCTACGATGAGATTTGTAATGAGCCTATCCACCCATCCATTCCTATTCATCCATACCCCATGCATTGGGAGATGCCTAAATTCAACCATTTCAATAGCAAGGAAGACCCATGCAACAACATTTGTGGTCTTTCAAACATGGGTGCTACCTAATCACCCACGATGATGCTTTGCTCTTGAGGACCTTTCCCATGTCTCTGATTGGACCTGCGTTAGATTGGTATAGTGGGTTACCTAGACACTCTATATTTTCATTTAATCAGGTAGCCCAAGCCTTCTTGGATCACTTCTCCATCAATATCATTAAGAAGGTTACCATGATTGACCTATACTCCATGCGTCAAGTATGATGATGAATCTATCACAGATTTTGTTGCTCGTTGGCGTAGCCTGATTAATCAACTCACATTCCAACTACCACAACCGAACTCATCGAACTCTTCATGTGGGCTTGTGCTAGACATATCTCTCGACCCTGTAGGTCAAACTTTTTGAACCTTTGATGAAGCATTCACCATGGCACGAAAGCTAGAGATTCGGGCCATCGAAGAGAAGAAAATCCAATTACGCAATAAGAACTCGACATTCAAGTTGAATGATACCTCTTCTTCTTCCAAACCACAGAACAATTATTCAAAGGCCAAGGGGACCGCTAACTAATGTAGTGGTACTCAAAGCCACCTGACTCATCCATCAAATTAGGCTAGCCCCTCATCTAATCTCTCACCCATTAGACTTTTCAATTCAGACGAGAACAATGGAAATACACCCCAATTAGGGAGCCTTACTCTTCTGTCTTAGAAAATCTCATCAAAGTTGGGGCCATCACCCTTCCACCTATAAAACCACACACTGGTTTTGACCCTTCTCACCCCACACCCACATGGTATAAAGAACATGACTTTTGTAACTATCATCGAGTAAAGGGTCATAGTGATGGAAATTGCATCACTTTCAAAAATATTGTCCAAGAAATGCTGAGAAAGGTGAGTTAACTGTGGATAATCCTAATGCACTTGCCAATCAAAACCTACACATATTCAAGAAACCCTTTCCCAATCATGCCCCTTTTGTCGATCAAACCGGTGAGACCTCAACTCATGATAGCCATACCCGTGAGGTCCGCTATTTTTAGTGACACACCCATTGCTTCCCAATTACCTCATATTCCTTCCATAGAGGAAATTCTAGCCCGAAGTCCTCCTTCTACATTGGAACCCACCTCACCTATTCCTCCACCCAGAGGAACACCTTTCACCTCCTTCCTCACCCATGGAGGAGCCTTCCGCTAATATCGAGACTATTTCACCTTTGGCTTCTCCACCTAGAGAACTGTCACCCACGGTACTTCTTCAGTCCATGGAGGATACTTGTTTATCTCCTCTACCCACCACCTATCATCTCCTTCACCCACAGAGGAGCACCTACCATCTCCTCCACCCATAGAGGAGCACCCATCATCTCCTCCACCTATCCAAGACCCAGTAGAGATACCTTTGCCTCTTAGTGAGCATTCTCCATCAGCTACCCAAGATCCCGCAGACCTACTTTTGGCTCTCTTACCCATGGAAGCTGAAGCCAACAAATTCCCCATCTCTAAGACACATTTTATGAGGAATAGCCATTAGGTCCTCATCAACTTCACCTACAGATGTGTCATTCTCATGCTTGGCTGATCGCTTAGATTATGTGGACAGAGCCTTACTTTGGGGTGCCTTTTGCACTTCTGTCTCAATGCAAATGCAGATGTCACTTGTTGATACTTCCACCATCTACCCAAAAATATTTTGACCAGTTGAACCAAGCACAACCACCTCTATCACTACTTCTTCCATAACCCTCAACACCGCTCAACATACACCCTTACCCATAGCCCAACATACATCTAAATCCAAACCCACACCTACAACATCTTCCTCGACTAAACCTATTACTACCTTAGGGGTCACCCCAACCACCAACCTTACTCATCCACCTATCAAACTGGATTTAGCTACATCCTCCAAAGTCAACACCAACCTACTCTCGACACCCAAATAGAAGAACCAAACCCATAGAACTCATACCCCGGCTGTGCTAATCACACCTGCATCACCTTCACCCTTTCCATCCATGTTTTAGGACCTCAACCTCCCAACACGGTCAAGAAACCTCCACCCATCAATAAACCAAAAACAAAATAGCCCATTCCTTCCTCACAAACCTCTAACATACCCAGGCACCCACATGACTTGACTTACCACACACCTGCAACATCTTTACCACCCATACCTCCAATACCCTCAACAACTTCTTCACTACCCACTACACTTTAGTCTCATCCTCACACCCCCTGCATGACCCACATCATCTACCTTCACAACACCTCCATTATCTCCTGGGTAACTCACCCTCTTCCCCATCCACTTTTCCTCTAGATCTCATACACCCATATCACCTTTACCCAAGAAGGTGTAACCCAAAGACAAAAATCCACTACCCTCCAATAAGGTAGTCAAAACAACCATACACCCTCCTGCCCATCATCTACCATACCCCTACCCAAGCAAACATGACCAACACCCAAGACCACTCCAACACCCAAAACCATGGCTCGACCCACTCCCCCTCCTGCAAGGACCGTTCCTCAACAATCAGCCACACCTACACCCAAACCCACTTTCACTTCCCATTGCGATCCACTAGCAGGGTCCTATGCCAAAATCTTAACCAACCTCCTTGAGACTTTTGTCATCACATTACCACCACTCAGACCTTATGACCCCCTCAAACCCAAGCCAAAAGGGTTTGATGACACTAAAATTTGTGCCTACCATCATGTGTGTGCCAGGGCATGATGTGGAGAACTGCAAGGCTTTGAAAACCATCCTTATCCAGTTGTGTCCTCCTGAAGCCAACTTTGATGATGATGACCTTCTTGATGAGGACCCTACTTCACCAACACCCATTCCCACAGTCCTTCCCTCATTGCCTACTCAACAACCATGACCTCCACCCCCCCTCAAGCTCCTAGAGCCACCCCCAGATTTGAAATTAACATGGTTCACATCAGAGAACTTGCCACACCATTACCTAAATGTCATTGCGCCCACTCACCTCACAAGGATTTTCTCCCGGTAGGTTTTTTCCCATCATGTCGTTATACCACTCATCCTACACCTTCTCCATTTTCCAACTCCCCTCAGATCAACATGATACACATGTCACTACTCGTGCTCAGAAAGACAAAGGCAAGGAAAAGGCAACTGACTCACCAACCAATCCTATACCCAACATACCATCTGCACCCACACCTAAAATTACTATCACGTGGCCCCACATACCCTATTTCTAATGGGGTCACACATCACACCATGCTCAAACAACTACACCAATCCCCCTCAAAATGTCCCTATATGACCTCATCCAAACCTCGGAATCCCATCGTCAAGCTCTCATGGAGGTTCTTCAATCTATTGAGGTTTTACCCAATGACCCTACACCTGTAGCCTCCATTATCACACCCCATCATGTAGCCTCTCTCACCAAATTTCCACCTTTATCCACACCACACCCTACTCACCAAATAGCCTCCCTTAGCTTCTCAGAGGAAGAGATCACACCGCACCAAATGGATGACCGGACCAAGCCTCTCTTCATCTCTTGTCCACATCGATGATATACATGTGTATGACATGTAATGATCGATGGGGGTGCTAGCATTAATATCATTTCATCCCATGCATTCACTCAAATGTGCATACCTAACAATTACATGCATAAACATCTGTCATGTTGCGTTCATTCAATGACGCTATCACCTCTACACTAGGCACCGTCATCCTCCACATTCGCGTGGGCCCCACACTATTCTAGAGTTATTTTACATCTTGGAGGGGAATTTCAATATAACATGTTGCTTGGTAGACCCTGGATTCATGTGTCATGGGTTGTGTTCCTTCCACTTTGCATCGTTGTGTAAAGTTTGAGCATGAAGGGCACACCTATACTATTCTAGCTGATCCATCACCTTTTAAAACATGCAACATGCTTTACTGACCCAATGATGTGCTCATACCCATTAAGGCATCTACCTCCATGACCATTACCACTTCACCCACACCTCCGCTTACAGTACAGTCAGTGCTACCTCAACCGCACATGCCTCCTCTATTCCTACCACTGCCACAACCTCCACGGCTGACCCCATCAACCTCCCAATCCATTAGCTCCACCTCCGTCGACCTTTAACACATCATCTATTCCAGCTACCCACATACCAACCACCGATCCCTTGGAAGGCATTTTTCAACGCCTCACTGGGAGAGTATCACCTATATAGTGTGTTCAACACACATTTCTTACTCCACAAGAGTATGGAAGTCTTCACCAACACCCTCTCTTATGATCACCACATAGGAGAACATCTCCTTTATGGTCCTCCTCATCTTCATACTAGTCTCACCTATGGGGACTTGATACTACCACTTACACACCCGAACCACCGTCACAAACCCACCCATTTTCTGCTGACTTCCAGTCTCTCACCAATCACCATTTCACCCACACCTTCCTACACCGATGTGTGTGGAAGGGTTTTGGTTTTGGATTTTACGAGCAAGGCCACCATATTGTTATTCCATGTACTACCCACAAACATAATGACCGTAGTGGTATCGGCTTTGCTGAACCACCTACTAAGCAAGCCCGCATTGAACCCATCGAGAACATCAACCCTTCTCCACCTTCTTCACCCACTCCACCTTCATCACCACCTTTCACCACCGATGAGTCGATGGATCTGAATCTATCCCTCCTAACTTTTTTTTTTTTTTCATAAACACCATTTCCTTGGGGCCTTTGACTTATCAACATGAGGGCGAGGCTCCTTCCTCTCTTCCCTTCTGTATCTGAAATGATCGAGGATGATACACCTTCCATTAACGTCATTCAATGTCAGGATGATGAATCTATACTCACCTACCTTGGTGTAGAAGACTCATATATTCATCGGTCGTTACCCTCTGAGACACAAACCATGTTGAATGAATCGACTATCGAGATCAACATTCATACTCAGGATGACCCGCACATCCTAAAGATTGGTCAATCTTTAGATGTTGTTAAACAGAAGCCATCACTTCTTTTCTCAAAAATCATAACCATGCTTTCACTTGGTCTTACGCAGACATGCTTGGTATTGACCCCACCATAGTGGTCCACAATATCGTAACCATTCCCGATGCCAAACCCATCAAACAAAAATATGAGGAAAATGCACCCTCGCATTGCCCTTCTCGTCAAAGAAGAACTTTAGTGCCTTCTTTCATTTCCTTCATATTACCCATTGATTATCCTCGTTGGATTTCTAACATTGTCCCTATCACTAAGGTGACAGGGGGACTCCACATTTGCATGGATTTCCATGACCTCAACCTAGCTTGCCCAAAAGATGACTTCCCTCTACCGGTATTGACCAGTTGGTTGACCTTACCGCTGGTCACGAGATGCTATCACTCATGGATGGCTTCTCGGGTTATAACCAAATCTTGCTTGCCCCAGAGGATCAACACAAAACCACATTCATCACCCCTTGGGGGACCTTCTACTACCGAGTCATGCCTTTTGGCCTTAAAAATGCTGGTGCCACATATCAGTGGGCTATGACTTATATCTTCCATGACATCATGCATCGTATATTGGAAGATTATGTGGATGATCTCCTGGCCAAATCTAAATGCCGCTCCGAGCACCTTGCCATCCTAAAAACCATTTTTGACCACCTCATTAAATATTGTGTTTGCCTTCACCCAAGAAGTGTGTCTTCGTGGTTCTCTCAGGAAAGCTCCTAGGATTTATCATTTCCTTATGTGGTATAGAAGTTGACCCTGCTAAAGTCAAGGCCATTCTGGAAATGCCTCCCCCACTAACCTTAGAAACTTCGTAGCCTGCAAGGTAAGTTATAGTCTATTCACCATTTCATTTCACAATTATTTGATCGGTGTCAACCATTTCATCATCTGCTCAAGAAGGATGTCTCCTTTAAATGGGATGATGACTACCACAAAGCTTTTGAGGCCTTAAAACAATACCTTCTCCAACCACCCGTACTCATTCCACCTAAAGATGATCAACCTTTCTACCTATACATCTCAACTACCGATCACTCTTTGGGAGCCATGCTCACTCATCGTGATGAACAACACAGGGAGCAGGTGGTTTATTACATAAGCCATACTCTTTTGGACTATGAAACTTGATACACCCATCTTGAAAAACTTTTCTTAGCCTTAGTTTTCGTTGCCACAAAACTCCTCCATTACCTACTCAACCACAAAACCTATGTTGTGACCAACACGACCCCTTACACTTCATGTATGCCAAACCTTATCAAAATCAGCATGCCGCATGATGGCTTATGCTTTTAGCTGACCTCGACCTCAAATTCATTCATCAAAAGTCCATCAAGGGCCAAGCTATCGCCGACCAATTGGTCGATGCACCTATTTTCGAGGGATCAACCCTCTAATTTTGACTTTTCCAGATGAGTCAATTACTACCCTTTCCTTAGATGAACCCGCTTACCAAATGACACTCTTCTTGATGGTTCCAAGTGTTAGCGTGGGGGTGGGGCTGGTGTTATCCTCATTCCACTTGATGGTGAACCCATGCCTTTGTCTTTCAAACTAGATTTTGATTGTACAAACAATATTTTGCCGAATACGAAGCACTCGTATTAGGTCTCCAAGCCACCTACGCCCTAGATGTCAAATCAATCAACATCTTTGGTGATTCTCAATTGGTTATAAACCAAGTCAATGGTATATACCAATGTCGTAATGAGATACTTCAAAAGTATAAACATCATGTAGACATACTTTTGACCACCTTTGACCATTACGCCCTTCAAACCATCCCTCGTTTAACCAAAAAATTTACAGATACCATGGCTTGCTTGGCTTCTCAAATACCCACTTCACGTTGATTCTAAAATATTTGTCACCATACAATGACTCCAATCACCTTCTTATTTACCTCGTGACGTTTACTCTATCGAACCGCTACCCCGACCCGAGTGACCTTTGGTATAAAACAATATTCGACTATCTTTCTCTCTCCATCTTACCTCTGATCTCACCCGTAATGACAACACGCCTTCCTTAAAAAGGTCTCTCGTTACGTCATCATGGGGGCCTTCTCTATAAGTGTGGATTTGATGGTATTCTCTTACGATGCCTCATGAGTTCTGAAATTCCTTATACCATTAAGGAAGTTCATGATGGCATATGTGGAGGTCACTTCAGTGGCCTTGTTGTTGCTAAGCGTATTCTTCACCTAGGCTATTACTGGCTGACCCTTAACCATGATTGTTGTGACTACATGTCAAACATTGTGTAAAATTCCAACAACATGCCAACCTTCATCATACACCCAGTCATGCCTTACAGGTCACTCGTGACCTTTGGCCCTTCTCTCAATGGGGTTTGGATCTTGTTGGAGAGATCAACCCCCATTCTTCCCAATGACATCAATGGATCATTACCGCTACCGAATACTACACAAAATGGGTGGAGGCTATACCACTCATCTCCATGAAAGATGAGAAAATATGTGAGTTCATCAATCATCACATCATTTTTCGCTTTGGTGTTCCTCATCGCCTCATCACTGATAATGGAAAACAATTCAAAAACAAAACATTGCAAAAAATTTTGCGCCTTTGACATTCAACTAAGTTTCTCATCACCTTATTACCCACAGACCAACAGCCAAGCCGAATCCACTAACAAAACCCTAAACAAAATTCTCATGAAAGTGGTTAATGATACTAGGAAGGACTGGCATACACACATTCCTTTTTCCCTATGGGCATACCGCACTAGTATCCACACTTCCACTACCGCTACACCTTTTTCTCTGGTCTACGGTATAGAGGTTGTTCTGCCTCTCGAAGTCTAGATCCCCTCACTCTGCATTTCTCTCCATGACATGCTCAATGATGATGACTTTTGTCAAGACCGTTTAGCACAACTTGAGTTATTAGATGAACGTCATCTTAACGCTCTTGATCACCTTCAAGTTTACCAAAAAATGTATCAAACGTGCCTATGAAAATGTGTCCATGAATGAACCTTCCAAGTCGGTGACCTTGTCCTAAAAGAAAATCAACATGTAACCAAAGTAGAAAAAAGTAAATGGGGAAAATTTTCTCCTAATTGGCTTGGACCATACATCGTAACCCATACTTATGGATCAGGTGCTTATCATTTATCTTCCCTCGATGGTAAACCGAGCTGAGCCCCTTAATGCCTTGCATCTTTGACCATTCTATTGTTGAATTTTAGTCCTACATCACTTTTTCCTCTTTCCATGCTTGTCCCTTGAGCACTATCCACTTCTTACATCTCACCGATGACTTAAAATGAATCATGTGAGTACCCGTCACTTGTTATCTTCTCTTGAATATGTGTACCATGGTGCATTGCACATAACATGATTCTCATGGATACTTTTTCATCTACCTTTAGATGAGATCCCATGGTCATTTCACCCTCTTTATCGAACAAGAATCCTATTCCTCACCTTGGTCTTGTCCATGACTTGAAGCCCTCACTTGGGACACAACTCCTTGAGTCAAACTTCTAATAAAAGATGACTCCCTCAAAAGGACATCTTCCTCTCGGCAATCACGTTGCTATAAATAGACTACTCCCTCGAAGGACAAGCTATGTAAAGCTCTTTCAAAAAAAAAAAAAGTGAGAGAATTTGAAGCTTCCCATGCATCGATCAGCTTCATGAAGACCTCAAGGAGTTAATTTCATCATCCCATATAGACTTCCCGCATCGATTAGTCTATCTCAAATACAAGTCAAAACAGAAGACTTTTAGTCATGGACTTGCCCATTGTGACCTCGGATCTCTTGCCCAAAGAGCATGCTACCACATATCATATAAAATTACCCACCTTTCACCCCTCTCACCATTCGCACTCCCATTTCCTACTGCCTCAAGGGACCTCTTGGAACCATGACATTTAGTGATCATGTGTCTATTATTCACCCTTAGAACTATCAATCATGCAATGCCTTTAGGGTCTTACGTTCATCACCTCCTCCAGGTATGATCTACTCGGTATGATCCTAACCAATCAGGTGGCTTTATTGCCCCCTCGTATCTTTTAACCGTCTTTATTTACATTTTGATTACCTTATACAGGACTTGGTCCTCGATGCGTACCTTTGGGGTAATCTTTTTCTTTTTCCACAATCGACATCACCTACACCAATTTTCCTATAACCCACCCACACCTAATAGACCTAAACCCAAAACATGCCTAAAACCTACCAACTCATTTTCATACCTCCTCATATTCTTCCCTAGCTTATGGGAGAACTACATCGGCCTGAGGTCCCTTTTTTTGGGACTATGTAGGCAGCACTCAGGGCATGGGGCCCTTGGAGGTTAGCTCGGCCACTCTCTACCCTAACCAATTCATCTTTCATCTTTCTCAAATCACACTCTACCCTACTTAGTTTCCTTTTTATATCCAAAATTGGAAATTAAACCAAACAAATAACAAGTTGCTTCACATTTTTATCATCACCACACCATACATTTATTATGACTTCCATTTCTCTACCATCATCATGCATGTATTATAAACATGACCCATATCACCATTCATTGCATAAATTAATGAATCACAACTTTAGCCCATTTAGACTGATCCATGCCTAGACCACAAACCTAACTCAACCATGCCTATGACCTGACTCGATCCATGCCTAAAACTGACTCGATCCATGCCTAAGACCTGACTCGATCCATGCCTAAACCAACTTGACTCGATCCATGCCTAAAACCTAACTTGATCCATGCCTAAACCAACTTGACTCGATCCATGCCTAAAAGACTGACTCGATCCATGCCTAAACCAACCTGACTCCATCATGCCTAACTCACCTAGTTTCCGTCCATATCACAACAAAAAAATTAAAATTCTCATAAAACACCAACAAATCAAGCATCTCATGTATCTCATCATATAAATAAATATGTGTGTCTCAATACAATATGCATGAATATCCCATCATGTCCATCTCAAAAAATCGTTGGCACGCAGGCCGATACTCAATACAAAATGTCATCGCACATGTGGAGTCGGTCTCATATATAATAAAATAATAAAACAATACAAAATCTCTTCGGCACACATAGGTGGTATATGCTCAAAAATATACAAAAACTCTCATACATCCTCACTCTCTTTGAACATGCAAGGCGGTATGTGATAAAAAATATATCCTCTATAACAATCTCTCAGCACGCAAGCCGGTATATATCAAAACTCAAAACTATGTCAAAAATGGGAGCCATATATCAGGCACCCTCTCGGTGGACATCCTCCATATCGGTATCGGTATCACTCTTCCCTCCACCTCCTCGGCCCCTGTCTGGTGACCTGCTAACATCTCCCCACCCATCATAGGTGGTGGTTGGGTCCCTACTGGCGCATCACCTAGAGCTGGTCTCTGTGAGCTAGTGGCCTCTCCCGATCCTATCTCGAGCTTGATGGCCCCCTGTGCTCTCTACACTATGAGTGTGGGATCTAGTCCTCTCACTCGAGGCTGTTGTGCCCTGTACTCTCCATAGGATAGGAAATCTATCCTGGCCACCATCAACTGATGATCTGGTAGTATCTGGCCTCACCTAGGGCATCCTGTAACTAGATATGGGCATATGTCTGTGGTGGCCCCATAGGCCTCGGCCCCTGTACCTATCTGTGGGACCCTGTCCCCCCCTACTGTGAACTGGGACCTGTCCCGGTGCCTGTGGTGGTGCCATCCCCTACCCCTGTGCTGTATCGGGCTGTAAAGCCCAATATATGTGCACATGTGTTATGTGGCCAATATGGCCTGCTAACCCCTATCACTGTGCTGCTGTAGGGCAGCCACCTGACCATCATCTCCATCTCCATCTCCATCCCCACCCTGGGCCATCTGGGCTGAAGACTAGCCACCTGTACATGTAACTCGGCCACCTCCACCTCTGAGCTGGCAAGCTATGTCTACACCATACCCAATTGGGTAATCAAAGTTGCCACCCCCCTGTAGGGCATCCCTCTGCACCGTGATGGTGGCTAGATCCGGCTGCCCTGGCCTGGGTGGTACTGGACTCATAAATGAGCCACCCACCACTATCTATATCTATGTCTGTGACCCGACATCATCAATCCACTAGTCTACTACCTGCTCCTCCTTACTGTGGGCACTATCGGTTGTGGTAGAGGTAAGGGCCTCTCCACGTCATCTCTCTGTATTGTGGGAAGGGTGGAGGTATGTCTGTAGTAGCCCAAACTGCCACCTAACTCTATCAATTGGGATCATCTCGTGCTCCCCGGCACATGATGACCTGTATCCATCTCAGTAGCTGGAGCCCATCTAGCTCATCACGCATATGCCTATATGATGGGAAGCCCACATATGGCCTCCATATGATGTCCACTCCAGACAACCCCTCCAATAAATGCCTGTAATAGGCCACATCATGTGTGGGCCTGTCTGATCTCTCTCTCTCAATAGTAGGCACCCATCGCCTATACCCCACTCGTATAAAGCCTGGCGGAAAGGCATCGGCCCGAGGCATACCCACTGGATGCACACAGACAATGTGCTCATATGCCCATAGTGAAGTAAAAAGGTACAACATAGGTTGAACTACCTGTGACCATCCATATGCCCATAACTCTCCTGTATAGTTGCACCAGGAATGTTGGTGCACCTAGGAAAAGTGGGTTGATCTATCATCATGTCATGGAGTACCCCCATCAACGATTGGGAAACCACCCACCCTCTGCATCTGGTAGTGTAAAGTAGCACACTACCTCCATCAATAGAACTACTAGCCTCGTCTCCTCCGGATGGGCTAGGTACATCTCTCCATAGCTCAAGCTGGCACTATGGAATGTTAGCTCGGCCATCCCCTCTCCAAACACTGTCAACATCAACTCCTCCGAGGCCTCGGAGGAGATTGAATAGACTGTGTACCCAATATGGGTAGCCATAGAATCCTGAACACGTCCTCAGGGTGATTGTGATCTCACCCATCGGTAGGTGGAACATGTTGGTCATGGAATCCCATCTATCGATGAGAGTGACCATCAGACTCGGTTCTTTGGACTACATGTTGGTAGCGTCGGACCCCACTCAGGCCCACCTCCTCCACATGCCACAACTCCTCGGGGGGTTTTTGCCATGAACTATCACGAGCAGGGGTGGAACCTATCCCGCATGCGTAGCTGATCTCTCCCTGCATCAATACAAACAACAAATTAATCTACATTTATCATACCCATACTCACCCACTCTCATTTTCCCACACCCTATTTTACCCCTACCCATCTCAACCACCCAACCTGTGGCACTTTTGGCCCCTTGCTCTCCAAAACCCTGACCGGTGCTGAGTTCTCTCTAACCGACCCATGGTCACCCCTAAACTGGCATCGGTCACCTATTTCGTGACCGATATTGGTTTAACCCTACCGGCGCCGGCTACCCGACGCTTGCGGTCACTATCGTGGTGAAAACCCGTGACCCCCAAACCCTCCCTTCTCACAAAACTTACCACCCCTGACACTTCTACCCACCCAAAATCACCTACAACTCCCCCTACACCTCATCCCCTCCCCTCTTCTCCCACTTATCTCTCTCCCGCTCCTATTTTACCCAATTTACCCTCCCATCTTCCAAATTTTATTTTCCCCACCCAAAAAAAAAAACAAAAACCCAATTTGCCAAATCACCTAATCTATCTAACAAAACACAACAAGAGTTGGACACTTACCTCATCATGTTGTTGTCGTCGTGGTGGCACATCGAGCCCTTCGCCTTGCACCGGTGGCCCCGATCCTCTCGGCCTCTGCCATCACCAAATCACTACCCATGACTCCAACCAATCAAATCACACACACCGATCCCATGGACCCACCTCTCAACAACCAATCACCCACCATTTGGCTCGCCAACTCAACTCTCCATTCCATCTGGACACTTTTCCCTTTTTTTTCTCTCTCTCTTGTGTCATTTTCCAATTCACAAGAAGACAAATGAATAACAAAAAATGTGGATTTTTGTTTTTATAATAAACTTGACCTAACCTAACCGATGCCGGTTTTACTTCACCGGCATCGGTCTTGTGCCCTACCTTACCATGATCGGTTACCTCTATCGGCATCGGTTACCCTTGACCAAGCATCGGTCACCCTCTCTTACACATTGCCCTAAATTTTACCCTATTACCCTGCCCATCACTCTTTTTTCTACACCTAACCTTTACCCTGACCATTTACCCCACCCCACCCAACCATTTCCCTCACCCTCTTGACCTCATCATTTACTACCTAACCTCGTCCTCCTTTGGGGACTCATTATTTTACCCATACCTCGGCCCTACCCATGTCGTGACCTAGATTCTTGGACCTGGAACATCGCTAGTGACCTTTGACCTCATGTGTTTGCTATACCTTGTGGCCTTTATTACTGTGTTGATTGACCTAATGACCTTACCTTGCCTCTTGCCATGACCGTTTATCCTGACCCTACCTTTGGTGTACTGAGAACACACCTAAATGTTCTGCACCTGACCTATGTTGTGTTTCTGACCATATCCTATACCTTGGATACCAGAATCACTTGACCTTGTTTGGATAAACCTATCGACCTTAGACAATGTAGAGTTTGCCTACTCTTCAAACTTGGTATGTCTTTGTAGTTTATACGTGTGCGTGCGTTTGAATGTTACTACCTTTGACCCTGACCCATTACCTAGATTACCGAGTAGACTTTTCTCCTTTTCCCCTATTACCCACCTTCCTTTTCATCACATTTACCTTTTATCAAACCACTCACCGATTCTGCCTTCTGCCTCGTCAAGTTCTGGTTTGAGGGGGATCACCTCCACCCACACATGGGGCAACCACATCTTATTTTTGTCAGCATCACTTACCAATACAAGCTACAAACAAAAAGGGGCAAAATGTAGACACCAAAATTGGGTCACACTCCCCTTGGTCCCTCGTTAAATAAATACCTTGAACACATCCACCTAGCCATGGCCCCCTTCACCTCACTATAATATTAATTTAATTATTAAATTAAATTAATTCATTATCCTCACTATATTTATTATTTAAATATCCTAATTTAGATAATGCCCACATATCCACCTCACCTAGACACCTCATCAAGCCACCTCACCCTAAGACCTATTCTTAGTAAGTTGCCATAACTAACTAAGACCTACCCAAACCCTAAAAATCAATGCCTACATTCCCTCTAACCACATTCCCACATGCTTAAAAGAAGCTTCCATCCTAATCCATGGGGCCAACACACGAGATCCTAGAAAATCAAGGGGATCTGCCTAGTTTAGTAAACCTAGGAAATCCCACCCTAACCGATGCCGGTTACCCTTAACCACCATTGGTTAAGCCAGAACCACCATCGGTCACCTTTTAACCCCCAAAACAACCTTATTTTTGAGGTTGGTAGATTCCTGAGAGATATCACATCTTTTGAGAACAAGTTTTAGAGAGAACACACATGCAAAGAAGGAGATCAAGCATTTTCTCTTACACAGACATCCAACATTCACCCAACAACCATCCAACACTCACCCCCAACACTAGATTTGATCCAATCAGGAAAGAAGGAGAGCACATGCAGCCCATGCAAGAGCTCCCCAACATTTGGTGATCCTCTGCAACATTCAACCTCTTATCAACACCTTCATTCCTCACTCACAGACATCAGAACCAGATTCCAAGTAAGTAGAACATTTTACTCCTCTGGTTCACTCATTTCATCATTGTATTTTCATCCTTTGTTCTCCTAGCCACCCACTTGACCTCCATTAATACTCACCCCTCCATATCCCCCTATAAAACCTCACCAAATCCCATCCAAACAACTTAATACCTCATTCGACCAACCTAGTCCTTGGTGTAATCATAAGGGAGATCTAAAGCTCATTTTGTGACATTCCCAGTATCCCACAGTAACCGGCACCAGTTCTCCCAAACCGGCATCGGTCACCCTTAACCGGCATCGGTCTCTATATTTACCAATACAACCCAGAATAGTAACCTACCTACCTATTCCCACATCACCCTTAATCACCTGTGACCTACCTAAGACCTCTGTCAAACTGCAGAGACCCAAAACCAGTTACTTGACCTTCGGATCTTATTTTAACCTAGCTTATTAGATTAGATATTTCTTATTGTGTTTTAAATGAGATACCTAAATCATTTTAACTACAATAGGATTTACTTTATTACCAACATTAAATTATTTTAAATAGTGGATTGATAGCCATCTAGGAAGTATCACACTTCCGGATCTAGCACACGCTAGGCAGTCCACTGCATATATTGTTTAACTCTTTCTGGTGGTCCAACCAACATTTCAACGGGTATTCCTCATATGCCCGTTACCCTATCTCTGCTTCGTCATTTTCAAAGAAACGCTAAGAATCAAGTGAAACATAAGCATACAAATTTCATGTGAACTATTTGAAAAAATTCCTCAAAGAGATGCGGTATCATGGGATGCATTCATCCAAGATACAATTTAAAACATTGATTTTGTACATTATTTTTATTTCATGTTTTATATTTTCAATCTATTTTCCCCTTCATCTCTCACTACTCATGATAAAACACATATCTTAGAATTAAAATTACTCTTTGAATAAACTCTAGCTTTAGGTTGTTTTAGAGTCTTCATGATAGTCTTTGTATAGTAGGAAAATTCTATTTGAACTAATCAATAATACAACTCAAATTCCCAAGTATAACAGATTGTAACTCATATTCCCAAGAATTTTGAATTAGAATATATGTTTTGGTGTGATTAGTAGGTGTAATTGAATGCATGTATGTGTTTTCAAACCTTGTTCATTTTCCAAGATTATTTCATGTTCAGTAACTCTAGAAACCCTGAAAACAAAGTTATGAGAACCCAGATTCATGTAAAGCTTATAGTTTAGACAATTATGTGCATGATCACCACTTGACCCCTAAATATGAAAGTTAGAGAATGCCAAAATAGCTCGGGAAGTTTCAATGAGATCTTGAAACACATGTTGCTTCGAGATATCTAAATTTCATTCCTCTCCCTTGAGAGCCACGAGAGCAAAAAGGATATAACTTTGATAGGTGATTTCTTAGGATTCATGACACTTTGAAAGGTATCGTTTGAACCTACACCTACACGTTGAGACCTTGTCTGAAGTTATATCACTGCTTTCCCTAGGTCAATTCATTTTTCTCGTTGTCCTATTAAATGCAATGATGTTGAACTCTTTAATTTGAGTCGGTGCTAGGTTGTCAAATGTGATATTCAAAAATGAAAGCTCATGGTATCGAACATATAACGACCACACACCTGGGTGATCTTGTATATATTAGGGGAATCATCCATTTTGTGCCTAACCATCTTGATCCTTCCGGCTACTACGATTAGGTATAGTCCCTTAAGAGCCCCGAGAGAAAAAAAGACTATATCTTTGATGTATGATTTCTTGAGCTTTGTTGAACTTTGAAAGGTCTCGTATGGACCTACACCTCCAAATTGAGACCATTTATTAATTCCTTTTACAATTTTCCCTAGGTCAATGTGGTTTTCTCGTTGTCCCATTGAATGCAATAGTGTCAAACTCTTTAATTTGAGTTAGTGCCAGTCGCCAAACACGATATTTTACAACTGAAGCTCGTGAAACCAAACAAAAAAATATCCCACATTTTTGGGTGGAATGGTATATGTCTAAGGGAGGTGTATGTTTGATTCCCAACCATTCTGACCCTTCCCAGCTACTTCGGTCAAGTGTAGTCCCTTAAGATCCCCAAGAGTTAAAAAAGGCTATAATTTTTATATGTGATTTCGAGGTCCATGACACTTTGAAAGGTATCATCTAGACCTACATCTTCATTTTGAGACCCTATATGATGATTTTCCCTATGTTAATGTGGTTTACTCATTGTCCTATAAAATGCAATAGTGCGAAAATATGTAATTCGAGTCGGTGCTAGGTCACAAACACAATATTTTGTGATTTGGAAGCTCGTGGCATTAGATGGAAAAATCCCACACACCTACATGGACTGATATACACTAGGGGATGCATCTGTTTGGTGTCAAACCATCTCAATTGTTCTGGATACTTCGGTTGGGCATAGTCCCTTAAGTTCCCAAGAGTAAAAATGACTATAAATTTGACATGTGATTTCTCTCGCTCCATGGCTCTTTGAAAGGTATCTTTTAAACATACACCTTTGTGTTGAGACCCTCTAAAAAAATCCTCTCACATTTTCCCCAGTCAATGTGGTTTTATCATCATCTTATTGAATGCAATGGTGCCAAACACTTAAATTTGAGTAAGTGTTAAGCCAACAAATGTGATGTTTTACAACCGAAACTCATGGAACTAAAAGGACAATGCCCAAAATTTTTGGTGGGATACTATATGCTAGGAGAGGTTTCCATTCATTGCTCAACTATCCCAATCCTTCCCAAGTACTTCGGTCGGGCATAGTCCCTTAAGATCCTTGAGAGTAAAAATCACTATAAATTTGATGTATGATTTCTCGGTTTTGTGGCACTTTGAAAGGTATTGTATGGACCTAACCCTCTACATTGAGACCTTCTAAAAATCTTCTTGTGATTTTCCCTAGGTCAATTTGGTTTTCTCATTGTCCTATCAAATGCAATAATCACCTACATAGTGTCCTAGAATTTGATGGTAATCACATAAAGATTTAAAATTATACTAGGATGGCTTCCAGCCTCGAGAGCTGGATGGTTTGAGAGGAGGCAACACTATGAGTGATTGTTGAAGGATATTTTCTAGAATTTTTGCATAGTGTCCTTTTGATGCGAATGTTGATGGTTATGATGTCTCGTTTGATTTGAAGTTTGTAGGAGACACTAATTTTGGTGTGGGTTATTTGGTTGCTTGTTGATGAGGAGTTTTAGGTGGTGTCACGCTGATGGATGAAGGATGTGGTCCTAAGATAGAGGGTTGATATTTTGATTTTTGTGTTGGGAGAGTTGGATGATTTCTAGATATGACAGTAACCTTTTTAGATGGAGGTGGAATAAACCTTTGAAGGTTACATAGGAGATATTGGGATACACAATCATCATATGAGATTTTTTGATTTGGATAATCGGTTGTTTCTAAGGTGTTTGCGAGGATTTCTTAGATGACATAGGTAGAGAGGGGGTAGTCATGGATGAAGAAGCTCGGTTCTTGATGACATGTTCTAGGGATACTTTTGATTTCTCATCGTGTGTTGGTTCATGGGTATCACTTTGAAGATGCGGGTTTGGTCTTAGTGATAGGTAAGGTCTTATTAATGGTGTTTATGGTATGGTGGGCTTGTACATTGTTTACTTGTGATTGAATACTCGAGAGAGAATGGTTTGGGAAGGGTTGTTTGAAGACATCGAGGTTCTAATTTTGGGGTGCATTAGGATTATCTAAGTGTAGTTTACCTTTATCAATTAGGTCTTAGAGAAAATTGTGGAATGAACGACACTTTTGATGTCAACACCCTTAACTATGTGGTATTTACAATACTCATTATCCCTATACTAAAAGGGCTTCAAAACATAGGTGTCGATATGACAAATAGGTGGAAGAGAGATCGTGTTGGCAATGAGAATTTTATTGAAAATCGTGTTGTATCTCCAATGAGGGTATAGCTACGTTGAGGTCGGGAGCATTTGGTAGTCAAACATTATTTCAAAGTGGATTTGAAACCTACGACATTGGTGATGATTTGGATTATGTCTCTGGATTAGATGAAAATTCTGATTTTGGTTTCTTTGGTCTATGTTTGACTCTACCTTCTTCGAGGGCTCGAAGTTCAAATTTATGGGCCATGGTAAAGGCTTTGTCAAATGTCCGGAAGGACTGAATTTGGAGTGTAGAAAAAATGTGTTTGGCACATGAATGGGAAAATAATTCAATCAACTCTGTTAGTGGGAGTGAGAATGATAGTTGATTAATTATACCCTCACAGCATGAAATAAAGTATGTGATAGACTCATCCTTAAATTGTTTAATTACATATAATTTGGTAATGGTGAGTTTGTGTGCGATGTTTATTGAAAAGTGTTCAAGAAAGAGTTGGGTGAGATGTGCAAATGAGAAGAGAGAGTATCAGAGGATATTGTTATACTAGTCTAGAGAAATACGGCTAAAGACATAGGAAATTTCCTAAGCATCAAGTCTTGATCTTGAGCTATAAGATAGAAAACATGTCGAAAAGCTTGGATGTGTTGTTAGGGGGGGTCTTATTTTCTATAAAATTTGAGAAATTTTGGAAGCTCCCAGTGAGGTGGATAGGATTTATAAGGCACAAATGGGTGGATAGGTTCATTACATATTTGCTCGTATGAAAGTGTGTTTTTAGGATCCGTGGAAGTTGCTTTGAGATTGGATACCATGTTCATTGAATCTTGAAGGGGATCCTTTTTTGGTGGTTGTTATGAGTTAGATGAGGATGAGACAGTTGGTTGAACATGAACTAATTAGGTTGTTGGTATGGTTGATATTGCTAAGGGATATTTTACTGGAAGGGGATGTTCTATTGGGGAATATTTGTAGGGATGTTGTAAGTGGGTTGTGAAACTAAAGGCTATGATGGTTGGATATACTGATACAAGATAGGGATGGATGTGTTCAGAAGAGGTTGTGTTTGTTTGGGTATGTGTTGGAAAGGAATAGATGTGTGGATAAGAGGTTGTGAATATTGAGGTGGTCATTTGGAAAGGAATATAAGTAACAACGAAGGGTTGTGATTGTTGTGGGATGTTACGGAAGGGGATAAATGAATGTATAAAAGGATGTGATTTTTGTGGTATGGATTGGGAAGAAGCAAGTGGTTGTGATGGCTGAGGTGTGTATTGTGAAATAAGAGGGTCTATGAACTGTTGTGAAATTGAATGAGTATTGGAAATAACACTAGTGTTGATTAAAGGTATAGATGTGGGGATAGACATAGTAATGTTTTAGATAGGTGTCATGGTTTCTTTGAGAGAATGGTGGTTTGGTGTCACCGATTTCACCAAATCTGTGATCACCCTATCCGAAAAATTTTCGTACTTTTAAAATAATGGGTCGTTTGTTGTTTTTATTGCCGAAATTTCTTGTATTGGCCAAGATAATCCCAAAGAGCCATATTAGCCCTTTTCGCCAAATACCCAGATGCCCAAAATTGTTTTATTCTGTCATTGCCTGGATTTGTCTCAGTGGGAAATTTGTATTTAATTATTTTGAGCCCGTATATGAGGCTATTTGCGCTCTGCTTTTAACTCTATTATGAGCGAATATGTTATTATTCCTATGTGCTTAAGGGTTTTAACTTATTTTAAGTTTTGGGCTTTATTTGTAACTTTTGGCAATTTTTCGTGTTTTTGTGGTGTCCCGTTTCGTTTTCTGTGAAATTTCTCTAGAACAATTCCTTTACCGGTAAGCCCAATTTTTGGCCTGGAGCAGCTGGAAAACATATACGCACATTATGCTTGGAGGAAGTCGCCATCGGAGGTCTGGATCACTGGGAAAAAGTGAAGTCGCATGCACAAAAAAGTGTTCCCCTGGGATGGGTGCATTTTTGGAAAACAAAGGATTTAAGCCGCAATGGGAAAATAGAAGCGCGCAGCATGATGGGATTTTATACACCGCCTAAGCAGGTACTTTTTCTCGTGATATAAAATTCACTTAAGCCGCAAAGTGGGAAAGTTAGAGGTCGCAGCAGCAAAGCGGAATTTATTACTGCCTTGCAGGTAAAAATCCCATTGTCAGAAATTCTTAAAAATAGAATTCTATTATGCAAAAAAGTGCGACCCACCTTGGGTGAATAATAATGCATTAAATAAATATTTGTTAATATTTATTCACCCAATTTTGGCACCTAGGCTTGTGGAAAAGTCAACAAAAGCAAAGGGGAATAAATTAATTGGAAATAGAATTCCAAAATTAAATAAATTTAATTTATTTAATGCAGCCCCTTTTGAGAAGGAATTAATACTTTTTAAAGTATTAAATGATTATATTAATTCCTATTTTCAGTGGCTATGGTCAAAGCACACTGTGAAGCTTAAGTGAAGTGAAGTGTGGATGATTAAATTAGATTAATTTAATTTATTGGATGGCTGTCCTTAAACATGCTATTTTTAAAAGAGAAGAGCATGATTTTTAATTAATTAATTGCCTTTAATTGTTAGGGCAATTATTAATTATAGAATTGTGAAGGTTATATAAGCATGGGCAGCCATATGGGTGAATTATTTAATTCACAGGTAAAGAATTGCAGCCAAGAGAAAAAGTGCCCCATTTCAAGAAGGATTTTGCTGTGCAAGGTGGAAACAAGGCTAAAAGCTTCCAAATTTGGCGCATGCTTTGAAGGAGGTTGATCTTTGTCGCATAATTGTTTGCAAGTGTTACAGAGCTCAAAGGTGTTGTTGAAAGGATTCATGCTCTCTTTATGTGCAAATTAAACACCAATTTTTGGGGCAGCGGCTTGAAAAGTGTAGATTTTTATAATTTAAATTCACTATTCATTCTCTGGTGGCCATTTTTGTCTGAATAAATTGCAGGAATTCATTATGTGTGCTTTACAAAGGAAAAGGAGCTTTTATCAATGTCCAATACATTGCATATATCCTCCGAATCAAGAATTGTCCAGATCGCACCAAGATTGAAGAATTCCACCAAATAAGAAGAAAAAGACATTCGACAAAGATAGACAAAGCTATGGCGAAGAAAGATGAAAAAGAAAGCACAACGGAGTCATGCATCACTTCTAAATTTCTGAGATATTGGAAACACGGATCTAGGCTTGAAACCTCTCTTGAATTGATGAGATAGATCCAGAGCAGAAATACTTCACTCATGCGTGCAGAGAAACTTCACTCATGCGTGCAGATTAAAAGCAGTGGAATTATTCGAGCTGCAGCTTTTCCATCCATAGCCCAGTTGCCAGAATTTGTTATGCAGGTGCAGATCCATATCCAGATGCGATGCAAATCCATATGCAGATCCAGATCCAGATCTTATAGTTGCAAAAGCTTCTGGCACAAAGGCTTCATCCTCTTGTTTCGAATGCAGCCCATGAAGAAGACAGTGCGTGGGAAATTCCTTCCAAGACCTTGTGCATGTGCTCTCATCTTCCAGTTGAAGCCTTCATTGAATTTTCATTCACCCTGAGTGCTTTCCAGAATTTTTAATTGCTCATATGCAATTAAAAATAAGGATGATGAGTTATCTACGACCAACCTTGCACTGATGCATGTACAACAGAAGAACTGCAAAAGCTTCAAGGATAAAAGAGAAGACAATGCGGAGGCAAAATTCCAGCTTGCTTCCAATTCCAACTGCTTGCAATTCCAGCTTGTTTCCAGATCCAGCTGCTTCCAGATCCAGTTTGAATCAGCTGCATGCAGACATGAAAAAGGACAAAGTCAGCTTTCCTCTTCCTTCTTCTTTCCTCCGACAAAGTCAGCTTTCCTCTTCCTTCTTCTTTCCTCCGACAAAGTAATTGAGCGATCAATTAAATTATACAACTTACGTGATTGGTTTAAAAGCCATTACTTGAAGAAGTCAATTACTTGGAGATAGGTGGCAGGCGTACAAAATAGAAGGTTCTATTTTCAGTTGCAAATCATACATGTCATGCAAAGAGGAATTCCAGGAAGGAGATCACATTGTTGCTTTTTTTCGACTTCCACATGTGCCAGTTCAACTAAAGCTTCCAACTTGTAATTGCCCCTCTACATTCTATAAGTAGAGGAAGAACCTTCGGGTTAATAATCAATCAGAATTTGTAAGCAACAATCCTGAGTTCTAGACTTTGTGCTGAACTCCTGAAAGCAACTTGGAGCAAAGGAATACAAAGGAGTAGGTTTCCGGAGAACTTTGTGTCACGGTGTACTTTGTTTCTTGCTTTGAATCTTAGATCTCTTGATAAACTTTGTGTTATTTTAGATCTAGATCTAGAGCTTCCTTTTTTATAATTCTGTGTGTTCATATCTATTAAGTTTCTTCTATGTGCATGTAATTAGCTCTGCTATCTACTAATTGGGATGCACATCTTCCCCATTTCTTCTCTGTATTTCCTTTACTTCTTTCTTCTATAACTTTCCTTTCTTAAACAACTGCTTACTTGCTGCAGAACTTCTTAGTTATGGTTCATGAACTAAGTGGTTAAAGTAAAACCCCTGATAGATAATAACACATTTTTATTGACAAATCTGACATGGGAGCCTCACCGGTTAAATGAGGGAGATTTATCTCATGACTGCCTAGGTTTGATGCTATGTAGAAAATCTAGCCAACAGTTTTTGGCGACTCCGCTGGGGAACAACTATCTTTGCAGATCAAAGCTTATCTTTTGAAGATCAGAGTGTTTTCCATACAAATCTCAACCTGGCTGAACGTCCATTCACCCGATCCGTGAAGGCACAAGGAAGGACTGATCATTTCTTCAGACTGTAGGAGAAATTCAATTTCAATCATCCTCCTCAAGTTAGAAGCCGCAGATCTAGTCTTTCACCAGGAAGAAGAGTGCACGCTCATCCAGATCCGGATCATCTTCAGCATAATCCGGCAGCTGGAATTATTCATCAAGTCTACTCTTGGAGAGGACGTGCCCCGTTCATCATGCTGAACCGAAACCCACTTGCCCCTGCAGCGCCTGTTCCATGGGGTGCAGCCTTTGGACCTCTGAATCTAACTCCTCCTATGCATGATCTACCTAAAGGGACGAGAAAGAATTTTCTGAAATTCTTTGGTGATGGCAAGCAGAATCCAGATGACCACTTGGCTACGTTTTTCATATCCTGTGGAGTGCTTGCAGTCGAACATGAAGATGTATCTGTCCGACTCTTCATAGAGACTCTGCATGACTTGGCTGGAGAATGGTTCTACTGCTAGCTCCTGGCACCATAACCAACTGGGCCACTATGCGGGATGCATTCCTAAAAAGATTCAAGGCAGCTGAAGATTCCAGTACATTAATTACTCAGCTCACTCAGTTGAAGAAGGAGCCACATGAGCACATGCGGGATTTTATTGCAAAATTCCAAAGATTACTATACAAAATTCCAGCTTCTGCTTCTCTGAATGACGAGAATCAAAAGGTATTCTTCATCAATGCTTTACTTCCTGAAGTAAGCTATCAACTGCGAAGAGCACGTCCTGCTGATTTGTTAGCAGCTCAAAACATGGCGGTTGAAATTGAAGACGACCTCATCATGGCTGGAAAAATAAAGAGCAACACTTCTAGAGCTGAAAGTTCATCCTCTGCTACTACTTCGATTCACTATTACAAAAGTTAGCAAATGAGATGATGCAGATGAAGAAACAAATGGCTCAAATGGCTCAGGGAAACAACACTGCCCCTGCTCGGAATTTCAACAACAACAACTGGAACCGCATTGCTGGTTCCCAAAGATTAGCAATTGAAGCTGCTCCCAGAAACAACGTGGAGATGAATGAAGAAGACCAGGAAGCTGATGCTGATCAGTTCGAGAATGATGATTTTGTAGCTCCTGCTGGCGACTCCAACATTAATTACCTGAACTACAAATTTGAACATGACGATGAGAAACTTCATGAAGATGATCATGGTCATGCATATGCAGTACTTACAAGATCACAAACTCACCAAGCTGAGGCATTAGCTGACGAACAAAAAGGGGCAGCCCTTTACCTTCTTCCTTGGCTCCTAGAGATAAGAATGCAAGTTCTTCATCTCAACCACAGAAAGCGGCTCAGGTATCTGAATCTATTCCTTCCCTCGACATTGTTGATCATGCCAAGAAAACTAAAGTTCAAATGTCAGAAGCCGAATACCTGAGAGCTTTTCCTGAGCAGTTAAATATGCTAGTCAAATATGTGCAATCACCAGGACAATCCAGTACATCAAAAGGCCTTTTGCCTAAGCCCAAGGATACTCCACAAAACAACACTGCAGTTGTTAAATCCTCACCTTCTGAAAGAGTAGAACCTTTCTATGTCTCCATATTGCTTAATGGTTTCAAGTTAAGCAATTGCATTCTAGATTCAGGTGCTTCTGACAATGTCATGCCAGCTAAAATTGCAGATGCTCTTGGGCTTACCCTGACAAAGACCATAAAAAGGTGCTACTCCATGGAGAGACAAGTCCCTTTAATCGGACAAATCAAAGATGCACAAGTTGTTCTGGCAGCTTTTCCTGATAAGAGATTAAAGATGACAATCTTAGTTGCAGATATTCCTGTCTCTTACGGGATGTTGCTGAGTAGAAACTTTTGCAAAGAGCTAGGAGGAGAAGTAAAGATGGATTGGTCCTGTGCACATATTCCTATCAAAGGGCTTAACCATAAGTTGGAGCTGGAAAAGAAGTCCAGTACATGGTTACAAAATCTGAGGATCCTAGATCTCATATTCTTTTCAGAATCTGACCGTGGGGTTTACTTCTTGGAAATGGATAAAGACGTTCCAGAGCAAGAACTTCAACCAGAACTAGAGCCAGCAAAAGAAGAAGAAAAAGTTTGGACTCTAGAGTTTAAAGGCACATGTTGTTCTTTTGGATCAGGAGCTGGCGCGCTACTAATATCTCCAGATCATGAGGTATTTCCATACTCCCACAAGCTGATGTTCGAGAACACCAATCATACGGCGGAGTATGAAGCATTGCTTCTAGGAATGGAACAAGCTAAAAAGAAAGGAGTAAAACTCCTCAAAGCCCAAGGAGATGCTGAACTTCTAGTAAAGCAGGTTCGAGGGCAAAGTCAAGTCAAAAGAGATAAGCTGGAGCATTACAGAGATAAAGTGATTTCCGCCACATTCGATTTTGCAGCCTTCTCTATTGACTTCATTCCAATAAATCAAAACTCCAAGGCAGATTCTTTGGCAGTCACAGCTGTACTATTGAATCCGGATAGACCACCGTCCATATTCAGACAAGGAAACTATAAAGTGGAGATGGTCTACCACCCCAGAGTCCCTGAACAAACATCTACATGTCTGCATGTTGAAGGGAGTAAATCACCACCATGGCAAACAGTCACAGAAAAAGATGATCCAGGTTATGATGACAGCAGTGGAATAGTCCAACCAAAAGGTAACAAAATACCCAAGGGTTTGGAAACTTTCAACAAGCATGATCGGTACCTGAAGAAGAAGAAGGAATATGGTGATAGTTCTTCTTTAGAAATGCAGCAAATAAGTTTGGGAACGGAGCAAGTTGATGCAGACTTACCTGTCACGAAGAGAAGAAAGGATGAGCCACCACCAGATGAAGTTGATAAGGACTTGCCCAGAGTCTTTGACAAGAAGGCCAAAGAAAGGAAGTTCAAGATCGGAGATTGGGTACTCTGGAGGGACAAGAGACATGAACCGAAGGGCATACACGACAAATTTGATCCACTCTGGAAAGGGCCCTTCGTGATCAAAAGAGCTGCAGGAATGGATACTTTCTTCCTTGCCTACCAGGTATGGAATTGAGTTACCACTGCCTTTCAACAGGCAGCATCTCAAGTTGTTCATTAGCTTTGAAGAAGCAGGGTAAAACCTGTATGTACATAAATAAAACTTTGTTTGTTTTTCCTTGTTTTGTTTTGTTTTTTGTGCTGTGTTGTGTTGTGTTTGTTTGCCTGACCCCGTGCCCAAAGGACAAGATACGAAACCAGAGATGCTGGGATCTCATCTTTTCCCTTTGTCATTCTGATAAGAGAAAAAGATGTCCACAGACGGAGCCAACTGGTGTCACTCAGATTTCACCCTGAAATCTGCGACTACCCTATCCGAAAAATTTTCGTACTTTTAAAATAATGGGTCGTTTGTTGTTTTTATTGCCTGAAAGTTCTTGTATTGCGTCAAGATAATCCCAAAGAGCCATATTAGCCCTTTTCGCCAAATACCTAGATGCCCAAAATTGTTTTATTCTGTCGTCGGGATTTGTCTGCGGGAAATTTGTATTTAATTATTTTGAGCCCCGTATGAGGCTATTTGCGCTCTGTTTTAACTCTATTATGAGCGAATATGTTATTATTCCTATGTGCTAGAAGGGTTTTAACTTATTTTAAGTTTTGGGCTTTATTTGTAACTTTTGGCAATTTTTCGTGTTTTTGTGGTGTCCCGTTTCGTTTTCTGTGAAATTCTCTGGAAAATTCATTTACCTAGGGTAAGCCGGATTTTTGGCACGGAGCACTGGAAAACATATACGCACATTATGCCCTGAGGAAGTCGCCATCTGAGGTCCGGATCACCGGAAAAAGCGAAGTCGCAGACGAAAAGCCCTCATGGGATGGGTGCATTTTGGAAAACAAAGGATTTAAGCCGCAATGGGAAAATAGAAGCCGCAGCATGATGGGAATTTTATACCGCCACAGAGGTACTTTTCTCGTGATATAAAATTCACTTGCTGCAGTGGGAAAGTTAGAGGTCTGCAGCAAAGGAATTTATTACTGTCTTGCAGGTAAAAATTCCCATGGTGAAATAAAAGAAAAGTGACTTAAGTGAAATCACGGGATTTTATTGCCTGCCTTGTAGGGTAAAAATCCCATTGTCAGAAATTCTTAAAAATAGAATTCTATTATGCAAAAAAGTGCGACCCACCTTGGGTGAATAATAATGTATTAAATAAATATTTGTTAATATTTATTCACCCAATTTTGGCACCTAGGCTTGTGGAAAAGTCAACAAAAGCAAAGGGGAATAAATCAATTGGAAATAGAATTCCAAAATTAAATAAATTTAATTTATTTAATGCAGCCCCTTTTGAGAAGGAATTAATACTTTTTAAAGTATTAAATGATTATATTAATTCCTATTTTCAGTGGCTATGGTCAAAGCACACTGTGAAGCTTAAGTGAAGTGAAGTGTGGATGATTAAATTGGATTAATTTAATTTATTGGATGGCTGTCCTTAAACATGCTATTTTTAAAAGAGAAGAGCATGATTTTTAATTAATTAATTGCCTTTAATTGTTAGGGAAATTATTAATTATAGAATTGTGAAGGTTATATAAGCATGGGCAGCCATATGGGTGAATTATTTAATTCACAGGTAAAGAATTGCAGCCAAGAGAAAAAGTGCGCCCCATTTGAAGAAGGATTTTGCTCAGGCAAGGTGGAAACAAGGCTAAAAGCTTCCAAATTTGGCGCATGCTTTGAAGGAGGTTGATCTTTGTCTGCGTATAATTGTTTACATAGGTGTTCAGTAGAACTCAAAGTGTTGTTGAAAGGATTCATGCTCTCTTTATGTGTAAATTAAACACCAATTTTTGGGGCAGCGGCTTGAAAAGTGCAGATTTTTATAATTTAAATTCACTATTCATTCTCCGGTGGCCATTTTTGTCTGAATAAATTGCAGGAATTCATTACAGGTGCTTTACAAAGGAAAAGGAGCTTTTATCAATGTCCAATACATTGCATATATCCTCCGAATCTGAAGAATTGTCCAGATCTGCACCAGTATTGAAGAATTCCAGTCAAATAAGAAGAAAAAGACATTCAGACAAAGATAGACAAAGCTATGGCGAAGAAAGATGAAAAAGAAAGCACAACGGAGTCATGCATCACTTCTAAATTTGCAGATATTGGAAACACGGATCTAGGCTCGGAACCTCTTGCTAAATTGATAGACAGATCCAGAGCAGGAAAGACTTCACTCATGCGTGCAGGAGAAACTTCACTCATGCGTGCAGATTAAAAGCAGTGGAATTATTCGAGCTGCAGCTTTTCCATCCATAGCCCAGTTGCCAGAATTTGTTATGCAGGTGCAGATCCATATCCAGATGCAGATGCAGATGCAAATCCATATGCAGATCCAGATCCAGATCTTATAGTTGCAAAAGCTTCTGGCACAAAGGCTTCATCCTCTTGTTTCGAATGCAGCCCATGAAGAAGACAGTGCGTGGGAAATTCCTTCCAAGACCTTGTGCATGTGCTCTCATCTTCCAGTTGAAGCCTTCATTGAATTTTCATTCACCCTGAGTGCTTTCCAGAATTTTTAATTGCTCATATGCAATTAAAAATAAGGATGATGAGTTATCTACGGCCAACCTTGCACTGATGCATGTACAACAGAAGAACTGCAAAAGCTTCAAGGATAAAAGAGAAGACAATGCGGAGGCAAAATTCCAGCTTGCTTCCAATTCCAACTGCTTGCAATTCCAGCTTGTTTCCAGATCACTGCCTGCATCCAGATCGATTTGAATCAGTGCGCATGCGCAGACATGAAAAAGGACAAAGTCAGCTTTCCTCTTCCTTCTTCTTTCCTCCGACAAAGTCAGCTTTCCTCTTCCTTCTTCTTTCCTCCGACAAAGTAATTGAGCGATCAATTAAATTATACAACTTACGTGATTGGTTTAAAAGCCATTACTTGAAGAAGTCAATTACTTGGAGATAGGTGGCAGGCGTACAAAATAGAAGGTTCTATTTTCGGTTCTGCAAATCATACATGTTATGTAAAGAGGAATTCCAGAAGGAGATTGCACATTGTTTCTTTTTGACTTCCACATGTGCCGGTTCAACTAAAGCTTCCAAACTTGTAATTGCCCTCTACATTCTATAAGTAGAGGAAGAACCTTCGGGTTAATAATCAATCGAGAACTAAGTAGCAATCCCGAGTTCTAGACTTTGTCGAACTCCTGAAAGCAACTTGGAGCAAAGGAATACAAAGGAGCAGGTTTATGGAGAACTTTGTGTCACAAAGTGTACTTTGTTTCTTGCTTTGAATCTTATATCTCTTGATAAACTTTGTGTTATTTTAGATCTAGATCTAGAGCTTCCTTTGTTTTATAATTCGTGTGTTCATATCTATTAAGTTTCTTCTATGTGCATGTAATTAGCTCTGCTTATCTACTAATTGGGATGCACATCTTCTCCATTTCTTCTCTGTATTTCCTTTACTTCTTTCTTCTATAACTTTCCTTTCTTAAACAACGCTACTGCTTTGCAGTAACTTCTTAGTTATGGTTCATGAACTAAGTGGTTAAAGTAAAACCCCTGATAGATAATAACACATTTTTATTGACAAATCTAACACGGGAGCCTCACCGGTTAAATGAGGGAGATTTATCTCATGACTGCCTAGGTTTGATGCTATGCAGAAAATCTAGCCAACATGGTTAAGACATGCTAGTAGGAATAGTGGTAAAAATTATGGGAGGTGTTTTGATGGTAGAGGAAGCTAGAGGGTTTTTTGTGGATGAAGAGGTACTTGTGTTGTTTTGAAATGGTGTGGAACCTGGAGGAAGGTTTTGGTGAGGATGTTGGTTTTTGAGTGGTTGTGTCTTGTGAAGAAATCACATTAAGGTCGAAAATAGGAACTGAAGACACAAAATTGGACATTTCGATTGGTTCTAGGAGGATAAGAATATATTTGTTGAATAACAAGTTCATGATTTGGATCAATGAGATGGGAAAAACCGCATGAAGGATCAAGCACATAAGGTTACAACTGAGGTAATAATGGTTGAAGATGAACACCCCTAGCTACAAGGTAAGCATTAAGAGAAATGAGGTTTGAATCTAAGATCTTTGAAAAGACATGATCCCCACTATTAAAGAAATGAGGACTGAAAGGATCATGTATCTCAGATAAAGTAAACTATTTGCTAGGGAATGTGGTTATTCTTGATCTTTTGGTCGGGGTGTTGATAGGAATGTTTTGCGTTGATCAATGAGTCATTGAGCATCTTCTATATGGGCTTGAGCATGTTGTAAGGTTTGATGAAAATGTTGTGTGGATTGCTGAAATGGGCTAGACATGTTTTCAGAAGTCTAGATACAAGATTTTTGTCTTGTAAGTACCATAATAACAAAAAATCAATCACCTAATAAAATGAAAATAAATCTAGATGGGTTGATTACAAGAAACAAACAAGTCACACAGAAATATTTTGATTATTTGAATTAATTTAGAAAGATGAAATGTGTAAAACGGTTGATAGGGTCCTAGGAAATGGTCATCTATGGATGGTTTCAAGAATGTTTAAGGTTGGATTCATCAATATACCCGAAGGTACGTGAGGCCTAAATCTATGCTGGTGTCAATACAAGGCCTAGTATTGGGCCTACCCCTCACTTCACGGTCCCGCAATGATAAGGGAGTCAGGTGCTTAGCCAATATACCGACAACCAATTGTTTATACTCGGCCAAAACACTGAGTCGATTTCCTATTAGGTGATGAAATCCCAATAGTTATCACATAGGTAGGAGTGTTTGATGTAAATTTGATGTTCAATGTGGTTTGGCTATGTGTGAGGGAAGATTATGTGAATGCAATAAATTAATCTTCTAATTAATCTATGTGATCAAGTAGGATGCAAGGTTCATTTTAAGCCCAAAAGAATGATTGATTTTGATGAGGAAAAACAAAAAAATGCAATGCTTGAAAAATAAAAAGAAAAGGAGAAAACATGCGAGAAACGCTTCCTTTAATTTTTTTATTTTTTTAGCAATGCAATAAGTCAGCAAGCAAAAGTTCTAGAGAAAAACCTATCAAAGGTGTTAGCAGAAGACAAAAAACAATAAAGAAAATGATGTTAGAGGTTGATTGATTGAGTAATTAGTAAGCGATCACGAGAGATCGTTAGCGATTGATATGAATCATGGCGATTCATACAATCACTAGTGATTTTACCAAAGAATTACAGAGAAGAAGGGGAAAAATTGAATTTTTAATAAAAATAAAATGAAGAAAGGGGTCCCACCAAGCATGCCAAAATGTTTAGAGATTTTTTTACTTTCCTACTTTAACTTAATGAAGAGAAACAATAAAAACAAAATTGACCTCAAAGACGATGGGGTTTACCGATAACTACGAAGATGGATACGAAGCTAATATTTGATTGAAGTTGTCAATTTTGGAAAAATGCATGAGTCCTCTTGTCCTGCCAAGCAACCTACGCTCAAAGACACTAAATAGAAAGGATTAGACAAATGGATAGATGAGATGCTCAGAAAATGCTGATTCCAGGAATCCAAAGGGACTTCCTTGGAGGATGTCAGCTCGTTTTGTAAAAATTAAGTGAATTAATAATGATATAGATAAAGACAAAGATATATGATCAATATAAATATAATAATAGTAGATGAGAAGCTCTAGAACTCTAAATTGAAAGGCAAGTCTTGTGCGGCTTCAAAGGTGGCCCAAGTGAGGGTAGATGCAATTTGTACACATTTGAAGTAGTCGTACCAGATGTCCTTAGTCTCTTGTTGGATTTTGTGAAGGAATTCAAATTGATCCTCAATGTCCTCTTTGTTAATATCAAATCGGATTACACAAAGTGTAAGCTCGTGTAAATGTTGTATTGTTCCAAAAAAAGGGTGTTGGACTATGGGGAGATCCTAAATGCTCGTGATTAGAGGTGAATAGCCAAGAAATGCCATATAAAAGAGATCCATGCTTGGAAACAAAATGTTCAATGTAGAGGATTTGATTAAAAAGCCCGATAAATTGATAATTTTGACAGAAATTGCATGGCGATTTAGACCAATCACATGGCGATTAGGGTGAATCTCTAGTGATTTTTGTTATTTTGATAGTTTTGATAAAAACAAGATTTTGAAGTTCTAAAATAATGTTTTTTATTGGTTTCAAAGCTTATAATGACTTGAAAATGATAAAGAGAGATATAGGAATACCTTTGAATGGATGAAGAGTTAAAATATGCCTCAAATCTTTAGTGGGAAGGATCTGAGTTGATAAGTTGTCACGTCACATTCCGGAAAGTTGAGTGATGGAAACGATCACAAAAATTCTTGAAAATGATTGATGTTAATACTGATAGTGCTTGGGGATGTCTTGGACTTTTTCATGTTGAGGGACATGAAGTGTTGGTTTGAAAGGGAGGTCTCAAATCAAAGACTGAAGCTTGGAAATTGAATATCTCGAGGGAGAGCACAAAGGTGCTATTTATAATCGTTGCGATTTGGTTAAATCGCCAATGATTTGATTTTTATGAGAAAAATTAAAAAAGTGGTTGAAGCCACTTCTAATCATGGGTTTTTGGTTTGGGATGTGGGTGAATGACTAAGGTAATGTTGGAGAACGAGGTGAAGAGGTTAAAAAGGTTGTGATATTATTTATTTTGTTGTCTTTTTAATTTTAGTCTCCAAGTGGTTTTGGGTGGTTTTAAGAGGATTATATGGGATTTTACAACTGTAATATGATATTTACGGGGTGTGGAAGAATATTTACATGGAGTAAATATGGTGAGGTATTTTGGACTTAGGATAAAGGATGTGTGTGGATCAAATATTGTGCTTTAATATAATTGTGAAGATAATGTGTGTGGTGAAGGAAATTAGCGGTACAAATTTTAGATATCTACAACACACACTTACAACAATCTCTCGGTCACGCTGAATCTGCATCTCATGCTCAGGTGAGTCAACGGGAGCTATTGGATCACAAACCAAGGTGTCAAAATGATGAGCTCAAGGAGTCTGTGCCCTCAAAGTAAAAATGGAAGGGGTTGAACCCTACATACACATAAGATTACAAAATCAAACATCAAAATTAGCTTATAGAACTATATTAACAATAAAAAATTTGAATGTAGATCTAAACATTTACGCCAACTAAGTACATGTATGTGTAATGACAATATTTTAACTAATTTTATCAATATACAACTATTTTTTTACCGTGCCACGCCTATGAATCATATGAATAGGGTTACTACTGTCATGGGTAACTCCTGTGTATACACAATGTAATCACGTTGATTATCTACATGATGCTACAATGAAGGAAATTATTAAAATAATTGAACATAATATGAATTACATGAGCTATTTAATGAAAATACATAGTTTGTATACCTCAGTGAGTTACTTCACAGATAAAATCACAAAGTGGCCACACCTTTTCTACACTCTCAAAGATGGTGGTGTGTCTAGTGAGGTCATCAACTTTATAAAAAATATATCACGTCAAGTTAGTTGAGCATATATAGTATATATACAAGAACATACATATATAGACATATATTTGAGTTCAAAAGTTATATATATTTACATACGTGAAAATTTTACACAATTAACATTCTAAATTACCTCTGTGAATGTATGCATAGCCATGGTGCTCGCAACCTATGGTTGGGATGATGACATCCCTCCCACACGCTGTAATATTAATGCATACATGTACATATGTATGTGTAAGTTAATAAATTTGACCAAGTTCAAATACAATTATTTTAAAAATTTAACATATATAAGTAAATCAAGTACTCATATCTTTTTGTAACATGTAATAAAAAATAAAAATACCTATGAAGGTGTCATTGATGTTTGAAATCTAAATGTATCACTCAAAAAGTGTCAGACATAGCCACATTATCATGTGTACCACCAGTGGAAACTCCACCAACACCAGTCTACATGAAACTATCATCCTCATCGGGTCCCAAACATATGCTACCATAAGATGTGCAAAGATGTGGCCTCATGCTACTACTACCTAGAGGAATAACTGTCTACCTCCACCAACATCGGTATCAGAAATCTCCCTCGTATGTCAGACAAGGGTATCAGAGAGCACCTGAAGTGCGTGTAATGTATCAATCTCTATTGTCTCCTTCATTGTTGCAAGGATAGTCTCTGTGAGTTGAGGGGTTTTGTGTGGGGACTCTACCATGTTGAATAGGTGTATGTCATGCACTGTTCTATGTTGTGTACAGAGCCTTTTCCTTGGCCCTGAAACTCGTGGTAGTCAAAATAGTTTGGGATCTCGTTGAGGATAAAATCGCAATAGAGTTTCCTTAAAAAGTATACCGAAACCTCATTGTTATTGTAATGTGGCATTTCAAATACCATCCACCATGGTCCTAAAAATAATTTTTATCAGATCATTATTGCACCAGTGGATTGAAAACCGTTTGCATGACAATGAAATAGGCAAATTGGTTCCAGGTCTATGAATAATACACATATGAGGTCTTTTGTAATTTATTTATTTTACATCTACATATGATAAGTTATTAGTGTAATATTCCTAAAATGATCTCTGTAAGATGTCCACCAATCAATTTGACTCATTTCCATGTCAACTGAGCCAATAATTCCTCCAATGTGTTTACAAGTGAGGCACGGTGGGGGTTTGTAGAATGGGGATCCCTCATTGTTTTAATTAATTCCTCAATTTCAATCTTATTTTCCACTATATGGGCTACTAAATCCTCTTGACTACCTGGGGGATGTTCAAAAATTGTAGGAGGGCTAAGAGGGTTGACAGGATTTGCAAGGTTTTGTTGTGGTTGTGGTGGAACTGTAACAATAAAAAAACATGTATTTAATTAAAATCTATAATATAATTACCAAATTTCAATGCAATTCAGAGAAAAAATTTTCCCTACCTCTTCTTTGTGGCATCATTGTTGATTCCACCTCAATCCAACCTTCATGGCGATTTGTAGATGATCTTGGGAGCTAAATGGTTGAACACAAAACACGACTACAAGGTTTTTTTGTGAGAATTCACATTTGGGGAAAATAAGAATGAGGAAGGGCTTTGATTTTTTTATTTGTAGTTTATGGAAATGCGTACATGTTGTAATGCATACGTGTTTTAGCTTTGGGAATTACCAAACAAAATAAAACAAAAAACACATGCGTTATTGTAAAATATGTATGCATTTTTCCTATTTTCTGATTTATGTCCACTTTGGCCCGCCGATTTGTGCACTCACCCAATAAAATAGTCACGAGATTGTTATATGAAACATGTGTTTTACAGGTTCATTAAATGTGTAGTTTATATACAAAAGCTAGATCGATCATTTTGTTGTTTAGTATTGTGGAGTAATGTTGGAAGCATCATGCGATGATGGTGATAATGATGACACCTTTATATGGCACCTGCAATTTAACTATTCTCTGTCTATTTGGATCCATCTATCGGAAGACAAAGTTCTCTATTCCCTCACATAATATGGAATGATCGACATGTAGGCCATATGGAGAACATGGAAAGGTTATGCCAATGCCAAACAATTCCATAGTTCTAGCCCCAACATTTTATTCTTTCTTTGTTTTAGTAGGAGTTGCTAGATCTATCGAGAAACCTACAATTGTTTCCATTAGTGTTTTTCCATTTTTGTTTGTATTGTGGTGGATTTTATAGCTATGAATACTACCACATTGGGAAGGATTTCCACGTATGTGGATGAATTTGAGAAGTGTGGAGTGAAGCTCTTGGGGTTGTCCTATGATGATGTTGTGTCACATGTAACATAGATGCCAAATATAGAAGCATTTTTCCTTGGAAGCAATATCAAGTATCGAATGATTAACTAAAATTAACTAATATGTAGTATGTGGGGATAATTAATCTAAGATATGAACAACTGTAAATAAAGTAAATAAATGTAGTAAAGAAGTATATAAGTGACCAAACAACTATGCAAAAGTAAATGCTAACCCTAATGTGTAAGAGAGAAGAGGAAAGAACTCAACTGAATAGAATATGCTCATGGGACTATGTTGCAGAGATTATTAGAGAATATGGAAGCATGAATAACCATGAAGAAGCTCTAAAAATGATGGATATGGAGTATCTCGGTTAGACCTGGAGTACCTAGAGAGGGAATGAGGCACCTACGGGTGCTTTGATATACAAATTAGGTGCCCTGGTCTATGTAAAAGCTCTGAAACTGATCTTCACTGGTTCGGCAGATGGTCCAAAACCCTTGTTATTTATCGCATCACATTCAGATTCAAGAAAGATGCAAATGAATTGGTCAAAGACCAAGAGAAGTATTAAAACCCATAAAAATAGAGAGATGCAAATGAATGGTCGAACAACAATGGACTTACTAACTGAGTGCTCCACTAAGTTTTGGACCCAAATGTAGTTCTAGTGAGTATGTGTATAATGTGCCCTAGGTGCTCTCGTGCTAGTCACACTTTGTGAAGTAGTGAGAAATAACTAAATGTAGAAAATGTAATAGAATGTGTGCATGGAATAGAATATGATCCCTCTACCTTATGAAGTGTGATGTAGATGTCCTAGCCTTGTGCCTTGTGATGGAGCTATATGGATGCAAGTGATCTCTAATGCAATAGATGGATGCAACTCTAGATGGATGATAGTAGTGAATGATGCTAGGTCCTTCATTATGGTCTCATAACTTTATATTTATAGGGTTCTCTTGATCTAATTTCATAATTAACCTGAAATGACCAACCGTAAAAAAGATAAAGATCTAAAATGACTAGAAAGATCCCAAAAAGTGGTGGGAAAGTGTAAAAGGGACCAAGGTACCCCTGGTGGAACTAGGGTGTCCATGGGCGTCGAGGTTTAGCCTAGGCGGCCTAGTGAGGCTAAAATAATAGAAAATGACCGAAACAGACTGGGTATGTAGGTGTAAAAGGTTGAGAATGACGAAATAAAATAAAACAAGATGGACAAAAGATGGGGGTTAATTAGTACTTTCTTCACTCAAGAACCTTCTAAATAGTAGTATGAAACCAAGATAAATAATACCTAAAGTGCATGATTTTGTGTCTACATTTGCCCCCACTTTATGTTGGTGAACGAAAAGCTTGGTAACATAAAGTAGATAGATATGCATACTGATGTCCATGAAGAGTATAGTAGAAACATGTCAAAAGACTAGATGAAGCATGGAATGACAAAAAGATGGAGGAACGTGGAAATTAAAGATGAAAATGTGCAAAAATTGATGAGAGTGAACCTAGGGTGGAACATGTGTGTTGATGTTGATGTGTGTAGTGTACCTACATGGTTAGTATAGTGTGTGTTGTCGTGAAGTGTCATTGTTGATGCCATTGTTGTTGTTGCCCCCATTTGACTATTTGTTTCTCATACATGATCGGACCTGTAAGGAGAAAACGATCAAGTAGTCAAATATGTATGTATGTATGTGTAAAAATGTAATGTGAAAGATGCATGTAAAATTATGTAAGTGTAAAATACAAAATGAAAAAGTGTAAATGGAACATGTGCACCTGATCCATGTCGAGAGAAAGAGTGTAGAAGGATATCATGTCTTCTGTTTTTTTGGGTGATCTAACACCATAGGCCGAAGAAGTATAGGGAGGAAATGCTCTGTGTCCTCCAACCTTTAACTACTTCCTTGAATTGTGTGTGAAGAGATCTCTGTACTTTCCTAGTTTTTGGGTGATTGATATGCCATGACCAAAGTAGTGTAGGGAGGTACACCCACTGTAACCTCCAAGCATGTAACTACTTCCTAGAATGCTAAGGACACCATGTCCTATAAAATACGATGTGAACGGGGTTCATAGAATGGTATGAACCCACTCATTATATGTAACCCACAATGTAAAGGGTAGAAAGTGCATTGAAATGAACCGGTGTAAATGCACTATGTTAGTATGTAAAACCCCAAATGATGCCCCCTCTTTGGGGGTGCATGTTATTGGTTGTAGAATTTGATCTTTTGAAAACAAGCAATAGTCAGGGGACATCAGTCCCTCCTCTTTATGGGAGAGGTTCCCTTATTGAAAGCAAAAAACCATATTTACAATATAAACATTTGTTCAATATTTTGGTGAGGATTTTGATATCTCTAGATGCATTTATCAAAGGTTTTCAATACAGAAGAAAATAGGAAAAGTCAAGACTGATATTAGAAACTGAGGATAGAGGAGCACTTTTAGATATATAGATTGTAGAATGATATCTTACTAATGCTCTGATAAAATAACAAGATTTAGACTATGCATATAAAACACAAGACATGCATGTATTAGACACAAAGTTCTAAATACACTTATCAATTGAAAGACACAAAGTTCTTGCTTCAAATACACATAGCCTTATATGAATAGATAGATAAAGAAGAAAAATGAGAGAGAGAGAGAGAAAGAGAGAAAAACATGAGAGAGAGAGAGAGAGAAATTTCTTCGTATTGAGTATTTTAATGTTCTCTTTACATCCAGATACCAAAAATATCGATCCCTTACAATGATAAGAAAAGTTCTTTAAATAACCTTGAGAGATGGTTACAAAAAGTCTTTTCAGTTTCCTTTCTTTTAATCTCAAAAGCTAATATCTAATTAAATATTACAACATCAACTTATCCCTTTCTTTCATAACACATGACTTAAAGGGATAAAGCCACCTTAATTATATATTTTTCAATAAGAAAGAAGAAATATAAACTAGGAAGTCGAGATGCTAGTAGAAGCACTTGTAGTCCCCTTTGTCTTTAATACTTGATTTCTGAATCACTTCAAGGATTCGACTATGTCCATTCCTTGGGAATTGTTGTATTAGTAGTGGCATGATTCCAACTGCCCAAACACTTCTCCATCTCCTTCCCAAACTCTACATTCTCCAAGAACTCCTTATTGGCATATGTGATAGCAGCCTGTAGTGTGCAAATCTCCTTCACCTTCTCCTTTGATATAGTGTCTGTTTGAACAAATCCTCCTTGAAAAATGTCTTGAATTGAGACTTGATCTCTTGAATAGTGAATTTTTCATTTGAAGATTCGACAGTGAATATCTAGGAAGGCAGAAGTGACACAAGATTTAAAAGCTTCTCCTTTTTGTAATACATTTCAGATCTCTCAATGGATTCCTCAAGAACCTTTATTTTCCAATCAATATTGAAGACCCAATGCTTGGACAAGTTCAATTTTGCATCATCAAAAACCTTTTTAGCCAAAAGGACCTATACATCTATTTCACTCATCAACCTAAGATCTTGAATGCACTCACTCCATAGTTTCAACTCTCTATCCAACCCATTGAGTGTTGTAGAGAACTTCAGTTGAATCTTGGCAATTTTATCATATGCCTTGAATGCCTCTTCAATAAAATTTAGTCTTGTGATTATTAAATCATCAACCATAGCTTCCATTGCTTTACCATAAGTGGCATGCTTATGGATGTATTTAATGGCTTGGACCTCATCACTAGACAAGATAGTAGGAGGTGGGATGGAAGCTAGGGGAGTAGGATCAAGTACCTTATCCTCTACCAATAAAGATTTGATGAAACTGGATAAAATTTGGTTATGCTCTAATAGTTGCTCTTGTGTTTTCTTACCTTTTTCAACCCTTTCAATTACCTTAGATATAGTCTCCCTCAGATTATGCACTTCACTTTCAATTATCCAAGAGGAATTCTTGTTAGCTCCAGATCACCCATTGATAGGTCCTTTTCATCTTTATCAAACTTGGGTTTTACAATTTCCATGAATTTTGGCCTTGGGAATCTAAAACTAATCTTGAGGTGAATTTGGCCTTCTTAGTTGGAGGGGGAGGAGTAGTTCCTAGGAGAGTTGCCACCGCATCATACTTAGGAGCAACCACACTTGGAGTAATTTTTCTTTTCTTACTTTCCAACAATGGTTGCACCCAGGAAAATGAAGAACTAGAAGAAGAAGAAGGAACAATAGGTCCAAGTGTAGATGCACTCATGGCACTCAGGGTTTGCAAAAACTACTTCCAACATAGAGGTATCAGCTTGAGTGATGGTGGGAGCTCCCTTGGAAAATATTTCTACAGATTCTGAAACCATTTTTCTTGACTGATCTTCCTTTACATTACTTTCTTCAGGTGCATTTTCCTCAAACTTCTCTTGCTCTTTCTCCTCACTGTCATCTTCACCAAGATCTATAATGTCTTCCTTATCATGTAATGTTTTAGTTTGTTTAGGAGAGGACTACTTCTCACTCTCTCAAATAACCTCAACTATCTTATCATCCTTTTTGGCTTTCCCTTTTTTGGTGTATACTAGAGTTTAAGATTCGGAGGAAGGGGTAGAATGTTTGATTGTCTTAGGAGCTAACACAGTATTTTTCCTTCTGTGGAGTAGGAGTATCTTGGGAAGTGGACCTATATTTCCTTGCCTGAACATTTTCATTTTCTATCAAACCAAAGTCTAGTTCTCACTAGGACAGGATGGTTAAGCTCCTTCAAGTCATCTCTCTCTTTGAAAAACCAATCAATAGTTTCAATCGGAGTGTGCTTGATGGATCTTTCATACTCAAGAGACTGTAGATCCTCATCATCATCCTCTAATCCTTCAGGGACATCAAATATACTAAAATCAATGATCTGTTGGAGAGATAATCTCCCATAATACCTCCTCCTAGCTTCATAATCATCGAACACTCTACCTAGTAGTCTTTAATATAAGGAAGATGTTGATAACCCATTATGAAATTGGAGGAAATGAACTCCTTAATATCAAAGCAAGTCCTGGGTTTATAATAGTGAAGAGTGAGAGGAGTAATTTTTCTGTCGACATTCTGAGCATCTAGGGTAGTCCTGAAAGTGTAATTACCTAGTGTGATTGGGAATTGAATACCTGTAATCTTCTTGTCCCTACAGGTTCTATGCAACTTATCTAATTGTCTATAGATTTCTACCAAATCCATCTTATCACTGTAATACATGGGAAGTTTTAGGGGTTTCCTCAAATCCAGCCAATCTTATATATGAAAACTTCCTGAATTGGGTGAAAAATCTGCCATAGACACTGATCAATTGTTTTTCCTCATCTAAAAATATTTTAGCAGTATCTCCCTCCAACAATCTAAAATGTACATAGTGAATGCATCATTCACTCTCCTAAAATGATGGTTACTGACTTTCAAGGTCAACTATGGACGATACATATAAATAGGGGCATCTTTCTTGTCATCCATAGGGGAGAAACCCAACCACTCTCTATAAGATGTAATGGAGTACATCAGATATGAGGTCATGTAGAAGGTTTGGGTTCTCTAAACATTTTCCAATTGCTCAGTCAAGCTATCACAAATGATTCCTGCCTAGTTCAAGTTTTTCTTACCCTCACATATAATATTGATGTAGGGGCACATCTAATAGTGAAACTCATTGATGGTGGGCATTCCCACTATCTTGGCCAATAGAGTGATGACGTCTGACAATTATTCATGGAAATCAACTCGAACATTGTCTTGGGTATCCTTGAGGCTCCTTTCTTAGGGTTCTTGAACCAAGACTTGGCAACTCTACTTTTGTATTTTTCATTGTCTTGATAAAAAGAGCTTACGCCTAGTCCTTGGTAAGAGTATTTGAATTTTCAACCATGGGAATTATGAGAGTAGTGTGAATAAAATCCTCATCAAGTCGAGCCACTACCTGACCTTGAGGATCAACAATTTCCTTTGTTTTTAATCAAAACTAGAACTGTAAGCTAATACTATGTCGACACACTGAACTGAAATGGGAAAGTCCCCATGCCTCTGTGATTCCACTATCTTTGATTAATTGAGCCATAGGAGTAGGGTTTTGACAATTGATTCAAGCCCAAAATCATCCAATTCTAGGTGTTGAGCTTCACTATCACCGATGTTTGGTACAACCATCTCAAGGAAGACAGGTGCTCATGACCTTTAAAGATGATCTTCATATTTATGGCAAGAACAAAAGATTACTTGTGAGAAAATCCTTTAGTTCTTTGATCAACACCTTGATGCTTCATGATGTATCCTTGCACCTATAGATTTGAAAACAATGGAATATGACTCACCAAACTATGAATAGTGTGGAGGAGGAAACTTGAATAGTCGAATAAAAATGCAAGTGACGTGGTGAAATGATCAATTACCCGAGTATTTATATGCATTTACACCCTAGTAGGTCAACGTGGTGGAATAAATGAGGCAATTAATACTTATGCCGACCTTGAAATAATGAAAATCGGGTAAGGTAGATCAAAAGTGCACAATTGTCTCATGGGACATCGAGACAACTGGGACGCACAAAGCTGAAATAGCTGATTTGCGGCAAAAGTGGAAGAAACCTACACAAATTTCCCATGGGACATTGGGACACACAAAGAAAAAAAAGTGATTTGCAACAAATATGGACGTGTGGGGAAATGATGATCAAGCGGTACTTGGGAAATAAGGGGACATGTGAAAAAGCTGAAACACTCACAATACATTGAAATTGGACAAGTTAGAAAAATTTGACACATGTCACACTTGGTACATCGGAACATTTGAGACGTGTAAAGCCAAAATATTGATTACAAAGGAAAAGCAAGACCAATCAGAAAAAGTAGAAAATTGGGAATAATATGGCTCCGAGGAAATTGGGACATGAGGGATAGAAAAACCCGCAAAACGATGAAAAATCCGCAAAACTTAATTTTTTTTGAAAAATGACTAACTCGCTTAGAACTAGCTCTTTCTAGGAGACCTTCACATGGGTATTTAGTAGTCACCAAACCTGAAAAGTTTCAAGAAAAGAGAGGAAAATTTATTACTCTAGAGGAGGTGACAACAACTGGCTCTTTCGGGGACATGGCTTGATTTGAGTATCATGATAACAAGACATAATATGAACTCTAGAATCTTAGGATTACAAGACAAACCAATTCCTTATCCATTGGGAAAAATAGAGTCAAGGATGAACCAAAAAGAAGAGACACCCACACAACACTAGACAAAGACCAAAAACAAAAAACTATACAAGACTGTACAATAGGACCACCTAGCAACCTAGGACTAAAACAACTTCAAGTATTGCCCACTATATGGCAATGGAAGAGAGGTTCCATCCATATAGTCCAAGTAGAAATAATTTTCTCTAGAAAAGTGCCTGATCTTGAAAGGGCCCAACCAGAGAGAATCAAAATTTCCATGACTTCCTCGAGGCTCCCGCCTCTTGTCCCAGAGTAGAACAATATCTCCAACCTGGAAGTCCCTAGGTCTAGCCTTTTTATCAAACAATTGCTTTACTCTTTGTTGATGTGCAGCAATCCTATCCACCACTTGCAATCTATCCTCATCCAACTTTTATAGGTACATGATTCTCTTCTCTAAAGCACTAGTGAAGTTTGAATCTTCAATGGATTTCATCAGTTGTAAGGTTGGAAGTTCCATAGTTACTAGTAACTGAGCTTCAGTTCCATACACCACCGAAAAGGAGACATTCCAATTTCCCTCTTGGGAGTAATCTATCCACCTAAAGAGCATCATACAACTTCTTATGCCAATTTCTATGGGATTCATTGACAAGCTTTCTAATGATGGTTACCAATTCCTTGTTTGTTGATTTCACCTGTCCATTTCCTGGGGATAGTAGTTAGAAGAGTGTGCAAGAGAAATTCCATATCCATAGCAGAAATCCATCATTTCATAAGAAGAGAAGTTAGAGGCATTATTAGTAAAATTTTACTTGGTACCCCAAATCTAATAAGAATGTTTTCCTTGATGAAGTTACATACCACTTCAGAGGTTGTGATTTTTACTGGAATAGCTTCCACCCATTTAGTGAAATAATCAGTGGTGGTTAACACATGAGTGTGTCAAGACTGGAATGAGGATTGAGAGTACCCATGAATTCTAGTCCCCATTTTTGAAAAGGTTCTTCTATCACCACTGGTTTGAGTGGCAGAGTGGCTAACTTAGGCCTTCCCACAAAAAGTTTGGCAAGCTTCACATTTACTCACCCATTTAGTTGCATCTCGAAACAGGGTAGGATAATAGTAACCTACACGAAGGATTTTATGAGTAGTTACAATGGATGAAAAATGTCCTCCACAAGCTTGATCATGAAAATATCTAAGAAACCTCTTTTGTTGTTCTCTGTCCACACATATGAGAAACCTTCCATCAATCCCTCTTTTGAACAAGGAATTTTCCCAAAGCACATATTGTGTAGACCTCATCTTAATGGCTCTCTTTTCTTTAGCATTTAGATGTGATGGGCATTCTCCATAGGTAAGAAAATGGGCAATATCAGCATACCATTCATTTGTTGAACCAACAAATAGAACAATGGGAATATTTGTGCCCTCCTCAGGAGAGTTATCCTTAGCACTGTAGTGATCAACTCACAGAGCCCTTTTCCCTAGACTAGCTTAGTTGGCTTGATGTCCAAATCATACTCTTGTACCTTTGCCACCCAATTTCCTCTTTTGGTCCCAAACTCTTGTTGTGTGAGAATAGACTTAATAGTTATATCTCAAGACAAAAATAATAGAGTGGGAACTGAGGATATAGAAACGAAACTTCTTAACTACCTTAACCACAACAAAAGCATGTTTCTCAATATGAGTATATTTCAATTCATGAGTTTTAAGAACATAACTCATGAAAGCAATGGGTATTTCACACCCATCAGGATTCTTCTGAGTTAGAATAGTAGCCAAAGTATTCTCAGTTGCATAGCAATAGATCAAGAAATCCTTCTCAAAATTAGGGCAAACAAGGATGGGAGTTTGGGAAATTTCCTTTTGATATTTTCAAAATCTTCTTTCCCTTCTGGTGTCCAACCAAAAGACTATTTCCCTTTCATCATCCGGGATACACTCACAAAATTAGGAATAAATCTCCTTAAAAAATTATCTTTCCAAAGAAAGAATGCACACCTTTTTACTTGTGGGAAGAGGAATCCAGTTGGATAGCTTGCAACTCTCTCTAGATATATCTTAGTCCCTTCTTTGGAAACAATATGCCCAAGCAATTTTCCTTAATGACCCCAAAAATAGACTTCTTTGGATTGAGAGACACTCCATGTTCTTTGCACTTTTGAAGGACAATTTCAAGATGTTGGAAATGATCTTCCCTTTTCTTAGAAAAAAGATAGATCATCCAGATACACAACAATACATTTTCCTTTCAAGGACCCAAAATCCAAATCCATTTCCCATTGAAAAGTGGCACCAACATTAATCAAACCGAATGACATTCTCTTATAAGAAAAAGTTCCCCATGGAGTTGTGAATGTTGTCTTGTGTTGATTAGTCAGAACATCAACCTCAATTTGATTGTACCCTAAAAATCCATCCAACATAGATAACATTTCAGAGCCGGTAACAACTTGCAAAATTTGATCCATCATGGGAAGTGGATAATTTTCCTTGAGGGAGGCTTGGTTTAGATTTCAAAATCCACACAAATCCAGATTTCACCATTCTTTTTCCTTATTGGCACAATATTGGCCACCCAAGTTGAGTGATGAATTGGAAAAATTATTTTTGCCTTCAAGATCTTTTGAATCTCTTGATAAATGGTATCTAAGATCTTGGGGTTGTATTGCCTTTGCTTCTGCCAAAAAGGCTTGATTCCTAGCTTAGTGGAATATAATGTTGCATTTCTCTCGGCTTGAAAGATTTCAAATCATCATATGAATAAGCAAGCACATCAACATATCTTCTTAGTAAATTTATCATTCTACTCCTTTCTTCCTTTGTATAAAGCATTTGCGATGTTGATAAGCTTGGGTTCTTCTTTACTTCCAATATTAACATTTTCATATTCAGCAGACTGATGAACCTCATGTGATATCTTTGACTTGATATACCTGTCATGCTTATCAAACAAATATTCCAGGCTTACTAATCCTCTAGGTATCTTGTTACCTTTTAGATTAATACAACCATCCTTATCATATTCTTCCTCAACTCCTTCTTCAGACATGGTGGATGCTATGGACTCACGAGGAGCAACTTCACTTCCTTCAAAATACAGCTGATTGAAATTATCTTGAAGTTCAAGAAAAGAAAGTAAATGTTGATCATCATTGAATACTTGCCAATTGTTGGCATTATCTGGCACACTTGGCCTATGTATCATTTCAATTGTGAACTTTTCTTGGGAAAAGTCAGGATGAGGGATCAACAAGGATCCTGAGACAACTAAATCATATGCTCTAGTATTCCTTTCATGGGAACAAATTCTATGGAAAAGGCATCCAATAATTCAATAGAATCCCACACCAGATTCCTATAGTGTTTTAGCCTCTTGTTCTTAACTTGGAAAATATCTCTGACTTTCTTAATGATAAGTTCTACATCTCCTCATGCATAAATATTCTTAATCCCCATCTCCTTAGCCATTGATAGTCCCAAAAGAAGAGCTTCATATTCTACTATATTATTCATGTTTTCAAATTGAAGCTTGTAGGAGAAAGGATAAGATTTCTTTTTAGGAGAAAACATGACCACTCCTACTCCAAAACCAGCTGAAGAACAACTACCATCAAATTCAAGGATCCAAACACCATTAGGGTCATCCATCACACCTTTAGAAAATTTCATTTCTTTTTGACATGATCATATAGTTCCCGTGACCAATGTTAGGAATTAAGAGATAAAATATAGGAATAATCCTTACGCACAATATACTAAGTAACTCTCAAGTAAAATATTATAGATCTTCCCAAGTGCGAGAATAAATGTGACACATCAAGATTTAATGGTCTCACCCACTTATTTACAAAAGTTCCTTCCACCAAGAATCTCTTGATGGGGAATATTTATTACAAAAATAGTAGCTCAATACAATACCCTTTGATCCTTGGGAGCTAAGTCAACAAAGCCACTGTGCATATTTACATCCTTCAAAACACAACGCAATACTTTGCTTTCCTATCATATGCATAAGACCAAAGGTGTATTTATAGACAAACTCTAAAGCATGAGTTTTAAAACCATGGGTATCAAACAATGGGTAATCAATCCCATAAACCTATGGGTAGCCAAAGAGGTAGTTTTACAAAACAATGTGATAAAAACCATGGGATCAAAAACAAAGCTACGATAATGGGGTGGTATCCCAGGTTATGTTGATGTGTAGAGGCTTGACCTAGGTGAAAAGGACACTTAGAGGTGGGGTGTAGGAAAATATTTGGAGTTAGGATTTGTAAAATCTGACAACATGAAAATAGGCTCCGGGACAAACATAAAATTCCCAGCCTCCACCGAAAGCTTCTAAATTTCACTATCATCCGTTAAGGTGGCCAATTATGTCAAAGATCCTGAACATAGCTTGAGGTTTTTGGAATTGTGACCACCTTGGTCATCTGATCAGCTTTTACTGGTATGAATCGAGGTCAACTTCAACTTATCTTCCTATGAAAATGAATAAGTAGATGAAGTGATATTAACACTACTATGCTTTTGAGTCAGTGGAGGAAATGAGTTCTTAGCTAGGTGTATAAACTGGGACTATCACTATGTAGCTTACATTCCTCTTTTATGCCCCAACTCATCAAGTAATTGTTCAAATCATCTCTTTACTTGTTCTGCGCTGACAAATATACTCACCTCCGTTGATAAAGTCACCACTACTTCATCGGAAATCATCTCAGTCATGTCCCACCTACGGTATAAATATAACTGAGAATGCTCCTCCTGCTTTGTCTACATCTCCAGCCATGTTTGAATCTACATAATTCGTAAAGTGGTGTCTCGATCACTATAGCACAAAACTATCATGGTTCCTCTTCAAATCCTAAGGATCCACTTTACTACATTGACAATGAACTTTAGAGATGGCCCTTAAATCTCTCACAGCCTTTGGTTGCAGGAGGCAATACCGATGCCTCGAGTGCACACCATAGCATACATCAAATATCCTTATAAGAGTAAGGTACCTTGGACATCTGGTTTCTTTCTGATCTGTCTTGGGACCATTACTCCTTTGATAACTTAAAATGGCTTGCCAAAGGAGTCTCAATTGGTTTAGCATCCCGCATGTTAAATTTCCTAGTCCAATATTTCTTAATGCACTTTCCCGAGATAAATTCAACTTCCATTCCTTCCTATCTCGAGTTTCTCATACTAGGATTTGTAAGCTGCCCCAAATCCTTCACTATCAAAGGATTCACTTGTGCATTTGAGTACTTTTATTTCCCGCATGTTTTTACTGCAACCAACATGTCATCCACATACGGAAGCATTATATACCACCGCCATCCTCAAATTTCTTGGTACACACAATCTCTAATGACATCTAATATAACCTTGCTCCATCTTAAGCTATCAAATTTATTATACCATCGACGTGGAGCTTGCATTTACATCCAAGCCATACAAGCTCTTCTTCAATTTGCAAACCATCTCCTCTTTACCTTTGACCTCATAGCCATCTAGTTGTTGCATATATAGTTCCTCCTCCAAATCACCCCATGGAGAAATGTAGTCTTTACATAATGTGTTGTTCTAAGTGCAAGTCTTTTTGCTCCAACTATTACTGAGAACAGCTTCTAATAGAAGTCATTTTTACACAAGAGAAAAAATCTCATCAAAATCTATACCTTTTTTCTGTGCAAACCCCTTGAACACCCACATTTTTCCATGCAAACTCCTTTCCAAACCCACTTATTTTGTAATACTCTTTTCCTTGAGTAACTTTGGGAAATCCCATGTCCTGTTCTCCATGAGAGGCTAGACTGCTCCTCATCCATGGCTTCGCCGCCACTTCTTCCCTGGCATCTACGCATTGCTTCATCTTTTCTCAAAGGTTCTCCACTATCAAAGAGTAATAAATAATAAAGAGGAGGAGAAAAATGTTGGTTCTCTATTTCTTACCCAAGACCTCCTCAATATAGGAGTTTGGGGTTCTTTTGAGGAGGTTCCGAACCGATTCACGTGTCACTTTTCCATCCTGAAGATCTCTACCAGTGCATATTCTTTTCTTTGATTCTTCCCTATTTTCCCAATGCTTGCTGCTTATACATGACTTTCTCATTAAAGACCACATCCCTAGATCGAATGATTTTTTGTCCTTAATACTCCAACATTTATATCCAAAGTCATCACCACCATAACCAATGAAAGTACATTTTTCTAATTTAGCCTCTAGTTTGGTCCTATCATCCTTGTCTATATGAACAAACACCTCACATCCAAAGACTCTAAGAAATGAAAATCAATTTCTTACCATACCAAGCCTCCTTATGCATCCATCCAAGGCATTTTGAGGGTCTCTATATGCATTTATACAAAGGCTTTTCAATACATAAGAAAATAGGAAAATTCAAGATGATAACCTCATGCTTGAGATATGTTCCATTATTGTTTTATTCATCCTTTCTAATATCTCCCTAATTCTCTCACGAGTTCTGGAACCAGATTTTACATGTGGATTCCATTCTTAGAAACTAAAGTAATCATCAAATTCATTGCTTGCAATACTCCCTCCAAAGATCTCGACCTAAGAAATTTTAGCTTAAGACTCGTTTCATTCTCTACCAAGGCTTTCCATTTAACAAAAGTGTCAAATACATCAGATTTGTTTCTAATACAATAAACCCAAAATTTCCTTGTTGCATCATTAATAAAAGTAACATAATAACTTGAACCCCCAAGAGATGATATTGATCACCCACACATCGAATGCACCAGTTCTCTAACTAACTCTCTTGAGAGAGGTCCAACCTTGAGAAACCTTACTCACTTCCTTTCCCATAATATCAAAAGTCCTCACTAACTCCAAATATTACGTATATCCAGGAAAATCCTTCTTTATGATCTCCATGCCTTTATGGCTCATATGACCAAGCCTATAATGCCATATGTTATTCTAATAAGCCACAAGATTACAAACATTAGTGCTAGATGGTTAAACACAAGGTTCCAACCTTCTTACCTCTTGCCACCACAAGAGCACCCTGGTAACCTTCCAAGAGTCTAATGTAAATATCAAAGACAACCATCACTTCCCAACTACCCCCCGATATCAAATTTTGTCTTAATGTAGGCACATGTAGCCCGACATCCTTCAATAGCCAAGTATTCCCATTCTACATCTTAACCTAAATAGAACCTTTTCCAACTATGCCGCAAGGCTCATCATCACCAAGAAAAACATTCCCAAAATCTCCTTGAACATAATCAACAAAATAATGCCTATGTGGAGAAGCATGGAAAGAAGCCCTGAATATAAAACCCAAGATTGAATAGTGAATTTGCAAAGAAAGAATCAAAGCATGAATACATTAGGAAGTTGCCACATTTGACCTCCTTGTTTTCTTCTCCGTTGTTTCTTCATTATCCCGAAGCTCCCAAAGTCCTTCTCGCAAGAACCTTTATTTTCCACAATTCAAGCATACAATATTGTTCTTGGATTTTGAATTTTGCATCATCTTTTGATTTTCCACGGTTTCCTCACTCATCTGAGATCTTAAATCACTCCTCTAGTTTCCATTGAGATCATCAAAGAATTCCTTGAAGTATAAGATTCCCGAGCTTTTTCTTCACATTTCCTGCTTAGAATCACCCCTATAACATCCTCAAACTTCAACTTCGAGTTAGCTAGAACCGAGTTACTTACCGCCATTACTAGGCTATTCCAACTCTAGTAAAGAGCATTAAAATTAATAAAGCCCTAACTTCTTCATCAAATTCTATTAGTGGCATACTTATGGAAGCTAATATTGGACCCATATTGAAATCATTTAAATGATCTGGGATGAACTATTATAGGAAATCTTCATATTAAACAACTTTTTCATTAAAAATATCTTGATAGAAACCGGAGGTTTTTCATAAACTTCCTAATGCATCCATTTTCTCTTTGTTTAGTATTTTCCTTTTCAAACATTAAATAATATCAAGATCAAGACACCCAGATTATGCCCAAGTGCCTTCCTATTGATTATCCAAGAGAAATCCCATTCCGCATCACCCATACTTGAGGGTTTGTTCACCTTTATCAAACTTGAGTATAAAGATCCTTTGATAAAGGTAATCTTCCATCTACATCTTCCAAAGATCGAAAATATGCCCATTGAATTTATCAACCCTAGAGCTTCCATCATCATGCAATAGCAGCCCACTGGAGTAAAAATTTTTCTTGTTATTCAACACTCAAAGAAACCAAACCAGCTCGATACCAATTGTTAGGAAATGAAGAGATAAAATAGTGGAATAATAGGTCCAAGAATCGCATTCACTCATGAAACTAATATGCAAAAAACTACTTCCAACATAGATCTCAAATAAAAGTGTAGAATAAATAACACAACACCTTGAGACAATATTTAACGTGGTTCACCCATTTGGGCTACGATCTTCCAAGAATCACTTGGTCATTTTATTTTATTACAATCCTCCACTCTCTCATCTTACCTAGATCTATGGAGCTTCCTTAACAATTCCTCTAATTAGGAGACACAAATTCAAAACACTCTCAAATACATTTGTTTATCTCTATCATATGCATAAGACCATATAAATAGACAATTACTAGAAATATTTTACAAAACCATGGGTATCAAACAATGTTGGAAAACAAAGCTAACATCCCTAAACCTATATGGGTAGCCGAAGAGGAGTATTTACAAAACAATGGTATCGAAAAATTTGGGCCCAACATTTTCATTTTCCTATCAAACCAAAGTCTACCCATTACTCATGGGTTAATAAACCACCCATGATTAAATCCTTCAAGTGGGCTCATATCTCTCTTTGAAAAACCAATCGAATAGTTTCAATCAGAGTGTGCTTGATGGACTCCGCATCACTCAAGTGAGATTGAGATCCTCATCATCATCCTCTAATACCTTCGAGTAAATAAAATATACCACAATCTAATGATTTGAAAATAATATCCATAAAACATAACAACCAATGTCCTCATATAGGATTTGTGCTTTAGGATCAAACTCTACACAATATACTAAGTATTCGAGGAAGCAACAATTTATTCATCTTCCTATTCACGGAATAAGAGTGTGTGACCAATCCATTTGAATTTCTCCACCCACTTATTTACAAAAGTTGAAGTTTGAGAGGATGCCATAGGATGGGGGAATATATGCTACTAAAATAGTAGCCTTGACCCTTTTCTCCGGGAAATTACCTAAAGTGATTGGGCATTAATTTAATCCTTTCCTACAAGTTCTACAACTTTTTCAATTTCATACAAAGCAAGAACTAAAGGTCCATATTATTCAAACATAAATCATGAGGAACCTTAAGGCATCACATTTTGATGCTCAAATCAATGACACAATCTTTATTGAGCTTACTGACTAAGTTATAAGTAGATGATATAACAGTGGATCAATTTTTTTCCTTATAGGGGTGGTAAAATCATTAGTAGTATCTGTTGATGTGTAGAGACAATGTAGTAGGTAAAAGGACATAGAGGTGGTACTGTAGGAAATGATGGATTTGACAAATTTGACAACTTGAGCAAAGGCATTAGGATGGGACATATGATAAAATTCAGCCTCTGAAATCTGAATTTTAGTTTTCTTAAGGTGGTCAATTATGTCAAAGGATCTCGACATAGATGGGGTGTCTGGAATAGAAGGGGAAGAACACTTAGGCCTATCATTTGACATTCAAGGTTGTCTTATTAGCGTATGAAGATGAATAAGTAGAGGAAGTATTAACACTACTTACCTTTTGAGTAGAAGTGGTAGGGATATGAGCTCCTCTTTTTGCAACAAATGGGATGGTAACTGGGACCTCCTTGGATTTTCTGTGGGCTGACCATTTAATTTTCATTACTAATTTGTTCTCCCATCATGACAACGTATGACTCACTATTCATATCCGCCACTACTTCATCGTAATCATCTCGTGTCATTATCAACTCCCTCGGTGCTGGAGAAAGTTAACCTTAGAATTTTGGCTTCCTCTAGCGTTTCATCTACTTCTTCTTCTAAGTTATTCATACTTCAACATCCTCTTCATCTTCTGGTTCCGAACTTCACATGTTGCATTGACAGGAATTTTGAGAGGTGGCCCTTCAATTTCTAGTTTTGGTTAGAGAGGAGGTAACCAATTTCGAGGCTGAAAATTCCTTCTTAGAATATCCTTATAAGGAGTACTCTAGGCCAATTAAGTTTTGATAGCTATGAGATCATTTGACCCAATTTTTGTACTAATTGGTCCAGTTATTTAAAAAGAGGCCTTAGATTTAGCATGTTCATTTTTTAATTTCCATGTTGACATTATTAAATCATATTCAACACTTATGGCTAAGCGTTGATCAACATCCAAAGTCGCTAGGTTAGCCCTTCTTAATGGATAGCTCACCGAGCGTAATTGTGCATTTAAGAAAAAGAAGTTTTAGATTTTATCTATAGGCCAAGTGGCTACTGGAATCTTATTTACTAATTTGTTAAACTTGGTGACAAACTCTCTCATAGATTCATATGGTTCCTTCTTAATATGAGAAATATGGGAAAGGAGGGCATGTACATCCTCGTAGGTTTGAATTGATCCTTAAATTGTGTTCTCATTTGGTAACCAAATGATTTTCTAGCAAGAAGATGATAAAACTAGTAAGCAACATTACATTGTAATGTCTCCACACAAATCCTAATGGAATCATCTTCATGCTCCACTCCAAGTATCCCACATGCCACAATGAATGCAATAATGTGTTCATTTGGGTGCACTTTTCCATCTCCTCTGAATTTGGGAAAAATTTTATTATTCCCTTTTGGGAGATCATGTAATGGCTAAGAAAGAAAGGTTTCAACCCATTTTCCCCAAGGTAGAAGAACCATTCTTGGAAAAATTTTGTAAAGGAATTATGACTCCAACCAATGAAAGCTTAATACTAGGGCTCTCGTGGTTGGTTTGTGAATCAGTGGCTACTTATAATTCTAGTTTTCACAAGGGGAGTACGAGATGTTCTCTTTTTCTGATCGAAGGGAACAAGAGAACTCGTGTTGTTTCGAAATAGAAAATTTGGATCTACAACACCAAGTGCTCTTTGACCTTGTGTATATCTTCTATCCGCCAGGTGTCAGTTCTTCTAGTTTAATGAAGTTGTTTTGGTGGGATGCACAATACGTTCCCCATTAAAGGTGGGCGCCAACAACTATTGGTTGATAATTTTATCTTTTGAAAACAAGCATTCTTAAGGGAAAGTCCCCTCCTCTTTATGAGAGAGGTTCCTTAAAAAAAAAAATCCATATTTACAGTATAAACATTTATTAAATATTTTGGTGAGGATTTTGATATCTCTATATGCATTTATAAAAGGTTTTCAATACATGAAGAAAAAGAAAATTCAAGACTGATATTCAAAACCAAGGATAGAGGGGCACTTTCAGATATATAGATTGCAGAATGATCTCTTACTAATGCTCTAATAAAATAACAAGATTTAGACTATGCATATAAAACACATGACATGCATGTATTAGACACAAAGTTCTAAATACACTTATCAACTGAAAGACACAAAGTTCTTGCTTTTAAATACACATAGCCTTATATGAATCAAAATACATAAATGAAAGAGGAAAAGCATGAGAGAGAGAGAAATTTCTTTCATATATTGAGTATTTTAATGTTCTCTTTACATCCAAATACCAAAAATCTTGATCCCTTACAATGATAAGAAATTTATTTAAATAACCCTAAGAGATGGTTACAAAAAGCTTTTAGATTTCCTTTCTTTTAATCTCAAAAGCTAATATCTAATTAAATATTACAACATTAACTTATCCCTTTCTTTCATAACACATGACTTAAAGGGATAAAGCCACCTTAATTAGATATTTTACAATAAGAAAGAAGAATATAAACTAGGAAGTCGAGATGCTAGTAGAAGCACTTGTAGTCCCCTTTGTCTTTAACACTTGATTTCTGAATCACTTCAAGGCTTCAGCTATGTCCATTCCCTTGGGAATAATTGTATTAGTAGTGGCATGATTCCAACTACCCAAACACTTCTCCATCTCCTTCCCAAACTTTGCATTCTCCAAGAACTCCTTAGCATATTCATGTGGCATATGTGATTCGCATCTTGTAGTGTGAAAAGGCTTCCTTCTCCTTTGATATAGTGTCCTGTTTGAACAAATCCTCCTTGATAAATGTCTTTAATTGAGACTTGATCTCTTGAATAGTGAATTTTTCATTTGAATTTTCTTTGAATATTTGATAGTGAATATCAAGGAAGGAAGAAGTGACAAAATTTAAAAGCTTCTCCTTTTTGTAATACATTTCGGAGCTCTCTAATGGGTTCCTCAAGAACCTTTATTTTCCAATCAATCTAAAGACCCATCTGGAAAAGTTTAATTTTGCATCATCAAAAACCTTTTTAGCCAAAAGGCGCGTACATCTATTTCACTCATCAACCTGAGATCTTGAATGCACTCAATCCATAGTTTCAACTCTCTATCTAACCCACTGAGTGTTGTAGAGAACTTCAGTTGAATCTTGGCAATTTTCTCATATGCCTTGAATGCCTCTTCAATAAAATTTAGTCATGTGATTATTAAATCATCAACCATAGCTTCCATTTCTTTACCATTAGTAGTGCACATACTTATGGATGTCTTTAATGGCTTGGACCTCATCACTAGACAAGATAATTAGGAGGTGGGATGTAAGCTAGGGGAGTAGGATCAATTACCTTATCCTCTACCAATAAAAATTTGATGAAAGCGGATAAAATTTGGTTCTTCTTCTAATAGTTGCTCTGTGTTTGCTTACCTTTTTCAAAAAATTACGGAATTAGATATAGTCTCCCTCAGATTATGCACTTCACTTTCTAGGGTTGATTCTCCAAGAGGAATTCTTGTCAGCTCCATAATCACCCATTGATAGGTCCTTTTCATCTTTATCAAACTTGGGTTTTGTAATTTCCATGAATTGTTGGCCTTGGGAATTTGAAACTAATCTTGAGGTGACTTTGGCCTTCTTATCTGGAGAGGAGGAGTAGTTCCTAGGAGAATTGCCACCCCATCATACTTAGGAGAAGCCACACTTGGAGTAATTTTTCTTTTTCTTACTTTCCAAAGAATGCCACGTGGCGCACCTAGAAAATGAAGAATCGGAAGAAGAAGGAACAATAGCTCTAAGTGTAGATGCACTCATGGCACTCGTGGTTTACACAAAAACTACTTCCAACATAGAGGTATCAACTTGAGTGATGGGGAGATCCTTGGAAAATATTTCTGATTCTCAAACCATTTTTTCTTGACCGATCTTCCTTTACATTACTTTCTTTGTGCACATTTTCTTTAAACTTCTCTTGCATTTCTCCTCACTTTGTCATCTTCACCAAGATCTATAATGTCTTCCTTATCGTGTATTTCCTCGCGTTTTTTTTGGGAGAGGACTACTTTCCCACTCTCTCAAATAACCTCAACTATCTTATCATCCTTCTTGGATTTCCCCTTTGGTGTGTACTAGAGTTGAATATTCGGAGGAGAAGGGGCGTAATGTTGGATTTCTTAGAGCTAACATAGGTACTTCCCTCTATGAGTAGAGTATCTTGGAAGTGGACCTAGATTTCCTTGCTCTAAACATTTTCATTTTCTTCTATCAAACCAAAGTCTAGTTCTGATTAAGATCAGATGGTTAAGATCCTTCAAGTCATCTCTCTCTTTGAAAACCAATCAATAGTTTCAATAAAGTGTGCTTGATGGATCTTTCATACTCAAGAGACTATAGATCCCTCATCATCCTCTAATCCTTATTGTACATCAAATTTTTGAAATCAATGATTTGAGAGAGATAATATCCCATAATACCTCCTCCTAGCTTCATAATGGGCATAACACTCGCCCAATAGTCTTCAATATCAAGGAAGATGTTGATAACCCATTCTCGGGATTGAGGAAATGAACTCCTTAATATCAAAGCAAGTCCTCGGGTTTATAATAGTAAAGAGTAAGAGGAGCAATTCCTTCTCTCTGACATCTCGAGCATCTAGGGACATTTCCTGCAAGTGTAATTACCCAATGTGATTGGGAATTAATTACTTGCAATCTTTTCTCCCTACAATTTCTATACAACTTATCTAGTTGTCTGTATATTTCTACCAAATCCATCTTATCACTACAATACATGGGAAGTTTATTTATTTCCCTCAAATCCAAAACCTTATATATGAAAACTTCTTGAATTGGGTGAAAATATGCCATAGACACTCGAATCAATTATTTTTCCTCATTTGAAAATCTTTTAGAAGTATTACCTAAAAACTGAAATAATGTACATAGTGAATGCATCATTCACTCTCCTAAAATGATGGTTACTAACTTTCAGGGTCAACTGTGGATGATACATATAAATAGGGGCATCTTTCTTGTCATCCATAGGGAGAAATCCAACCACTCTCTATAAGCTGCAATGGAGTACATCAGATAGGAGGTCATGTAGAAGGTTTGGGTTCTTTGAACATTTTCCAATTGCTCAGTCAAGCTATCACAAATGATTCCTACCTAGTTCAAGTTTTGCTTACCCTCACATATAATATTGATGTAGGGGCACATCCAATAGTGAAACTCATTGGTGGTGGGCATTCCCACTATCCTAGCCAATAGAGTGATGATGTCTAATAATTCTTCATGGAAATCAACTCTAAACATTATCTTGGGTAGCCTTGAGGCTCCTTTCTTAGGGTTCTTGAACCAAGACTTTGAAACTCTACTTTTATATTTTTCATTGTCTTGATCGAAAAGATCTTATGCACCTGGTCCTTGGTAAGAGTATTTGAATTATAAACCATGGGAATTCTAAGAGAAGTGAAAATATAATCCACATCAAGTCGAGCCACTATTTGAACCTGAGGATTAATGCGATTTCCTTTTTTTCCCGAATCAAAATTGGAACTCGCAAGATAATACTATGTCGACACACTAAACTGAAATGGGAAAGCCCCTACCTCTTGTGATTCCACTATCTTTGATCAACTGAGCCATAGGAGTAGGGTTTTGAAAATTTTTGAGCCCAAAAATCATTTAAGTCCAAGTGTTGAGCTTCACTATCGCCGATGTTTGGTATAATCGTCTCCAAGGAAGACAAGTGCTCGTGACCTTTAAAGTTGATCTTCATCTTTATGGCAAGAACAAAAGATTACTTGTGAGAAAATACTTTAGTTCTTTTATCAACACCTTGATGATTCATGGCTTCTCCTTGCACATGCAGATTTGAAAACAATGGAACAGGACTCGACCATGGCTATGAATAGTGTAGAGGAGGGAAACTCAAATGGTCAAATAAAAATGCAAGTGAGGTGGTGAAATGATCAATTACCTGAGTATTTATATGAATTTACACTCTAGTAGGTTGGCGGGGTGGAATAAATGAGGCAATTAATACTTATGCCGACCTTGAAATAATGAAAATTGGGTAAGGTGGATCAAAAGTGCACAACTGTCCCATAGGACATCGAGAGACAAATGGGAAGTGCGTAAAGCCGAAAAATCTGATTTGTGGAAAAGGAAGACTTTTAGGGAAATTGTGGTCAAGTGGCACTGGGACACGCATGACGCAAAAGTGGAAACACCCACAATACATTGAAATCGAAAAGTCGAAAAATTTGACACAGCATCGTACTTGGGACATCAAAACAACCTAGGACACGCATAAAGATTAAAAGATCGATTATAAAGGAAAATCAAGACCAATCGAAAAAAGAAAATTGGGGAATAGACGATCCAGAGAAAATTGGGACATGAGGGACAAAAAAATCGAAAAACCCCCAAAACACTGAAAATGCCTCAAAACTCAAAAAATTTGAAAAATGACTTACTGCTTAGAATTATCTCTTTCTTAGGAGACCTTCACAGGAGTATTTAGTAGTCACTAAACCCGAAAAATTTCAAGAAAAGAGAGGAAATTTTATTACTCTAGAGGAGGTGACAACACATGTGACGTCGTTGATAGGAGAATGCATTCCCAAAAGAGGACCAACCACAGTACTCTAAAACTCTACCTTGTTGGGGGAAGGGAACGCTCTTGGTAGAAACTAAGGCACACACAAACAAGGATGGTTAGACAAAAACTGTTAGTATGAAAAACATGCATATAAAAAGACAATGTGTAATCCACACAAAAATGTAAAAGCTACCAAGCAAAGTAGTGTAAACATGCAAGGAGACAAGTACGCTAGAAAAGTGGGATGAAAACATGGGAAATTGATGTTGTAAGAAACAAAAGGCCATCATGGTTGCAAACAACAAACAAGTGTGCACACCAAGAAAAGGGAAATGCCTGCAAACAAGAGAAAAAAATAACATACAATGTAACAAACAAGTATGGAAACAAATATCCTGTATAATAAATGTTGCACATGAAGCACCCGCCAAGATGTTAGAAAGATACTAGTATTTTAAAAGTGTGTATAGCCAAATAATGTAAAGTGCTACAAAAAGAAACAATAGCACCTATGAGAGACAAATGTGGACGCCCCTAAAGTGACCAAAGTGTAGGAAGGGTAGAAGGTGCATCCGTGATGCATGTAAGTGATCTCGTATCTGTGATCACAACTAAACAAAGGAATGAACACGTAGTGTGCATGTATATGATAAATGACACACAAGTAAGCTAACTAGCATGTGTAATAAAGTGACCATGAACAAGTAAAAGTAAGCCGAGTAAAAGAAATCATAATATGTAGCATGTTGTGGATGGATGGAATGGATTGTAAAATGAGTGATAGAGCCGCGTTCCCCCAAGTGAATAGAAGTGTATGCATGAGTTTCATTTTATTTTCCCCTAAATCCAAGAATGAATTGAAAACAAGAGTGTATCATCAAGAAATGGTCGAAGTGTTTGTTGTGTCTAATGCATTGTGATGATTCCGTATGTGTATTGATGCGATGCGACCTAGAAATGATATGTGCGTGAACCTTATAGCCAAAGTGTATGCCACAGACAGATGAATGTGTAAGTGATGATTTATCCTAAGCGTATATCACTATGAGATGAATGGATGAGTGATGATTTAGCCCTAAGTGTATATCACTACAAGATGAAAGAGGGAGTGGTGATGTAACCTAAGGTGTATACCACTACAAAATGATAGAATATGTGATGATTTATCCTAAAGCATATGTCACTAAGTTGGAAATGTCACATGATGAAAGGTCGAATAGTAAATGTGTGATGAGTGTAAGGTCCATTTGATTCGTAAACCCTCGAAAATTGAGTATGGAATGAGGAACTAATGTGTGTCATCGAGTAGTGAGTGCAACATGTAGAAGACAATGTGATAGACGTGATAGTAAGAGATGACCATGTATTGAGTACAATATGTAATCTATGATGTAAAATGGAAAGTGTAAAATGCATGATGTAAAGTAAGTGTAGTATGTGGGGATAATTAATCTAAGCTATGAACAACTATAAATAAAGTAAATAAATGTAGTAAAGAAGTATATAAGTGACCAAGAAACTATGTAAAAGTAAATTCTAACCCTAATGTGCAAGAGAGAAGAGGAAAGAACTCAGCTGAATAGAATATTCTTGGGGGACTATGTGTCACATAGCTGATTGGAGAATCTTCAAGGAATGACCATCATGCGAAGCTCCAAAAAGGATGGATATGGAGTATTTAAATGAACTGGAGCACTGGAGAGGGACTGGGGCACCTATGGGCACTCTGGTATGCAAACTGGGTGCCTTGGTCTATGCAAAAGCTCTAAAACTGATCTTCACTGGTTTGGTAGATGGTCTAAAACCCTCGTTGTTTGTTGCATCAGATTCACTATCTTGTATTGAGTGTCACCAATAATCCAAGATGATGTAAAGACCTGTAAAAGACCAAGAGAAGTATCAAAACCCTAAAAAATAAAGATGCAAATGAATGGGTCGGAATAACCTCACTGCCACAACAAAGTGGGCTTACTAACTGAGCGCTGCACTAAATTTTAGACCCAAATGTAGTTCTGGTGAGTGTGTGCATAATGTGCCCTAGGTGCTCTCATGCTAGTCACACTTTGTGAAGTAGCGAGCAATAACTAAATGTAGAAAATCAATAAAAATGTGTGCATGAAATAGAATAGAATCCCCCTATGAAGTGTGATGCAAATGTCTTAGCCTTGTGCCTTGTGATGGAGCTATGTGGATGCAAGTGATCTCCAATGTAATAGATGGATACAACTCTAAATGGATGATAGTATTGAATGATGCTAGGCCCTTCATTATGGTCTCATAACTTTATATTTATAGGGTTATCTTGATCTAATTTCATAATCAACCCCGAAATGGCCGACCATAAAAATATAAAGATCTAAACTAGCTAGAAAGAGCCCAAAAAGTGGCGAGAAAGTGCAAAAAGAGACCGTGGCACCTCGAGTGGGACTAGGGGTCCACGGGTGCCCCAGTTGAGGCTAAAATAATGGAAAATGACCAAAATAGACTGGGCATGTAGGTGGAAAATGTTGGGAATGATGAAATAAAATAAAACAAGATGTTAAAAGATGAGGGTTAATTAGTACTTTCTTCACTCAAGAACATTCTAAATAGTAGTATGAAACCAAGATAAATAATACCTAAAGTGCATGATTTTGTGTCTACACCTAATACTCACTTACCCTAACAAAGAAATCATGGTATGATTGAACATGTTGGAACTAAATGAAAAAGATGAGATTGAAAATCCATTAGCTAGATCCTTGCATATTGTTCACCCTGACAAGAAGGTACAGACCCCAAAATGATCCCAATGTTGAGAAATTTTTAAAAATCCTGGAAAATCCTCAATTCTTTAATAATTTAAAACAGAATTAAAACATAATTTATTTATTTGAAATCACATTTTTTGTATGCAAGTTGTATGAAAGCGTGTGGAGGAATTGAATATGGTGGTGGTAAACTTATGTATAGTGTTAGGACAATGAAAAGTGTAATATCGTGTTGTTTATCATTTGTTTGGTTATTAGTCGCTTTCAAGTTCTTTAGTTTAGTTTGCCTATTTCTCTATTTTTTAATTTTTAAGTACTAAGTAATAGATTTGTTAAGCTATCTAACAATGTTTTAGATATATTGTTGTTTGAAATTCAAATAAAATCACATCATTTTGTAATCATGTAACAAAATGAAAATTTCAAAGAACATATTTTGAACAAATGGTTGAATGGATATTTGTTTAAATCCATTTTAATCTCTCACTACACTAATTATTTCAGAAAGCCTACATTAAGGGCTTTAATTTTTAAGAATAATGGAATTTACATTAAAAATTTTGAATAACAAAATTATTTTCACATACTTCTAAGTTGTATTACTTTTGCATTATATTCTACATCTTGTTGCACCACCATCACTCCCGTAGACCAATATTTTTTTGTCCCCCTCCAAGCTAAGCTCTACATTTTTATCTTCCACTTGTTAGACCACTTGGAAAATTACCTCTATTATTTGGCATCTCTGTGTTTACATTGAATAAATGTGTTTATCATTTATTTACATGAGTACCAAATGAATTTTTTTAGACTAAGCTCACCTTCAATTATCTTATGACTCCTCAAAAATGGGATAACAACTTTCCACATTTTATCAAGCCATTCATATGTATATTGCATCCAAGAATTCATATTTGGTTTGTCTTTTTTTGCATCGAAACCTATCGATTCCTTTGGCATTGGATTATTTTCTCACCTAACATTCTTCTATATACATCAAAATGTTGACCTCAACATTCACACCATTGAAACAAGTATGACATTATGAAGGTCGAGATATGGATTATTCTAGCTGTGATAGGCCTAAGATGGAGAAATTTTGTCAATTGATGAAGACAAAAGGCTAGCAGGTTGTCACCATAGGAGATTTAGAGATGTAATGTAGTTTGATTGAAATGGAAAAGCTATGAATTTTCTATTGGTTGACCATCAATCTACTTTGGATTATTGGATCTCTATGTGAAAATAATGGCAGAGAAAGTTGTATGAAAGCGAGTGGAGGAATTGAATATGGTGGTTGTGAACTTATGTATAGTGTTAGGTCAATGACAAGTGTAATAGTGTGTTGTTTATAATTTGTCCAGTTATTACTTTCTTTCAAATCCTTTACATTATTTTTTTTTTTATTTTTAAAGTATTAACTAATAGATTTGTTAAGTTATTGTTAGTGAAGAATCACAACATTCCGAATGTCTCAAGCAACCAGATGGGTTGAGACTCTTAGTGTGATTGCACAACATGGAGCATCTCTCAAGGTGTGGGACTTTGCGAGTTGAGAGAGATCTCTGGATTAAGGCCGGTTCCTATCCCTCTGTTCAGGTGTACACAAACAAATTACAGAGGATATATCCTAAGTCTATTCTATCTACCAAGGAGACAAGGTTAGAGAGATGTAAGAAAATAAACCTAAGCTAATGAGGTGATACACCAAAGGAATGTTAGACACTCATTTTGCTATTTAACATAGACCACAAAATGTAATACAAATGACATGCATAGATAACTAGATAGCAATAAGAGATTGGAAAGACAACAACAAATACATGAGAGGGTCGAGAATCATCCACAGACATATATTTTATTGCTCAAAAGTCGATACAGTATATTGTAGTGGCCAAGAAGCAAACTTGCATTACAACCCAAAGGAGAGGTTAGAAAAGCTCCACAAATCCTTTTGTGAACAAAATAAGAAGGGAGGGTGCAAAACAAAAATGTCCAACCCTTTACAATGAGCCCCGACCCTGCCTTTATAGATTCAAGCAAGAGAGAAGAAGGAGAAAGAGGTGGGAAAATTAATTCGAGGATCACCATCGCCATTAATGCCTCTTACAAATCCGCTCCAAATTTTCATGTCTACATCGATTACTTGTTTGGTGCCTTAAGGAGGAGGAATGATGGATCAGATCAAATCTGATCTAGTTGTTGGGGAAAATAGATCTTGTATTAATGGCATGAAGATGTTTCTTCATTTTCTCCCCACCTAACCTCTCCAAAATTAAAGTTTCAGATCTCCATGGCATAGATGAGGTCGAGATCTTTCCAACGGTGCCAGATTTGTTAGATTTTGAGCACTGAGTCAAAAGATATGCTCATTTGAAATTTGGATCGGGTCCATACAAAATGACGGGAACTAGCTACCAAAATGGGCCCCCTTTGAAACCGAACACGTGGAGGGCTGGTGCATGTCTGAGGGAAGCCTTTGTATTTTGCTTTTGGAGTTGCGTCGGGATGACACGTGGCTTCTTCCACGGCTTGCTCAGTCTCTTCATGTTTTTGGCTAAGTCTTTTGCTCGTGGGGTCATATATCTGACTCGGGGACACGCGGAGGCCTGACGCTTGTTTGGAAACCTTCCCTTAATTTTTCTCTTGAATTAGTGCCATTCTGACACTTGGCACCCTCCACTAGCATGTCTCAATGCTTTAACTATTCAACTTGACCTTGTCCCTTTACAAAACCGGACATGTGGAGGCTCCGTGCTCACTTAAAAACTTGCTCAGGATTTTGCCTTTGAAGGAGCATTGGGTTGACACGTGGAGGCCTCTGTAGGCTCTTGGAATTTTCAGTAGCTTCTCTTACCTTTTCGGACCCTAAACACATGGTGAGATGGCACTCGTTCTCCATACTTAGTTGTTTTTGGGCCTGCTCTATCCTATTTTTCAACTTGGACTACATGGTGAGCCCGCACTCATTTGGGTCTCCAATTTTGGATTTACCTTTGGGGATGTGCAAGTTCGACGACGTGTGGTGGATTCCATTAGCACTTCTATACTTAGTATTTTTGAGGCCCGCCTTGTCTACCTTTTGACTTTTAGCTATTGACTCTGCCTCCTCTTTGGGCCTAGGACACATGGGGGCCTGGCGCTTATTCAAGCCTACCCTTTTGGATTCAATCTTTGGAGGTGCACCATTTGGAAACTTGGCAGCATCCACTATCTCCTCCATACTTAGTCATTTTTGGGCTCATTCTGAACTATTTTAGAGCCCGAAGACTTCAAATTTTTCGTTTCTTCTCCTTTGAGCCTATGGCTTCTTTGACACTGTCTTCTCCTTCCCCCGAACCCTGCTATTCCATTTTGAGCCCGCCTGTAATCTATTTTTGGATTTGAAGCATGGGTTCGCTCAACAAGATGTTTCTTGAATTTCTTCTTACATGGGGTTTTTATCTTTCATGAGCCTCACCACTCTATCAGATAGTTCCTCGCAACTGTTTGCAGGATTTGAATGTGATTTCTCTAGTTTCTTCTGTGTGGGGTCATGGTTGATCAATTTTTCGGGGGAAAAATATGGATAACAATTTGGTGACTCGTAGGGGTATCTGCCTGCTAGATGAGAGGACTAGTTGCCTTGTTATATCCATTGGGCATGGAGTCAAGAATGACGGCCTGATACTGATCTTGCCTCTGATCCGTGAGCCTGACCATTTGCACTCTCAATTTTCATAAGAAATCCTAAAATAAGGCTTCTAAGAGTAGAAAATTGTCTTGACCTGGGGCTTTCATCTGTCCCTGAATGAACTATTTTGAAGATGGACTTTTTAGTTTCTCTACATTTGTTTTATTTTGAAGATAACAACTATTACAGAAACTATGAGTTTCCCCATCGTGAATACTGAAAGGGATAAGCACATCCACTTGGAGGCACATTGGGCTGTGTAACGACGTAACCTGGAGCAACAAAGAACCTATGCCACAACACTTAGGGAAACAACAACTACACTACAACAAAAAAATGTGCATACACACTTAGGGAAATTAAAATCCTATGCTAATATTTACAGGGGTGGAAACTTCCCATTCAGTAGCAATGTTTGAGATGGATCCCGTTCACTAGGATCTACAATTCTTCACCATCCAATTTAGCCAAGTTGGAAGGCATTGCTACTCTTATACTCTGTGATCATGTAAGGGCCACTCCAAATGGCATCAAATTTGGAGTGTTTTCCTAGCTTTTCCCGATTTGCATCCCACTTTAGGACTAAGTCCCCTTCTTAAAAGGTCCTTATCCTTTCCTTCTTATCAAAACTCTTTTTTATCAATGCCGATCCTTTTCCATGACCTGCATTGCATGCTCTCTTGCCTCTCCTACCTCCATCAACTCTGCATACTTGATTGCCATGGGTTCAAACTCAGCTAGCTCTAACTATTTCATGAGTTCCAAAGCGGGAAACTCCAATGAGATGGGAAATACTACCTCCTTTCCATATACAAGTTTGTATGGTGAGCTACATGTGGACCTCTTTGATGTGATCCTATCAGCCCATAGAGCTGATTTGAGCCTTGTATGCCAAGTCCTCTGATTTTCATCCAGAGTCCTTCTGATAATCCTTAATAGGTTCTTATTTGTAGACTCTGCTTGGCCATTACCCTAAGGGTAATAATTTGATGAGGTGCTGAGATACACACCATTCTTAACTTCCCATTCAGTGATCCTTGTACCAAGGAATGCCAATGCATTATCTGATATAATAGTGGCAGGGAATCCAAACCTAGTGGCTATTCCTTCATAAAAATCCAAGATGTTGGATTCATTTGCTTCTTTTAGTGCCACCGTCACTTGATCCACTTGGTGAAATAATCTATTGCAGTAAGTATCCACTTGTGGCCTTGGCTTGAATTTGGGTTAATCACCCCAATGAAGTCTAGTCCCCATTACATGAATGGTTGGTTCACTGAAATGGGATGAAGGGGTAGGGCTGCTAGCTTCTCCTTTCCTGTGAAGAATGCACATTTTTTACACTTCTTGACCCATGAGTAGCAGTCCTTGAACATTGTAGGCCAATAATAACCAGCCTTCATGATCTTGAGAGCTATTGCTCGAGGGGCAAAGTGACCTCCTACTTCTCCATCATGGAATTCATGCAACACTCTCTCAATTTGGCCTGTCTCAATGCACCTCAATAGAATACCATTGATATCCTTCTTAAACAAGACACCACCAACAAGCACATATGGGATAGCTTGTAGTCTGAAGTATCTTCTCTTTGCCTTGTTCCATTCTAGAGGGCACATACCTATTTGAAGGTAATGCACCAAAGCTTGGGTCCAACATGGAGCAGGTGCATCATTAGTTGATTGTTCTTGATCATTCTATAGAAATAGGACAACCTCCTTTTCACCCATTGACTTAGCCTATTGCTTAGAGGTGAGTTATTCACATAGTCCCTTGCCTCTAACCAGTTTGGTCACCTTGATCTCAATGTCATATTCCATTACCCGGTGATCCAACCTACCCTCTTCTCATTCAAATCCTTATTTAAAAGGAAGTCCTTAACACCAACATGAGATACTAGCAATTGAATCTTGTTATTTGAGACCAAGTGTCTGAACTTATTTAAGCTCCTAATAATAGTAAGGACCTATTTTTTAATGAAAGAGTATTTTACCTCGTAGTCCTCCAAGCTCTGGCTGAAGAAAGCTATGGGTTTCTCTGAACCTTCATTGTTGGGCTGGACCAAGATGGCTGAGATGGTGTCAAACCCTCCAAAAGCATATAACATGAAGTCTTTTGAGAAGTCTAGGTTAATGAGAGTTGGAGCTTGTGATATTGTGAGCTTGATGGCCTCAAAACTCTCTTTGCCCTCTGCTGTCCATTTAAATGCAAGACTCTTCTTTAACATCATTGTTAAAGGCTTCACAAGAGTGGAAAAAAGGTATAAACCTACGAACAAATTTTATCCTCCCCAAGAAGCTTTGGATAGATATTTTATGTTGTGGTAATGGAAGTTTCCAGATGGCTTCAATCCTTTTAGGATCAATTGTCAATCCCATCATTGAGACAATGTGTGTTATGTTTCAGGAGCCTGTTTTCATGTTAGAGTGTGGTACACTTTCTATGTGTTACACTCGGGTATTTTTATGGCCTCCCACTCACGGTGAGCGGGTCAAGGGGGTTCAGGTGAAGCTCCCGAAGTAAATTTTCATGGGTGGTTTATTAACCCATGGGTAATGGGTAACCATTATGGGCTGTTCTTGGGCCCATGGTTTTTCGGTACCCATTGTTTTGATGCCCATGGTTTTGATACCCACGGTTTTGATACCACGGTTTTATATCAAATCGCTTAAGCAATTGTCTATTTATATGGTCTTATGCATATGATAGATAGACAAGTAAATGTATTGTAGATGTGCTTTGAATTCGGGGTGTGAATTTCAGAGTTTGTTGAGCATATCTCCAAATGAGATCTCGGTATTGTATTGAGAAAGTGGAGGCTTGTAATAAAATATGAGCAAGTGATTCTTGGTGGACATAGCCCAAATTGGGTGAACCACGTTAAATCTTGTCTCTCTATGTTGTGTTATTTATTCTGCACTTTTATTTGAGATCTGTAATATTTTTTGCATATTGGTTTCTCTTGTTGCATTCTATAAGGGATTATTATGTATATTTTATCTCTTATTTCCTAACAATGGTATCGAGCCTGGTTTGGTTTTTAAGTGTTGAATCACAGGAAAGTTTTTAGCTTGAGTGGGAGCTATGACAGATGATGGAAGATCGAGGGTTGATAAATTCAACGGGAAGAATTTCAGTTTTTGGAAGATGCAGATGGAAGATTACCTTTATCAGAAGGATATTTATACTCCATTGTCTGAGAAGGTGAACAAACCCTCGAGTATGACAGATGTAGAATGGGATTTTTGGATCGGAAGGCACTTGGAACGATCCTGGTTTGTCTTGCATCTTCGGTATTATTCAATGTTTCAAAGGAAAATACTACAAAAGAATTGATGGATGCATTAGGGAAGTTGTATGAAAAAACCTCTACCTCTAATAAGATATTTTTAATGAAAAAGTTGTTTAATATGAAGATGTATAAGAATGGTTCAGTAGCAGATCATTTAAATTATTTTAATACGGTTGTGAATATGCTATCTTTGGTTACAATAGAATTTGATGAAGAAGTTAGGGTTTTATTAATTTCAGTGCTCTTTACCTCGAAAGTTGGAATCTCGTAATGGCGGTAAGCAACTCGGTTCCCTAACTCAAGTCAAGTTTGAGGATGTTGTAGGAGTGATTCTAAGAGAGGAAATGTGAAGAAAAAGCTCTAGTGAATCTTATACTTCGTGTGGAATGCTTTTAAAGTGGAAACTAGAAGGAGACAAGAGTAGAGGAAACCTGTGGAAAATCAAAGGATCGGGAAAGGTCAAAATCCAAAAGCAAGGTAGTATGCTAGCACTGTGGAAAGTTTGGGCATGCAAAGAAGGATTGTTGGGAGCTTCGGGATAAGAAGAAACAACAGGAAGAAAATAAGGAGGCAAATGTGGCATCGGGTAATGTATGTAAGGATACTTTGATTCTTTCTTTGCATAATATTAATGAATCTTAGGTTTTAGATTCAGGGCTTCTTTTCATGCTACTCCACATAGGCATTATTTTATTGATTATGTTCGAGGGGATTTTGGGCATGTTTTTCTTGGTGATGATGAGCCTTGCAAAGATAGTTTGAAAAGGTTCTATTTAGGTTAAGATGCTGGAGAATGGGAATACATGGCTATTGAAGGATGTCGGACATGTGCCTACATTAAGGAGAAATTTGATATCGGTGGGCAATTGGGAAGTGATGGTCAGATCTGTGGATATTTATAGTCGACTCTTGGAAGGTCATCAAGGGTGATCTTGTGGTGGCAATAGGTAAGAAGGTTTGAACCTTGTATTTAACCACCGATAGTACTAATGATTGTAATCTTGTGGTTTCAGATGCGTATACAACATTATGGCACTATAGGCTTGATCATATGAGCCATAAGGGCATGGACATCATAAAGAAGAATTTTCCGGATATACGTAAACATGTTTGGATTTCGTGAGAACGTGCATATATGGGAAACAAAAGTGAGAAAGGTTTCTCAAGGCTGACATACAAAGAAAGAGAGTAAGTTAGATCGTACATTCTCGATGTGTGGGGCCGCCAAGTATCATCTCTTAGGGGTTCAAGTTATTATGTTACTTTTATTGATGATGCAACAAGGAAAGTTTGGGTTTATTGTATTAGAAACAAATATGATGTAGTTGATACTTTTGTTAAATGGAAAGCCTTAGTAGAGAATGAAATAGGCCTTAAGTTAAAATGTCTGTCAGTCCGATAATGGAGGGGAGTATTGAGCAATGAATTTGATGATTATTTTTCTAAGAATGGAATCTCAGGGCAAAAGACGGTTCCCAGAACCTCGTAGCATAATGTGGTGTTAGAAAGGATGAACAGAACAATAATGGAACGTGCTAGGAGCATGAGGATACATGTAGGATGCCTCTTTATTTTTGGGCAAAAGTGGTGAGCACAACTGTGTACTTGATAAATCAGAGGACCCTCAAGTGCCTTGGATGGAGGCATACCCGAGGAGGCTTAGCTGACAAGAAGTCGATTACTCATTTCTTAGAGTCTTTGGATGTGAGGTGTTTGTTCATATTGACAAGGATGATAGGACCAAGCTAGAGGCTAAATCAGAAAAATTCACTTTTATTGGTTATGGTGGTGATGACTTTGGATTTAAATGTTGGAGTATTAAAGACAAGAAAATCATCCGGTCTAGGATGTGGTCTTTAATGAGAAAGTCATGCATAAGCAATAGTTGCAAGAAACAGGAAAAATCCAAGAAAGAATATGCAATGGTAGAGGATCTTCTCGGATGGGAAAGTGACCCGTGAATCAATTCAAGAACCTACTCAATAGAACCCCAAACTCCCACAATGAGGAGGTCTTCTAGGGTAAGAAAAGAACCTGAACGTTTTTCTCCTTCTCTTTATTATTTATTACTCACTAATAGTGGAGAGCCGGAGAGATTTGATGAAGCAATGTAGGTAGATGCTAGTAAGAAGTGGGAGCAAGCCATGGATGAGGAGCATAAGTCTCTCATGGAGAATTAGACTTGGGATTTGGTGAAGCTACCGGAAGGAAAAAGAGCATTGCAGAACAAATGGGTCTACAGAGTTAAAGATGAAGAAGAAGGAAAGAAAAGATATAAGGCCCGGTTGGTGGTCAAGGTGTTTGCACAGAAACAAGGTATAGATTTTGATGAGATTTTTTCTCCTGTAGTAAAAATGACTTCTATCAGAACTTTTCTTGGAATAGTGGCAGTAGAAGACTTGCACTTAGAACAGTTAGATGTAAAGACTGCATTTCTCCATGGTTATTTGGAGGAGGAGCTATATATGCATGCATCCAAAAGGATATGAAGTCAAAGGTAAAGAGGAGATGGTGTGCAAATTGAAGAAGAGCTTGTATGGCCTAAAACAAGCTCCACGTAAATGGTATAAGAATTTTGATAGCAATGATGGAGCAAGGTTATATTAGATGTCATTATGATCATTGCGTGTATACAAAGAAATTTGAGGATGGAAGTTATATTATCCTTTGTTTGTATGTTGATGACATGTTGTTCTAGTAAAAACATGCAGAAATAAAAGTACTCAAGAAACAACTAAGTGAATCCTTTGATATGAAGGATTTGGGGGCAGCTTTAGAAAAATCCTTGGTATGAGGATAACTCGGGATAGAAGGAACGGAAGCTGACTTTATTTCAGAAGAGTACATTAAGAAGGTATGGATAGGTTTAACATGCAGATGCTAAACCGGTTGAGACTCCTTTCGCATGCCATTTTAAGTTATCAAAGGAGTAGTGTCCCAAGACAGAGTAGGAAAGAAACCAGATGTCCAAGGTACCTTACTCATCATTGGGCAGTTTGATGTATGTTATGGTGTGCACTAGGCCTGATATTGCCCATGCAGAGTGGGAGCTGTGAGTAGATTTATGAGTGATCGGTAAAGAGCATTGGCAAGTAGTAAAGTGGATCCTTCGGTATTTGAGAGGGACCATGGGGATAGTTTTGTGCTACAGTGGATCAGACACCACTTTACGTGGTTATGTAGATTTAGAAATGACTGGAGATGTTGACAACAGGAGGAGCATGACAGTTATATTTACACCGTAGGTGGGACATCAATGAGCTAGATTTCATGACTATAGAAGCCGGGTGGATTTATTAACCACTGATTGAGTATGTTGCTGCCACAGAGGCAAGCATAGAGATGATTTGGTTACAACAGTTGCTTGAGGAGTTCGGGCATAAGGTAAGGAATGCAAGCTACATAGTGATAGTTAGAGTGCTATACACCTAGCTAAGAACTTTGCTTTCCACCCGGGTGACGAAGCATATACATTTGGGATATCACTTCATCGTGACAACTTTGGAAGAAGATAAGTTGAAGTTGGAGAAGATTCATTTAATCCTCGCAGACATGATGACCAAGGTGGTCACAAGGATAAACTAAAGCTATGTTCAACTTTGGTTGGCCTTCACGGATGACAATGAAGGGTTGAGAAGATTGCTCATAGTGGAAATCACTCCAAGTGGGAGATTGTTATGTTTAGGAGTCTCTATTTTCATGTTAGAGTGTGGTACACCTTCTATGTGTTACACTTGGGTATTTTTTACAGTGGTCCCACTCACCGGTGAGTGGGTCAAGGGGTTGGGGGGTGAAGCCTCCTCGATCGATGGGGGCTTGGGTGCGAAGCCCCAAAAAAATTTTCATGGGTGGTTTATTAACCCATGGGTAATTGGTAACCGTTATGGGCTGTTTTTGGGCCCATGGTTTTCGGTACCCATTGTTTTGATACCCATGGTTTTTTACCCACGTTTTGATACCCATGGTTTTTTATCAAATCGCTTAAGCAATTGTCTATTTATATGGTCTTATGCATATGATAGATAGAAAAGCAAATGTATTGCAGATGTGCTTTGAATTGGGTGTGAATTCTATAGAGTTTGTTGAGCATAGCTCCAAATGGATCTAGGTATTGATTGAGAGAGTGAAGGTTTGTAATAAAATTTGAGCAAGTGATTCTTGGTGGACGTAGCCCAAATTGGGTGAACCACATTAAATCTTCTCTATGTGTTGTGTTATTTATTCTACACTTTTATTTGAGATTTGTAATATTTTTGCATATTAGTTTCTACGTTGAATGATTCTGTAAGGGATTATTCTACATATTTTATCTCTTATTTCCTAACAATGTGGCCCAAAGAATTTCCCTTCATGATCTAGGAACACAAACTTTTTTGGGTTTAATGACACCCGAACCTCCTACATCTCTGGAATACCTGTCTAAGGTGAAAGAGATGATCTGTAGCATTCTTGGAGAAAACAATGATATCATCAAGATACACCAGGACTATGTTGTTAATTAAGCCTTTGAATGCCATGTCCATAGCTCTTTGAAATGTTGCTCTAGCATTTGATAGTCCAAATGGCATCTTCTTATAAGCATAGGTTCCCCATTTGGTGGTGAAGGCTATCTTGAATTGATCTTCCTCTTTCACCATTATCTGGTTATAACCTGAGTATCCATCCAACAATGAAAACCTCTTAGAACCAACTACAACTTGTAAGATCTGTTCCATTGATGGGAGTGGGTAGTGATCCTTAAGTGATGCTCTATTCGATCACGAAAGTCCACACATAGCCTGATTTCTCCATTTTTCTTCCTCACAGGAACCAAGTTAGAAACCCAACTCGAATTCTTGATGGGAAAGATGATACTGGCCTCAATTAATTTGTTTAATTCTTTTCTCATGAGAGGCTCAATGTGGGGATTTATTGGCCTTTGTTTTTTTTTGAAAGGTTTAGCTCCTAGATCCAACTCGATGGTGTGTTGTGCCAGCTTTGGGTTGAAACCTCTTAAATATTTATAAGTCTAGGAAAAGACATTTGGGAATTCTTGAAAAATTCATATTTTTCTTGTTGAGTGCTTACTCTGCCAATTTGCAATGTTTTGCCTTCTTCTATAAAAATAGGTTCTGAATCTTCACCCTTTACCTGAATATTTGCCTTTTCTTTTTGGAATTGGTCATTTGGGTTGAAGATTGATTCCAAAGTGACAAGACCCTTTGGTAGTTTGTTGGTCCTCAGCTGCACCACTTGATCACCATACTACTGCTCCAATTTGTCTTGATTCCTAGAGGAGAACTGCCTTTTTCTTCGCAGAAAGTTGACAATTTGTTGATCATTTTCAAAGACTTGCCAACTTGTGTTATTGTTTGGGACAACTGGCCTTACAACCAACTTGATATGGGGCTGATGCTTATCATTCTTGATACTCTCCACAACGTCAAATGCTTCCCCAACTACCGACTGTCTGCTGCTTCATTTTTCTTCTTGGGGATGGAGTTGATGTTGAATGCCTCAAAATCTTCAATGAGGTCCCATACCGGTTCTTGTAACTCTTTAACAGGTCATTCTTGACAACATTTTTTCCTCAGACTTGATTAACAACTAGTTCACTATCACCAAACACTTGCAAGTTCTTGATTCCTCGTTTCCTTGCCCAATGCAATCCATGAACCAAAGCCTCATATTCTGCTGTGTTGTTTGAACAGGAAAATTGGAAACAAAAAGCTGAGTAGTATTTCATACCTTTGGGGGAAACAAGCATAGCTCCTCCTCCGGATCCTTTCCTACTTCTTGAGCCATCAAAGAACAATTTCCATACTTCATTGTCATCTTTGTGTTCTGGCTTAATGATGTCAGGAAGAGGATGATTCTCCTCATGCAAACAATAGAATCCTAGCTCATATTCTTCCATCTCCTTATAGGGGTCAAAATCATGTCTTTTGTTCTCCCATTCATCGAGAGTATTGTCTGGGATACACCCCACCTTGGTATCTACTTCACAAGTGCTTAGGAGGTCCTCCTGATCAAAGGTGAACAATTGGCATTGATTGGGTTGGGTACATAAGACTCAATATGGTAATCTGCTATGGGCTCAGATCTGATTGTGGCCTTAGCTCCATACCTTGTTCTAAAAGCATGTGTGGCCAATCATCAAACAAATAGCCCCCAATTTTGGCGGTGAAATCCCTAGAAAAACAAAATGCAAAATATGGTGGCAAGTCTATGGTGATACATTCTCGCAATATAATCACATTAGGGCAGGAATGCAGGTGAGGCTCAAATCTTTGATGACTCCAATAGTTGCCACTGTTGTCCCATCCAATTGCACTACCCCTCTGGAGATGACTTTGTATTGAAGACCCAGTTGATCGGCTATTTGCTTTGGCATGACAGAACTACTTGCCCCCGAGTCAATCATGCAATTATGTACCAATTTTTCCCCAATGATCAATGAAACATAGAATGGAGGAGGCTTTAGATTCTTACCTTGTTGTCCTCCATGGTTTCCCTCAAGGTTGAGCTGTATTGGCAAACACTTTCTCTTGCTGGCTAGGGGGCCTATTTAGGCTTGACCAATTGGCCATGGCAAAGTCTGCAATAGATCCCTCTGTCCTGGAATGGCCAGTGACTCCCACAGTGAAATGTTCACATTTGTCTTCTTCATTTTCTTAATGATATTAAATGAGCTATCCTTTTACTGCCCCTTCCCTGACACATTTTCTCTTACACATGGGTTGTTACAACCGGTGCCTGAGTAGATTTGGAAGGTGGTTTGGACTGACTCTGCATATTGGGAGTTGCATTTTGAGTGCCAATACCTTGTGGAGTAATGGAGGATTGAGGATTAACTGAGTTTGGTGATTGTCCTTCTCCAATATTTCTCTTCTTGGACCATGTATTAGTAGCTACACTTTGAGAAGGGGCCTGATTCATTCCATAGAAGTCTTCAACTTGCCAATTGACAAGCATAGTTTCACTTGGAGGTGCCTCTTGTTGAGTTCCTTGTTGCTGATTTTATTCTTGGCTAGACTCTTGTGACACACTAGTGGTTTGTACCATCAAGGCCTGGTTTAGTGCACCATTGAAGCACATTGATTGATTATGTGGCTGATTACATGGGAAACACCAATCATATTCTTGTGCCATGTTGTTTTGTGCTAGAACCAATGCCCTTGATGTTGAAGCGTGTTTGGATCATATGACCTAAAAGGTCTAGAAACTTGAGGTTGTCCTTAGTTTTGATTCGAATTACAACCGCGCTGGTGGTCTATTTTTCCGATATGGGGTCTTTCACGATACCGAGTCCGAGGTTGATATGGCTTATAACTCTAAGCCTGTTGCCTCTTGATAGTTACTAACTCATTCCATAGGTTCTGAAGTTGTTTCATAACCTCTTGAAGCTCATTTGAGGTGTTAGAGGACGAGGTGGAGGCTTCAGCTGAACTCTGGTTACTAGGAGTAGGTATAGGAGCTAATGTGGGTGTCTGGCTAGTGCTTGGGTTTCCTAATTCTGGGTATAGAGGCATGGGTGGCCTAGGAGCAAGTTTTCCAGCCTAAATTAAACAATTTTCAGCTCCTATGGAAAGGCTATAAGCTAGCAGTAAGGTTGTGCCTCCCATTGACTGAATCATTAAAGCAATATTAGAATTTAGAGCTCTAAGAAAGTATAAGAAAGCACCTATATCTGTGGGCCTTACAACCAATGGAATCTGTCCCAGGTCCTTTGAAATCTAAGGTTGAAATCTGTCAACTGCTCGTTAGGATCTCTTTTGATTGTTGTCAGTTGCTCCAACAAGGACATGTTATCTCCTTTTTCTCCAAACTGGTCATAAAGAGCTTTGCACAGATGGTCCCAATTTTGAATAGAGCCTGCTGTTAGGCTCTGAACCATTGTGAAGCTTTACCCTTGAGTGAAGAGGCTAGCAACTTAACTGCAATGTCCATCTCAGTTATCTCATGGATTGCATGACATTTCGCAATGCTGAATGTGGTCACTAGGAGAAGTCTGGTTCTCTCTAGTGAAATATGGGATGCTCTTTAATGCTACCACTAGGACTAGATTTTGTGCATTAAGAGCGAGTGGGCTGCTACCAGTGAAATTGACATAAGGATTTGGTTATGCCATCCTGATTGGCCTGAGCACCCTTCTTGATTGAAATAATGACCTACTCAGAGGAGGTGTTGACAGAGGCTTTGCTTGGTGGAGATGGAGACCTTTGGGATCTTCTCCCTCTTCTCCTTTTGTTTGGAGACAAGTGTAGGTGGACAAACTATCCCTCTTCTCTGGTTCTTGACCTTGTTTGTATTCTTCTCATGAACTTGGCAAGCTTGGACTGCTGAAACCTAGTGGATTTTGTCCCTTTTAGAGTCACCAAATGTATAGTTTTAAAGCTTCTTAAAAGCTAGAATCACAAAGAAGTGCACATCAATATTACTGTAATAAAGATGGAGACTTCTTGGTCCCATCGGGTGTGCCAAAACTGTTAGTGCAGAATCACAACACCCCTGAATGTCTACAACCAGATGGGTTGAGACTCTCAGTGTGATTACACAACATGGAGCATCTCTCAAGGTGTGGGACCTTGCGAGTTGAGAGAGCTCTCGGATTAAGGCCGGTTCATATCCCTTTGTTTAGGTGTACACAAAAAAATTGCAGAGGATATATTCCAAGTCTATTCTATCTACCAAGGAGACAAGGTTAATCCTAAGTCTAACCAATGAGCCTCGACCTGCCTTTATAGATTCAATTAAAAGAGAAGAAGGAGAAAGAGGTGGGAAAATTAATTCAAGGCTCAACTACTACCATCAATGCCTCCTACAAATACACCCCAAATATGTCATGTCTGCATCAATTACTTGTTCGACACCTCGAAGGAGGAGGAACGACGGATCAGATCAAATCCGATCTGGTTGTTGGGGAAAATAGATCCTGTATTAATGGCCCAAATATGTTTCTTCATTTTCTCCCCACCTAACCTCTCCAAAATTAAAGTTTCAGATCTCCATGGAATAGATGAGGTCGATATCTTTCCAATGGTGCGTGCATTTGTTGGATTTTGAGCACTAAGTCAAAAGATATGCTCATTTGAAATTTGGATCAGGTCCATACAAAATGGTGGGAACCAGCTACCAAAACGGCCCCTTTTGAAACCGGACACGTGGAGGGCTGGCGCATGTCTGAGGGCAGCCTTTGTATTTTGCTTTTGGAGTTACGTCAAGACACGTGGCTTATTCCACGGCTTGCTCAGTCTCTTCATGTTTTTGGATAATTCTTTTTCTTGGCAAGTCATATATCTAACCGGGGACATGCGGAGGCCTGGTGCTTGTTTGGAAACCTTCCCTTAATTTTTCTCTTGAATTAGCACCGTGCTGACACTTGGCACCCTCCGTTGGCCTATCTCAATGCTTTGACTATTCAACCCGACCTTGTCCCTTTACGAAATCAGATGTGTGGAGGCTCTGCGCTCACTTAAAACCCCGCAGGATTTTTCCTTTGAAGGAGCATCGAGGTTGACACGTGGAGGCCTTCATGTGCTCTTAAACTTTTCGCTGGCTTCTCTTACCTTTTAGATTATGAACACGTGGCGAGATGGTGCTTGTTCTCCATACTTAGTTGTTTTGGGCCCGCTCTGTCCTATTTTTCAACTTGGACTACGTGGCGAGCCCGTGCTCATTTGGGTCTCCACTTTTGGATTTACCTTTGGGGATGCGCCAAGTTGACGTGTGGTGGCTTTTGCTAGCACTTCTATACTTAGTCTTTTTGAGGCCCACCCTGTCCACCTTTTTGAATTTTAGTTGTTGACTCTGCCTCCTCTTTGGGCTTGGGACACGTGGGGGCCTGATGCTTATTCGAGCCTACCCTTTTGGATTCAATCTTTGGAGGTGTGTCATTTGGACACTTGGCAGCGTCCGCTATCTCCTCCATACTTAGTTGTTTTTAGGATCGCTCAATTGTTTTAGAGCCCAAAGACTTAAAATTTTGCCATTTCTTCTCCTTTGATCCTATAGCTTCTTTAACACTGTCTTCTCCTTCCCGACCATGCTATTCCATTTCGAGCCCGCATGTAATTTGTTTTTGGATTTGAAGCACGAGTTCACTCGACAGAGCCATTTCTTGAATTTCTTCTTGCACGGGGTTGTTTGATCTTTCACAGACCCGCCACTCCATCAGAGAGTCCCACTATAAAACTATTTACAGGATTTGAATGTGATTTCTTTGGTTCCTTTGTGTGGGGTCATGGTTGATCAATTTTGTTGGGGGAAAAATATGGATAACAGTTATCTAACAATGTCATAGATATATTGTTGTTATAAATTATTGCCCATATAAATGCATTATGTGCATTTTGGCATTTTCAAGTAGTCTAATAGTTGTCAAATTATGTCTATGTTTAGTTTTATTATAATTGTTTTGTATCGGTGGTTGTTTCAAGTCTAATATAAAATCAATGTTACTTGTCTTGGTGTTTTATTGTGGAATTGTATTTTCACCATTTTTTTTATTTTTGGCCGCTATAAGTGTAAATTGCACTCACGTGAATAATGTGAATGAGATCAATTTGATACAATGGAAGATGAATACCAAATATTATTTGAACGTTATAACTTGAGTCGTGTAAAAAGTATGAAACATGTAGGTTTTTTAATTTTCACTTTTTTGTTTCCAACTTTCCATTGATATATTTGTCTTATTTAACGATCAAATGTCTTCGACTCGAAAACCTTGACACCGTAATAAAAATAAAATTAAAAAATAACAAATCTTGACTTGCATATAAAATCTACCTGCCAATTATATGACACTATTGGAGGGGCTCAATTATCAATGTTTGTTCGTACATCATTTATTTTCTTGTAATTACCATAGCTTAAACTAGAGTGCCTTAATTAATGACAATTATTATAATATGAGTGAGATCGAGAAGATAAAGTAGATGACATATAGAAAATATTACTTGGGTGGGAAAAATATTAGCCGTGGAATAGGTATAAGACATGTGGTTTTAAATACGACCTTTTTATTACCAAATTTCCATTCATGTCTTCGTCTTATCAAAAACAAAATGCAAGCCAATTGATAACCTTGATGTCAAGACAAACTTATTAAAAACAAGGTTAAACAAAAATTCAAAAAATAAATAGAAAATCCATTTTTGTCATCATGTTACCGTCACCGAACAATCCCTTATGCATGCCAAGAATGGTGTTCCTTCCTTACAATCAAAGTATAGATAGTGCACATGGATGAAATACATGGGCTCTTTTTCTTCCCTATATACAAATAAGAAACCACGTTTGTTGTATTCATGTTCATGGATCAAGACTGTCACAAAGTGTGGAAGTTGTAGGATTTGAAATGTGTGGGGTCCATTAAGGCTCAAGATGACATTGTAGATTCCAAGGTCGCCGACATATGAGTTTTCTTTTGTCGTCTTTGTTTACATCGTATGTAAAATTTATGGAGGAGGTTCAATATCCCCCAATACCATGTTCTCACATTACTCCATCCACTAGGGAGAATATTTGTGTGTTTTAATCAAAGATTGTTGTTTACACAATTCTTTTTTCCTACAATTACTCAAGCTAACAACCTCAATGGGGGTAATCGAAAGTGCTTTAAGGAGAAAACATTGTGGTTGGGTTTGGAACAGTTGTAACCTATTCGATGAAAATAACTCAAAATAATTTGAAAAATATCAAAGAGAGTCAGTAGACATAGGAATGATATTCAATAATCTCCATATTTCATAAATATAAAAATACACATATATAGCATATACATATCCCATAAAATAAGAAATCAGTACGATGGAAAAGTGACAAGCGAGCGTGGGAATCTACAAGTAACTCTTCCTCACACCCGACCTCTCAAGGTCATGCCGAGACAACCGGTGGGGATGGAATACGCGTGGGATGCAGACAAACTAGTTAGGCAATCTGATGTCTTCGACGTGCACTAGTGGAAACTATGAATCTAAGGCAAGAAGGCCCTCATAACCTGAACTGGTGTGATAGATCGATTGACAAGGATGACTGCTCGAAGGCTCCAATCAATATTGAGCTCTGGCGTGATTGATCTATGGGTTGTGGAATATGCGGAAAATGACCTAGGATAGTTTCGTGTATATCTCCAGATAGGGTCATAGGGTGGATGATGGGTATAGTGGACTCTACGGGTGATTATCTAGCCTAGTCTAAAATTCCCTAGCTTTATTAGCTGCTACGTCTAACAAGGATAACTGTTTGATGATGATAGGTGGAAGTGGATTAGATCTAAATACTAATATGCGTAGGCTAGCATCTATGTCTAATTCACCTATGGATTCGTTGGGGTCATGCGATTTTATGGGTCAAAACCGTATATTCATGTTTGTTGTGGTCCTACTATGGTCATGTGCGGACTCAGTCCCTAATCCCTAGTATCCAATAGTCATATGCTTTCTCAGCCTCTATATTCAGAATTAATAGTTGTGCGATCTTTTCAGAGTATCTCATAGGCGTTCGTGCAACCTGAATTCTTAAGCTGGTATCTATATCTGTGAGAGTGTCTCCTGCGTCTGGCTATGGGACCAAAGGATCACAACCAAATGTTTGCTCTCTTTCAAGCCCTTCCACAGTCATGCGGATATATATCTAGGGTAATCTATAGTTTGGTTGATTTGACCAAAACATGTGCGCTTGGTCGTCTTCTATGTTTAACCCGCTTAACTGGAGGCTGATTTGTTGTAAGTTTGCCATTGTTCGGAAGACTTGGATCCTAAGATTCTGATCTATATCAGTTATTGTTGTGACGAGATTGGGTTGGGGCATGATTGGCTCGAATACGTATTATTTGGGCTCTCTAGGTCCCGTGATTGTCATACAAAAGCAACAATGTAAATCCAATTGCAGCAAAGTAAAATTAACTATGTGAAGTGTATTTATAGCATATATAACTTCTCTATTTTTGTATTTTTCTGATGAATTTATATGAATGAAATTGAAGGAGAAACTATTTTTAATATATCTAGAAATTGACAACTAATCTAATAACGAATTTAAAACAAACAAAGCAACCGAGTATAGCTACTTTGTTTGTGCAGTTGTGAATCTATTCTAAATAATGAAATAACTGATCTAATCTATTTGAAAGACTCTCGATCCTACTTGGGTTTTATAAGTGAGGAATGAATCATAGTTTCTTAGAAACTATCAATCCCCACAGCTTCCCTGGCAATATCGAAAGTAAAATTGACTGAAATAAAGTGATTGGCTACTCTATTTGATATGCTTCTAACTAGAACTTTGAAAGCTAGAAAAAGATTTTACATTTGGCGAAAATGGTGTGTGTGGTGAAATTTGTGATAAATTGAAAAAACTAATCCTGTGATCTTCGGGGAAATGAAGCTCACGATGCCTGAGAAAAGCATGTATCTCGTCGGGCTAGCGTTTTCAACTCTCGAAGAATAAAACACAAAGAAAAGAGGGAAAAGAGAACAAAAAGTATGAAGGGATAGGGAAAATAGAACTTAGCTTATACCCTTGTGGGGCATGTGGGATGTTAACGCACACTTGGGGAGCTTTTTGGATCCCGAACACTTTGCAGGAGTTCATAGCACACAGGGGCACGTGTTAAGTTCTTATTTGCACAAATGGTAATACCTTACAATTTTGGCATTTATTTTACGATCTATTGTCTATCTCTCGGAGATTGATTTTTTCCATTTTACAAGAAGTAATGAAAATTTTGGATAGTATGTCATTTTGAAATGGGAAAATCAGTTATACAATTCCGACTTCCCATTTCGGGTGTTGAAATAGACACCAGAGGTAAATTTGAGGGCCTCGCCATGGCAAAATCCAAAAGAGGAATCAAGTGCCAAAACAAAATAGATCGGAAAAAAACGCTAAAATAATGGGAAATGAGGACATACGCAAGGTTTGTGGGGGTAAGAATACCTCCGTTGGCGCTGTGCGTGAAAAGGGATTCAAAATGACTCGAAGTGCTATATATATGAAAGTGGGCCCATTTTCCCATTCATTTGTGCGTGTTGATTTGGTTGGTTTTGAGCTTTGGGACCCACGGTGAGGGTTTCTTACGAGAGTTTTCAAAATGTTCGTGACGAGATAGCGATCATGCCTCGGAGTAGATTTCGACCACGAGATCACGGAGTTGTTTTCTCAATTTATCATTTTTACCCCCAAAATTTTAAAATGTTAAAATCTTTTGGTGGGGGTTACCTTTTTGAAAATGTTAGTTGGCAAAAGGTCTATCTAGGGGGCGCCTCTCATTTAGGCTTAAATTTTAGTTAAAATAGTCCCTTTTGGGTTTTAGGCTTTTTAAGGTATAAAACATGCGTTTAGTTTTCGACGCCACACGACCGCTTAGCCTTTAGGCGCTATTAGAAAGCCACATATCCATCTAAATAATGCAAAGGAACACTTGTTTAAAATTGTTTTTGCATTTTTAGCATCTTTATGTGTTTTCATGATTTTTCTAATGTCATTCGGATGCTAACTTGCTCTATTTTGTGTGTTTTTGGGTGTATGCGGGCGTGCCCATTTAGGGAGGAGTACATTCAATGGAGTCGAGAGAGAGAGTGTGACTGGCTCCCAGCAGTATTAGATGCCCTTTCACAGGATGAGGTGGACACTCTTCAGAGGGCCGGTATACTGCATATATCATGCGTCCCACATGTTGCTCCATCCAGTCACATACTTTGTGACTTATTTTCTTATTGGGATGTTGATCGGAACACCTTAGGTTACAAAATCCGAGGTGAGTGGACCATCACTTTGGAGGATGTTTACCGTATTCTGGGGGTCCCGATCATCGGAGATGACTTACTCTTGAGACGGTAGGTTCACGGGCCCAGATAGCACAGTGGGCTTCTTACATGGGAGATGTAGTTATCTCCACTGGCTCAAAGAAGGGGGTGAGGGTCCGATCTATTCCTAGCCTGCCCATCCCCTTGATTCATCCAGGCCATTATGGGGATCCTTGCCTCGAGATTGATCGGGGACAAGGGAGGAGACACACTACTATATTGCTGGTCCCCCATCATTGCACAGATCGAGGGACATGGCCGGATTTATGCACCTGGGGAGCCGATATACTTGGGACTACCTACCACGATTTGTATAGGGTAGTCCGTATTTACAGGGGCAGTCTTTGAGCCACCCGACCCTAGTTATGAGCTGGGTTTATGAGCGCTTCATCCCCTACGGTAGAGGTGTAGAGGTGGCAGATCCCAGGAAGCTGTGAGGGCAGCCAGATGGACAGACATGTCGGTGCTTAGAGCACCTCACCAGCCAGTTGCTTCCCTGACCACCGATGACATGGAGGCCACACCGTATCAGGCCATGGTAGGTTTATGGGGCGAGGAGGCTCTTACTTTGATCTCCTGCTCCACCACAAGGCAACTTGTTGACAGAGTAGGGAGAGTGGAGATACACCCCTTTGGCCGAGTTCCTCAGCAGTTTGGCCTACCTTATATGGGTATGCTTCCCCAGTAGTGCCAGTATATGGTCAGTTCGAGAGGCCAGAGGGGGTCCTAGAGGCCGGGGTTGGATAGTTGTTACCCCTGGTGTTCCCATTGCGGCTAGGCGGGTAGTACGTGCCCGAGGGAGAGCCGGTGCTCCTCAGGCACCCTTACTTCAGATTGCCACCGGTCCCACTCACAGTGATGACCTTATTAACATAGACTCGAGTCTGAGGAGTTCACAGGGGGGAGATGGAGGAGGAGACTGAGGAGGACATTGATCCTGAGTGGCATGACACTCAAGATATCATGCAGGTAGAGAGGGCAGAGCAGAGTGTAGAGAGGGTGACTCTGGTTTCAGAGGAGCCACTCTCCAGGGCCATGGTGGGGAGGATGATTCCGTTGCGGGATGCTACGTCGCTCCAGCCACGGGAGGAGTACCTCGTTAGCGGCATCATGGCAGTCTTGACCCTAGAGATCCATCCTGGAGGCCCGGTGATCCGAGTAAGTTATCTTCCCTTTGCTTGAATTAGGATCACTTTAATTTCCATCTCTCCTTTTGTTTACACTTGTGTTTATCTCTTGCTTTATTTCTAATTCATTTTCTCCTTTGTTTGTAGAGACCGCCGATGAGTGGCGAGACCTGATTCGTAGGGTATGCACCGATACCCTGATGATCCCTATGGAGAGGACCCGTGTAGAGCTATCTGTGGATGCAGGGGAGCCCTCAGCAGCTGGAAGACATACCGACGTCTTTTCCCCCATCTGGCATGTGGCCAGGATGGTATCTACCCTCCGTACTGAGCTGGCAGGGTATAGGACAGCAGAGCGCCTGATGAGGAGTCATTCTCATGGTGAGACCGCAGCTGCCCCTCGGGATCGTGAGCCCTCCATGCACTCAGAGCACCGGCGTAGCCGGAGTCCTAGGCGTGGGTGTGCACCCTCAGAGGGATCTCATAGGGGTTGAGAAGCCACTTGGCTCTCTTAGATTTTTGTATGATGTTTTTGTATTTCTGGGCTCTTTGAGCGTTTTGACCATGCTTAGCGCATGATGGCATTGTACAGGAATTTTGACCATTTATATATATATATATATATTTCTTTTTGGATCAGACTCTTGGCATCTATGACCTTGCTTCCATTTCCGTTTCCACATGTAAACTATGATGTTATGCTTATATGCTTTTTAGAATGTATGCAATGGAGAACAAATGATACAAGTGTTTACTTTCTTTTTGTATTTCATGGTGCTGATATATGATAATGTAGATACAATGTGATTTTGAATTTTTAGTTTCTTTAAGCAATTTTGATACCTCATATCTGTTTTGGCAAAGTGGTGAAGATAAGCCGGTATGATGAGCAGATAAACTTGCCCCACTCCTAACTCCACGCAACTAGTAAGATGCGAGGGCTCATCACCGAGAGCTAGAAAGGGCACAAGTTATGAAATGTGTTGAAATGATAGTGATGAAAGATAGACAAAGCTTTGGTGGAACCAAATTAGGATGCTACAAGCCTACTCTACTCGAGTGACTCCATAGTTTGGGATGTAACTTGCTTTGCGGTTTATCTAGACTTAGATCCGTAGATGGCCACATGGTAGACAAAATCTGGTTTTAGGATTTTTAACTCTCTTGGAATTTTGGACATCTGATTCATTTGTTTTTGACTCAAGACTTCAAGATTTGAATTGTTTGTTTATGACCTTTAACGTTTGTTTGTCAAGAGGACCCCCTACACCTTGCCCCATGCTACTAGTAAGAAGCGTGGGTTTATCACCATGGGCAAGGCATAGGCGAGTAAGGGCATTTCCATCCTTTCCCAACCCTACGTCACTAGTAAGAGATGCAAGCTCATCACCAAAGGTTGGTGGGGCAAGGAAATGTGTAAATTTAAAATTTTCTGTTTGATTTATATTTGACTTGTTTATTTGAGCAAAATGTCAGCATGCTCTTACTTCCAAAGAGATATTCATACGGGATAGATGTGACACGATGAAGCTTCTAGAACAGACCATAGGCAAGACACCTATCCTAAGAAGAAACCAAAAGTGAGAACAAGTATGCAGACCTTGGTATGGTTACCGTTAAGACTTTGTCATATCTAGCTTTATTTGATGAAATGATTCCGAAATAGTTGATGATATCATGGAAATGGAGAAGTATGATTAGAGTGTTTATGCCAATACCATCAGAAGTTTGTAATGAATTGCTTTGAGAATAAATTCCTTGATCACAAAATTGTACGAAACAAGCGGACAAAATGATCCTAACTATATGAAGATGCAATGTAGATATAATTATACAAGTAGTGCTGGTTGCTTATGCATAGAATCATTTAAGGTGTAGGGAATTGACCGTTTCACCAAATTCTTCACCTTCTAGTGTGCATAAGAGATATGCACCATTTCCATAGTCCTTCATGACTCGGTATGGGCCCAACCATTTGGGCCGGAACTTCCTTCCTTCGCGGTCTTTTTATCGATCCGGCTGTCTAGCCTTAGAACTAGATCACCTTCATATATGTCTCATTCATAGACCTTCTTGTTATACTGCCGGCACATCCGGTCAGCATAGACTTTGTGCCGTTATTCAACATCTAACCTAGCTTCATCTAGGCTTTCTAGTTGGGAGAGACGTGCTTCTCTGTAAGCATCTTCGTCTAGGATCCCTTGTAATGAGATACGGAGACTGGGTATTTCAACCTCAAGCGGGAGAACTGCTTCTACCCCGAATACTAGCGAGAAAGGAGTCACTCTGTTGGTGTTCTTATTGAGGTTCGGTGGGCCCATAAGGCTGGATATAACTTCAAATGCCAATCTTGTTTGTTTTCTTTCACCGTTTTAAGAAGAATGGCTTTTAACGTTTTATTTGTTGCTTCAGCTTGTCCATTGGCTTGGGGGTAATACAAGGAGGCCATATGATGGCTTATTTTAAATTTATTGCACAATTCGTGAACTTTTTCATTCTTAAAAGAAGTCCCATTATCGAGATAATGATTTGCGGGACACCGTATCTGCAAATGATTTGGTTCAAAATGAACTTGGCGATTACAGAACCGGTATAGTAGTAAGAGGCATAGCCTCTACCCACTTGGTAAAATATTCGGTGGCCGTGATTATGAAATTATGGCCATCTGTGGATGAGGGAGAGAATTTCCCTATCAAATCGAGGCCCCACGTAGAAAAGGGCCATGGAGTAGCGATTGGTTGTAGAGCTTGTGTTGGCATGTGGATCTCATGGGAGAATTCTTGGCACTTATGACACCTTCGTACAAACTCTACTGCGTCGTGTTCTAGAGTAGGCCAGAAATAGCCCATCCGATGTATTTTACGAGCGGTGGCATGGCCACCGAAGTGGCCTCCACACATTCCACTGTGAGATTCGTGGAGAATCTTCTTGGATTCTTCTGTGTCGACACATCTTAGAAGCATTCCATCGAATGCTTTTCGATAGAGCACTTGCTCTATAATGACGTATTTGGCTACGATAATGTGTAACCGCCTTCTTTATTGTGGTGTAGCACCTTCCGGATACGTATGATCCATGATATAATTAATAATATCAGCATACCAAGGACACTCAGAGATGGGAGGTCTAGTTTCGATGTAGTATACGCATTCATCAGGAAAGTCCAGATCTACTAGATTGCCTCCATCTAGTGGGTTATCAGCTAACCAATCCGTGATGATTTGTCCTTTAACGGATTTTGATTTACAAATGTTAATTCGAACTCCCCATTAAGGTTATAAAGCGTCCAACCTTTTTAGACAAGGACCCTTGCGTGAGGAAAGTTCGTAAATGCTTTGTCTTTACAATGACCTTTGTTTCTTGATTTAGCATGTAATGTCTTAAGCGTTTGGTTGCAAAGACTATGGCAAGGCATTCTCGTTCTGCCTGTGTATAACGTGTTTCATAGTCGAGCAACGTTCGGCTAATGAAATAGATTGCATGTTCTCTCTTGTCATCGTCTTCTTGAGCCAGCATACAGGCTAGCGAGACATTGGTAGCTCGCGAATATAAAATTAACGGGTGGTCTGGCCTAGGTGGCCTTAGCGTAGGTGGTGATAACAAGAAATGCTTAACTGCGTCGAAAGCTTCATTGCAATCTTGGTCCAATCAATACTATAATCTTTCTTGAGTAGATTGTTGATTGGATGAATGGTGAAACTTAAATCTGGGATGAATCTCCGGATTGCACCAAGCTTTCTACGAGAAATGACCTGATTCATTCATCTGAAGGTGGGACCATTTGAGAACAACCCTAATTTTGGTTGGGTCAACATCGATCCCGCGTGATGATACAATGTAACCTAGGAGCTTCCTCTGTTACACCAAAGATGCATTTTTCTAGATTTAGGGTGACTCCGTATTCTATCAGATGTGAAAGAATGATGCGAAGCACTTCCGGATGGTCACTACGCTTCTTGGCCTTGGCCAACAAGTCATCTACGTAGGATTCCACAATTTTATGAATAAGGTCATGAAATATATACGTCATAGCCCGCTGGTATGTAGCGCCAAGCGTTCTTGAGACCGAATGGCATAACAACATAGCAATAGGTTCCCCAAGGAGTTATAAACGTGGTTTTAGCTTGATCTTGTTCGGATATTCTGATTTGATTGTATCCGAGAATCCATCCATGAGAGACAAAAGCTCAAATCCAGTTGTTGCGTCAATAATGACATGTCTATGGATGGTAACGGGAAGTCATCCTTAGGACATGCCTTGTTAATGTCTCGGAAGTCTATGCAGATGCGTATCTTCCCATTCTTTTTAGAATGGGAACGATATTAGATACCCACTGAGAGTAATCGACTGGCTTGATGAATCCTACTTGGAGGAGTTTCATTACCTCCTCTTTCACCATGAGAGCTACCTTAGGTTTCATTGGTCTCGATTTTTGTTTAATCGGCTTTGCATCTGATTTAGTGATGAGGTTATGTACGCATAATGTGTGGTGCAACCCCTGTCATTTCCTTATAATTAAATGTAAAAGCCTTCGATGTTCTTTGAGGATTTGAGTGTGTATTTCTACTTCCGATGGAGTTAACGAGGATCCTAACTTCAATATCCTTGGTTCATCCTCTGATTCGATGTTAATATCGATTGTTTCTTCGATTAGAGAAGTGTTACCTTCTTCAAACTCAGGTGGGGCTGGAGGTAGTTTCAGATCATCTCCATTCTCGACTGTGTATATGCTAAGTTCCTTTTGTGGGGGAAGCTCTGTCATGGGATTTCTGAAGTAGGAAGATGAATGCGGGATTAAGGATAAATCTACTACGTGATGGGTGAGATGTAATTTGCATAGGCGTTTAAGTAATTCAGAGTGGTTGTATCACTATCAATGTGGTCTAGGATAGTAGATTTGTTTTCATTTCTGTTTGTTAAAAGAGGATTTGACATTTTTTTACTAATGGTTCGGTACGAAGGGATACCATGAAACGGGTATCTTCCAACTCACTATTTGGAGTGAAGCGTGATGCCGAGGTCGCTATTGAATCGGCGAGAAGATTTTTTCTCGCGGGATTGCTTCAATTGATATGAAGTCAAACTCCTTGCTTAAATTCAATACAGCTGTTTTGTAGAGCTGTAAGTGCTCGGCTCTGGTTTCATACATCTCAGAGACTTGGTTTGCTACCAATTGTGAGTCTCCTAACACCCTGATATTATTAACACCGATCCTCTTAGCTAGGACGAGGCCAAGGAGGAGGGCTTCGTACTCAGTGCCATTGTTTGTACATTTGAAATTTAGTTTAAAGGCAAATGGTAGGACTTTTCCCTCGGGAGAAGTAAAGATTACACCTGCCCCAGCTCCGTAATGACATCTAGCTCCATCGAAATGGAGAGTCCAATACTTAGCTGGGAATATGGGCGTTGGGATATTTGTTGTGTTAACATCTTCTACCTCTACCATGCAGAGATCCACTGCTGGAAGAGAACCAACACCTAGGGTGTATCCCATGCCTACAGAATCAAATGGTAGGAACATTGGTAGATCCTGTTCTAGCAATTCAACAATTTTTGCAGTAGTTCCTAATGATATTGTTTCTATAATCTTAACCTCATCTTTGAGGGCTGGGATCATCTTGGCTAGGCTCATAGTCTCAAGATCTGTCGTAGGTACCAAATTTTCTTCCGGTTTCACGTCGGTAGGTTTATTAAGTTGGTTTGTTGGGAGTTCAAACTCGAGTGCATGCCTGGTCTTTTCTTTAGGTCAGCCAGGTGTACATCGAATGGTTTTGGATCACCTTTGGCTATGAACACCTTTCCTAAATGCAAGAATCTTACTTCTTGAAATAATGTAGAAGGGATTGCCTTCATACGGTGTATCCATGGTCGGCCGAGGATCATATTATAGTTAGTTTCCCGATCTATAATATAAAACTCAGTCAGGATTGTTTTGGGTCCTAAGGTGACCGGTAGTATTATAGTTCCAATCGAGGTGGCTTTAAGGCTATCATAGCCTCTTAGCGTATTTCGAGTTGTGGAACAATTCGTTTCTCCATACCCTAGCTTTTGAAGGAAAGAGAAGGGGACTATGTTAACTGCTGCCCCATCGTCAACCATCACGTGTTTCACATAATTGTTATAAACCCATACTTGCAAATGTAAGGCTGGATCACCTCGGCGTGTAATCTCAGTGTCTATTGGCATTTTGTTTATTTCGAATATGAATTCGGTATCCCTATCCGGCTGCCCGGAGGGTGGATATCAAAGTCTATATGGTTTACCTATGTTTCGGGAGGTGGAGTGATGTTAATTAGATGGCCTAAACCTAATGCCTCTAAAAGAGCAGCCCTGTGGGTAGGAGAATTCTTTAGTAAGTCCAAAAAAGAAATGTGCGAGAAGGTTTTTGTTAGATCACTAATTAAATCATAGGCACCCATGGGTTTTACTAATATTTGTTGGATGTTATCTATCTCCGGTAGGTAACTTGGACTTGGCTGAGAGGAATACTCTCGTGTCCTTGTTACAGCTTCCACGGGTAGTTCGGTGTCTAACTCCACTAAACCGACTATCTTGGGTCATGGTTGACTTCCTAATTATGGCGCAACTAATGGATTTAGTGAAGTCGAGGCTTCATGATCGTGGTTTCCTGTCATTACACCCTTGTTTGTCCCATTCAAATTTAACCTGTTGTTGTTGTGATTTGGGAGCGGATCATTGAAGATCTTAAGGGGTGCATTTTGAGGGGAAACTGCCCCTGTAAAAGTATTTGGTGCCGGTGACGTAGGATCTGCCAAGAACATATCTATGAAAAGTTGTCTTTGTTCCTCTGGAAAATGTTGCATGAATTTATTGTAGTCACGACATGTTCTGGTGTCATGGCCTCGGATTTTGTGAAAACCACAATACGAGTTAGGATTGTAATTCCTAGTCTGCTGGTTTGGTGTATATTGTGGCCCAAAACTCTGATCAAACCATTGCCTATTAGGATTAAAGTTTTGCATTTGCTGTTTTTGGTTTTGGTTGGTTTTGATATCCAGTTGAGTTTTGGCTTGGACCTTGTGTAGGGTTTCGCCATTGTTTGTTGTTGTTGTTGTGGATGATTGAAAATCCACTGCATTGATTATTGGGGTAAAGTTGTTATTTTGTTGGTTGTTTACTAGTGGTGGAGTATTCACAACATTTACCCTTTTGGCCTGATCAGTTACTCCATCTGTTGTCACTCTGCGATTTTTATTAAGGATTTTAGGTCCTTGATTGGTATTTGTGGTGGTAGGATAAGCCGTAGTATTCTAGTTGGAGGTGATTAACCTCCCGTTTGTTCCATACGTCTTACGACTGCTATCTATTGCCACTTGATCTATTCGGAGAGTGCTCTCAAGTACTTCATCGTAAGTCCTTAGTGGGAACTTCTGGACTTCTTCCTTCACTTCTCTGCTGAGAGAATGAAGGAATAAATCACATAGTTCCATTTGGTCCATATTTGGAGCACTGGCTGAAGAATAAAGAACTGTACGCCACCTGGATGAAATGAGCAACAGATTCATTGTGTTCCTGCTTAATGTGCAAGAATTCCCTGATTCCTATTCTTAATAGTTTGTTCATGTCAAATGCCTTGATGAACTCTGAAATGAGTTGTTTAAACGAATGGATGGAAGCCTCAGGTATTCTATAATACCAATCGAGAGCGATACCTTCCAAAGTTTTGGGGAATATTTTAGTAACAACCCCATCCCAAGGGAGTAGTTCTCGAATAGCTGTGGCATAAGCCTTGATATGTGCATTCGGATCTCCCTCACCTTTGTATTTGGGAAAATGGGAAGAGGTCTTGGAAGCATAACGCTTCGTATGGTGAAGTCTAAGGGTTCTTTCAAATATTCTGAATAAGTCCCTATTGCATAGGTTTCGACCATTGATGGTGCTGCTTGAGGGGGTGGCGGTGGAATGGGTTGTTGGTATGGCATAGCGTATGCGTTGGCAGGGGCATAAGGAAGCCCCTGTGTTTGAGAAAACATGCCGGGAGAGGAGAACATGTCCCCTTGTGGTGATTTGGAGTACATGTTTAAGTATGAAGGGGTATTGTCTAGGAATGGATTATTTTGTACTAGACCGGGAGGTATCGGAACGGTGTTAGAAATGGCGGTTCTTGTTGGCATTTGTTGTGAATACTGAGGAGTCATGCCTAACGTGCCTATTCTTGTGAGGAGGTCTACTTGGCTAGGATGTGTGGAGGATTAGAATTTCCTACCTGTATGAATTGAGAATGGTGATTTTCTGAGCAAGTTCTAACCCCCTAACTTTTTCTACTAAGTTGAAATGACCTCATTTGGTGAAGTCATGATATTTTGCCTTAGTGGCGTTTGTTGTATATCCTGATGTTGTATAGGCATGTGATATCCTGCTATGAATTGATCGCTGCCCTGCCAAGTTTCCCTGAGGGCATTTCCTATATGTAGTGGCATGGAGGTATTTTCTTGAAAAGAGACCTCGGGTTGCGTTTGTAAACTCCCTATGGGTGGGTACATACTCCGAGAGCGTTGTTCATTCCTGGCATAATTACCGAATGTTCATCATCTAAAACCAGGTATGGGTCAGATTGTCTACTAATTTGTGGTCTAAGCAGTACCTGAGGAGACGAACTAGATTCTCCTGTGAATGTCATATTGTTCGAGCCTGAAGGCTCTGTTTGTTGTGTTTGAGCGAGCTGATCCAACTCCTCTGTTTGGAAAGATGAGCCATATCTGATCCTTGGAGATGGAGTTTGTGTTGATAATTGGTTATTTGAATAGTTGTCACCCCATACTGAGAGTGAGGGTGATGACTATCTATTCAGTTGAGCGTAGTATGCTTCAAGACCTAGGAGAGGTCTACCATATGCATCGAATCCCGACATATTCGGGGGTATATGAATACCCACAGAATAATGGGTAAGAGCGAAGGTGGAAGGAAGAAGTGAAAATAAAAGAGGAAGAACTATTTCATTCACATCGGGTTCACCAATTTTGTACGATGGAAAAGTGACAAGCGAGCGTGGGAATCTACAAGTAACTCTTCCTCGCACCCGACCTCTCGAGGTCGTGCGAGATAAGCCGGTGGGGATGGAATACACGTGGGATGCAGACAAACTAGTTAGGCAATCTGATGTCTTTGACGCGCACTAGTGGAAACTGCGAATCTAAGGAAAAGAAGGCCCTCCTAACCTGAATTGGTGTGATAGATCGATCGGCAAGGATGACTGCTCGAAGGCTCCAATCAATATCGAGCTCTAGCGTGATTCGGTCTATGGGTTGTGGAATACGTGGAAAATGACCTGGGATAGTTTCGTGTATATCTCCAGATAGGGTCATAGGGTGGATGATGGGTATAGTGGACTCTACGGGTGATTATCTGGCCTAGTCCAGAATTCCCTAGCTTTATTAGCTACTACGTCTAACAAGGATAACTGTTTGATGATGATAGGTGGAAGTGGAGTAGATCTAAATACTAATATGCGTAGGCCAGCATCTATGTCTGATTCACCTATGGATTCGTTGGGCTGTGGGATTTTTGGGTCACAACCGTAGATTCACGTTTGTTGTGGTCCTGCTATGGTCATGTGCGGACTCAGTCCCTAATCCCTAGTATCCAATAGTCATATGCTTTCTCAGCCTCTATATTCAGAATTAATAGTTGTGCGATCTTTTCAGAGTATCTCACAGGCGTTCGTGCAACCTGAATTCTTAAGCTGGTATCTATATCTGTGAGAGTGTCTCCTACGCTCTGGCTGTGGGACCAAAGGATCACAACCGAACGTTTTCTCTCTTTCAAGCCCTTCCACAGTCATGCGGATATATATCTAGGGTAATCTGTAGTTTGGTTGATTTGACCAAAACGTGTGCGCTTGGTCGTCTTCTATGTTTAACCCGCTTAACTGGAGGCTGATCTGTTGTAAATTTTCCGTTGTTCGGAAGACTTGGATCCTAAGATTCTGATCTATATCAGTTATTGCTGTGACGAGATTGGGTTGGGGCACGATTGGCTCGAATACGTATTCTCTGGGCTCTCTAGGTCCCGTGATTGTCATACAAAAGCAACAATGTAAATCAATTGCAGCAAAGTAAAATTAACTATGTGAAGTGTATTTATAGCATATATAACTTCTCTATTTTTGTATTTTTCTGATGAATTTATATGAATGAAATTGAAGGAGCAACTATTTTTAATATATCTAGAAATTGACAACTAATCTAATAACGAATTTAAAACAAACAAAGCAACCGAGTATAGCTACTTGCCTGTGCAGTTGTGAATCTATTCTAAATAATGAAATAACTGATCTAATCTATTTGAAAGACTCTTGATCCTACCTCAGAAGTGAGGAATGAATCATAGTTTCTCAGAAACTATCAATCCCCATAGCTTCCCTGGCAATATCGAAAGTAAAATTGACTGAAATAAAGTGATTGGCTACTCTATTTGATATGCTTCTAACTAGAACTTTGAAAGCTAGAACCTGGATTTTGTAGAACAGTGGCGAATCCGATGGTGTGTGTGGTTTTGTCCCCTCAGTGTGATCTCCTCATTCCTTCGTGCTCACGTGGATCCAGAAAAAGCGTGTAATGCTAGCCTCAACAGAAGTAGATTTTGGAATAAAGGCAACTTAGGATACAGATTGAATACAATGTGAGTAGGAGAGGGATAGCGCAAGAGTACAAAGCTTGGCTTATGCAATTCCTAGCGGGATTTATTACGAGTCATGCAACATAAAATGTCCAGAACCTGAAACTATCCTGTTTGATGAGTAAAACCTGCAACTTTAATGGCTTCCCTACGAGAATTAAACTGCTCTATTTCAATGGACTGCATGAAGTAATGACAACATTTGCACAAGATGGATATGTGGCTTTCTAATAGCAAAATAACATTAACTAAGCATGCAATGAACTAAACTATGAATCCTAAGCAAAATAAAAGACTGAACTACTGAAATGAGAAATTGAGAGGTAAATTTGAGGGGCCATTTGCTTGAGCACAAGCCAACTATTTATAGCATTTGCATTTACCCAAAGGTAAAAACCAAATTGATCTCTTAAACCATAAACAAAGCCAAAACACTATTCAGGGAACCAGAATCATTAATGCAAGCCAAAGGCGGTGAAAAAAGCTGGTAAATGTTGAAATTTACGTGAGTCGCGTTAAAAGAACATTCTAGAAAACGCGTGAAGGACCGTTGCCACTGAGCGGGGGTGGCGGTTCACTGAGACCGCCGAAGGCGGGCGGCGGTTTCGTCACTGAAGAATAAAACACAAAGAAAAGAGGGGAAAAGAGAACAACAAAGCATGCAGGGGCTAAGCGGGGCATGCGGGATGTTAACACACACTTGGGGAGCTTTTCCGGATCCCGAACACCTTGCGAGGAGACCTGTATCATCATTGGGGCACGTGTTACGTTGTTCCGACAAAGTGCAATACCTTACAATTTTGGGTACGTACATAAACCAATTACAAATATTTATGAGTTGTTAAAACAACTCATAACATATTAAACCATATTTACGTGGTTGTTAATATCAACAACTTTTCTAACAAATATAATGTGAGCAATAACTAATTAATTCCTAACATTCCCTCCCTTGGTGTGAACATGGGGAGAAAGTACATCTCAAAAATTGAAAACATAATCGTATGCCTCCGCATACTTTTAGGTCGCATATGGCTTGCTAGATCTTATTGCACATGACTAATCCGCTTCACCATAGGTAATCCTACTGATGATCACACTTCCACCAATACACCTACATACACGAACTCAACAGCTCCCACTTTCACTTCCAATGAATGCTCTTTCACCGGCCGATTGATGAAGAAGTATGATAGTCGAAGAATCTCAGCAGTCAGAGGATCACTCCAGTTCAGCTGTCCTCATATACAACTATTCTCTATTCCAAAATGCACATTTTCTTCATTTCAATCATAACAAAGGAAGGAAACCACACACCATTTTATTTTATACACACCACAATCGAAAAGAGATGCCACCATACCAAAATGCATCCCTGTCGTTGGTGACTGACGAGAGGCGATGATCGCCCTTCATCCTCCATTGCCTCCAACCTCCAATTTGAAGTTGCTAACTCAGTAGAATGTGATCATGTTGCTCAATAATTTCCATTGGACATCGAGTAACACCAAAAATGCGTCCATGAGGCAATTTTTACAATTTTTGACATTGGTGATGTGACTAAAAAAATAGGCTATTTTCAAACATATTATTTTTCAACAAAATTGGAATCAATGCAACAAGGATAAAAAAACACTTTTGTAAAAACAACTCTTGATTTCGAGATACCGGAAAAAACTATTAAGGATTCAATTTCCCGTAAAAGGCCCAATTTTAATTAAAATCAGATCAACGATTAAAAACTTGCTCTAGATGGAGAGAAAATTTATCATCGACCACTCGTTGGAACTAGGAGGAAATGAGGATTCCAAAAATGTCAAAGGCTCTAAAAAATGACGCTGGAAAAATATTAATTTGGCTAAAAACCGTAATAATTGCCCTTAAAATGCAATTATTAAACAAAAACTAGAGAAAAATTAATATTTTCAAACTATAGTCTTTGTTAAAAATTAAAAATTAGCCAATAAAAATGGCTGGAAAAAACTCACGACTTCATAATTCCATAACCAGAGCTCTGTTTTATAAACCAAAAAATGCATTGGAAAGGTGGTTTTAAGATCTTTGCAATGGTACCAAGTTTTTTTGATATTATCACTTGACCTAAAAACTGTTCATGAGTGAGTTGGACGTGAATTTGAAGTCGTTGTTCATGCCCGAATTCCAAAAGGCCATGGTCTACACATTTATACCAAATTTGGATTCAATTCTTTGTGATTTCTATTCATTACTCCTCGCAAGACTTTGTTCAGAATCTGAGTTGGATGGAACCAATATTAGAAAAGATCAATGAAAATAAATTGGACATCGCATGAGTCGTACATAAAAATGCACAGGAATGAAAGCTCAATCCATTCGCAGAAATTTCCCAAGCTTCCAAATCTATCTTCCTTTGACATTTTTACTATACTGTAGGTTGCACTTTGTAGAGACCACAATATTAAATGTAGATAGGATTCTTGCAATGTATACTCAATGCATTCCACCAAAGATTCTCATTATTTCTCTCTGATGCCAAATGAAAATAACTCAGAAGAATTTGAAAAAGATCAGAGAGAGTTGTAGACATAGGAATGATATTCAATAATCTCCATATTTCATACATTCGGCAAATACATATATATAGGATATACATATTTTATAAAATAGGAAACCACTTACAAATATTGACGACTTGTTAAAACAACTCGTAACATATTGAACCATATTTACGTGGTTGTTAATATTAACAACTTTACTAACAAATATAATGTGAACAATAACTAATTAATTCTTAACATTGGATTTTCCCCATTTTCTTTTTGACTCTTTCAAGCACAAATTGTACTCACATGAATAATGCAAGTGAGATGGAGACAATAATGTGGAGCATAGATAACAAATATTATTTTGGTAAGAACAATATGAGCCATAGAATAGGTGTAGAACATGGAGATATTTAATTCCCACCTTATTTGTAACCTTCCATTCATGTATTTGTCTTATTTAATAAATTGAACACCAGCCAATCAAAATCCTTGACCCAGATTGGTCGTTGATGGATAGCACCATCATGACTATTTATGAGGGAACTCTAATCATTACTTTGATAGCTAGAGAGACCATCATCTCAAATGCATTTGAAATTACTAATCTAGGATGTCGTGGCTAGTCATCATCTCTCTATCTCCAAATTGTCCCATGAGAAGTGCTTGCAAATTTCCCTTACATTTACTTGTGTTCTAACTACCTAAAAAACACAATGCCTAACATTGCTAACTAATCACTTTGGCATTATTGATTAGCCATCATTTACGTTTAGACATATCACCACAATATATTACTCGAATTTTTGCACAACATGCCCTTCCCCTTCAAATGATTGACAAAAATATCTTGTGATTGTATGTGAGTAAAGTATTGCATTGGTTCCCCTTACCACTTTCCCCAAGGAAAGCAGTTTCCTATAGATCTAGAGGGGAGCATACTATAGAGACTCTCCCTCGTCTCATGCTTTTCATCCACCTTTAAATCCATGTTGTATAGATGTTTTGGTCAGTTTCCAAATCACAAGTATTTTCCGCTCCTACTCCCCCTCAAATTTGATCCTTTGCAAACAACTTTTCTATATGTCAACTCCATTTTCCACATTTTTGTTCCCTTCTCTTCACTCACATTTCATGTACTTTCCTTTAAACAACTACCCACAATGGTTACTCCTCTCTAACATTACCCCACATTACGCAACCACCCACCATACTAATTTTTACTTGAATCCACTCTCACTTCCTCCATATACCTAACAAATATGATACCTTAACCGACTCAACTTTACTTCTCGTTACTTTCCCTTTCCACAAACATTTCCTCCACCACATCCCTTTTGGTGTTCACATTGGTGTGCTAGCCTCTGATTGCTAGTTCTTACAACTCACATGCAATTGCGAGCAATAATAAATTATTAAATTGGCAACGTCAACGTGAAAGTCTGCATGGTCTTTCCTCACGATAAGTGACCGGCGTCGTCTAAGGCGGATTGACAAAATTAACGCTACTCAAGTCTGTGTAGACGCTTACTTAACAGAGAAACTCACCCGTTTTGGAAACTAATTAAATGGATTGCCACATAAAATTTCACAAAATTGTCATTGAATTTAGTTTCTGAGAGACGCAGGATCGAATCCCATCATGGCTAGGTGGAATCGAGGGTTAGCAGCAGCCTCCTGCATGTCCTGCGCTGCAGCGGAAGGGTTTCTAGCCGTGGCCATATGCATGTTAGCGGCGGTGACCGTGGCGGCGGCGATCTGTGCTGCGCGCTTCCGCGACGAAGAGGAAAGCCGCTCGGATTGTTTCAGAAATTTGAAGTGCAGGGCGCTCATGAATACCCTGAGCAGCAAGAGGCTCTTGTTCAGCAAGAAATGGGGGCGTAGCGAGGAAGACGAGTTGGAGGCATATGACCGTGCGGCTATGGAAGATAGGGATTTCCTGTCGCAGAAAAGTATATTGATGGGCAAGTGCTGCCAGCCCCTTAATTTATCGGGGCTTATCGTATATGACCACAGGGTAACCGTTTCCCTCTGCGTTCCCCCAAAATTAACTTGGATTATCCTTCACTCCAGAAGATAAAAGGAAAAACTTTAACGGTAGGGAAAATTGATTTTATTTTAGCGATGAAAACTTTCTGAGATCTCTGTAATATTAGTTCAAATGGCTTGTTTCAATGGTTTACCACCGAGGGTGGTGATTTTTTTTTTTCTTTTGGGTGTTAAAGATTAGATTTTAGGTTTTAAACCAATCATTTTTTTAATATTTCATATTTTTGAAGAGTATAAATTTATTGTTTTGTATATTATTAGATGGCAGAACCATGGTTTCAAACTAATTATTTTTAATCAATAAAATTTTATAATAAGTTTTATTTGAATTGTTAGTGGGTTATGGTTCACTTGTAGATTGAACTATTTATTTTATGTCAAGTTGGAAGGTTTGGTGTATGGATAAAATGGTCCCCAGAAATTTTTATGTTTATTCACTTTATAGTTATGACAAAAAAATGTTTATTAATAAAAAATAATTTTAATTTGAATTATTTTTATATATTTATTATGGTTCATCTTCTCACAAAAATGAGACTAAGAACATAGCTCATCAAGTTGTATGACGAGTTTCAATTGGTGTATAAAGTAACTAATTCATGAACATTGAATTATATACCATCAATCTATATGTGGAACAATGAACAATGAACTATGTACAAACAAGTGATATCATCACACTTCCTAACTAGTGTCAAGCAACTTCAAATTGGAATTGACTAGATTCAAATTCATATTTAAATGAGTGGTAAATATTAACATAGTGAATAACATTTTCTTTTTAATCTTATTGTAGTGAAGAACATGTTTTATTGAATATTGTTTCATATTTGCATCATGATTGTTGTCCCGATTTTATATTATTATGGTATTCATAAGCCTAAACTGTGATCTTATACGGTGTCATACATGGCATTAAAAATCTACCCTTCACATCCAATGACATCAATTAATAATTCAAAGGGAAGGGAAGATATTTTGGAGGTGTATGAATTTCCTAGTTGCTTCTTATCACCTCAAAATCTCTAAAGCAACCAAATAAATTATGAAGAAAATTTTGTCCATAATCACTTATATCGGTGTCCACACATTCATAATATTTCTATGAAAAATGTGATTGTTATTTGATATTAAGATCTCGTAAGGATCGTAGTCTAAGATAAGACCATTAAGATTGCATGCATAACACAATGAGTACCACTAATGCATCATCTAAGTTATGGGTGAAGCGTAATGACGATGAATATTCGTAGAATTGTGATGCTTGAAGGTGCCCAAAAGGTCATTAAACATAAAAGGATAACTTCAAGAAGTGAAACGTGACATAGGGACCAATCAGAGGTGGCTAGAAGTACAAAAAGTAAAGACAACTTGGCGGTTGGAGCATGCGTGATGGGTGGTGGTTAAAGGCAACACTTGAGTGGCGATCAACATTAATCGAGAGGAGGAATCACATTTGGAGTTGTGGTTGAGATGAATAAAAAGGAATCTTTTCAACGCTCAATAATTTTCATACAATGTCAATGCCAATTCCAATGAACAATGATTAGGATATGAAGCTCAATGTGGAGATGAAGTAGGCATAAAGGTAGTGTCTTATTGCAAAGGATCCAAATGGAGGCTACTAATCTCTACTCAAGAAAAATGGTGCCAAATTGCACATCTTGCACTGGGAAGGCCCAACTTTTTTAAAATTCAAAAACAAACATTATGCTTCAATAATAAGATCCTTATAGTCCGTATGGCCCAAAAAGAAACAAATACAAAAATTCCCAAAAATCTTTCCTCTAAAATGTGCCTATATCTACCCTACAAAGCTAACATACTAGGAATCTAATATTATATGGATTCTTATGTACCCATGATCAAATAATATGAATTCTCATGTACCCATGATCAAATATACATTGTTATGAGAGGCTAAAAGAGAAAATGTAGAGAAAACATCTCAAATGTGTATTAACACTACTAAAAATTTGAGAAATACATGTAGAGGAGGAGATTATATGGGAAATCAAATACTTGCACACTATCTCCTATCGGTCATAATAATAGGAAATTTTTAGCATATAATCGTTCCTAAAGTTGGATGGCTTAGTTACACATCTATTACATTATTCTACCCTAGAATATAGTTAAAATATACTAAAGCTAAATAGGCTTTAGCAAATTTAAGTTCTTGAGGATTTAGCACTTCCTAAATCATGCTTAACAATGTGCAATTAAATTATTGCACAAATAGATTCATGTTAACCTCTAGGAACAATGTGTTGGAACCTTTCCTTGGTTAGCGGTGAAGTTGACTTGATTTTCTTATCTTTTTGTAGCCACTTGGCTCTAATTATGATTTCCTTAATTCTTTCTCCTCAAAATTTTCTTTATATTGGAATTTTCATTATCTATTTTAACTTGCATATGCACTCATTTATTTTCTTTTCCATTTTCTAGGGACACCACATATACTTGGATTCATTTATACTTAGCTTGGACATATATCACCCATTAAAGGGGCATGTCATACACTACGTATGTGCCACACTTATCAAGAAATTTATTTTTATATATTTATTGCGTAGGGTTAATTTTTACATATTGAGTGACATCGAATATATCTTACCTACATAGGGGCCTATTTATATAATGTGATGTCATGTGATATCTATTGATCATGCATTCGACATGCACACATACATCACACACATATGTTGTTAAGTTAGAAAAGGATATACATATTACATATGTTGTTGAGTTAGAAAAAGGATATACATATTACATATAATCGCGTACTTCTATTATGCTTACACCCAAGGGAAACCTTTCCAAATTGGGGGCATGTCTATACTAGAGGCACTTATTCACATTTCTCAATGTATATTTCTATTATATTTAATTAACATATTTATCCATTACATATCCTTTTTAGTTATTATTACATTGACCATATCGGCCTACGTAGATTTCTTATGAATGTTTTTCCCTTGTTTATATAGTTCTAAGTGCTTAAGGATAATGTATGCTTCTATATATGTGTTTGTATACAAAACAATGGTGTTAGTGTGAAAAATAGGATATAAATTGATTTAAATCCTAAACTACGTTACTATTTGCTACTCAGATCAAGCAAGGATGGAAAGAGGGAGAATTATACCTACACTTCCTTGATGGTTCTCTTTCCTTGATGGTGGATTTGCTTGTGGATTGGAAGATTGCTTCAAATTTGGATGTGGGAAGACTTGGACAACACCTCCCCTTTGATGATTGATTCTTGGATGCTTGATGAAGATGAAAAATGGATTGATTTGTAGATAGATAGATTGATGATAATGATGATAAAATGGATTGATTAGATGAATAAAAGAGTATAGTTTTGATATGGATTTCTAAGATGGCTCTCATGGAGGAGGAGAGCTCAATTTATAGTTTGTGAGTGGAAAATTGGAGGGTGAGGATTAATCCATGTTGGATTGAATCCAAGGGCTGCAAATTGATGAGAAGATTGGATTTGTGTAGAGATTTTTAGAGAATTCTAGAATGGAGAATTCTAGATTTTGTGAGGACTCTCCATTGAATTAAAAATTCAATAGAATAGTGTAGATTCATTTGAATATTTGAAAATAAGAGGGAAAGATAGATAATCTTCTAGATTTAGCTCTCTAGATTTAGAGGTATGATGTGCACATGATTAGGATTATATTAGGTTAATAAATATGATTAGGGATGTGATTACATGGAAAGGCTAGTGTAGGATGTGTAGTGTAGGTAGGGTAGGTGAGACATAGGAATATTAAATTCTTAGAAATGTTAATGAAGGATTAGAAATGATATATAGGATATAATAATGAAATAAACGGGATTAAGGATGAAATGAGATAAATGATAAATGATGAAAGGGAAATGTAATAAAATGGATTTTTAATAATAAGTAAATGATAAAATGGAATATATGGATAAATGATGAAATTAATAATAATAATGATAAATGGATTAATGGATTAAAATGAGTAAAAAAAGGATTGGTAGTAGATAAATGGTGATGAGGCTAAAATGTGGGACATGATTAATGTTAATTAGTCATGTAGACATTTTAGGTGTCTACATTTTGCCCCTCTTTGAAGGATTATTGCGTAGCAATGATCATTCAAAGAAGAAGTAGAAGATGATAGGATGGTAATATGATGCCCCCTCGAGTGGGTAGGCGGGGAGGAATGAGGCGGGTAGCCACTCGAAAAGAGAGGAGATGCCCCAATGAGAAGATGAAGGGGTTGTGGGTGAGAGGATGAGAAGATGAGAGGATGTTAACTATAGGAGGAATCATTGATATATGACAAGGGTGTAGGATTTTTTGATGTTGGATTAGAAGAAGTTAAAGGGGTTGATGTTTTGATTTTGGATGTTGGATATTGGATGTTGTTGGATTTTGGATGTTTGGATGTTGTTGGATCATATGATTTTGGATTGTTGGATGGGTGTAAAGGGGTTGATGTTTTGGATGTTTGGATATTGGATGTTGTTGGATTTTGGATGCCCCGGATTAAAGGGGTAATTAAGATTTGGATGTTGTTGATCACAAGAAGATGTTGGATTTTGGGATTGATGTTTTAAAGGGGGTTGATGGTTTGGATGTTGGATGTGATGATGAAGAGATGGATTTGATAGGATTGATTGAAAATGTTGGATATATTGATTGGATGAATAAGATTTGATGATTGGATGTTAGATGATTGATGAAGGTTGGTTAGATAAGGTGATGATGATTAGGCTAAGTGATGATGTAAAGGGGTGGTGTTATCGTAAAGTGCCCACAATTATCATCATTAGCAAGTTTATTAAGATGTGGCATAGAGCAAGATGCACCAATGGTATAAAGACCATGATGTTTTAATTGTTAGATGCCCTTGTCCTCATATCATGGGACATATAAAGAGGGTCCTCATATCATTGGACCTCTAGAAAGATAAAATAAAAGGTGGCCTCATATATCATCCAGACCATAAAAAAGAAGAAAGAAAAGAGTGGCCTCATATCATTGCCAAAATATGATACAAATGCAAGAAAAAGATAAACAAGCGAACAAACACACACACACACAAATGCATGCAAAATTATTTAAGATTTTATGTGCATTTTTGTTGATTTTTATGGATTTTAAGATTTTTTTTTTTTTTTAGATTTTAAGATAGTTTATATGTGGTGGGATGAAGATGTGATAGGATGGGTGGGGTTGAAAGGAGGTGACTTTCTCCTGTAAGTCCCAAGGTAGATGTGGATAGGGATTAGGGATTTTAGGAGAGGATAAGGGATGTGGGATAAAGGGATGATTTTGGATAGGATAAAGGATGTGGGATAAAGGGATGATTTTGGATAGGATAAAGGATGTGGGATAAAGGGATGATTTTGGATAGGATAAAGGATGTGGGATAAAGGGTTGGTTGGATAAGATAAAGGAGGTTTGATAGGATGAGGGTTGTGATAAGGTAGGATATGGGACTAGGTGATGACTTAGTCGATTAGATAAGGTAGGAATGATTGGATAAGATAGGCCCCTAGGTAAAAGGTGGGATGATGGATGATAGTCTAGTTTTTGTGCCCCCAAGTGTAAAGTAAGGGATGGTGCCCCAATGGATTATAAAGTTTCCCTAGTCATAATGATGATGGGTTAAAGGAAGCTAAAAAAGAGTGGATAAGATAAAGCAATAGGATCATCGATTGCCCCATGGATGATGGATACAAAATGATGTGGATGTAAAGGATGGATGGTTAACAATGGATGATGAAAAAAGATGATCTTAAAAGCACATGTTGTAAAATAAAAGTGGGACTAAAACAAAAGTGTGACCAAGGTCTAAGCAATACTTGGCAACATACAAGCGCGATGTCTCTTTGAGATGAAGTGTGTGAAAAATTGTGATAGTTAATTACTTCTTGAAGTGAAGACTCAATGGGTAGTATGTGAAGACAAACTAGCCAATGTATAGGGAGTGATTAAGTCAAGTAGGTTGATGGAAGGTGAATGGAAGGTTAAGCCGTGCATTGCTCTGCTACCAACCAGTGCGTCCATAGCCCGACGGAGATACATCTGATTCTTGTCACAACATTTCTCTACTGCCAACCAGGCATCCATAGCCCCAGTAGAGTTGTTGGAAACACCCCTAGAGAGAGTCTTGAGGTGGATTTTATTTGATATTTTGAATTTTGATATGATTTTTTTTTTTTTGATATTTTGATTTTTTTGATGATCCACTCTCTTAAGACCTCTAGGGTTAAGAATCACAAGTGGCTAGATGGGGGGATGGAGATGAGTGTAGTGATGACATTGGATAGAGTGTCAAAGATGCACCCAAGGGTCTTCACCACAAGTTAATTAAGATGTGTGATTAAGTGATTGGATCTCTAAGATATGATGGTTCTGGATGTTGATAGTAAGGATAGCCCAAGGTCACACAAGTGTAATAGGTACTAATGAATTACATCATGTGTGATTAAGTCAATGAAGTATTTGTGAAGATGGATTGGATTGGAATGAGGATGGAGGGATGAGGAAAGAACATCCATGTGTGCAAAGGAAAACCTAAATGCTCAATATGATTTTAGGTGTTTGGGATGTGTAGGGGAATTAGAGGATTGGGGATTGGTAGATGGATTGATGGGATGATCAAGAGAATTGGTAGGATCGGGTTGTGATTGGGTATTGTTAGTGTGAGGTTTATAGCCCAAGCCTTTAGGATTTGGGAGGATGGGTGATGGGAGTAAGGATGCCTTGTTCATGGATACCTAAGCTTTTCCTTGATGTTTCATATTAGTAAACATCTTTTGGCTATAGGATATGAAGTGGATGGGGAAGATGATGTCATGTGATCATCATAAGACTGGGGGGATGTTGTTTTTCATCCGCTAAGAGGCAGACTTAGATTTGGATTTACTTGGATGTTTAGGTGGGGTTTGAATTTTTGGATTTTTAGATTTGTGAGGGTTGTGGATGGTTGGGATGGATTGAATTTGGATTGTTTATGATGATGGGGTTTAAGAGAGGATGGGATTTTGATAGGGGATGGTTAGGTATAGGATGAGGATAAAAGGATGGTGGAGAAAGAGGTACAAGGACAAGAATTTCTTGGTTAAAGAGGTTTTGGATGTAAGATTGGAATTGTAGACATCGATTAAGCGAATGTCCATGGGTGTGGTGGAAGTCACAATAATAATGGTCCTTATACCAAGATGGTTTGGGAAGGTTAGAATCATGATGTTTGATGGGTGGGTGAATGATCATGTTAAAGGTTTTAAGATGATGGAAGATGGTAGTCAAGGATTCACCTAAGGAGGCGAAGGCGATTGGGGTTGGTAAGAGAGATGGTGTGGGTAATAAGGGTGGGTTAGGTAGGATATGTGTAGGAGTGGGTAGGATAGGAGAGATTGATTGATTTATGTGATTTGGATGTTTAGGATGTGGATTAGATGGTTGGGATTTGGATGGAGGATTAGCCTTGGGGGCTTTAGGAGGTTGGTTTGGTTTTGGATTGGTAGTGGATTTTGGCTTGGGATTGGATTTGGTTGATTTGGGAGAGGTGGATGGTGTAGGGTTGGTTTGTGTAGGATTAGATGGTTTGATTTGGGATGGAGTGGATAAGGTAGGGGTGGATGAAGAGGATGTGTTAGATTTGGATGAAGAGGATATGTTAGATTGGTTGGATTTGGGGAGGTAGATTGTGTGGATTTAAAGGATGGAGTAGATGTTGATGAGGGAGATGGGTTGAATGTTGGTTGAGTTGAGGTAGAGGGGGTGGTGTGGAAACCACATTGGATTTGGGAGATTGAGGTAACTTAGGAATCACGTTGGATGTGATATGATTGGGGGATGGGGGGAAATTAGGATTAGAGTTAGGATATGGGTTTGACTTAGGAGTCACATTGGATGGTTTGGGATTGGATTGGTTATTGGTAGATTTATTAGATGTGGATGGAGAGGATAAAGGTGGCATGGGGGCCACGTTGGATGAAGTAGGATTAGGGGATGAAGAGGATGTGGGTGACTTAGGAGTCACACTAGATTGGATGGGGTTGGATGTAAGTGATGGAGGTGTAGGAGCCAAAGTAGATGTTAGAGGAGGGGACTTGGGACTATCTAGGAGAAAATCCAAGGGATGAGGTTGGGATGATGAGGATGAGGATTTAGGACTAAGGTGTGATGTAGGAGTTAAGGATTGTGGTTTGGTTTGATCTTGATTGATGTGGATGGATGGGTATGTATAAGGTACGTTATGATATGTTTTGATGGGAGGGAGTTGGGGATTAGATTGGTTGATGGGGGATAGTGGTGATGAAGGATTAAGCTCAGATAATAGGTTAGAAAATTGGAAAATAAGGTCACTAGGTGGTGGTGGTAATTTGGGATATTTAGGTTTGGATTTTGGTTTAGATTTTGATTTTGATTTGGATTTTTGGAAGTGGATGTGGTGGATGAATCATAGTTGGTTAAAGTTTGGTAAAGCTCGAAAATGATATCTTTATTGGTGAAGGGGATGATTGGAGTTGATCAAAACTAATGTAATTAAGTGTGTGTGAGGAAAGAGGATGGTTAGGGATGTTGGATGATGTGAATTTATGATTAAGTGTGATTGGTTGTGTAGATAGGGGATCATCTTGGCGGGGATAATTTGGTGGAACATATTTTTAATATGGTGAAAATTTCATTTTAGGAAAATTTGAAAAGGCGGTTTTTTTGGAGTAGGTCGGTGTCCACATTCGCCTAAAATTTGATAAATATTTTTTTGGGGTCAGCTTCACCTACATTTGAAAACATATCCTATAAAAACCTAGGTGATTCGCCGGGTAGTATACTACCACCAAGACTTACCAACACCGTGAACTTGCATACTCTAAGCACCAGAGCACAATACAGATTTGATTGTTGTTAGTAGTTTAGAGTTGGGCGACAAATGATATTTGTTGACATGTGACAAATATTTTCTGAAGACGCACAAATCATTGAATTTGATGACGCACAATAAAGGGGTTAGCTATTGACATGCATGCGGGGTTATTTGTTGGCGACGCACTCATTGAATTTGTTGACATGACAAGGAGGTATTACAGACGTGTGACTTAGTTTCCTCTAACGCATGACTCGTTTTCCTCTGATGTGTGACTTGGTTTCCTCTGACACATGAATTAGTGTTATACTTGACATGTGACACAATTTTCTCTAATGCACAACTTGGTTCTTTTGCTTGATGCATGATCTATTCAGAATAATGGAAGGTGCTAGTCCTCATAATGCGAAGACCCAAAAAGTAACTAAGAAATATCAGAAGTCCCTATTCAAGTATTTTGGAAAATCTCGAAATAGATAGTGTAACTACCAAAACCATATAGCTGCCACCAGAAAGAATCAGAATACTGACTATGTGGAAGGTAATATCGAGGTGGACATGCATTCTGCACAGTATCAACCAAATGACACCTATGATGATACCATGCCAGATCTTGAAGATATACCTGTTGAGATGCCAAATCTTGAAGATATTCTTCTGTTGGGGTGCAACCAAGAGTGCATCAAGATATCACACATACAAATACTCAGAAAAATGGAACACATAAATAAAATTCAAATTTTGGTTCATGAAAGAGGAAACCAGGTGATTGTGATATTGCTCAAAATTCTACTAAAAAAAGTAAAACATTGAAAATGAACAAGAATATGTGGACCATTGGGAGGACATACAAGTTTGATTGGGCTGCCAAATTTCCGTTTATCGAACATGTACAACCATCTAATTCAGAAGAGATCCCATCTGAATGTACATGTATAATATGTACGTGGAAATTGGGAAAGCAACAAAAATGCAAATGAAGCTGGACACTATAGAAAAACACTATGGAAAATAATATTTGACTGTAATGGGGGCGGATGGTAGAAAATCAAAACATAGGTGGAAAACTGAAAAAGAATGCATGCATGTTAAATACACAGCAAATTATGAAGCGGAGTAGAAAAAATGCAGACATCTCATGGAAAAGGGAGGAATGATCACATCGCAAATTGGTAAGATGAATCAAACAAATCTACATGCAAAACTCATACAGTTCTCTACTTTATTTCACATACTAAAGAAAGGAAGACCAATTTCAGATTTCCTTGATTTCAAAGTTTTGTATCAATATAATGGAATGCCCAACGTACCTCAGTCTCATTGGTCTGAAAGTAGTGCATGGGAAATGGAAAAATGCCTTTTGATGATAGAGAAGGAAGATTTGAAAGAGAATGTAAAAAAATCAAAGTTTATCTCTCTTTCAATTGATGAAGTGACAATAGTCGACAAACATTGCATGGGTATGTATCCATGTCTATAATTTAGAAAGCATATAAGGACACCTCATTTGTTGGGTGTTATGAAAATGGTCGAAAACTGTAATGCCGAAAACCTACATAAAATAGTTGTTTCTCATTTGAAAGATATTGCTAGAATGACTGATTATGAATTTGTAAAAGTTGGTATGTGTCGAAGTAGATGGTGCATCAGTCATTTGGAGTCCTTTGAAAGAGGTTGTGTGTTAGATTACAAATAATAGTGGCCCCATATATGCTACCAATTCACTGTATGGATCACAGAATGAATTTAGCGTATAAAATGGTAAGCAACTACGAAAATGTTGCTAAAGTAGAAGACCTTATAAGAGAACTTCATGCCTATATGGAAAGCAGCCCAAAGTGATTTCTTGAGTTCCAGAAATTCACAATTGGAATTACAGATGGCAAATTTTTTTTGAAGGATGTTGAGACGAGATGGATCTCTTTGTATGAACCTGCATGCAGATTTCGTGAGGAGTATCCTTCGTTGGTTGGTTTCATGCACAAATATCATCATGAAGTTGATAGGGTGAGGGACTTGTTGTTCCATTTAACTGATTTGGATACATTGCTTACATTGGTTGGTATTCTTCCAATGTTACAGGAGATCAATACTGATGAAGCATGCACAGGGGAGATTAATCTATATTGTGGATTTTATACGGATGAGAAAAATGGTATGTCAAAGTCTTGATGTCTTGTATTGTTCCCAAGATAGTTTTGATACACCTATTTTCGAGAATTGGAAAGCTTTATTAGATCTTAAAAATACCAGTAACTGTTTGAGATTTAATATCCACAATCACCTCTACATCAATGTTAATGGGAGGGACATACCACTATACATTTTGCAAAAATGTCAAGCTATTGCAAGATCGGAATGAGAAGATGTTCTGTGACACGTAATCTCTTTGAGTCTATTATAGTTGAAATAAGAATAAAGCTTTAAAAAAATTCAGAATCCTTATCATCAGAAATTAGAGAATGTTTCTCTAAAGATAAAATTCTTGAAGCAATGGGTGTGATGAATCCTAATTTTTGGAATACTAAAGGTGGTCATGCAGAATTTGTAAGAAAGCATTTCCATAAATCCATGGGTACAATAATGGAACATTTCACAAAGACTTTGATTTCAAGGGTATGGAAATCAAAGGTATACTTGAATGCTAATTTATTAAAGTTTCAATCTACAAATTTTGCAACAAAATGAGGAACCAATATAAAAATTTAGACGAACCTTCTGAAAGTGGTGCTATTACAAGGCTGTGGCGAGGAATCTATCAAAGTTCTATCTTACAAGAAGACATCAGTGAATATTTCAGATTATATGAGTTATGCCAAACAATGATTTTGGGGTCTGTGGAGGATGAAAGGGTTTTTAGTGCTTTATCATTTATAAAATCAAAATTGAGAAACAAGTTGGATAAAAATATGGAAAGTTGCATGAGGTGTTATGTATCTTGCTACTCCATGGAAACCTTTCCTTTCGATAGAGCAATTACGCATTGGAATTCCCTTTGTGAAAGAAGAGGTGTGAATAATACAGCTACAAGTACAACTATTCCCAACGATGAGAGTGGAATTGGTGCATCATCACACTCTACAGAAGAGAACATCGAGTTTGAAGAAGCTATTGATAATGGATTGTTTCAACTTTAAATAGGTATCTCCTTGACCTTACTTTTATTGTTTGTCACCTTACATTTTAACTGTGGTTATTTATTCAATTTCATATTAACTCTATAGATGCAAATATTGATTGAGGAGGATTTTTATGAAATTTTTTTTCATCTCTTGTTATCATTAAAGATGTTACAAGTATATATATATATTTACATTTATTTAAATACAATTATTTCATCTTTTTTTGAAAACATGGGTTGACATCCATCGAGGAAGCTCACACTTCTCGGGACTGACAATGTCAGGAAACTCACCCATCTATCTACTAATCCATTTCTCATGTTGAGTTTTCTTAAATCAAAGATCTAGCACACTACGAAGGATGATTTCTCATTTTCCTTCCATATGATTTTTCACAACCATCTAAAACACAAGAGGTAACTTAAACCCTATCATATGACATTTCTTGATTTTTTACAATTATGTTTAATTTATTTTTATATTTGCAAAATGCTTTGATATATTGTTTAAACTTTGTGGGATAAAATCACACAATCAAATTTTACAAAGAGAGGAATATTTTTCCATATTAAGATGTTTATTTCATAACACATTCCAAATTTTATACAATTCATCATCCACGATCGTGCTTGAAGCTAAATCTACATCCACATAAAATTCATCATCATCCATATATATTTTAATGTCATCATCCACATCTAATGTCATCATATCATTATCATAATCCTGACACTCCAATTATTATTAAAACAATTATTTATCTATTTTAAATGTGCAGAAACATCTCTATCCTAACACATTCCAATTTTTTTAAAACAATTATCCATTATCATCATTCATCATCATCTATATCCATTCTAATGTCATCATATCATTACAAGTAGAGAGAAGAAGATTTTGAGAACTTTTAAATGTCTCTATCGTACTACATTCCAAATTTTCTTAAAACAATTATCCATTATCATCATCCAGATTCCATGATCGTGCTTGAAGCTAAATCTATGTCCACATACAATTCATGATAATCCATATCTATGATTCTATTCTAATGTCATCATCCACATCTAATGCAATCATCATTACAAGTAGAGAAGATTATGAGAAGGTTTAAATTTTAAGAAACCTGATACAGAGTTTGAATTTTACAAGTAGAGAGAAGAAGATTTAACTCTTAGTATTAAGATGCCTGTGTCATACCATATTCCATATTTTCTTAAAACAAATAATTAACCATTATCATAACACCATCACATTCAAATGAAACATAAACACCATATACAATCTAGAAATTCTATACATAATATATAGGAAGATATAAAATTAAAGATTATAAAGTATTTCAAATTTTCAAACGCCATCACATTCAAGTTTCAAATTTCAAATCTAGATAATAAATTTCAAATGCCATGACCATCACATTCAATGTTTCAAATTTTCAAATATAGATTATAAAGTATTTCAAACCCTCAATCAAGTTTCCACCCTCAATCATGAAATTTTTCAACCCTCAATTTTCTGTACCCCTTTCCCCAATGGCTTCCACTCATGTACTCCTTTCCCCAATGGCTTCTCTACCTGTACCCCTTTCCCCAATGGCTTGAATAATCCCAGTAACTAATGAGATCTTCCGCAACACTGTCTAGATTCTTTACAATTATTTGTTCTTCCTTTGTCGCATCTCCATGGGATAGAAAACTTGGATCTGCAGTTGCCTTGGTTTTGAATAAAATTTCAAGGTTGAAGCCATGCTCTTTAATTATCCACTTCAGTGTATTGTTTTGTTTGTTAACCAAAACAATATTTTCCTTCAAATTCTTCGTTGCGGATAAAATTTTCTTCACGGTTTCCAAGTGAACTTGGAAAACCTTTGCTTGACTCTTCAAATTTTCATATTTCAACTGCACAAAAAAGTGATCTCAATTAAACATATTACTAAAATAAGAAAATGTCAAATTAACAAAAAATATTGTTTCAAGTGATAATACTTACAACCGCTCTATCTCTTTCGGCATTTGTAATTGCTACTAGATCCTTGTCCTTAGACCATTTGTTAAAATATGTCTAGGCTTCAACACTAATATTTTCCAATTTGTTTAATGCTTTATCCAAAATTTTGTCTTTATAGTTTTTGTTATACATGACAGTCCCACTTCTTACTTGGGTAAGTAAGGAATCCATCTTCGCAGGTTGATTCTGGACTGCAACGTATAAACTATCCCTTTGCCAATAATTTTCAAAATGACTTATTATCTCATTGATTAGTACTTTTTCCCTTTTCTCCCATTCTATGAGTTGACCGATATGAGGTACAATAAACTCATTGACATGGGATTGACAATCATAACCAATTAAGTTCTCTAAAGGAAATGGTAGCAATTGTTCACCATCTGTATCTGAAGAAGATGATCTCACTGGAGAGGTATGGGGGCTTTCGGGTTGATCATCAACTGCTACTTATTTCTGCCTTTGGGTGGCCTGATCCTATTTGTGATAAAATAAATCAATATTCAAATAAATAAATCTAAAGTGAAATGTAATGAAAGTTGAATAAATTATGTTGAAATAGAAGTATACCTGCTGGCCTTGAATCATCTCACGTGTATTGAAAAATCATGTTGGGTCATTGCTATCAATGCCCAAGTAATCTTCATCTAAAGTTATATTATTTAAAACCGATATATGTTCGTTGCCTATTTGGGCAAGCCACCGAGAGAGAGGGTTGGAATTCAAAATGAGGAGGTAATGTTTAGTGTCCCACTAGGGGTCAAAGGAATTGGCATGCATTTACCAATGTTCTTTTTTCCTAATCCTCTGGTTGGCATTTTGAATATTTTTGTGGAGGAGGGGGTGGTGCCACTTTGTCTATCTGAAGGCGAAGGACTACAATGTGCTGAAAAGTTCAAGAAAAATCATATGAAAAATTGTTAAACTATGCAAAAACTACGAAATTATACGAAGTACTATTCAAAACTTGTACTAAAGCAATAAAATCATACCTTGTTGTTGAGGGGTAGCTTGTCATGGTGCTTGAGGTGGCCATGTTGGAGTAGTAATTGGTGGTTTTTGAGCTGTTTGTTGCTGGGATTGCTGAGGTGGTTGTTGAGAAGAGACAATTGCATGCGACTGAACTGAGTGAGTTGGTGAAGACGGTTGACTTTGAGAAGCACACGTATAGTCCAAAGTCCCTATAATGTCAACAACAGTCGATTGTATGTCAATTCAATATGGTAAAATTTAAATGGTAAATTGAAAATACAAAATGGGAATTTGTAAATAATAAATGTTAAGGTATTACTTCTCTGGCGTTTAACGAATTCAAACGGTTGGCGGTTCGAGATGAGTGAACTTCCATTTCAGATTGTGAATCTGTCAATGCCTCAGCGTGTTGTTGGCCTCTTCCTCTTGATGCCACCTTTTTTTCAAGGAAGGGCCTCCAAAAATCTTCTCTGCAAATAGTAAATATTTAATCAGATTCGAGATGAACATCCTGTTAGTCTAATGTCAAAATACAAACTTTATAGTTTATACCTGTTGTTCTTGAAATGGAATTGACAAATTCATCAACACCTCATCCGTGCAAGTAGGAATTGGTTTGTCTTTTAAATTTAGAAGAGCCTCGTAATAAAGGCCAAGGAGATAGTTTGTGGAGTGAATGACTAGTTTTTCCGAAAGCGTTGCATTTGTAATGTCATTTTTTTTTTTTTGATAAAAACGTGCACCAATCAATTTTTTTCTTTCCGATAGTTGCAAGAATGTATGCAATAGCCTAGTTTGGTATATCCGTTTGGCGACCCTGCAAAACTATTCTAGCTTGAAAGAAGGAAATCATAGTGGCAAGAAAGTGGTGTGTAATTCCTTACGTATCACACACAGTCTAGATTTATTGACATGAGCTGTAAATGCCAAAAAACCGTTGGAATTAATATCAATTTGAATTGTATCAAAATCAGAAACTGAATACCAAATGAAAATTGAAAACAATTTACACTTACAATCAACATGGAACCGAAAGTTGATTCCAAGTACTTCTTATCATCTTCGATGAGTGTTGCCTTCATTGTAACAATGGGTAAATTTTTGAATGGGAGGCTTGTTAACCGATGAATATCACTGGTCGATACCAAATTGAAACATTCGACCATCGTCCATAAGTAACAATAAATAGACCGTCCTCTGTATTGTATGAGGAGAGAAGGTAGTTCATAATGTCATGGTCTATTTCAAAATGGGGCATCCTAATGAGCCCACCAAAGTCACATGCATCAAGAAAATCCTTGTATTCAATTCATTTGTAAAATTGTCTGGATGTGGGGGCACAAAAGGTTCTTGTAGAGTATCTTGCCCTTGGATAGGGCTTGTGGGTTGACTAGATTTTCCTCTTGATTTTTGTCTTGGGCTTGGGCTGCACTTGTAGTCACCATTGTAGTTTTCCTTGAGCTTGATTGTACTTGACCTGGATTCCTGTAAACAAGAAAATTTGGGAGCTGGAAAGTGTAAACATGAAAATGACTAGTGGCAGGGTATTTATAGGACAAAATTAGGGTTTCAAAGCCTAAGATGCACGACAAAAATTTTCTTGACGTGCGATAGGAAGCCTTCTTGTCGTGTGTCAACAAAAAGTTTCTTGGCCTTGACGGGAATTTTTCTCGTCACGTGTCAACAAAGATTGTTGACGCATGATAGGAAGGCTCATGTCACGCATCAACAAAGTTTCTTGACACACGATAGGAAGCCTTCTTGTCATGTGTCAAGAAACTTTGTTGATGCGTGACATGAGCCTTCTTGTCATGCATCAACAATCTGTTGCTGGCGAAAGGAAAAAAATTCTGTTGCGCTGTCAAGAAACTTTTGTTGACACGCGACAAGAAGGCTTCCTATCATGCATCAAGAAACTTTTGTTGACATGCGATAGGAGGGATTCCTTTCACGTGTCAAGAAACTCTGTTGACATGGGACATGAAGGATCCTATCACGCGTCAACTATGTGTTAGTGTCTATAGTCTCTATACCTAAAAAGATAATGGGCGAAAATTTAGTTATGAAAAAATGAAAAATTTGCATTCCAAGTGAAACTAGTTTGAGAGATATTCACTGTATTTTCCACCTTCGATTTCCAAGAGGTCTCTTAAAATGAGCCCGCATCTTGGTCGTTGTCAATAATGTCCTCACTATCATAAATGAATGTGAGGGAGGATGGTTGAGAAGATGTTTGGCTAAGGTTTGATTGGAGGTCAATAATTTGTTTGTTATGATTTTGGACGGTTGTGAGGATGGTGGGATCAACTTGGGATATGTTAGGAGATTGTTGAATAGAGGATGTGAGCATCATAATTTGGTTTTGTAAAGATTGGATAGTAATAGGGATGTTTTGATCAAAGTGGGGGGTAAAGGTTGATGAGTGGAGGATTTGAATTTGATGGGAGCCATGATGAGGATGGGGGTTTAGATAAGATTTAGGAATAGGATTGGGTATGGATAGGGTGTAGGTAGGATAGGACTAAGATGGAGGGATTAGATGTGGATGGGATGGATTAGGAAAGGGGATAAGATTGGGGTAATTAGATGGATGGATTGGGTTTGATTATGTTTGGATGGGGGTTGATTGATTATTTTATTAATTTTTGATTGGTTAATTAATGTGTGGTAAAAATAACACACATGCAACACATAACCTAGCTAGTCAAGTGGGTGTGCAACACAAGCTATAGCCCGCTTTTAATACCACACACGATAGTGGCACCCTGAGTTGTCCCACCTTTACGTCGATGTGTGATCAGCTAGCGAGTAATCTTTGGTGGTTCCTTACCCTGTAATATAGCTTGATTACGGCCGAAGGCTACTATGCTAGCATAAACAAGGCTTACTAAGGGAGTCCTCTATATACCTTTCGGTACGTGAGGCCCGAATCCTTGTTGCAAGGATGTTGTCTAAGGCCAGGTGTTGGGATGTGAAGCCCTTCACTTCACGCCTCTCTTAAAACAAGCAAATGATTAGCCAATAATGACAACTTTCCAAGAATTTATATCTCTGCTTAGAACACGGGGTGTGTCTACGTGCATGGAGATGAAGCCCACAGTCACGAGACCCCTATGACTATGAAAAGTGTGTGGATATCACTTCCACATCACATTTCCCCTAAAAATGAAAAAGGAATAAGGTGGACCACTTTTGATCCTCAAGATCATCCAAGGACATGAGAGGAGAGCATACACGAAATCCAACCTTCGGGTTTAACAAGAAAACATGCAAAAGATGAAAGATGCAAGATATAAAGATTTTTTATTTTTAAATGATAAAAAGATGATTAAGAAAAAATGTAAAAGGGGTCTTCAAGAGGAGGCCCTGCCAAAAAAGTGGATTAGTAGTTTGGAAAATAACCCCAATTCTTGGAAAAAATGCTACAAAACAAAGGGGTTAGTAGTTTTGGATAAAAACAAAATTTTGTAAGCCAAAATGATGGATTTTGCTTTGATTGAGATAGATAACCTGCAAAACAGAATGTTAGATTCTAGAAAATGCTGCAAAAACCAGAAATATATAATTTGATACTTAAGATTAAGATGAAAAATGTTCTTTGGAATAAACGCGCTACTATAGAGGTCAAACACATTGAAACAAGTTCTAAACGCTGAAGTTGGATATAAGCGCTAAACACCTGCATTGAAAAAATTTAGTGATCACAAAAGCACTAACACAAGAGGTGAAAGTGCTAAAATACATGTCAAAAGCGCTAAAACTATGTTGAACATGCAAAAATAGTTAGAGTTCACAAACGCACTAAAATAGGAGATAAAATCACTAAAAAGTGACAAACACGCATTTATGCGAATGAAGCTGTGACAGTAACGTCGAAGGATAAACATGCTAAAGCAGGAGGTATACACGTTTAAATTTGTATATGCACCATAGGAGAGTAAAAACATGTTGATATAGTTCCTACATGCATGATCCAAAAATTAGTAGACAAACACATTGTTTTATGATATATGCTTTGACATAGGTGACGTACATGCTTAAACGAAAGAACAACTCAAAAATTTGAAATTTAAGGGGTTAAATCACAACGAAAATTTCTGAATTTTGGACAGTTTGGTGTTTAGATAATGATAAACAAGAAATTAAAAATATTTGGGGGATTAAGCCCCACGGTGGGTGCCAAAAATGTAGACAAAATAATGGTGTTAGTGTGCAAACTAGGAAATAAATTGATTTAAATCCTAAACTAACACTACTATTTGCTACCTCAGATCAAGCAAGGATGGAAAGAGGGAGAATTATACCTGCACTTACCATCTAGCATGCAATTATCCTTCCTTGATGGTGGATTTGCTTGTGGATTGGAAGATTGCTTCAGATTTGGATGTGGGAAGACTTGGACAACACCTCCCCTTTGATGATTGATTCTTGGATGCTTGGATGAAGAATGGATTGATTTGTAGATAGATAGATTGATATAATGATGATAAAATGGATTGATTGGATGAATAAAAGAGCAGTTTTGATATGGATTTCTAAGATGGCTCTCATGGAGGAGGAGAGCTCAATTTATAGTTTGTGAGTGGAAATTGGAGGGTGAGGACTAATCCATGTTGAATTGAATCAAGGGCTGAAAATTGATGAGAAGATTAGGTTTGTGTAGATATTTGTAGAGAATTATAGATTTTGCAAGGAATCTCCATTGAATTAAAAAGTCAATAGAATAGTGTAGATTCATTTGAATATTTGAAAATAAGAGGGAAGATAGAGAAGCTTATAGATTTAGAAGTCTCTAGATTTAGAGGTGTGAGGGTGTGCACATGATTAGGATTATATTAGGTTAGATAAATATGATTAGGGATGTGATTTGGTGGAAAGGCTAGGTGTAGGGATGTGTAGGGTAGGTGGTAGGTGAGACATAGGAATATTAAATTCTTAGAAATAATTAATGAAGGATTAGAAATGATAATAGGATATAATAATTAAATATAAATGATGAAAGGGGAAATGTAATAAAAGGGATTTTTAATGATGTAAATGATAAAATCGAGATAAATGATGAAAATAATAATAATAATGATAAATGGATCAAAATGAGTAAAAAAAGGATTGGTAGCGGATAAATGTTGATGAGGATAAAATGCGGGACATGATTAATCTTAATTATTCATGTAGACATTTTAGGTGTCCACAATGTTGATGACATTGTTTTCTTACATGTGACTATATTTTTATGATTATGATTATACAAGTTGATTATATTATTATGATTGTGATGAATACACCTTTGATTGCTCCATGCATTTTATATTAATAACATTGTGTCTAGGACTATGTGTTGGTACGTTGTGTCAAGTTTTTCATGTCAAAGGATCCTCTAGTCCATTGCATGGCCATGTATTTTCCAAGTCAAATTGATGTTATTTTTGGATAGTTTAACACTTTTGAACGGAGCTTATAATCGGGGGTTCTTGGGTCCCCTTCTTAACAAGGTCCATAAACAAGATATTACAATTAATCCATCAAAAAATGTGACCATTGAGCCCACACCAATGATGAAATTTTTACGCCGCCTCTCTGCTTTTAGAGCTAGCAGTGCTGCGAATGCCAATGTCAACGATGCAAAGTACACCACGCCGAGAATAACTACTAGCCACTACCACCGGTGATGGAACACCCACACCATAGGTAAACCACCCCAAAGGATTGCGCCCAACGAGATTTGAACTTGGGTGGATCCGGACACAATCGTTCATCTTAACCAATCCACCCAAACCCCATTGGCCAAGTCAAATTGATCTTATGTCATGTATGCTTGTGTAATTATTGATCATGGTGCCACTTACATGCCTTCACTAAGATTTTTGATAACTTTGTATTAGAGATATGAAACAGAGTTATAAGATTATTGTAAATAATGATAAGAAAAACACCACACACATGCGGTCATAATTAATCAATGAAGGCTTAATGTAAAGACATAAAATAATTTTTCTAAGGGTAACATGACTACCACAATTTTATTAATAAGTTATGGCTTGAATTCATGATATTATGAAAGAATCTCTTCCACATTATATCACTAACACTAGATCTCCACACTTTTATAAAAATGAGTAGAGGCTATTATTAGGATTGGATAGTAGTTAATCGACAAGGAAAGTTTTCTTTTTATTAATAGTGAAGTCAATCAAGTCAACAACTTGGTTGTACTTGTTCCCTAATAATAGATGTTGATAAGCTGTGCACTATTGGAGTTCCCCTCGTAATCTCTAGATAATAACAAATGCACATGCAGTTGCATGATTAAAGAAATCACTAACAAGTAGATGTAATTTATGAAAATAATCTCACAAAACACAATAATGGTGCCAAATCATGGAACAACTCAATAACTCAAAAGTGGTGTGTATAAATAGAAGAGTGATGAGTAACTCCTCCATAAAAATAGTAGTCAAGAGCCAATAATAGGAATGGGGGCTACATTACTAGAATAGGTGATAAAATGTAACTCCTAGGACACACTATGGAAATCTATGACATGTATGAAAGTCTATGACGAGTCAAGTAACTCTTATGACACAAAGAATGCCTAAGAAAGACGAGTCACTATGTGTATAGGAAATATTCCAAGTAATAAATAAGTACAAGGAAAATACATACCTACACCAACACCCCTTGAAGTGTAGCTTAGGTGAGAAAAAATGTGGGTCCTCAATAAGGCATGATGAGGTACCAAAGTACAATACAACTCTTAAAAAGTGGAGAAAAGGAGAAAACCTAGTAGGAAGAATTCCCCTCAAAAGAGAGAAAATAAAATAGGACTAGAAATCCCATCAAAAGATGATTGTTATGTAGCCCATACCCTAAGAAGAGCTTGCAAGTGAAGAAGCTTGCTCTTGGTGAAGGGTTTTGGTGAAGATGTCAATAATTTTCTCGACATATGGCAATATCTAAGATTGATGACTTGTCCACAAATCAACTCCCTAATGAAATGCATGTGAATCTTGATGTGCTTAGTCCACTAATGTTGAACTAGATTCCTTTGAATCTAAATGGTGCTCGATTGTCATTGTAGACATCTAAAATGTTGACATGATTAATTATGATTAATCTATCCCACAAGCATCCCAACATCATCCAGGGGGTATCACCAACTTTATGGAGAAGGTCCAGGGCCATGATCAAATTATTTCAAAGTGCATTTTGCAAAATATTGGAAGGATCACCTTTGTTGAGTATGGGGGCAAAAGATTGCGATCAATGAGGAATTGTTAGGTAGGCGGCGAGCCTTGGCATGGACGGTTACCCTTTTTAATAAAAGGGTTGACAGAGAAGCTGAGGAGAGGAGATTTGTTGAAGGAACTGAGAAGCTGGTCTTTGTCACGGTGGGCCTACTTGTCAATTCAATCCTCGCCCTATGATGAGGTTACCCGCATGATGGTGCGTTTCATTTCTTTGGAAGGGAGGTTCGTCACTGTACCTGCTAAACATCTTGTCTTCCTCAATCATTTTCACAGGAATCACACGGTTTGTTTCCCTCACTATCTACTTAGCTCTCTTAAGCGCTCCATTTTGGAGTTTCAAAAGCATGCTCGTGTTGTTCCCTTGCACCAGGGGCTAATTTTCCTGCTGCATAAGTTATGTCTCCTTCGGTCTCCTGGCCTCCCTTCCTCCCCTGGCTCTGTTCCCCCTCTGCCCGTTTCTGCGGCCGCCAGCCCCATTTCTCCACACTCTGTCCCCGCCACTACTATTGTCACCCCTCTCCCGACCTTCCTGGCTCCATCTCCCATTCCCCCCACCTCTGCCCCCACCCCTTTGCTTCCACTTTGGCCAAACCGATTACCAGGTCCTCTAGAAGATTGAATCTTGATATCCCTGTTGTGGGGAAGGGTCCTCAGGAGATTGAAACTGCCCATAACCTCCTTCATATTAGTAGGGCTAGTTCACAGGAAGAACATATGGAGAGCTCCACAAAAAGGCTGGAGGCCTTAGAAGCTGACATGAAGTTGTTGAGGGAAGAGGTTAAAAACATGGCAAAACAAAAAGGTAAGAGGAAGAAGGAGGAGGAGGTGGCTATGGATAATAGCCAGATTGAAGATATTTACAAGAAGCTAAACTCCTTAGACTCCCGTTTAGGGAAGGCCAAGACTTGCCATGACTATAACATGGCCATTTTTACTGCTATTCAAGAGTTCATTGAGCAACATGTCCAAAGTGTCTCCAATCTCAGCGGGGTTCCGGCTACCCTTTGGGGGACTGATAAGGAAAGCAAAAGGACCATTGCTCAGCTGGATGTTACAGACGCTGCCCACATGATGACCTTGGGGATGTTCAAATCTTGGAAAAATATCAAATCCACCATCGAAAAATCCACCAAGAAGTAATTGGGGGTGCTTTTGCTGCACTTCTGTGTAATTTTTGTTGTTTTTTTTTTGTCGTTGCTTTTACCGCTTTTCTCAGTTTAGCTGCTCTGTTTTGATTTTGTTTTGGTAGCTGCTCTTTGGCTACTTTGGGCTTCATTGACCCATCTGGATTTTGATCCTTTTTGTTCTGGTTCTCTTTCCTATTCTGGCTTTTAGGCCCTCTTTTGTTCTCAAGGGTATAGTCCCTTTCAAAAAACTATTTGCCAATAATTAAAAAAACATCATCCATATAATAATTAATCACAATATTAATAATTATTATTTAATCCTAATATCTTCATTAATCTCGTTATCGTTCATCTTAATTTTGTCATTTATTTAATCCTATCATTAATCCCTTTATCATTTATCTAAATATCTCATTTCATCATTTATCCCTTTAATCCTTTATTTTATCCATTTTCAAATATATAATAATTAATGATAGTATTAATTATTATTATCCTATTATAATCCTTATTAACAATTTCTAGGAATTTAATATTTCTACATCTACCTACCCACCTACCCTACACATCCCTACACCTATCCTTTCCATGTAACCTCACCCTTAATAATCATTTATTAACCTAATCTAATTCTAATCCTAATCACATCCTCACCTCTAAATCTAGAAGCCTCTCTAACCTTCTCCTTCCATTGAATTTTTAATTCAATGGAAGCTTCTTCCCTCCATGAATTTTGAATTCAAATTTCTAGAGCCTTCCACTCTAGAATCCTCTAATCCTCACATGCATTCTCCACCCTTGATCCAAATCCAACATGGCTTCATCCTAGCCATTAAATCCTCCACTCCTCAGTTATAAATTAAGCTCTCATCCTCCATGAGAGCTAGTTGTTAGAATATCTCTCAAATCCATAACAAATTTCTACTAATTTTATCAATCATCCATTTTATCTTCAATCACTCAATCAATCCATTCATCTACAATCAATCTATCATCATCAACAATCAAGAAATCAAGCACAATCAAGGGGAGGTGCTGCCAAAGTGACTCCAAAATATGAAGCAACCAAGTTCAATCCAACATCTTGAGCACATCCAAAGCATCAAGGGAGATCTTCATTTAGTAAGTGAAGGTATTGCATTTCTTTCTCCCTTCCATCTAGCTCAATCTGAGGTATTGTTGAATATATTAGATTTAGGAATCAATTGCTTTGTTTTTGGTTTCTAAATTTCATATAATCTTTTTTACATTACATTTTGGCACCCACCGTGGGGATTACCCCCCACTTATTTATTGTTTTCAACTCTATTTTATCCCTAGAACAAGTTGTCAAAGTTTCAAGAATTTTCACTTTTGTTTACACCTTCAAATTTTGAATTTTTGTGCTCATTTGCCATTTTTCACATGAAATGGCACATATGACCTTGTGTTTTTTTGCTGTGTCTTGAATTGGTGTTTTTGTTTTGTTTTGGCACCTTTGTTTTGATTTTTTTCCTACCTTCCGAGAGCCATAAATTTTGATCCCAAACTCAAAACAACTCCATTTTTTTTTCCGGAAAGGTATTAAAAATATCTATGCAATGAAAGTGTTAATTTAGAATTTTATATTATAATTTATTCATGGTTTTAATTTTCCTAAATATTTTCATTTTAACTACACATTGAGCTATATTTTATTGTTCCAGACTACTAAAATTTTGTGTGCAACTTCCTATGCTTACCAAAGATAAAAATCAATCTAAAACTACTAACCCTTTGTTTTGTAGCATGATCGGTCCAAGAAATTTGGGTTTATAAATCAAATTACTAACCTTTGTTTTGTAGGGCCTCCTCTTGAAGACCCAATCATAAAACTACTAATATTTATCATTTCATTTTATCATCTAGCATTTAATTATCTTGCATTTATCATCCTTTGTGTGTTTTCCTTTTTTGTTTTATCATCCCAAAGGTGAAATTGTGTATGCTCTCCTCTCGCATCTTAGGACGATATTGAGGATAAAAGTGGCCATCCTTCCCATTTTTTATTTCTTATGGGAAATGTGACATGGAATTTATATCCATGCAATTGTCATAGTCCTAGGGTCTCGTGATTGTGGGCTTCATCTCCACACACATAGACACACCCCATGTTCTGGCGGGGTATAAAAATTCTTTGACAAATTTCATTGTTGGCTAAACACTTTCTTGTTTTAAGAGAGGAATTAAGTGAGGGGATTCCATGTTCAAAACCCCAGGACATTAGACAACATCCTTGTAAACATTGACTTGGGCCCCATACACTGTAAGGTATATCGGGTACTCCCCCTAGTGAGCCTATTTATCCTAGACTAGGTAGACCTCTTTTGGCCACATATCAAGCTATAGTGCAAGGAGGCCGCACTCCCTAAGATCACTCATTATCCAACCCCACATTGGCACATAGGTGGAGAGCTAGTTTATGGCACCACTATTGGTGTGTGGTATTGAAAGTGGGCTATAGCTTGATTGCAAATCCACTTGACTAGTTAGGGTATGTGTTGCATGTTTTTGTGTGCTTGTGAACACCCTTAACCATCCCATCACATTAAAATTTTAATCAATCAAACAAACATCCTTAATAAAACAACATCAAAATCCTAATCCCATTTCCATCAATCCTATCCTAAATCTAAACACCCACACCCTATTAAACCATTGATTTGATCCTTAATTCTCATCCTCTTCAAACCAACATCCAAACCCCTACCTCTTTTCTAAATCCATCAACCAAGTTATCCCATCATCCCCCACCCATCAAATTCAACCATATCACTTTGACCATGAAGTCCCACACACTATCCAACACATTAAAAAAAATCTCAAACCTAACATCCTACCTTAACCAACCCTCTCCCCGCCATCCAAACCAACCATCCCATGTTGATCATAACCTCCTAAAAACCATCCAACTAATTAACCAACAAATATATGATATTCAATCTTTAATCAACTAATAATCCCCTAAACTATCATCCCCAACCAATCCCATCCATGATTTCCCTTCCTAAGATCCCTACCCTCACCCCATCGACCTCCTCCTTGAGGAACCCAAATCATCTTAATCCACACCTCGACCTAAAAACATAAACCACTATCCCCACAAGCTAATTACATCGACTTTGACCACCTCACTAACTTTGACCTAGACCAAGAGGACCTCCTTTATGTCCTTTCTAATCTAGCCACCAATCCCAAACCCACACAAACATCCCAAACCCCAACCTCCAAATCCCTTATAAATCATCATGACCCACATCTTCCTACCATCAAAACTCATACAAAAATATTCCATCATCCAAAATCTCAACTCCCAAATCCAATCATCACAAAACCTATAATCGAGTCTCATTCACATATCCACAATAATCCCAACAACTTAACCAAAAATTATTATCCCCCACATCTCATCTTAGTCCTCCATCCTTGTCATCTTCATCATCCCAATCTAATCCTACAAACTTTCTCCTAGATAGTCCCACATCCCCTAATCCACCATCAAATTCAGCCTCTAAGCCTATTTCATCCCCTCCATCACCTAAGCCCAATCCTATCAAAACTATCTCATCCACCGTGACTCCTAAGTCACCCTCATCCCCTTCTACCCCCAATCCTAAACCATCTAATGTGGCTCCTACACCACCCTCATCCTCTTCATCTACATCTAATCCTATCTTACCCCCTCATCACCTAAACCTAACACTATCATATCCTCTAATCCTATTTCATCTCCACCATCCCCCAATCCTAAAACATCTAACATGACTCCTAAGTCACCAACTCCTAAACCTAACAAATCCAATACCAATCCTCTCCCCACCCCATCTCCTACCCAATCTAATGAGGCTCTTATGCCACCTTCATCTACTTCATCCCTAAATCAACCAAATCTAATGTGGTTCCTACACCACACCCATCTCCCAAATCTCCTTCATCCCCAACATCACCCCAATTTAATACCCCAATATCAAACCATTCCCCTTCCTATAAATCTACCCCATCCCCTTCATCTACAACTACTAATCCCAAACATCTAATCGTAAGAAAAAACTATCTACCTCAAAACCACATACCCTAATGAATCCATAATCAACCAAATCTACTTCAGCTTCAAAGCCCAAACCTATCACTTCATGCCCAAGGAATAATCCATCCCTTCATCTTCTAAGACACACTAATCTAATCTAAATCATAAATCTAAATCAAAAAAACATCTCATCATCCACCAATCTTGCACCTTTACTTCCTACTCCCTCCAAACCATTTCACCCAAGCCACTTCACTCCTTTAGGCAAATCCTTGACCACCATATTTCATCATCTAAAACCTTCCACATGATCATCCATCCCCCATCAAATCACCTGATTAAAACCTTCCCAAACCATCTTGATATCGGGAATGCTACTATTGCAAATTCCATTGCACCCCTGGACATTTGACCAATCGTTGCATACAATTTCGGTCTTATGTCCAAAATATCATTAACCAAGGAATTCTTATCCTTATACCTATCTATCCACCACCTTTCCATCGAAATCCTATCCCTAACCATCACCCACCATCAAATCCCACTCAACATCTAACAATTTTCATCCATCCAAATCTCATTGTACATCCAAACATCCCTCACCAACCAAAACTAAAAGAAATCTCACCTCCAATCCTTTATTTAATCCGACCTCTTAGCGGATGACAAAACTATAACCCCTAGTCTCATGATGACCACATGGCATCATATTCCCCATCCACTTCATATCCTATAGCCAAAAATATGTTTGTTAAAATGACACATTGAGGAAAATTCTTAGGCATCCATGAACAAGGCATTTAAGAACCCATCTCCCTTCATCAAAATCTAGGATGTTTAGGCTTAGGTTATAAACCTAACACTAACAAAGACCCTCCCACTACTCCATCATAAACCATTTATACCCCTCCTCTTGTTGGTCCTACCATCCCAACCACTCAACCAACTCAAAAATAATTTAACCCCCCTACAAATACCAAACACCTAAAAATGGATTGAGCACATAATTTCATCTGCACATGGATATTCTTTCCTTCCCACCCATCCTCCTTCCATCCACCATCCAAATCCCTTTGCATCTAATCCATTATTATCATCACATCCATTCATATCCTATTCTAATCCATTCATTTGAATACTTGATCAACTTGATCACACATGTTGTAAGATAATAGTACCTACTACAATTGTGTGACTTTGGTTTATCATTACCTCCAACATTCCAGCACAATTGTCCTCCTAGAGATCCACACATTTTAACAAACTTAATAAACTTGTGGTGAAGACCCTTGGGTGTGTATTTAGAACTCTAGCCAATGTCATCTTCACACTCATCTCCATTCCCCCATCAAGCCACTAGTGATTCTTAACCCCTTGAGAGTTTTCAAGAGAGTGGACGCTCTTTGTGTAAAAAACATCAAAACATCATAAAGCAAAAATTAAAAAAAAATTATATTAAAATTTAAAAAAGCAAATGAAATCCACCTCAAGACTCTCTCTAGGGGTGTTTCTAGTAACTATACCGGGGATATGAACACCTAGCCATGTTAGTAGAGAAATGTTGTGATAAGAATCAGATCCATCTTTATTGGGGCTATAGATGCTTGGAGCAATGGAGAAATGTAATGACTTAATCTTCCGTTCACATTCCATTAACCTACTTGATTTAATAACTCCCTATTAATTAGCCATTAAGTCTTCACTTCAAGTGGTAATTAACCCTCACAATCACACACACTTTGATCTCATAATGACATAGGGCTCATCATGTTGCCAAGTATTGTTTAGACCTTGGTCACACATATGTTTTAGTCTCACTCTTTCCTTACAACATGTGTCGTTAGGCTCATATTTTTTCATCACTGATGTCATTTTCCTTCCATCCATAACATCCACATCCTTTTCCCTTAGGATCGAATATCCGATGGGTAGATGATGACCCTTTCCTTTTCATCCAATCCTCCTCATGTCCCTTTTGACATGTCACATCATCATAATCGGGAGCATCCTTATTACCATCCGTTGGGGCATCATCCATTTTATATGCCCTCATTTCCCATCCTACCCTACACCTGGGGGAAAATTGAACCCATCCATCCATCCACACATGCCACCCTACTTTACACTTGGGGGCACACCACATCTATCCCTCAATCCACCCCTATACCAGGGGCATATCTTATCATCTTCCATATTATCTTTTACCACATCCCTCATCATATTTATCTATCTCGCCATCCCACATCCAAAATCTAAAATATAAACAATAAAAATATTAAAAATAATCCATAAAAAGATCACCCAAAACATTTGGGACTTATATGAGAAATATATATATATATATATATATATATACAATGTGTCATCTTTTTCAACCATTCTCCCCATCCAACATTTGTGTATTTTCATTGATTTCAAATTTGCATTTACATTTATATATGATATGATATATATTTGTTTCTTTTGTATTTTCATGGTCCAATGATATAAGGACCATACATTTTTTTGCAATGATATGAGCCTTTTAATGATATGATGATAAGGGGAATTTGGTAATTCAATCACCATGGTCTTTATACCATGATGCATATTTCTCTATGCCACATTCATCACATTGCTAATGATGAAAATAGTGGGAAATTTATGGTAGCACACCCCCTCTATCATCATATTTTATTCTTATCATCATCCACACCTCATTCTCATAATCATCTAACTAAATATATAACATCATCCTATCCAATCAATCCATTAATCAATCAATCAATATGCACATATCATCTCACATCCAACTAACATCCTCTCATCCAAATAAATCCAACAACCAATCCTTATTCTCATCATCCCAACATCCTCAATATTTTAATCCTCCAAATCCAACATCAATCTAAACATCAATCTAAATCCAACATCCTATAATCCCAAATCCTCAAATTCTAACCCCTTGAATGGGGCATCCTCAAATCTAAATCCAAAATCTTCACCCCTTAACGGGGATATCAAAATCCAACATCTTAAAATCCAACATCCTCTAATCAAAAATCCTAAATCTTCACCCTTGTCATACATCATTGACTGGGGCATCCAATATCTCCAAAATCCAATATCTTCCTATTCCTCTAATTCTCTCTGCTATTCTTCTATTCATCTCTCCTTTTCTTCTAATCTCCTTTTACTCTAATCCTCCTATCTTATAATCCTCTAATCCTAATCTCTACATCCTCAAATATTCACATCCTCTCATCCTCTCTCATCTACTCACTTAGGCCTCTCCTCTTTTTGAGTGGTTACCCAACTCATTCCTCCCCACCTAACCCTCAAGGGTGCATCATATCACCATCATAACATATTTTCTTATTTTTCTTTAACTTTCATTGCTTTGCAATAACACTTCAAAGAGGGAAAAAATGTAGACATCTAAAATTTCGACATGATTAATTATGATTAATCTGTCCCACAAGTATCCCAACATCATCCATATAATAATTAATCACAAGATTAATTATTATTATTTAATCCTAATATCGTCATTAATCCCTTTATCCTTCATCTTAATTTCATCATTTATCTAATCATATCATTAATCCCTTTATCATTTATCTAAATATCCCATTTCATCATTTATTCCTTTAATCCTTTATTTTATCCATTTTCAACTATATAATAATTAATCACAAGATTAATTATTATTATCCTATTATAATCCCTATTAACATTTTCTAGGAATTTAATATTCCTACATCTACCTACCCACCTACCCTACACATCCCTACACCTATCCTTTCCATGTAACCTCACCCCTAATCATAATTTATTAACCTAATCTAATTCTAATCCTAATCACATCCTCACCTCTAAATCTAGAAGCCTCTATAGCCTTCTCCTTCCATTAAATTTTTAATTCAATGGAAGATTCTTCCCTCCATGAATTTTGAATTCAAATTTATAGAGAATTCCACTCTAGAATCCTCTAATCCTCACATGCATTCTCTACCCTTGATCCAAATCCAACATGGATTCATCCTATTCATTGAATCCTCCACTCCTTAGTTATAAATTAAGCACTAATCCTCCATGAGAGATATTTGTTAGAAGATCTCTCAAATCCATAACAAAGTTATGCTAATTTTATCAATCATCCATTTTATCTTCAATCACTCAATCAATCCATTCATCTACAATAAATCTATAATCATCAACAATCAAATAATCCAAGCACAATCAAGGGGAGGTGTTTCCCAAGTGACTCCACATCAAATTTGAACAACTAATCAACAATCCAAAAGAAAATCCAACACATCAAAGGAAGATAATTTGTAACTTATAGGTAAGTGTAGGTATTGAATATCTCCTTATTTCCATCCATTTCTCTATCTGAGGTTTTTTTTGAGAAGATTAGAGTAGGAGAATAATTTTTCATGTTTTCTCACATTTTCACAACTAATATTTTCTTACATTATAGTCGCAGAAGATGAATGTGGGTCACCTATACTTGAATAAAAAATCTATCAAAATATCTTGAAGTCAAATGGAATTTTGGTAGCATTCACATCTCTCTCTATATTCAACCTTAGAAGATAATAAATCAATAACAACATTCTTCTTGTTTGACCAAATATTCGGTGTTAGAACCTAGTGAGAAACTCAGTAACATGAAGCAAAATTTTGATTTTGAATATCATCAACCCAATTTGAATATGTGTACCTAACCAAGTCAACATCGATACCGGATCTATAGTGAATACCAAATATATGTGTACGTTGAATGTAGTGTAGAATCCTCTTAGTTTCTTTCCAATGAAACTCATTAAGCTCCTACATAAACATAGAGATTATGCCCACTTCATATGAAATTCAGGTCTAGTGTGAGTTGGATATATAAGTTTTCCTACAATTTATTGATATAAGGTAACATTGACCAATGGTGAAGTAAAGTTAGGATAAATCTTGAATCTAGATAAAAGGGAGCATGAGTTGGATTATAGTTATCCATGTGAAACTGAGAAAGTAAATTGAGAGCATACTTAGGTTGTGTAATGGATATCCCTAGTTCATACTATAAAATATGAATCCTAAGGAATTAATGTAACAAGCCCAAGTCTATGTGTGGAAAATATGTCATGTAGAGCTTCTTTCACCACGCAATAACGAAAAAAAGAGCTCCTTATGATCAAAAGGTCATCAAAATAAATAACCATAATTAAAGTAAATCATACTACCATAAAATATAGACATTTAGATTAGAGTGGTATTAAGGAACCTTTTGGTGAGATGGAATGAATCCATCTTGGGATACCATGCTCAAGGGTCTGTCTTGAGGCCATAGATATATTTTTAAGTATGCACACTAAGGAATAATCCTAAACAAAACCCTATGGTTGCTCCATGTAGATATCCTCCTATACGTCAAAGTGAAGACAAGAAATCTTCACATCCATTTGATGAAATCAAAATGATGAGTTAGAAATGGAATAAATCTTGAGATAGAGTTCAATTTTCAATCGATACATAGGTCTCACTTGTAGTCGATGACAAACACTTGTGAAAATCCTTTTGTCACCAATTTTTCTTTGAAATTTATTAACAGATGCATATGTTTCATACTTGGTCCGATACATCCACCTACGTCAAATCACCTTCCTTCCCTTAGGAAGGTTTTTCAAATTCCAAGTGTTGTCCCTAATCAAGGAAATGTACGCCTCTTGCATATCACTATCCCACTCGGGATTTACATATGCCTCTCGAAAAGTTTTTGGATAAGATGCATAAGAAAATAAAGCATGTGATCCATCCTTGAACTTTTAACATGTCCTTTTAACATTCCGTAGGATCCCCTATGCAAGTACTGCTATACTCTGTAATGTCCAATTATCCTAAAGAGGACTAGAAATAGGAGATTCATGAATAAACTCTTCATCATCTAAGTCATGTCCAAATGTGGAAGGAGATGAAGCTCCATCACTAATATTTCTATCAAAACTAGACGAAGAAGAGTCCTTGGTAGTAGAAATATATTCCTAGGAACCTTCTCATGCTCATCGAACTATAAAATCATCTTCAAAATTCCAAGTGAAGTTAATGGAAGTGGAGAAGTATCAAGGGTCAAATAAGGTTGGCCTTCCTAAAATTTGACACTCCTCTCAATGAATAACTCATGTGTGGTTGGATGAAGAAGCCTATATCCTTTATCAAAATTTAGATATCTCACAAATATGCATGACTCAATTTGAGGTTCCATAGCCTTATGTTTCTTTTTAGGGAGGTGAGTTTGATTGGATATCTAAAGACTCAAGGTTCTTAATTGACAATTTCGACCATGTCAAGCTTCAAAAGTAGTGAATCATTTTAAGGATTTGTGAGGGACATTTTTTGGATGTCATTCACATAGTCAATAGCTTATTCCATGTATTATGGTATCAAGGATATGGAGTGAAGCATACAATTGGACATCTCTTTCAAGAACTTGTTCTTCCATTTTGAAACTCATTTTTAAGGAATATAGGTAACTATCTATTTTGAATCAATCCCTCTATAGTTCATAACTGATCAAAATTATTACTAAGATATTCCCCACCATTATCTCTGTCACAAAATTTTTATGAATTTCCATGAATGCTTCTATGTAAGAGCCTTGAAGTCCCAAAATAATTTGTAAACATCAAAATTTTGGTGAAGGAAATAAACCCAAGTGTATCATGAGAAATCATTAATGAAGGTGGTAATGTAGCATGCCTTATTAAGGAAGGTTTGGGAAAAGGACCCAATACATCACCATATACCAACTCCAATACTCGTAGCTCTCAAGCCATGCCTTTATCAAATTTATCTTTAGAATGATTTCTAATGCAACCCTCATAAATACCTTTAGAAAAACTAATTCTAGGAAATCCCTTGTCCATATAATGTTTTCTCAATTGTTCTAAGTTGTGATAGTTAAGGTGGCCATATCACTCATGACATAGTTTGTTAACCCCATATGTGTGAGTTAGTAATGTAGCTGATAGGGTTCAAATCCTTCCCTTTTCTTTACTTTATCTTACAAAGAAGTGTTGGGAGAAAAATGAGAGAAGGTATATAATCATTCTTGGTGATTTTCCTTCCCTAAAAATTATTATATCATTGTGATGATAACTAAATCTAGGTTAAATTCAACTCTCATGCCCTTCTCTATGTGAGTGATGTAGTACACTGATAGTAGATTGGTGGAAAGTGTTGGAACACTTAGAACATTGTTGAATGTTTCACCATTTACTTCAATTGACCCACTCTCTGAAATTGGTATAAAGGTGTCATCACCGGTTTAATAGATGACATGTTATGGTTCCACGGAAGAAAACTAAACCCGTGAAGAACTAATGTGGTGGGAAACACCAAATTCAATGACCTATGATGAAGTGTGATTCACTTTTGTAACTAAATCCTCTCCCTTTTTCTTATCTTTAATTTTTATCTTATGCGTCATAAAAATCTTAGCTAGATGAGGCTAATTTGATAGATGCAAGGACCCCTATGTTATTCTTCTAAAAACTATGAGTGAAGTGGTCAAAAAACAATTCATATAGAATGAGTTGAATTTTAGACTTCCATTCATGATATTTAAAGGGCGTGAGCATATTTAAAAACCTATTTTCATTTTTAAGAAGAAAAATAAATGAAAAAAGGAAAAATTAGAGTGTAGAAGGAAGATAACAACACACAAAACCCCCTAAAATTATGCTTTTGAACCTTGGCACTTTATAATTTTAGTGTGATTTAGAAAATGAATTGGCATGTTAGGATGGGAAAAAAATGATCACCTTTGTAAAAGGCAACATTGAAAACCAAGTAGCGTAGTGAAAATTTATAGTGAAAAACATTTTCCATTATTACATATTTAATCAAGTTTGCACTCAAAAATTTAAATGTACTCCTAAGTTGGTTTTAGCAATAAAATGCAAGGTTTGACACACGATACGTCTAGAAAAATTCTCTTAACCACTTTATCCAGAGGATATTATGAGTACAGATGATCTCTAAATAGCCTTAAACCATTACATCATAGAAGAGTGTCTTGAGAGATTTCGTTGATATGAAGAACTTGAAAAATCGAGCTCATATGTGAAAGTTATCGTAGGTCAAGGTTTGGAAAAATTGGACCAAACTTAGTCAACTATCCAATCAAGACGTGACATGTTATAGAAGTGAAAAATTTAGAAAAATGTAAAAAAATTGTTTTTAACTTTAGTATTTATCACTCATAAATAGACGGGTGGGCCTTACTATTTGTTGGATGGGGGGCCCGGCCATGTTAGAAACACTCTTTTAATAGATGGGTGCCTTGGCCTCTAACTCATATCACCATTAATGAGAAATTGTATATATTTTCCATTATATGTTTATATCTCCTGCATTTGGGATTATATTGTTGTAGGTATTTGAATTGTAATGCATGGTTTTAATTGTGCATTGCATTATATTAAGGATAACTCATCGAGCTACTTACCATCTTGATGGAGTGGTCAAATCCCCACCAAGTAAACCTTATTATCTCCTTAATACTTGAGCTTAATTCCTTGTATAGGGAACAATTTAATAGCGTGGTGGATTAGTGCAGGAAACCAATCAATGAACCAAACTTGGAAAGGATAACGAATAACACGACCTTATCAACTCAATTTGGTTTGATATATATCAAGCCATTGAAAATCACCACACCCAATCCATGGGTTTAAAAACTCATCTCAACATGTGGCCAAAAAGGATAGACATGGGAAAAAAACTCAACATCCAACACTTAATAGTAGAATACTCCAAAACAATGGATAAGGACATTTTTGCAGCCATGGGAAAAAATTAGCAATTTTTTCTATAAATTAACTACCTAACCTCCCAACATCCACGATTATTCGCTGTGTGGGATAATCACTCATACCACCTAGGGGCATATGTATTATTAAGCATAGTAAACGCGCTATAGGAGGGTGGAGGTGTAGATGCATGACAAAAATTTTGTTGACTCGTGATGGGGAGAGTTTTTACTCACGACAGAGGAGTGCAGAGGAAGTAGATGCAAGAGATGGATAGAAGATATTCCGTTACACGTCAACATGGTGGTTGTTTGTAGCCTTCTCGTCACACCAAGGTTTTGAGGATATTCGCTGTATTTTCCACCGATTTCTAAGAGGTCTCTTAAAATGAACCCAACCCAACCTTCCAATGCACGGGAAATGTGGATAAGACCCCACAATGGAAAGGAAAAGTGGAAAATAGGTGGATATGGGGATCGAACCTAAGACACGTGGTTCACAAAACCACCGGCTAATTACATGAGCCACAAGGGCTTAACATGTAATAAAATGAGCTCGTCATGTATTTATTAACGATTATTACTAGGACTATGTGACAAAGGAGTGAAGGATTTGTTTATAGAAACCTTGATTTTTGAGGAACCTAGAGTCTCAGTATCATACTTTTTTGTAAAAGGAAAAGTGTTCAAAATTCAATACGAACATGATGATTTAGTTATTCTTCATGAAATACTCTAGTTTTCCAGTGTAGGTGTTTTTCGGACATATTTGCACTAAGATCACACCGTGGAGATGTTACAGGGCCATAGATGATTTACAGGATGAGTTTATGCTAATTTTTAGAGTTCTACAAATCTGAATTATCCTATTTGCAGATGATAGTGATCTATTGTTCACTTTGGAAGGTAAAATTGTACTTTAAGTGTTAAATAATAGATCGATTCACGATTAAGTGAATCTAGAGATGTAGCCCAACTGGGTGAACTCCATTATCAAGTTTTGTGGATTGCATTTATTTTATTTTTTTACTTTTGATCAGATAAAAATCAAAATGAGGAATTGATTAAATTGATTAAGAAAAGCAATTAACACAAAATTGGATTAAGTGAAACTTTTTGAATCCATTATCCACAATGAAAAAAGTGAATGCACAATCAATTTCAGATTGAAAATCAAATTGAATGCATTATGAAATTCAACATGTGATAGATTGTAATGGATTTGTAATATTTCTAATTAAATAATGGAAAATTGAATTAAACGATAAATGATTATCGTTAAGAGAAAATTGGAAGAATTGGGGTTTCAAAACACCCAAAAAGTGATTCAATAAACACTCTTGATCAATTTTAAAATCAGAAATTAAAGTATCTAGAGAAAATTTAAAATGGTACCAAGGGGTAAAAACTATTTTTGGATCAAGTTTTGGTATCAGAGTAGGTAATCAACTTGCAAAAATTGTTAATCTTTGAACAAGTTTTGGTATCGAATTGGTTTAGCTTGAAAATTACTTGAGTTAAATTTGATTTCTAATTTAGTTTTGAATTTTGGACTTGTTGATATTTTTCCATTTCAAAGTGTGTACAGAGTTTGGAAATATAGTGTGTAAGAAACCATGGGAAAGATGTCAAACAAGGAAAATCTTAATGAGATTGAATCATTCAATCATCAGATTCAAGATGAGAATGCATTCTGAGATGTCAATTGTTTGCTCTTGAGGAGTAGATTGATAGATTGAAAAACTAGCAATCCAAGGATGAGCTCTTGATGGTGTTGCAATGTGGTGAACCCAAGAAAGAGGTACCTACCACTACAAATGCATCCACTATGAAAAGAAGAATGTTGTAAGTATTGCACCATCTAATTCCTCTTCCCATATAGAATTGGATTCAAGTAATGTTCTAGGTGACTTTGAAAAGAACACAAAGGGAATAAGATCTAAATTTTTGATTAAAATGGGATTTAATGGAATTAGCCTTGGTAAGGATAATCAAGGAATATCTAACCCCATAGGTTGAATAATGACCTCATTTTACGTAGGATTGGGGTATTCTAATGCAAGGAAAATGAAAATTGGAGAAGGATCTAAGACCGCGAAAGAAGACAAGCTTCTAACAATAAAGAGGCTTCCCCATTAGCATTAGGTGATTCATCATCCTCAGAAGAAGTTTATGTAAGAAATCACCAAGAAGAGGTATTGAGATTCCTCCACCTCTTGTTTACCATAAGCATAAAGGAAATGGTAAAAATCTTGATCCACTCTTTCCATTTAAGAAATTTGGAAATGATATGCGAAAATGTGGTATAGCTATCCATGCATGTTTTGTGGGATGTCTAACCATTGTGTAGCCAATTGTAGGAAACATAAATATTTATTGGAAAATATTGTGAGAGATCACTCTCCTAAACATGGCTCAAAGAAAAGCAGTTTAGGTAAGTTTCCTAAAAATGTGGACAAGAGATTTTGTGATCACTGTAAAAAGAAAGGTCATGTAATTGATAAGTGTTGGTAGCTTCATCCTGGAAAAATTTGAAATTTTGTTAAGAAGGAAAGAAATATTAAACCAAAAAATTTGAAAATGACCCCTGCAATGGTTTAGGTAAACATTGAAGTGAATCAACCACCTAAACAGGAAAATGTGATTAAAATGGTGGGTAAACAATTCCTCAATTTATATGTTTGCATAGTAGTAATAATTGATTAGCATGCAAACTATTCAAAAATTTTTGGGATTCTGTTGATTTGTGAAAAAGGAATTTTCCCATATATGTATATTTAGCTTTGGATTTTGATGAAGTAACCTAAAGGGAAAATCCGGGTGATAGGTTTATCATACTTGGATGTATTTCTCTTGTTTATGGTTTTGGAAAACTTCATCTTGATAACAGCATGTACAATGTTTCTTATGGGGCATGATCAGTTGATCAAATGTCTATTTTGGGAGCATGTATTCAGAGTATGTTGTTGTTATTTAGTTGTGCAAATGTTTCATGTAGGCATTGTTTGTGTGTGTAACAATTATACAAACTCTTTGTAGTTATGCATGATTTTTGCACATGTTATAATTCTTATTTTTAAGCTTTAATATTTGTAATCACAAACATGGTTACAAATAGTATGTACAATTATTGCACTAACAAATTTGAATGCATGTTACATTTTGCATATTTGATAGTGGTGCAGGATCAATGTACAACAAATGAGTATGGAATTTTCGGTTGTCATATCAGTTGCAGTAATGGCCATGGGTGATGTTACTTTTAATGGATTTTGACATTTATTATAATTTTTAAAATCTTACCATGCTATAAACTGGGTTCTACATGTTTTGATATGCAGAGAATCTATTAACAGTTTAGCTGGGTGAGTTTCCCTTTTGAGGACAAAATGGTCTTATTGGGGAGGAGTGATCAGAGGATATTATAAGTGTAGATGATCTCTAAATCTCCCTAAACCATTACATCATGGAGAAGAACGTCTCAAGAGTTTTCCGTCGATATGAATAACTCAAAAATGGAGCTCATATGTGAAAGTTATCATAGGTCAAAGTTTGGAAAAAATTGGGTCAAACTTGGTCAACTATCCAATCAGGATGTGACACGTGGAAGAAGTGAAAATTTTGGAAAAATGTAAAAAATTATGTTTTGAATGCCGATCTTCGTCACTAATAAACGGAATGGTGGGCCCCTATTTTTCTGGCTAGGGGCCCTCACCATGTTCGACACACTCTTTTAACGGAGGGGTACCTTGGCCTCCTAATCATATCACCATTGATGAGAAATTGTATATATTTTCTATTATATGTTTATATCTCTTGCATGTGGGATTATATTTTTGCAGGTATTTTAATTCTAATGTAGGGTTTTAATTGTGCATTACATTATATTAAGGATAGCTAAGATAAGATTCAAACTACTTACTAGCTTGGTGGGTGGTCAACTCCCCGCCGAGTCAACCTTATTATCTCCTTAATACTCGGGATTAGTTCCTTGTATAGTGGGAAAGATTTTATAGCATGGCAAATCAATGCACAAGCCAACCGATCAAAAAACCCATCTTGGATGGATAAAAAATAACGTGGCCTTATCAAGCTCGGCTAGTTCGATATATATCAAGCCATTACCAACTCACCACACCCACATGGGTTTATAACTCGCCCAACCCATGGGTAGTTTAAACAATCTAAACATCCAACACTTACTTGTCCAAACAAAATGGCTAAGGCATGGACCGAAGCCACGAGGAAAAAGGTAGGAGGGCCTATTAATAAACAACCCAACCACCCAACGCATAGGTAATGTGGGATAAACTCCCCCCAAAATAGAAAGTCAAAGCGAAAAAAAGGTGGATAATGGGATTAAACCTGAGACCTATGGAAGTCAAAACCACTAGATCTCGCCAATGAGCCACAAGGGCTCGACATGTCATAAAACTAGCTCATGTATTTATTAATGACTTTTGAGGATTGTGTGGATGCTCAGTGAAGAGTAGTTTTCATAGAAACCTTGATTTTGAGGAACCTAGAGTCGTATCATACTTTGGTGTAAAAAGGAAAAGTTTTCAAAATTTAGAGATGAAGAAAACGATGTATCGGTTATTCTTCATGAAGTGCTCTATTTTACTAGGTGTAGGTGTTTTTTGGACACAATTTCATAGAGATCACACTGTAGAGATGTTGTAGGGCCATGGATGGATTTGAGGATGAGTTTCTGGTAATTTTCAGAGTTCTACAAATATGAATCAACCCATTTTGTAGGTGACTAATGATCTATTGTTAAATTCAGAAGGTGAAATTGTACTTCAAGTGTTAAATAATAGATTGATTCATGATTAAATGAATTCGGAGATGTAGCCCAAGCTGGGTGAACTTCGTTATCAAGTTTTGTGGATTGCGTTGAGTTTTTTTACTGCTTTTGATCAGATTAAAAAATTAGTATAAGGAATTGATTAAATTGATTAAATAAAGCAATTAACTGCAAAATTGGATTAAGTGAAAATTTGAGAATCCATTATCCACAATAGAAAAGTGAATGCACAATCAATTTCAGATTAAAAATCAAATTGAATGCATTATGAAATTCAACATGTGATCAAATTTTAATGGATTTGTAATATTTCCAATTAAATCACAGAAAATTGAATTAAAACGATAAATTGATCGTTAAGAGAAAATTGGAAAAATTGGGGTTTCAAAACACCCAAAAGTGATTCATAAACACTCTTGATCAATTTTAAAATAAAAAAATTAAAGTATTTGAAAATTTAAAATGGTACCCATGGGGTAAAAACCATTTTGGATCACCACTTAGGCTATTACACTTAATTTTCACAATAATATAGTTGATAATATCCTATTTAAGAAACTAAACTTAGGATTTCACAAAACATTGAAAAAATACCTTATTTCAAAATTTCAAAGTGGAAAAATGAAATTGACCTTGTTGGTCAAGTGGTGACTTAGCTAAGCTAGCCAGGGATGACAAGGTTTGAAGATTCACCAAGTTGGTGAGAAGAAAAAGAGAATAGTCATGCCCAAATCAAGTGGTAAGTCCTAACGTGAGACACACAATGGTAGGTAAAATTCCCTAGGAAAGATTAATGACGAGTGGTTGAGCATAGAGGGCCATACACATGGATGCCCATTTTGGTTTAGATAAAATCGAACAAAGGCATAGTCAAGCCTAAATGAGTTAGGTGGATTAGGGACCTAGTTTAGTCTCGAATTTGATTCAATGTGCAAGGATCAGAGTTGAGTTAGGGTTGAGTTGTGCATCAAGCTATGCACCAAGTCAAGAGCTTGGTAAACCATGTTGGGGTCGAAGACTGGGGGATCAAGAGATTGGAAGAGGAGGATAAAAAAAAAGTAACCTATCCCAAGTTGGATCTATAAGAGGCACTAAAACCAATACACTACACATAAGGAAATTTCCACCAAGAAACCCCTAAATTTTTTAACAAATCCTGAGCCTTTTTTAGAAATTTTGGTAACCTCGATGTGAATTTAATAGACTTTGCACATAACCTTGTTAGATTCAAACAAATGAATATTTCGAAAATAACCACAACTTAACAAAATAGATAAATGTCTTTAAGAATCACACCGATACCATATCAAATTTCTTGTTAGAATCCTTGGCTAACAATAAATGCACATGTAGTTGCACGAATAACAAAATCACTAACAAGTAGATGCAATATGAAAATAATCTCACAAAACACAAGAATGGTGTCAAATCAAAAACAAATTAATAGCTCAAATGTGGTGTGTACAAATAGGAGAGTGATGAGTAACTCTTCCATGAGAATAATGATCAAGAGTCCAAGAATAGGAAGGGGAGTTACATTAAAGGAGAATAGTAAATCAAATGTAACTCTATGACACACGATGAAATATGGACAATCTATGACAATTCAGGGAACACCTATGACACAAATAACACCTAAGAAAGATGAGTCACTATGTGTGTAGGAAATATTCCAAGTAATTAATAAATTCCAAGAAATATATACCTACACTAACATACACCGGTGGGCGAATAATTCACATCAAATTACAATTAATATTACAAGTGCATCTTAATCTCTTACAATATTGTATGGTTAATTAAATACAATAACATCCCCCCTTAAGATGTACTTTGATAAAGGAATGCCAAAGGAACATTTAACTATCCCCCTTGACAACATTTTTCTTCACTCAAAAAATAATCTTGAGCTAAACAAATTGGGCCTCAAGTAAGGAATTTGTGAAGATGTCTATAGCTTGATTTTCTTTTTATGCAATACTTAAGTTCAACAACCATGTCCTATATTAAAAATATTAAATATAAGACATGTATCTCAATGTGTTTTTGTGTTGGTGTTCCTTTGTGTTATAATATATTTGAATGGAACTCTAATTATTACACTAAAATACGTGGGTTGGGATGACTATCAAACCCAAATTCATAAAGAATGTTTCATATCCATATTGAATCACATCCTACAACTCCACTATACTCTTGTTCTATATTATAAAAAGAAATAGTGGTATAATTTTTACAAGACCAAGTCATAGGACTTGTTGGTGTGTATGACTTGCCTTGTCATCACTTAGGGTCTTGTCCACCTTATACGGTGATTTGTCTCACTTAGGTGAGATCATAGATCATAGGAGTTATATGACATATGACATATGACATATTCCATCATATAATCTTTCATTGTCATATGCATCATAGGCATCATAGGAGTTACATTCCATCTTGGGAATCGTAACTCATCTTTCCCTCATAGAGGGAATGATTTTCTAGGCATGGGAGTTACACAAAAATCCCATATGTACCCTTCTTTTGATCTATGAGAATGAGTAGACATGTTTATTCTATGCATGATTTTCCTAGTGTTTGATTTTTCTTGTTGATTACTTAGAGCTTGCTCATTACCGTTGGAGTGTAACCTCATCGATGTGCATGGGTTTCCAGTTGATCCTTGCAGAATAATCTCACATGGTATCAAAGCTATGTTTGAGAAAACTATTAAAACATTACGAGAAGGTTGTTTTGGGTTTCATGTTTATGTAGTTTGGTGTTTTCTGATAAATTTAGCTATCTAAAGTTACATTTGGTGGAAAAGTGTGTTTGGATGTATTTAAAATTGTTTGTTTTATTATATTTTTAGTAAAGATTTAGTTTTTTTAAATATAGTTTACTTATTGCCCCTGCCTCCTATTCTCTCATGTTGTTTCACACCCTTTTAACCCTTGATGTCTCTCCTCTCCCCACCTAGCTCACCCTAGCTCCTGTTGGCTCAATGAGCTCACCTTCTATCTTGGCAAGTTTGGTTGTTGTGATGGATTAATGATCCCTCTCTCTCAACTCGCGCCCACATGTTGTTTTGGTTTAGCTTGCTCACTCGATATAGTGTTTCACCGCCTTTTCTCTGTTTAAGCCCTCATGGCTCGGTCTTTGGGTTTATGTTTTGGCCTTCTTAGTCATGTTTTTCCTACTTGTATCTCCCTCACCGTATGTGTCGATATTATTTTGCACCCTAGCTATGTTTCCCCTCCGTCCCATGACATGTCTATCCTTTTTCGACCCTATTTACTTCCTTGTCTAGCTCATGCTTTCTCATTTGCATTCATCATTTGTGTCGTGGTTTCAACCCTACTATGTCATGAAAACCTCACCCCTTGAGCTTTCTTTGCTCCCTTCTCACTTTTCCCTCTTCTTGTGTGCCTCGAAATGACTCTTCTTTGTTCAGATAGCTTCAAACCCCACCGAGTTAAGCTACCATTTTCATCCCCGCCTCAATCACTTGGAATCTTGCCTGAGTTGATCTCGTGCTCATTCCTCAATACATAGTCTAGCTTCTCCACATGGATCCACCTCCTCCTTTCATTCACGATTCGACCCAAACCATTTCCCTCCCTTTACAAATTTTCAAGCCCACTTCTTTATTAATAAGATATGGATATTTTTTTAGACAACTTAGAATTATTCATAAGTATAGGTTATTTTTTATTAATAACCTTAATTAATTTTAATTTAGGATTTATTAATTCAAAGGAGGTAATTAATATTAAATTAGGTCATCTTAATTTTGATTAGGAGGTTTATTTTAAGGTTTATTTCATAATTTTTATTTCCTATTTAATTTTCAAATTATTTTAAATAATTGAATTAATTGGAAATTGAATTGCTGAAAATATAGTGTTAATGGGATTTTTGTGTCGCTAACATTTTGTGGAGCTAAGTGTAGCGCTTTGAGCTCCTTTTTTCTTTTCTGGGAGCATTTATTGCATCTAAGAGGCTTTCAAACTTGTTTTTGACTCCCCTTTTTGCATTATATCACTCTTGTTATTACTTAGTGGGCTAGTGAACACATCCTCCATAACCTTGCGACAAGGGAGTTTTTCTTGTGATGTAAGATGTTGTTTCTCGTAAAGGCTATTTTTCTCCCCCTTCTCTTATTTTGAATTGTTTTTGCTTACTTGTAGTGTAAAAGTGTCACAATCGCTTTGAAACTTGATTCTATCCTCCATATTTGAGAATTTTTACGCCGATTGCAAGGTGAGTGGATGATTGTTTCACAACACACATTCACAACTTATTGTAATCAACACACTAGCCTATAAATTTCTATAAATATGGGGTGAAAATATTGTTCTAGGGTGTGTGTGTGTGTGTGTTTGTTTTCCTTACCGCATTCATGTTTTCTCTCTTTTCATGATGGATGCTACTACTATACCTTTACTTATGCCATTTAACTTCTTAAAATGGAAATCCAAGATGATAGTTAAACTAAAGGTTAAAGGGTTGTTTCGCATCACTATGGGAGTTGAGACTTGTTAGAGTAGGTATTTACCTTAGCTCATGTTCACCTAGGTACTTTATTTACCTTTATTGTATTTATCCTCACCCACTTATGTGTGTGGATATTTCTTTTATCTTATTTAGATATTAGGAGATATTATCTAGTTGTTAGGTATAGTTCTTTCCTTGATCTATGGTATTGAATAGATCCTTGATGTCTAGTTCTCTCCTAAATCTATGGTCTTGACTAGTTCTTTGATGACTAGTTATTTCCTTGATTTATGGCTTGATCTACGACCTTGACTGGTTCTTAGATTGTTATTCCTTGCCTATTGAAGCAAGACCCATTCTCGATGTATTGCATTGAGTTCCATCATAATATATGATATTGTTTCTCATTTGTTTGCAAAGGTTTTATAAAAGCTATTACGGTGAATTGCTTTCATCTTATGAGGGATTAAAGATTGTGATTCCTACTAGTAGGTGCTTAACTTCAGCCCCCTTTAATTTTATTTGTGTGGTGAAGGCAACAACACTTTATTTTGTTTTAGTAATGACTAAAATAAATAAGGATAACAAAATATTAAAAATCTTGTAAGTTTTGATCGGTAACTCATTTTGAGTGGCATTTTTTCAAAAGTGCTTGTTTTTTCGTGCTCTTTCCATTGGATTTTATTTTGAGACTTGCACTATAATTATAAAGTGTAATATATGGAGGAGTGTTGTAATCAATTGTGGACGTAATTTCGGTTGAGCCATTGCGTTCTAAATTTTTGGGAGTTACAATTTGTACCTATCATGGATTCTCTAAAGAGAAAGAGGATATTGTCAAAAATTGTGGAAGAAAATAGATCACTCAAGAAGTGAAATTCTCTTCTACAATCACTCATTCACGATAAGGATACAATAATACACTTCTAATTCTGAACAAACTTGCTAACCTACAATATCACCATCATATTGTGGATAGCCATATCCATGCTCTTAGTCCACTTGCGTTGCCTATTACTCCTAAACCCACTAACATTGATCATGCCGGTCTTTGAGTCCTGCTTCGTGCTCTTGATGCTCATACACCTATGAATCTTGTTTCTCGCATGCTCTTCCACATACGTGCCTATTACAAGTACCACATGTTGTGTATCCTACTTTCAGCCATTGCATGGCTTTTTAAGAAGCATACCACCGCATTCGGTTCTTGCATGCTCCGTTCTATGGGTCTCATTAGAGGAGTCATTGGAAAACATTCACAGTGGTATTGTTTCCTCTATTCCACATGTTAAGTGGAATTCTCATCATGACATTGGTTTTCAAGCGAGATACGTCATTGGGATCACACATTGACAGTAACTCCTTTTTTGTTCACTCGACACTTTCCGAGGATTCGAGCAACACATGAGTTCTACATCTTCACTTAGGCTTGAGAAACCTAAGATTTTAGTTTGTCGAGAAATGATCAACTCCGACACACATTACGATGTTCTTTACATGCACCCATTGTGCTTTTTGCACCAAGTCATATGAGACATCTTCTTCATTCATCCGTGTTGATTTGGGGTGATATATGATCCCTCATGGAGATGACATAGGCATTCGTTGAGAGGACTCTACGGGGTGTGGCTCCTCTAGCATTTGGCCTCTTGCTCCACTTTCTATACCTTTTGCATTGTGATGCTTCTTGTTTTGAGTATTTTTCTTTAGCAGGTGTAGTGTATCTCTCTTGTTTTTTGAGAGATTTTGTATCTGTATTTTCGACACTTTTGACATGTTGATAGTCTCTCTTGTGGGGGAGCTATTCTAGTGGATCCCAGTGTTAGTTTGTCAGTGTTTGAGTAGTTTTTTTGACAACTCATACAGATTTATAGCGCCACTCCACCCATTCAGTAGTATGGGAGGGTGTGGTGCTGATCTTGCTTCTTCGGGTTTTGTGTCCTTGCCTTGTTACCTTGGCTTTTCTTGGATCGTGACACTCTAGATTTTATGTCCTTGCCTTGTTGCTTTGGTTATTGTTCTTGGATCATGGCACACCTATTTGCTAGTAGTTGATCGAATTATGTTTGGTGTTTTTTTGCACTTTCGACATCACTCCATTGTGCAGTCTCCTTGTATGGAGCTATTCAGTGAAGAGCCCATTTATGTCTATTGTTTTTGAGTTTTGTGATTGATCGGTAGGATTTAGACCACACTACATACCAAAATTCTTCTAGCATTGTATGAGTTTTTGAGTTGAGCTTCTTGGGATGCCTTGGAGCGGGTATTTACTCTCTTTACTTTGTTGTCCATGGTTTTGGGTACTTTATGGTGTCCCTTTTTCCCTAGTTATCGTACATGATTACCTCATAAGGGACTAGTTGTTTAGGGACTCATAGTATGACATGTCACTTCTCTTTTGGCCCCTAGATTCACTTGAGGGGGTGTTAGAGTAGGTATTTACCTTAGGCTCATGTTCACCTGGTACTTTATTTACCTTTATTGTATTTATCCTCACCCACTTATGTGTGTGGATATTTCTTTTATCTTATTTAGATATTAGGAGATATTATCTAGTTGTTTGGTATAGTTCTTTCCTTGATCTATGGTATTGACTAGATCCTTGATGTCTAGTTCTCTCCTAAATCTATGGTCTTGACTAGTTCTTTGATGACTAGTTATTTCCTTGATTTATGGCTTGATCTACGACCTTGGTTTTGGTTCTTAGATTGTTATTCCTTGCCTATTTAAGTAAGGGCCATTATCAATGTATTGCATTGACTTCCATAATAATATATAATATTGTTTCTCATTTGTTTGCAAAGGTTTTATGTAAAGCTATTCTTTAATTGATTTCATCTTATTGATCGTGGTGTTTGATTAGCATCTCGTGATTCTTGGCTTGGTACGATCTGGTTATTGCTCCTTTCAAGACTAAGCTTTGACGATGAACTATGGGAGTTAAGATCCGAGCCAGGGCGATGAAAAATCTAAGTGGTTGAACCGATGTGACAAAGCCTTGGGTCTTCTCTATATGTCCATTTCTCTTGAATTTCTCTTCCACATTGATTCTTCTGAAACACTCGATGAAGCATGGAAAAATTTAGACAAGTATGTTCGAGAAAACAAGATGACATGAGAGTGCACATAGGTTGGAAAATGAACTGCTAGGATTAAATCCTAGTAACTTTTATAACCTACATGCCTTTTTCTCAAATTTTGTCCACACTAGATTTATCTTAAAGGAATGTAAAGTTGAGAAAAAGGATTCCCATTTGATCTTTTCAATTATTTTTAAGTTAGGTCCCAAATAATCTATCTTCGTTTCTACCTTCCATGTCATGAAAGAAGATTTAGGGGCTACTTGGAAAATTCCTACATTTGACAAATTTTCATCCCAACTCATTCGAGAATAGGATAAGTTGATTCAAATGGGAGAAATCAAATCCAAGTCTCATGCCCTTGTTGCAAGTACTAATAAGGGAAAGGATAAAACCTGAAAAGAAGAAAGAGAAAAAGGACCAACCTAAGAAGGAAACCAAGACCAACCAAACCCAAACCAAACCTAACATGAACACTTCTACTTTTGAGCCAAAGTGAAGAAGGAAAAGTGTAAGTATTCCTATTGCAATAATATTGGACATGAGGAGCATCAGTGTATGAGAAAAAAATAAATCACCTAACTCATTTACTTGAGAAGAATAATATAGATTTTTCCCGAGTCTATCAAACAAAATTATTTGAAGTCCGAGTCTTCCAAAGAAAAGGAGTCTAAATCGAGAAGAAGAAAAGAAAGGCCCTTGTAGCTATAATTTCTCCTTCATTGACATGGATCATTCATTTTGGTGCCTCACACCACATGGGCTCTTTGCATGTTGAGTTTTCCAACATTGAGCCATGTGGCATGTCCCAAATCACGTTGGGTGATGATACTATGGTGTCGATTTCTGGTAGTGGATCAATAGAGATGGATGGTGGAACATTTAACCAAGTGTTGAGTGTTCCTGATCTCTCTACCAATATCCTATCATTTTACCAAATCACTCACCTTGGTGAAGGAATTTGAGTGGAATTTTATCCTAACTCAGTGATTATTCATGAGCTTCATGATGAAACTATAGTGGCTGAGGGAAATTCATACCACCATTAACATTTATACACCTTCTACCACTTTAATTATGATTCGATGCCTAGAATTTATTACTCATGCGAGAGGATGTTAGCAAGATAGTTTATGAGTGTTTTGGCTATTTTAACTATCATTACCTTTAACAATGGAGAAAAAAAAAAAAGGTCGACAAGCTACCTTGCATCAAATTTTCTAAGGTTCTCGGTGAGGTTGTTCCCTTGGGAAGCACCTCAAAGAAACTTTTGGCAAAGGAAAAGCCTAGAGAGATTCTCATAATTTGGATATTGTTCATAGTGACATTTTTGGCCCTTTCAATCTCCTTCATTTACTAGAGATTTTATACAATTACCTTCATTGATGAATTTTACTTTATACTTGGGTGTATTTTCTTAAACATAAATCTGAATTTTTGAGCACTTTTGAGAATTCAAGGCTCATCCTAAGAAACAAGTTGAAATTTATATCAAGGTTCCTCAAACCAATAATGGAGGTGAGTATATGAGAAATAGGTTTAAATATTTTTGTACCTGCGGAAGGGATTGCTTGTACAGCGTACATTTTTTTACAACCCTTCAAAAAATGGAGTTGTGAAAAGAAAGAACCGAATGCTTAAGGAGATGGCTAGTTGTATGGTTCACTCTAAGTCCCTTCCTCCACAAGATTTGGCCGAAGCCACGAACTATGCCTCGTTACATTTAGAATAGTGTTCCACACAAGGAAGTAAGAGATATGAAACACTTTTAAGCCTAGTTTAGTTACAAAATTGATGTCGAGTACTTTTACATCTTTGACTCTAATGTTATGGCTCGTATTTCCAAAAACATATGTAAGGACTTTTAACCAAAATCTAGACCTTGCATATTTTTAGGGGTATCTTGATAAGCGTGAATGACTATATATTGTTGAACCCTACTACTCATTACTTCATATTAAGGTGTGAATTTTGAAAAGTCATCTTTGAATTATACTTCCCCACTCATTGAGGTAATTTTTCGCTCTTTGATTCTAATTCTTTCGATGATGATATTTTGAGCCTCCTCCTCCTCCCAATACTCCCACTCCTCTCACTCCTCGTGCTTCAAAATCTTCCAATTCTTATAATAGTGACGATGAGGAATTTTTCCCTTCTCACTTGAGTGAATAATCTACAAATTTTGATCCTGACTCTCCTCCTGGTCCTCGTTGGGATAGAAAGAATTTTTAGAGTGTTAGAGAATGGATAGGGGATCCTTCAGATGAGATATGGAATCATTTAGATTTCATTGGACCCCAATCCTTCACCTCGCTTTTGAACCTCAATATTTTGGGAGGCTTTTAAGATTCCTAAGTGGGATATTTCCATGGATGAGGAGTATTCCTCACTCATGAAGAACGATACTTGGGATCTCACCCCTCTTTCGAAAGGAAGAAAAATTGTATGGTGTAAGTGGGTATGTCGAATAAAGTATGGTGCTTGATGGAGACGCGATAAGTTTAAAGTGTGACTTGTAGCTAATGATTTCTCCTGTAGTTGGGGTTAATTATTCGGATACATTTTATTCCATTGAAAGATGAAATCCATTCGATTGACCCTTGTCATATTTTCCACAAACATATGAAAATCCTCCAGATGGACATTAAGAGTGCCTTCCTTCATGTGGACCTAGAGGAAGAGATCTATATGGAATAACCTTCGATTTATGTCCATGATCCCTCCCTCGTTTTCAAGTTAAAGAAGTTTCTCTATGGAATTAACAAGCCCTCAAGCTTGGTATGCCAAGATGGACTCATTTCTACTTACATCAGGGTTCACTCAGTGTCACTCTGACCCTAATGTTTACATTCTACGATAGGATGACTCCATGATCATCCTTGTTATGTATGTTGATGACTTGTTGATTATAGGTACCTCTTCCTCGATAATTAATTTTTTGAAGATTGCCTTAGCCAACAAGTTCTCCATGATCGACTTGGGTTTGCTTCATTAATTTCTTGGGATACAAATTTCTTAATCTAACTCAGAATTGTAATTTTCGCAGCAACTTAAGTACGGCTTGATTTTCTATTCATATTTCACATGTCTGATTATAAGCCTTCTCCTACTCCTTTCCTTTCGAGGTTAAGTTAGTTGATGATTTCTCTACTCCCATAGTTGATGGTACCCTTTATCACCAATTGGTGGGGAGCTTGATCTATCCGACTTGCACTTAGTTAGATATCTCAGTATGCTTATTAGTATCATGTACAAATTTATACAAGATCATCATGAGTTGCATTTGAAAGTGATTTAACAAATATTGTAATAAATAAATGGTAAATTCTAAGTAAGTTACATTGCATATATAGATATGCAATAAAATATATATTTAACCTAAGCAAGTAAGCTAGAAAATATAAAACCCTAGTTGCAAGAGAGAGGGTAAGATACTTAGGCGATTCATCAATAAATCTAAAGTTGCGCTAATTTGGAAGACTAGTGAAACAGAGAAAAATAGGATGTCAAAATTAGACCCGAAAATGCGAGATATGTTGAGAATTTTGGCAATAGGGCTCTGAATAGAGTTAGGAGCACCGGAGTGCCTGGGGACCTTATTTCTAGGGGCACTAGTGAATACTAATAACCTCATAAAATAGTTTCACAGGTCGTGAAATGTTCATAGGGTATTGCATGTACTTTGTTGCTTGAAATTTGGCTTCTCCCAAAACCTCGTGTAAAGAGAAAGAGCACCCGCATAACCCCAAAATACATCAAATCCTAAAATAAAAAAGATCTAATGGGGATTCGTAATGACCTTCGAATTCATCGAATAAGTGAACTTACTATCCAGGTGTTGCACTACATTTTAGACTCCATGTAGTTCTACATGTGTGTGTGTGTGTAGAATTGTGCCCTAGGTGGCTCTTGTGCAAGTTACACTTAATAGTGAGAAATATCTAGATGTAAAAGATGTAAATAGATGTGTTTATGGAAAAATAAACTTCCCCTCCTATGAAGTGTATGCAAAAGAATGTAGTCCATTGTCCCTTATGTGAGTGTTATATGGATGCTTGAATGCTCTTGTAATGGCCTTTAAATACAACCTTAGGTGGTGATAGTAGATGCTTAGTGCTCGGCCCTTTATTATGATGGCATAGCTTTGTATTTATATGATTCCCTTAGTCAAATTTTGTAATTAACCACTAAAAGGAAAAATAGTAAGAAATAAATATGCCCAATAGCTAGAAAGGACCCAAATATGTGAGCAAGATACAAAGAGGTGGGCACCCCGACAGATGGGGGTGCCGGGCATCGACATCCTGGCTGAGCGCTTGTGTTCAGACTTAGAAAAATGAAGTTTCAAAAGTCATATTGGGAAAGAAGGTGGGTAAGAGAAAGAGTAAAACTAGAAATCAAGCAAAGAAGTCAAAGACAGTGGTCGCTTAATACTTTTCTCACTTAGGAATCATATGAATAGTAGAATGTGATCAGACTAGAATTATACCCAAAGTGTGTGAATTAGTGTCTACATTTACACCCACTTTATATTGCTGTGTGAATTCTCTATAACATAAATTAGATCAGATATGTGTACATGATAACCATATAAATCGATGGAAAAAGTGTGTCAAAAGAGACAATAAAAAGTGTGGAGTGATAAAAAGTGAAGCGTGGAAGCTAAAGAAGAGGAAGTGAAAATGACCCTAGGGTGAAAGCATATGTGAATATGTCACGTTATACCAAGTATCGATGTCACTTGATGCTTGATGTTTTGAGTTCTTCTTCCCATAAGGACGAACTTACAAAAGAGGAGAAAATGAGTAGTCAAATATGTGTATATGAAAAATTTGATCCAAATGAGTAAAAAGTGTGTAAGAAAGTATGTAAAAATGTGAAAAGGAACATGTGCACTGATCCGTGATGAGTGAAATAGATAGAAAGGATCTTGAATATGATGTAGAAGAACAAGTTTTTTGGGTGATCTCACACTAGTTGCACCAAGTGTGAGTTTTTTGGGTGATCTCACGCCAACTATGCCAAGTATGGAAGAAGTGTAGGGAGAAAAGTCTAGTGTTATTCTCCAACCTTTGACTACTTCCCAAAGTATAAACACCACTACATATGGTGTGTGAAAATCCGATCCATTTCGATCCAACCTGATCCAACATGAAAATAGAAAAGAAGGTGTAATGCATGCATGCCAAGTGCTGAAGGACTTTGCTGTCTTGTAAAATCCATTAGTGTAAAATGCTATGAACTATGTCAATTTGAGAAAAAACGTGTAAATTATTATTGGTCATAGGCACCCAGGAAGGGTCAAGGGTGCTCGAAAGCTAATGTCATTGTCATGGTGTTGGTGCTTATGATGTGCTAAATACCTAAGTCTAATTCTAAGGTTGTTGTTGTGATTGAGTACTTTTTATCGATGATACTAAACTGTGATGTATTGTGATCAGAACCTGTGAATGGGGTGACTTATTCACCTAATGATGCCCCCTCATTTGGGGTGCATGTGACATTCGCAAGGAGTATGCAGCCCAAAAGAGGACCGGATGTTGTGCTAAAAATAAATCCCTGCAAGGAGAGGGAATGTTCTTGGTGGAAACCAAGGCACACACAAATAAAGTGGCTTGAAAACAAGTGTTAAAGAAAACAAAACAAATACGCATGTAGTAGACAATATGTAAGCTAGAAAGAAAGAAGATAATACATAAGAAGACAATGTAGACCATGAAAATTGGGTTTCAAACAGGGTACATAACTCATAATTTCACAAGACAATCGAGGCCGAAGTGACCAAAATCATACAATGTTCACACAAGACAAAGGGAAAATATTATAAACAATGGCATATAATAACAAACAATGAAAAATAGTGACAAGCTAGATATCAGACAAATATGGTAGCAAAGAGTTCATGTAAGATAAATTTTATACAAGTAGCACACGTTAGAAGTTATAAAGATAGAAAGTATGTCAAAATGTGTATGATTTGATATGATGTAGTGTGCTAATATGAATAGGAAGTAGTATAAATCAAAACAATAGCACCTTGTTGGTGAGAAAATTTATCGATATGGAAAATTAGGTGTCTCCACCAATGTTCGTTGGGCTACATCCCTCTGCATTGAATGGTACAACTCTTATTATTGAATGCAACTAATCTAAACCTAAATTAAATGTTATTGGTTGGACAAATGGCAAAGTGGATCACATAGGGACAACCATTGAACTGTGGAAAATGCTCAGTATAGGGGTACAAGGGAGGAAATTACAATGAGTTCTGGAGAAGGGGGAAATTAGAAAAGGGGATTTATTGCCATGAGTAGGAAAATTGTAGAGTTCACACCTAGTAATTAGAGTAGTTCAACATTTAATATAGAAGAAAGCAACAATGAAGCGGTTAGTGAGACAAAAAACCCACATAGACACAAAGTTATCTGAGGCTCATTCATTGAATATACAAATCTCTATTTAATTGCTTATGCATACAAAGTGCATATAAGAGGGAAAAGAGGAAACATGAGAAGAGAGAAATAGAAGAAATGTAGCTTTTATTTCATATGCATTGACACAAAGTTCAACATATATAATCCACAATTTCTACAGAGTGGAAAATATTCAAAATATAGAATCCTTTGGAATGGAGAAGCCATCCCAATTTATAGAAATTTGAATTGACCCTCACCTCCCTCACATGACTCTTCATGTTCCATATTCCACTTGTGACTTTTCATTTTCCATTTAAGTATTTCTCTTATAATTTTGAGAAAATATTTTACAATTTTTAAAAATAGGTCACTTAAGTGAATAGGAAAAATACAATGATGAAGCCCAATAAAGAATTAGAAAGGAGAGAGAAAGGATAGGGGGAGAGAGAAAAAGAGAAGGGAATGATATTTCTGATGAAGTAGCTTCCTCATTGAAGAACTTTGCAAATTAAACACCCCGATGAGAATCCTCTGGAATGGGCACCTTTTCCTTGAATTCTTTGCCTTTTGAAACTCTTGAGATAATGAATTTATACACTGGAAAAAATATTGAAAAATACTTGTGATGACCAAAGATGTCACTCACAAAGATCCCTTCAAGAGGTTGAAGTTTGAAACCGATCCTAACATGACCCTTTGAAATAATTTTATCTAAACATTCAAATGAAGCACACTATGGATAACTTTGACGATGATGATCGTGAATTCCACCTCGCACATGATACATAGCCAATATGGATCATAAAATGTGTGTGGAAAGACACTGTTGAGATCTCATGATGTGGATTCAAGGTGGCATGTGGGAAATTATTGGGATGATCCTATATGACACTAACATGTTCCTCCAAGAAGGTAGAAGAAAACACAGATGAATATGCCATTGACCAAACTGAATAATGTTCATTCTCGCAACATGAAAAACCATCATTCCTTTGAAGCAATTGTTCGAAAATGAGATTATGAAAATCCAGTGAGCTTGAATTTCCTTTCTCACAAGACACTTTATTATACTTGGAAAAGGAGGGTTTACTATTTTTAGTAAGTGATAAATTTACTCCTTTTTGGCTCGATCCCTTCTCTAATATTCTAGGTGTCCTTGGTGCACACTACTTTCATCGAAAATGCCCTTGATGGTGACTTACCAAAAAAAACAACTGCCCATGTAGGAGGCTTAATATTTTTGGAAAGTAGGGTTCTAGATCTTGATTCACGATCGAAACCAAATTTTTTGATATGGGTTTTTCCTCTTTAGTGCACCTCTAAAATTTCAAGTCAACCTTGTTGATTGAGAGATTTTAAATTTACAATTTTTTCCAAGGCAAACTCGTGTTTCTTTTTGCTACAAAAAAATTGTGTCGTGCATGTGAGATATTTTTTTGGGAGATTCAAGGTTTCTAGGAAACTAAACTATTTCAAAAAACAACATGTTGATCCATTTTCTGGTTTGTGAGATATGAATAAATCCTCTTCACAAACTTCGAGGTTTTTCTGGCGAGAGATTTTATTTTTGTTCTTTGTAAATATGGTTTTTTCTTGCATTTTTATTCTTTCAGATCATGGAGCATGAATAATATTGTTGAATGATGCAAAATATTTTGGAGGAATATCTAGAAAAATATGGCAACATCACGAAGGTTGTGGGAGATTCGAATGCAAAAATCCCTTACATTATGGAAACATATATTTTGAGAATAACGGTGTGGGTTACATGGATTTATTATGACTGAAACACCCTCAAAATATCCTTTTTCTCTGGATCACCCATTGTGCATGGAAAGAATGAGTTATCCTAAAAATGCATACTACTTCCATGTAGGGACTGAAATTAATTTAAAATTATATATATTTTTAGATCTTAACTAATTCCATAGCTCCCATAATCACTCCTTGAAGATCATGTACTTTTTAGTGCAAGCTCCTTCGGCCTCAAAAAACCCGCTTTCAATGAATTGGTTCCTAAACCTCCAAAACTTCCCAGAATCTTCCTAAATATGTTCCTGGTTTTTTAGCTCCTAGATACACCTCCATGATAAGTATGAGTCTCCTCCACCTCAAGCCTCGATGATGGTGCACTTGGCTTAGAAAGGCTAACGAAATCCCTCTCTAAACATTCTTCAAAACGTGCTTTCAAAACTCCAAAGGAAATTGAATGATTTTGATTTTCCTAAATCACCTAGTGGTACTTGATGACATTCAAAGATGAAACATTGGATGAATAGAGTGTACTTGACACTAAGGGATAGGTTGGTCTCGGGGTGTTTAGAAAGGTATAACATGGAAATTTTGACACTAGGGTATAGTTGTCTTGTTTTTGAGTGAATTTTTCCCATGAAAAATACATTACAACAGCTTGGCTCTAGCTTGGGGACATGTTGTGGATCAAGTGTAGTGAGTACATGATGTGATAAATCCTAGAATTTCAATTTTATTCATGGAATAATGCCATATCCAATGGGCCTTATGGAGTCATTAGAAAGATATGCTACACAACTTTCCTTATCAACACACACACTCAAATGCAAAACAAAGGGAAACACACCATAAGGGAAAAAAAAAAACAAAAAAGGAAAATGGAAATTATATATAGGGGGAGGGATATTGATAGAGGAAGGGAAAAAATATACACATACCTAACAATAGGTTGAGAAAATTACATGCCATAATGGAATAACGGACAAAGTTTGACCTTTGAATCACAAAAACACTCTTCAAAATTTACCTATTTACATTATGTCTCTTTACAACATTCATGTTGTTTTTAGGGACAAAATTGAAAGGATACATAAGCATTTTTGTGGCGAAGGGAATGGAGGAAAGATTCAGATATCACTTGGTGGCATGGGATCAAGTATGTACACCTAAAAGAATAGGTGGGATAGGCATTAAGGATATCAAAAAAATGAATATGGATTTAATTGTAAAAATGGGATGGAGAATGCTAACTAAGAGAAACCCTGGATTGAATTAATTAAGGCCAAATATCTAGCTCAACAAAAGTGACTTCTTTCCTTTATGATGATCAGTTACCTCAAGGTTCTATTTTTGGAATAATTTGATTCAAACAAGGAATTTCATCAAATAAAGATGTAAATGGAAAGTGGGAAATGACAAGGATATTCAATTTTGGAGTGATAACTAGACTAGCTTCAGTTTAAATGATAAATTTGGCTCTATCAAAGATATTTTAGTTCAAAAGTATGGAACTAAAGTCAAAGACTACATTGAAATGGAGGGAAATAGAAAAAGATGGAAGCAACTTAAGGTGGAGATGAATGAGCTAAATTCCATAATTTCCTCACTTCAAGAGTAGCTGGATAACATCCCACTGAATCAAATTAATGTCAAGGATGAGATTGTTTGGAATAACTCATTTGATGGAGAATACATTGTCAAATCAGGATACATTCCTTTTTGAAAATATTCATTGTGATTTTAAATGGAGCAGGATTTGGATGCTTGAGCTAACTCCCAAAGTAAATTTATTTTTCTGGCTTGATCTTAGAGGAATAATTCTCACAAATTACAACTTAACCAAGAGAGGATTTATAATGCCAAACATGTGTTTCCTATGTAAAAAAGAGGCTGAGAACATCAAGAATCTTCTATTATATTGTGATTTCGCTTCAAATATCTAGAGTTATGCTTTCTCAAAGTTCAATGTTTGTTAGAAAATGCCATAGAAATTTCCTCAAACTTGGATACAATGGGATCCCCCATACAAGCATTGTATTGTTAGGAGATTATGGAAACTGGTTATGCCCCATATAATATGGAGGATTTGGAAAGAAAAAAATGACATAATATTCATAAACAACAGGCAGGCATGCAAGACAAGCCTTAATAAAATTTGTGAGTGCAAGAAAAGACAATATAGAAAGGTATAAACCACCCAAGAATAAGAAATTTCCTAAAAATGAAGAGATCATAATTTCTAATTGGAAGATTGACATTGAAAATGTTCAGAAACAAAGAACTCCTACCATTGACAGGTCTTTAATACAATGGATCCCTCCTCCTAATTTTTAGTATAAAATCAATTTTGATGGAGCCTCTAAGGGAAACCAGGGTAGTCGCTTTGGAGGAATAATTGTCGGATCGAAAGGTTGTTTAATTATTGCTTATGTTGGCAGAATGGGGAATCAAACCAATCAATACATCAAGGTTTATCAACTTTACTGAGACTAAGACTTGCACAAAGATTGCAACATACATAACATTATTGTTGAAGGAGATTCTTTGAATTTAATAAATAATCTTAATCAGATACATCCTCTAAGATGGAAAATCAAGGATTTCATTCAGGAATCTATTAATATATGTCATACCTTCAATAATATTAAAATTGGCCATACATATAGAGAGGGCAACAGGGTGGTAGACACCTTAGTTAATTATGGTACTAGTAATAACTTCATCACTTGGAATAATGAGAATAACACCCCTATTGAAGTACAAAACTCTATTACCAAAGATAAATATGAGCATTTACATCTTATGTAGAATCACTAATGGGATTTATTGGAAATGAAAGTTAGCACATGTGAGAGGAGTACCTGTATTTATAATCATCTAAATTCGCATGCTCCACGAATTTGCAAATGGATGGTTAAAAAAAAGTTTAGGAAAGATAAAAAACAACTTATTTACGAATGTGGTTTTAAATCAGGATAATTGAGAGGAAGAAAATGGGGGAGATCCATGTCGAGGATAGAACCCAACTGTGATCCCGCATGGAAAGATAACATTGAGATGTGGAATTATCTTCAGATTGGGGGAGTCACCAGTTTTATTGAGAAAATCCAAGGCCACGACCAGAACATCTTGGTGCTTTATACAACATATTGGAAAGAGAGGAAGGTCAAGTATGGTGGGAAAAAGTGTTAGTGAACGAGGAGCTTATTATCGATGGTACAGTCCAACATTGGATGGAACCAAGTTTTTCAGCAAAACGGTGGACAAAAATATAGAAGAAAAGAAGTTTGTTGAAATAGGGGAGGAGTTCCTCTTTGTAACGAATGACATTAAGGTAAGTTCCATACCGGAACCCTTTGATGAAATTACTAGAATGATGGTTCGATTTATTTCTCTTAAAGGTTGGTATATCACTGTCCCCACAAAACACTTGATGTTTCTAAATCATTTTAGGAGAAATATTTATGTATGCTTCCCACACTATTTTCTGAATGCTATGGAGCGTTCCATTCTTGACTTTCAAAATCATACCGGGGCCATTACCCTCCATCAGGGGCTTATCTTCCTTCTTCACAGACACTGCCTCGTCACAAATACCTACCATTCCCGCCACCCCCATCACCCCAACCATTCCCATTCACCATATTCCCACTGTTAACCCGATCACCATTTCTAGCCATATAAATGTCAAGAAAAAATACCACTTTTTCTCCAAATTAATCCCTCTTCCTTTGGTCGATTCCTTAAGAGAAACAAGGATATTGAAATTGCCCACAATCTATTACATATCGCAATACTGAGGCAAGACAATGATACTTAGCAAGAGAAGAAGAATATTCTTCACGAATGGAAATATTGGAAAAATAAGTGAAAAGTATCAAAAAATATCTACATCGGCTTAATAAGAAAAAGGGGAAAAGAAAGTTGAATGAGGATGTTGATATTGGGGCAAATCAGAAAAATGAAATTTACAAGAAATTGAATTCCTTGGACAATATAATTGGGAAATCTAAGGATAGACATGATCACAATATGTCCATTTTCAAGGATATATGTGATTTTATTGAACAACATGTAAGAAGCATTACTATCTTTGAGTGTTGTCCCTGAGGACATTTGGGGCACATATAATGAAAGGAACCAGATACTCTCACATCTGGATGCAAATGACCCCACACATGTCACCACTGCAAGTGTTATTTATCTCTTTGTAGATGGTAAAATCAATAATTGATAGGGCTTCAAAGAAATAACTTCTTCAGAGCAGACTAGTTGCGAACAAGTTTTTGTTTTGTTGCTGATAGTATGTTGTTTTTTATGCTTCTTTGTAGTTTTGTCCCTGTCTTGGTTTTTCTTAGTAGTTTCTCTTTTGACTACCATCTAGCTTATTGTAATATTTGATTCGAGATCCTTTTTGATACTTTATCATGTTTATTTGGTTGTTGATCCTCTTTTGTATTAGGGTACGGTCCCTTAAAAACTATTTTCCATTAATAAAAAAACATGGGAACATCTATTGAATCAATTAGGCACTTGGAGATAGTGAGAAAAAAATTATTTTCTTCCCATCTAAAAACTTCTCGGACATCTCACTTGCTACTACGAATAATTACATTCTAAAATAGAGGTTAAATCATTGAACTGAGGCCTTCATCATCCTTCGAACATTTTGTATCACGGGGATATGTTTGAGATACATGGGATCTTGGGAACTGATGAGAGAAATATGATTTTCAATATTTTCATAAGAATCATTCACACTTTCACTTTGTTTCGAACAACTCTCTTTAATGAAAATCAACTCAACATTTTCCTTGCTATCTTCCTCCATGATAGAGATGTCTTCGTAAGATTGGGGATATTCGAAGGAGGTTCAAGAACCTTCCTTATTTTACACTCACAAAATTCTTCACACAATGTGAAAGAAAAAAACACGCTTTCACATCCATTCTCACCAACCAAGGCATTGGGAAGTTTTCAAGATCATCCAACTACTCTTTTTATCATCAAACATTAGTGTGTCAAAATGAGAAGAAACAATTGACTCACATCTATCTTGCATATCCATATCTTGAGTTAAGATTTAATACTGAGTTGAGGATCTTTAGTTTCTTCTACAGCCTTCAAAATGTCTTACACATATGGCTCTTCCAAGTTCACCATAGTATCATCCTCATTCTCATTGGGAGAATATATACATTATATTTTGGGGATATGGTTGAAAATCTAATCCATACGCACCCATGATTCATTTGAAACATCCTCATTCACTTCTTCCATGCTTTATGTTGCCCAAGATTCACTTTCTTATAAGCATGGGTATACTTGACTCACCACACCTTCGACAAGGAGAAGAGGTCCATGCTTTGTGGGAAGGGTAATCCTTTGAGTTCAAAATCCATATCATCCTCCCCTTGGTGGGAAGTAGAAAACCATGTTGGGGCAGTAGTATGGGAAGGAATTTCAATTCCATCTTGATCATTCATTATTGAATATTCTTGCTCATATGAAAGATAAAAGACTCTGTTTTCACCGTGATGATGATTCTTCTCCTTGAGTGAGAAGAAGTTGTGTTCAAACTTTTCATTCTCCTCAAATTTGAAAAGGAAGCAGGATTCTTCCATTCATTCATCCATGATTGAATCGGGAAGATAATTTTATTCTTCTACTGTCTCTATTTATTTGTTCAACATTTCTACATCACTTGAAGAATCAAAATATGAGGGAAAATCATCCATGACCATCTTGAATTCATAATATTTGGTCCATGATGTCGGGTGGATTTCTTTCACTTCTTCACATATCTCCATTTCATCATTAATCGAAAGATAAAAATTTGAAAGGATATTATTCATGCTTACTTTGAACTGATCATCTTGTACTTCTTCATCATTGGTGGAGTCTTCAGAAAGCATTGAATCATCTTTCATGCAACAAGAATCTCCCTCTCTTGAGTCCATTTCTCTTCCAATGGGTTGTGCCTTGAGCTGGAAATAATTGATGAATGGTGGTTCCATCTCCATGTCTTTTTCATCATCTTCAAAGGTGTTTCTTTGATTTTCAATAGAGGGTTCAAGGAGAATACATTCCTCAGAAGCATCCAGAATCTTCTAGGGATGAACACTTCATAGTATGGACAATCATCAGGATCTTCTTGAGTTTCTTCATTGTTAACAACACGAAGTGATTCAAGGTGTTCATACCTTATTTGTAGAGCTAAAACATACCTCCAAATTTCATGATAGGCTTCGGGGTCATAATTTCCTTCTATTATGCTTTGAATCCTTTCCACATATTCTCTTTTCAAAATGCCCATTTCTTCATCTTGTATTCAAGAAATTTTTTTAGATAATGGCACAAGAAAGGCAATGTTCTTAATTTTATAGTGAGTTGTGTGAGGTTACAAAAATATTCTTCAGTGGATCCTGCATCATCCTCCATAGTGCTATTTTAATCTTTCATCGAAGGCTCAAGGATGGTATTTTCTTTAGCAGCATTCAAGAACCTTTCAGGGATGAACACCCTGTAGTATGAATGATCCTCGGATCTTCCTCCATAGGAAAAATCTCCTCTTCTTCCTCTTTGTTAGGGATTGCTTCAAGTTGTTCATACATCTCTTGCAAAGCTTCAACATATTTCAGAATTTTGAGGTAGATTTGGGGTCGGAATTTCCTTACATAGTGCTCATGATTCTTTCCATATATTCAATTTTTAAGGCTTTCATTTCATCGTTTTTATACAAATAGAAATCATCCCAAGGAGGTGATAAAAGACATGGCTCCAATATTTTCATTCAGTTGTGCATAATTGAGAGTATTACCTTCAGATTATTTTTCTTCTTGAGCTTCATGCAACATCTGTCTCTCCTTCATGCCTCTTTCAACCATTTCTTATCTTCTTCTTCATTGGTAGGTTTTTTATTTCCTTGAATATGTCGAGAATCATGGTTGATCAACAATATTCCTTTCTACGCCACTATCTTCTTCTTCTTCTTTATTTTCACTCATTGGTACTTCACTCTAATCTAGAAATTTATTCATTTTGATGTGGGAAACAAATGTGATAGGGATCCATTCATCAAGGAGTTTCCTTCAAAAATTATTTTCCTTTGAAATCTATTTTTAATATCTTTTTTTTTTTTGGGCGAGAGATCTTTTTGGGTGCACTTGGGAAAATCTCTACCCGGTGGAGTCGTAAAAATATTGGTGAGAAAAAATTGATATGGAAAATTAGGTTGATGATACTCGCATTAAATGATACATCTCCCATTGTTGAATGTGACTAATCTAAACTAGATCTAAATGTTTTTGGTTAGCCAAATAGGTTGATGATCACACGTGGGAAACTCCACCGAACCGTGGAAAAATTATTGTACGGGGGTACAAGGGAGGAAATTACAATGAGTTAGGGAGAAGGGGGAAATTAGGAAAGGGGAGTTACTTCGTGAGTAGGAAAATTGCAGAGTTCACACCCAATAACTGAGTAGTTCAACATTCAATATAGAAGAAAGCAACAATGAAGTAGTTAGTGAGACAAACAAAACCCACATAGACACAAAGTTCTTTGAGGCTCATTCATCAAAGATACAAATCTCTCTTTAATCACCATGCTTACAAAGTGCATATAAGAGGGAAATGAGGAAACATGAGAAGGGGAAATAGAAGAAATGTAGCTTTCACTTCATGTGCATTGACACGAAGTTCAACATATACAATCCACAATTGCTATAAAGTGGAAAATATTCAAAATCTAGAATCATTTGGAATGGAGAAGCCATCCCAATTTATAGCAATTTGAATTGACCCCTCACCTCCCTCACATGACTCTTCATGTTCCATATTCCACTTGTGACTTTTCATTTTCCATTTAAGTATTTCTCTTATAATTTTGAGAAAATACTTTTACATTTTTAAAAATAGGTCACTTAAGTGAATAGGACAAAATACAATGATGAAGCCCAATGAATAATTAGAAAGGAGAGACAAAAGAGAGGGGGAGAGAGAAACGCATAAGGGAATGATATTTATGATGAAGCGGCTTCCTCATTAAAGAACCTTGCAAATTAAACACCCTAATGATAATCCTCTGGAATGGGCACATGTTCCTTGAATTATTTTCATTTTGAAACAATGAATTCATACACCTTGTTGAATGATCATGATCTACCCCTTTGTATGATACATAGACACCATTAACTGAGTTTAGAAACATTGTTTGAATTTTTTTGATGACTGTGGAATTTTCTCACGAAGATCCCTTCTGAAGAGGTTAAAGTTTGAAAATAATCTTGTCATGAACCTTTATAAAATCTGCTATCGTAGAATATTCCAATGAAGCACACTATGAAAATTTGATGATGATGATCACGAACTCCACCTCACACATTATACACAGACAATCTAGATCATAAGATGAGTGTTAAAAACATTGTTGAGATCTCATGATGTGGATTCTAGATGGCTTGTGGGAAATGCTTGGGATGATCCTCTCGTGACACTACCACATTCCAACGAGAAGGTAAATGACAAACACAAATGAATACACCATTGACCAAATTGAATAATGTTCATTCTGCAACATGAAAAACCATCATTCCTTTGAAACAATCGCTCAAAAAAATGAGATTAGGAAAATCCCATGAACTTGAATTTCCGGCTCCCAAAACACTTTATTGTACTTGGAAAAGGGGATTAATAATTTTAGTAAGTGAAAAAAATTACCCCTTTCACCCCAATCACTTCTCTCGATTTTTGGGTGTCCTTGGTGCACTTCGCTTTCGCTGAAAATTCCCTTGATGGTGACTTACAAAAATAGAAAGTGACCATGTGTATGAGGCTTACTATTTTTGGAAAGTAGGGTTATGGACCTTGGTTCATGAAGAAACCAAATTTTTGATATGGAAATTTTCTCTTTAGTGCACCTCTAAAATTTCAAGTCTACCTAGTTGATATATTGAGAGATTTTAAATTTACAAATTTTTGTTGTCAGGCAACTTTGGGGTTTATTCATTGCAAAAAAAAAAATGTGTCATGCATGTGAGAGATTTCTTTGGGATATTCAAGGTTCGTGGGAAACTATATGATTGTAAAAATGGAATGTCGATCTTCTTGTTGGTTTTGTGAGATATGAATAAATCCTCTTCACGGACTTCGAGGTTTTCTCCAAGTGAGAGATTTTATTTTTTCTTCGTAAATCTGGTTTTTCTTAAATTTTTATTCTTTCAGATCATGAATCATGAATAATATTGTTTAAGGATGCAAAAAAATTGGAGGTTGATCTAGAAAAAATAGCCTTAGAATGTGAAGGGAGAGCATGTGGTATAACTTTTTTTCACCTCTTATCTCTTTGGTAAGGTGCAATAGGGAAAAACAAATTTGCCTTCCCTTAATATGACAAATGGTGGGTGTTGGTTTGTTGAGAAAGTTAAAGGAGGGGGCTAGAATAAAGCACTTGAGGGCCGGGAGATGGCCACATAAGGGTCTCAAAAGGGAAGAAAAGGGTGGGGTGAATTTTTGTGTCCCCATTGTCCCTTTTATTTGGTAATAATAGGTGCAAGAAAATGTTCCTTTCTCCTAGCTTGACAAGTGGCGCACATGTAGGGGTAGGTGGAGGAGCAGGTCAAACCAGTCAAAGGTGCTTAAGATAGAGTTATGAGGTCATATGGGTGACCAAAAGGTTAAATTGGGGAGGAAAATTTTTTTCAACCTAATGTCCCTTTGGTAAGGTGCAATAGGGACATGAAATTCCACCTCAACCTGGTGATGCCACATGTCCCTTTGGAAAATTGGCTAAGTCTTGAAGAGCATACCTTGAGAGCCTACTTTGGAAGGTCATAAATTGAGCTCTCAGATGAGTTTTTGGGTGCTTCCTTACATGATTTTGCATGAAAAATAAATTTTGAGAAGAATGGAGGGTGTACCATTGATTTATTTTGAATTAACCACCCTAAAAATATCATTTTTCCCCAGGATCACCCGTTGTGCATGGAAAGAATGAGTTGGCCTAAAAATGCATGGTGCTTGAAGATGATCTATTTTTACACCATGTCATGGAATGAAATCAATTTCCAATGATATATTTTTGGATGTTAACTCATTTTATATCTCCTAGAATCACTCCTTGAATATCAAGTACTTTCACGGCGTGAAGATCCTTGACCTCAAAAACCCGCTTTTAGTGAATTGGCTCCTAAACCTCTGAAACTTCCTAGAATCTTCCTAAATCTATTCCTTGATGTTTTTAGCTCCTAGATACACCTCCATGATGAGTATGAGTCTCTTGAAATTAACCTATGATGGTGCACTTGGCTTAGAAAGGCTGATGAAATCTCTCTCTAAGCATGTTTGAAAACATGCTTTGAAAATCACTGCTCCAAAGGCACTTGAATGATTTTAATTTTCCTAAATCACCTAGGGGGACTAATGAAATTCATATATAAACCATTGGAGAAATGGAATAAACTTGAAACTAAGGGTTAGGCTGGTGCAGGGGGTGTTGGGAAAGGTATAACATGGAAATTTTGACACTAGGGTATATTTATCTTGTTTTCAGGTGAATGTTTCCCATACAAAAACACATGACAACACTCCTATGATCTGTATAGAAGTGGATGCCCTAGGAGCCTCTTTGTGGGACTAGTAAGAGTACAATACCAAGAATCTATGCTACATGTAATGAAATGTGTAAAGTCTACAATCAAAACTATAAGGCAAGAGAATGTGTACGTGTATATGATAAATATAATGACATATAAGATATCTACCTAACATAGTAAGAAAAGTGTAACATGTGAGCATAAGAAAACAAGAACAATATGTAACCAAGATTTGTAGTATGTTATGAATGTGAAATGGAATGGAATGCAGATTGAATGTGATAGGAGCCATGTTCCCCCTAAGTGGATGTGAATGAGTATGCATATGATGAGTATAATTTATACAATCCCACTCGGCGAGTCAAGAATGAACCATATAACAAGAGTGCATCATCGGGAAATGGTTTGGAATGTGCGCTAGAAATATGTGATTGATAAAGCATAGAGAAGAGAGATTGAGTGAGTGTGGTGATATTTATTTCATATTCGGACCCTCAACACTCGAGTATGAACAGTGGAAGTAGAGTGTGTCATAGGGTAGTGAGTAATGTTGAATGTATGCGAGAAAGAAGTGTTGTGAATGCGCGGAGTATGAAATGTGTAGTGTGCTGATGTAAGGTTCATGAATGTAGTGAGCCATCAACATTTAAGTGTGAACTATAGCATAAGTGTGCGTTATTGGGTAATGACTATACCAATGTATCAAGAGATGTGCAGACACATGTGAAACACTAGATGTGAAGTTTAGAGTGAACAAGTATAAATGCACGAAAATTGATAATACTAGAGTGGGGGAGAATAAACATGATGCCACCAAGTGTATGATGATAAGTGTGGTCAAATAACATTGTCTAAGAGATTTTAATTTTCATGGTCAAAATCGAATGGTGATGCATCTGAGACTTGGTAGGCTATAGTATGTGGTTGATCCTGTAGAGATCCATTGTGATGTAGATTATACATATGCTTTATCGGTGAACGGTGTTCATGGACATCCATGTACATACCAACGAGTGAGGTTTTTTAAATAGCTGATAAATGAATCATTGCTGATAGAAACATAGATGGAGGGCATAGGAAATGTGATACTAGTATGATTAGGGTCAAAGCTGCTCCCGATTTAGTCAAGCCAAGACTACCCAAGTCACACTTTGATTTTTGGGTGTCCTTGGTGCACACTAATTTCACCGAAAATGCCCTTGATGGTGACTTACAAAAAATAGAAAGTGACCATGTAAGAGGCTTACAATTTTTGGAAATTAGGGTTCTTGACCTCGGTTCACGAAGAAACCAATTTTTTTGATATGGAATTTTTCTCTTTAGTGCACATCTAAAATTTCAAGTCTACTTAGTTGATATATTTAGATATTTTAAATTTATAAATTTTTGTTGAGAGGCAACTCCGGGGTGTATTCACTGCAAAAAATGTTTCATGCATGTGAGAGATTCCTTTGGGACATTCAAGGTTTCTAGGAAACTATATAATTGTAAAAATGGAATTTGATCTTCTTATTGGTTTGTGAGATATGAATAAATCCTCTTCACGGACTTGAGTTTTTACGGCGAGAGATTTTATTTTTTCTTCGTATATCTGGTTTTTTCTTACGTTTTTATTCTTTCAGATCATGAATAATGAATAATATTGTTTAAGGATGCAAAAAAATTGGAGGATGATCTAGAAAAATCAAAAGCATCTGAAAGGTCGTGAGGGGTTCGAATGCAAAAATGGCTAAGTGTTTCATTATTTATAGCCTTGGAATGTGAAGGGAGAGGGTGGGGTACAATTTTTTGCACCTCTTGTCCCTTTGGTAAGGTGCAATAGGGACAAAAAATGTGCCTTCCATTTATATGACAAGTGGTGGGTGTTGGTTCGTTGAGAAAGTTGAAGGAGGGGGCTAGAATGAAGCACTTGAGGGTCGGGAGATGGTCACATGAGGGTCCAAAGGGAAGAAAAGGGTGGGGTGAATTTTTGTGTCCCCATTGTCCCTTTTGATTTGGTAATAATAGGTGCAAGAAAATGTGTCTTTCTCCTAGCTTTACAAGTGCGCACATGTAGGGGTAGGTGGAGGAGCAGTCAAACCAGTCAAAGGTGCTTAGAGAGAGTTGTCAGGTCATATGGGTGACCAAAAGGTTAAATGGGGGAGGGAAAATTTTTTCACCTCTTGTCCCTTTGGTAAGGTGCAATAGGGACATGAAATTACACCTCATCTTGGTGATGCCATGTGTCCCTTTGGAAAATTGGCTAAGTACCAGAAGAGCATACCTTGAGAGCCGACTTGGGAAGGTCATAACTTGAGCTCTCGAGATGAGTTTTTGGGTGCTTCCTTATATGATTTGCATGAAAAATAAATTTTGAGAAGAATGGAGGGTGTAGCATGGATTTATTTGGAATTAACTACCTAAAAATATCATTTTCCCGGGATCACCGTTGTGCATGGGAAGAATGAGTTGGCCTAAAAATGCATAGTGCTCGAAGATGATCTATTTTTTCCAACATGTCAAGGAATGAAATTAATTTCCAATGATATATTTTTTGGATCTTAACTCATTTTAGATCTCCCATAATCACTCCTTGAATATAAGTACTTTGACGATGTAAGATCCTTGACCTCAAAAACCCACTTTCATGAATTGGCTCTTAAACCTCCAAAATTCCCAGAATCTTCCTAAATATGTTCCTTGGTGTTTTTAGATCCTAGATACACCTACATGATGAGTATGAGTCTCTTTAACTTCTCCAATGATGGTTCACTTGGCTTAGAAAGGCTGATGAAATCCATCTCTAATCATGTTTGAAAACATGCTTTGAAAATCATTGCGATCAAAGGCACTTGAATGATTTTGCTTTTCCTAAATCACCTAAGGGGACTAATGAAATTCATATATAAACCATTGGATTAAAGGAATAAACTTGAAACTAAGGGTTAGGTTGTCTGGGGGTGTTGGGAAAGGTATAACATGGAAATTTTGACACTAGGGTATAGTTATCTTGTTTTCGGGTGAATGTTTCCCATACAAAAACACAAACAACACTCATGTGATGTGTACAAAAGTGGATGCCCCTAGGATCTTATTGTAGGATTGGTAAGAGGTAAAATGCCAAATAATCTATGATACATGTAATGATATGTGTAAAGTATATAATCACAACTAGAAGGCAAGATGAATGCGTATGCATATATGATAAATATAATGACATATAAGATATCTACCTAACATATAGTAAGCAAAGTAACATGTGAGCATAAGAAAACAAGAACAATGTGTAGATATGCATAGATATATGTGAAATATGGAATTATGAATGTAATAGGATCCATGTGCCCCTAAGTGGATTGGAATGAGTATTGCATTTTATGAGTTTCATTTATACAACCCCCTTAGTAGTCGAGAATGAACCGTATAACAAGAGTGTGTCATTGGGAAATGGTTTGGATTATGTACTAGAAATATGTGATTAATAAAGCATAGAGAAAAGAGAGTGAGTGAGTGTGGTGATATTCATTTAGATTGAGACCCTCAAAACTCGAGTATGAATCATGGAACTAGAGTGTTTCATAGGGTAGTGAATCATGTTGAATGTATGCGAGAAAGAAGTTTGTGAATGCGTGCAAAGTTTGAAATGTGTAGTGTGATGATGTGAGGTTCATGAATGTAGTGAGCCATCAAAATTCAAGTTTGAACCATAACACATAGAGTGTGTCATAGGTAATGATGATACCAATGTATCAAGATGCAAGACAAGATGTGAAACACTAGATGTGAAGTGTAGAGTAAACAAGTAGAAATGCATGATAGCGATAATACTAGAGTGGGGGAGAATAAACATGATCCCCCAAATGTGTGATGATAAGTGTGGTCAAATAACATTGTCTAAGAGATTTCATTTCATGGTAAAAATGAATGGTGATGCATCTGAGACTTGGTAGGCTATAGTATGTGGTTGATCTTGTAGAGATCCACGTTGTGATGTAGATTATACATACCCATTTACATATGCTTCATTAGTGAGCAGTGTTGTGGACATCCATGTGCATAGAAATGAGTGAGGTTTTTAAATAGCGAGAAATGAATCATTGCAGATAGAAACATAGATGAAGGGCATAGGAAATGTGATACTAGTATGATTATTAGGGTGCTCCCAATTTAGTCAAGCCAAGACTACCCAAGTGTCGGTGAGAAGTGCAAGGAGGCGTGCACACAAATACTATGATATAAAAGACGTGAATACTCATAAGTAGTCATAATACTAACATATCCATTATAAAAATGGGGTAAATGAGGAAAGCGATAAGATATCATCGAGTGTAAAACTAAGCCAAGTCAAGCCGTCATGTGTGTAAATAGTGTCAAAGAAAGTAGGATCAAATGGAATATGATGCCAATAAGATTTATTCATGAAAATTATGCATGTGAAAGGAGAAAATGCATATCTGATTGCCCATGAGAAGATATTGAAGGTAGTATGACGTATCGATGTATGGAAAAACCCCGATAAAGTACCATAGAATTAGTAGAAGGGGGTTTCTAAAGTGGATGGAAAATTTTCTAGTGTACAAATGGTTCCCTCGAGTGGAGGAAAGTTGTCTGATAGTGCATGGGTCACAAATCAGCAACAAATATATATTAGTAGATAATTTGGAATTGGTAACACAATGATTGGGTCTAGGTTACAATATTGGAATGGTGTACTATCAGTGGGAACTTCATATTCAAATCCTTCATGTAATAATATAACACATTGGTGAACTATAGAAGACATTTCTTGCATTCTGTGAAGTCATGGCCTACTAAGTAAGAAATTATATGAAACTAGGATATCAATGAAAAAAATAAAATTGAATAGTATTTGGCCCAACTATGAGTGGCAAGGTGATAGTGCCTATGCATGGATGCGTAGTGGAATCATATGCTCGAACAAAGATAGATGTTGGGTTAAGAATATAGATGGGAAGGCCTATAGCTTGAATGAATGATAAAGGAAAATATTGAACTCAGATCCAATATCGAATAAGTGCACTTGACTCCCAAGTTATTAATGTAGACTCATATATATAGAGGAGGATCATTTTGTACACAGAAATATTGTTAGCTATAGTAGATGGAAAAGTAATTTGTTGAGAAAATGCATCTACGAATGTCTTATAAACAATGTCTGGATGAGTAGTGGAAGGAATACGAGTAGTAGCTAAAAGAGTAATGATTTTAGTGTGAAACTCAAGATTGGATAGCAAGAAATCATGAATAGAAATATCCATGATGAGAAGATCCTAAGAAAAATGTAAGAAGTGATGAAAGAGGATCTAAGAGTGGTCGAATGAGTTAGGTTCACTAAATGATTTTAAAAATATTGAAATAAATATATGTTAAATTCTAATTAAGTTACAACATAGATATAGATATACTGATAAAATAAAGATCCCAAGCAAGTAAGCTATAAAAATATGAAACCCTAGTTGTAAGAGAGAGGGTAAAATACTTAGCTAATTTGTAATAAATATGAAGTTTTACATGAGGTAGAAGACTAGTGAAATAGGAAAAAGGATATCGCGATTAAACCCAAAAAAATGCGAGATATGTCATGAATGTTGAGACTAGGTGCACCGGATAGGGTTAAGGGGACACTTGAGGACACCAAGGACCTTCTCTAGGCACTAGTGACTACTCGAGAACCTCTTAAAACTAGTTTCACGTAGGGTCACGAAGATGTTCGTTAGGTGTCACTTTTTGTCTCTTGTAATCCGTTGATTGATCTCCTAATTCTCCATAAACATACAATTAGAAAGAGCACCTGTAAAATCCCAAAACACATCAAATCTGAAAAATAAAAATATGTAAATTGGGATTCGAGACTAACCTTAGAGGTCACCTAACCGAGTGAACTTATGATCCGGGCACTGCACTACATTTTAGACCCCATGTAGTTTTTCCTACTTGTGTGTTTTAGAATTGTGCCCTAGGTGGTTCTTGTGTAAGTTGCACTTAATAGTGAGCAATAGTTAGATGTAGAAGATGTAAATAGATGTGTGCATGGAAACATGAAATTCCCCTCCTATGAAATGTATGCAAAAGAATACAATTCTTTTTCCCTGTGTGAGTGGTAGATGGATGCTTGAAAACTCTCTTGTAATGGACATTTGAATGTAACCTTAGGTGGTGATAGTAGATGCTTAGTGCTTGGTCCTTTATTATGATCACATAGCTTTGTATTTATATGATTCCCTTGAGTATCATAATTAACCTCTAAATTTTGAGTATTAATAAATAAAGATGCCCATAACTAGAAAGTACCCAAAAATATATGAGAAAGATACAAAGAGGCCGGGGTGCCCAGAGGGGATGGGGGCACCTAGCCGTTGGCATCCTGGTTGGGGGATGGTTTCCAGGACTGAGAAAAATGAAGTGTCAAAAGTCGGACTAGGCAAGAAGGTGTGTTATAGACTAAGAATAAAACCAAAAGCAAGAAAATAGAAAGAATGTGTTTCTTAGTAATTTTCTCGCTTAGGAATCATATGAATAGTAGTATGTGATTAGGACTAGAAATATACCCAAATTGTGTGATTTAGTGTTTACTAAAAGTAGTGAAGAGGTTCCTTCACTATGTTCATAGAACTCACATTGATGGCATTCATTACTTAGGAGGGATGAAGATTGATCTATTTAGATTTACATATTCTAATTGGGTAGGTGATATCAATCATCAAAAGTATACCTCGGGCTATATGTTTTAGGTTAGTTTGGGTCATGTTAGTTTATCAAGAAGAAAAAGTATAATTGATTGCGATATTTCTATAGGGGTAAAATACATGGGAACATTCAATGATGTCATGGAATCTATTTGGTTGCAAGGGATTCTAACAGAGTTTGGTATTCACTTTCATTGGCTAACTATCATTTATTGTGACAACATGAGCACCATATTGATTTTCTAAAATCTAGTTTAGCATCAATGGATGAAGCACATTGAGATCCACATGCACTTTATATAGGAGCTGATTCATGGAGACATCATCAACTTATAGTATTTTCAGAATTCTAATCAATTTGTATACATATTCACTATACCTTCATAGAAGCCAAATTACTTCACTTGATATCTTCTTGGGTTGAGATCTTATGTATCCACCCATATTATTTGGGATTTCTATTCCTCTTCTCCTCCTCTTATTTTTCAGAAAGATACGGTTTATACATGGATACCTTAATCGGATCTTTAGTTTTAGGACCCATTTAACACAACTTTATTAGTTTTATAGGTAATTTCTATTTATTTTCTAACTTACCATGACCTCTACCTCAACTTTAATGAAGGGCGTGTTGCGGTGTGTGTTACTTTCCTTATCATCACTCGGGGTCTTGTCCACATCACATAGTGAGTCATCTCACTTATGTGAGATCATAGGTCATAGGAGATATATATCATATGATATATTGTTTTCATAGAATTGTCATTGTCATATGCATTATAGGCATCATAGGAGTTACATTCCATCTTGGGAATCATAACTCCTATTTCTCTCATGGATGGAATGATTTTCCAGGCATGGGATTTACAAAACTCCCATATCTACCCTTCTTTTGATCTATGAGAATTAGTAGACTTGTTTATTCTATGCATGATTTTCCTATTGTTTGATTTTTCTTAATGATTACTTGGATCTTTCTCATTACCATTAGAGTGTGACCTCATCCATGTGCATAGGTTTCCATTTGATCCTCGTAGAATGATCTCACAAGAATTTCCCTAAGATAATAGATATATCTTCGGTTGACTTATGATCATTTAAATCCCCTACCAAATCACTATTTGATAGCCCATAATTTTTTTATAAATATCATGATATTTTTTATTTTTCCTACGAAGTGTAACCAAAATTGAGGTTTTTACACTTTAATTTTATTCAATACCATAATTAGTAGTACCATGATAATATCAAAGAATGTGTTTTTATATTTTCAATGGATCTCATGGGGATCTTGAAAATAGTGTGATACAAGAACCACAATAAAATAAATATAATATGTGTATGATTTAAATAGACTAATATTCCAACCAACTACCTATAGAGTGTCCCATAAAATGAAGGATTCAAACATTGGGCTGAAATATTGAACCCCTATTGAAAAGGATTTAGCACGGAATTATAGTCTTCCATGTTGAAGTAGTGGAGAATGAATTGAGCATATTTTGAATGATGGATGAAAATACCTTTTCATGTTATTTAATTCAAATACCCAAGAAGTAATGTAGAAAATATAAGTTATAAATCTCAATAACAATCTTTGAATGTGCTTTTAAATCATGAATATGTTGTGTGGAAAATATTTTGATGAGTAATCCATTAACATAGAGGACTAGAATGAGGATGTTTATATCTACTTTTTAAGTGTAGAATGTAGGGTTAAGAGTAACACCATGTGAAATTATAATTGATAACAATTGTGTTGATCTTTTTGTACCAATCTCGAGGATCCTATTTCAAGATGTAAAATATTTTTTTAATACACACATAACTAGAGGTATCACTATTAATCTACCCCAGAGGTTGAAGATGTATATTTCTTCTTGAAAATCACCATGAAATAAGGCACTTTTAACATCCATCGGTGGACTTACTATCCCTGTCACTGACCAAGGAAAGTACTAGCGAATGGAGTTCATTTTAGAAAATGAAGCCAAAGTTCATGGTAATTAACACCTTCAACATATGAAAAACCTTTTCTACAATTCGGTCTTTGTATTTTTCAATATACCCATCTACTACATATTTTTCTTAGTACACTAACTTGCACCTCACCACTTATATTCCTTTTGGAAGTAGAACCAAATCCTAAGTGTTACTCTTTTCAAAGAAATAATTTCTTATGTCATTTCTTCCCTCCATTTAGGATCTTAGAAGCTTGATGATAATTATTTGGATCATTTGTTACTTCCAAGTGTGTCAAATGGGAAATACCATACTAATGTTGGGATCTAATGTTACTTGGATCTCTACGATCTCCTACCAAGTAAGTGGCCTCATTGCATATTATACGAAAACTATTTTATTTTAGGATATATGGGTTGAGTATGTGCATTTTGAGTTTATTATTACACTAATGGTGGAGGAACTAGTTGTCCCATGTGGCTCATCATATGAATTATAGGAATTCCTGGAATATGCGTATTCATAACTATCATGTTTTTCACAAGAATATTTAGAGGTGATGTCCGACTCAACCAAAGGAAATGGAAGATGATTAGGTGATGGCCTATAAGATTGGTATTGTTCATCAAACACTACATCGGGTCAAAAAATAATCTTAGTGGTTCCAGAACAATAAAATTATATGTCTTCACATATTCTCAGTACCCAACAAATATACATGGAAAAACCTTCATTTTCATTGATTTTATCTTATCATCTGGGATATGTACTCATCCATTACATACAAAAACCCTAAAGTCAAAACATTGGGCTTAAGACCATACCATTTTTAATTTCAGTATCATATCAATCATTGTTAAGTGGGGAGTGTAATTTTAAATAAGTTTATAAACATAATAGATTCTACCCAAAATTGAGGAGCTAGTCTTTATAATGTAGTACATTGAATGAAAATGTTATGAAAAAAAATATATGATCTAAGGGTTTGATAAAGGAGATTATTTTGATTTAATTAACTTACAATTAACCATGCAAAATTTTAATGCATTAATGCTTTTAGTAATGATAAATAATAGAACAATAACTCAAACACACAAGGAGATGAATACTTAGTTATATATAGTGGAACATGGGAGATTTGGATATGTGTAGAAATTGGAATAGGCTGATTTGAAGCTGGTGATGCTTCTTTTCTAAGAATGGAAATGGAAAATTCCCTAGTGCAAGACCATACAACTATTGTACAATTTTTCCATAATTCTATATTCATAACTAGAGTTGTGTTATCTTGGACCCTTATGCAGTCAACTTCTATAACTTCTTTTGCTCTTCACTTTTTTGGAATTTTGTTTTGTTTTATGTCACTCTAGCTCACTCAACCAAAACAACCTATAATAACATGTAATAACATGTAACAAAGTGGAAACCATATATACTACAATACCATTCATCCAAAGTGTTAGATAAGAAAATTAGAAATTATATTTGTGGTGAGGTTGACTAATCTTTATGTATGGGACCCTTATGGAACCAATCCAAGTGTTGCACTACATACCCTCGAGTGGGATCAAGCCTCATTTAGTTATCTTAGGTGCATGTGCAAGTTTTAGTGCAATATAATCCAACACTGTATGAATATTTTTGTGTCTATTGACATAAAGATAATGTGATACATATATATTAGAGAATTTATTCAATGATGTAGCCATGTGATTAAACTAGACCAAACCTTTTTATCCATGAAAGACATTTTAAAATGTTTGGAGTGACTTTGATCTTTATAAGGCATGGCTCTCGAGAGATTTGTATGCTTGAAAAAGAGGACTAGACTCTTTGACTTAGTTGAGTTCTTCAAACCTCTATTAGTGACTTCTCTAAATGATGTGCAACTAAATATGGAATATTTAGGAGATCCTTGAGTGCTTTTGGATTGATATTTATAATAGGAGTTTATGAAAGTGTCGGGTGAAATATAATGATAATTATGAACCTAGATTTATATGAAGCAATGCAATAAAGATTTAAATTGAAATCAGTCGGGAGATGTGAGGGTGTGGGAACCATACAAGTCATCCAAGGTTGTCAACTTATCCATGACTAAATGGTACAATTTTGGACATGAAGCTTGTGATATGAAACTAAAAGTTGTAGAATGATGTAAAGAGATGGATTTTTTTCTTGAATTAATAATTCCATACTTAATGACAAAAATAGAGTATGGAGATGAGTAAGTCAAGAAAGAGCTAGAGAGATGTATTGATTAGACTTAGAATGTGATCATTTATCTAGCAAGAACAAAGTATATCAAAGGATAAGTTATCAAATTTTATCGACATTTTCCCCTCTTTTAAGTGTGTAATTGAAAATTGCATGTTTAAAGGAAAAACATACCTAAGTGTGTACACATACTTTTTCTTCACTTGATAGTTGTCTTCTAATGTATTGGTGTTGGCATGCTCCATGGTGAAACCTATAACATAGAATGTAGTCAATGTTTATGATAGAAATTAAATTATAACATAAAGTAAAAATAACACTTGTAACTTTATAAAATTGAACTTGAAAATTAAAGTAAATGAGATGCAAAACCAAAGCAATACACTTTTTCATTAGGTGGAGGTAGGATATTTAATTCTTGTTATAATTTGTAGATCGGTGGTGATCATTCTATAATTGTACCAAATGAGAAACTGGAATGTTAAGCACATATGCAACCCAACAATGAAGAGAGATGAGGAACTAAAGTACCTCGTTAGATAATACCTTGTATTAGAATGTTTAGTAACCTTGATATCTTCCCCTTTAAGTTTAAAATATATGAGGTCCTATGAAAAATTTATCCACTTTTATACCTTCCACAACCCCATGAACCACACAACTACAAATGGATCTAGGTCCAATTTTTTAGATAAACTAGATAGTAAAAAAGGAATGGATATAATATGCCCCCACTGTTGTGCAATGGATATTGAGTATGTAAATTATTGAATAACATGTAGGATAAGAAGCCTCGTATCCCCAAACCTTGTTCTTGAAACTATGTATGATCAATTAAAGTGGAAGTAATGAAAACTTGTGCCTTTGTATAATGCTTTGTATTATGTAATTTATGTCTAAAATTGAATTATAATTCTGAAAATATCTATAAGAATATGAAAATGTTATAAATTTTGAGAATATTCCTCTATTAAGAAAATTTAAAAGGTTCAAGACCATACTACGATCTTTCCTAAAGTGTACAATTTTGGCTAGTAATTACTTATGCCACTTATTATTATTTGTACTTATTTCTAAGGATTTTTACCTTGTGAAAACATGGTCCTATATCTTGTATTCTACATTTATCGGATGTACATGTAGAATACATCTCAATGAATGCCTAATCTTTTGAGTCACTTGTGATAAAATCATTTGAGATTGTAGATCAAAAGAAAATATGTGTACTCATGTTGGATAAGTCTAATAATATTATTTATATCACATATAAGGATGGAATGGTGGCCATGATTAGGAACATATAACTTCAAATGAGGTTTCACATAATGGATAACATGGCACATAGATAAAGCAACATGAAACACACTAGAAACAAGACTATAAATAATACATATGTATAGAAATAAAAAGAATAGTGTAGAAATATAAGCTAATCATGATCAAAAGTAAATAAAATAGTCATATAAAGGCATACGATTCAGTAAACATGGGACACCCATGGTGTCACGAGGAAATTACAATTGAAGGAAATTTATGCCACAAATAAACAAGTAAGTCTATACATGAAAGATAATCATAGGGCTCAAAAATGGTACAATCATGGTGTTACAATAAAATCAAGTCACTCAAGTCATATAGAATAAGTAATCATGTGATCAAACAATCAAGTATTTAATCATAGGAAAATGGTCAAGAAATGAACTAGTCAAGAAAACAAACCCCATAAGAAAGTAATGAAATTAATGTGGTAAGAAAGTGTAGCAAAAAATGATTATAAAAATATAAATAAAAAGATAGGTCAGTGTTGCACAAGACATGTATATTATCCCTATTAGCTTATAAGATAGCATATACACAATGTATCTAATCAAACATAATGAGAAATTGTAAAATAGCTGAAATTTAAAAAAAAACTATATAGTGTAGTAGATGCCCCCAAATATTAGTGTTATTGGAAAGGTACTAATCCATCACTTTTCATCATGTATTAATGTGTGTGTTTCCTTGTTTTCATTCAAATGTGTAATAAGAAATTCCCAATTTTCAAGCATGACAACCATACCCTACCTAAAAATTTTTACTCAAAGGTCATCCTGAGCCCTCCTTCATATCACCTAACCCTCGAGTCAGTCCTATCCTCTCCATATTATAATTTCCATGTGTCATGTATCAGTGTTCCCATAGGTTATTTATGGATATCCAGTCATTCCAAGTACTTCCAAGGCAAGATCCATCAAGACATGCCTTTTGACAAGCTTGGGAAAGGTCATTCTCTAATCTTCTTAAGGCTTGTGCACACCCCGAACTGAATGAAAGGCCTAAACTCATCAAGGAGGAGGTGTATTAGAGGGCCAAGATATTTTTCAATAATTTTTGGAAGATTCTGGGAGGTTCCATCAATTTTGGAGCAATTTCAACCAAAGTGGGTCTTGGAGGCTTAAGTAGTGCACATTGTGAAAACAACCTTTGAGCTTCAAGAAGTGATTATGGGAGCTCTAGAAGGAGTTAGGAGTCAAAAAAATTTTTGGAAAGGTATTTATGATCCTTAGAAGATGGTAATCTCATATTCTTCACAACACCTAGGCGCATTATGTCCACAACTAGATTTTTACATGCACAACCTTGGATCTGAATAATAATCCTATTTTAGGGATAAAATGGCATAATAAAGATTTGATACCCATATAATTTCATTCATAAGTCCATTTTAATGTGGAATCATATAAAATTTCATCAAAAACTCCTCCGGAAGCTAATATATCGTCTCGACAAGTGAGCTCCCCAAGGTAAAGCTTGAGAGTTAGTCAATTTTTGAGTTGAAAATCCAGCCAATGGGAGAGTGGTCACACTTTTTTTGCAAAATGTCCCAATTATTTGTTGTATATGGTGTAAATAAAATTCTCCCCCTCCCTTTTAAGCCCTCGACAACCATGTGACCCTAACAAATGATAAAGGTGTTATTTTTCATCCCCGATCAAGCCCAACTTCAAATTACTTCGTGACACAGGCCCAATAGGGATGTGGCACACTCTTTTAAACCAAATTAACCAATACCTTTGTAGTTCACTTGGTGAAAAAAATTAACTCCTTCCCAACCATTAAAAATTATAATTTTCATATTATAGTGTTGTGTGCTACTTAATTAGTTGCTTCTCGTTCTTCCTTTATGTAACCACCGATGATTCCTTCAATCTTCCATTGTAAATGCTACCACACCTTCCACAACATTCCATAATCCATTCATAATAATTTAGCATTTCTCAATAGTGATAAAAGATAATATTTCAATAAAACCTATGAATGTGAATTGTGAAACCCTAGCCTCCAAAGGAGAGAAAACATTCATATCTCCCAAATCGTGCATCCAATCTCCCTAAAATTTTGGAAGATCTCACTCATCTAGAAACCTTGGAGAAGCAAAAATATAAATCCTCCCAGATGAATCCTGATATTTTAATGGTATCCTTTAAAAATTAATCCCTAGAGTGTATTTTTATCATTTTCCATCAAACCCAAGTGGCAAATAGCGTGGATTGAGCTAAAAACTTGAACAAAGATCGAAGAGTGAAAACCAAAAAAATCTATTAATTTTTCTCAAATCCAAGAATGAGATGTGAAAATCCTAAAAAATTTTAAGTGCTAATAGTTCACACTTTCCATTTTTAGTAATTTTCCAAAAATGGAAAACTCTTTCAAATGAAAGACCAATGAAAATCACACAAACTAGAAAACTGAGGCACGTGGATCAAAAAATCAAAAAAAAAAAAAAAATCATAACTTTATAAAAATGGAAAGTGATTTTTATTTACCCCCAAGGAATCCATAAAAGCTTGGAATGCGAAGGAACAACTCAAGATTCAAATGATAAGGCTAAAAAAGTGACACTACCCAAAACTCCAACAATGACTCTGGGACCGACTTTCCAAAAATAGCAATTTTTGGTCCCAAGAGAAAAAAGTTTGCTATCATCTCTGTAGTAACATATATCATCACCTTTTTCCATCATGAGGTTTAAATTTCACTATCCCAAATCCCATTTTTGATCTTTCATCATATTTCCCGAGTGTGGGTGAAAGCAACGTCGTTTACATGGAACCCAAAGGAACTTTGGGCATAGAATTTCGTGAGCGGGACAAGAGAACAAAGAAGAAAATATATTTTCTAGTGGAATGTATGTGGCAAGTGGTCATACCCCATCCCCGTAAAACATTTAAGTAGTGCTGGCTTATTCCCAACACTATGAACTTGATAACCTTGATCAAATATATGGACAACACGGAAAATAAAAGTACTCACAAACCAAGGGAGGAAATCGAGGCTAAGAAAGATCATTAGGACCAAGTGTATTCTTTGGTCATGGACATGGGTAGAGTTCATTCATCCCTTATGGTGACTAGGGGCATGTTTTCATGGTGGAGGAAGATTTATCTCAAGTTTGGGAAAAGTATTTGTTCGCTCAATATGAATTGAAAAGCACGTGCCATCGATTGAGATAAAATCGTATTAAGAGATATTCGAGAAGATAAAAAAGAGGCGGATTCCTAGATCCATAAACTTTGGGTGTTGATAATGAATCCAGATACTTTAACAAATGATTTATTGAAATCATTTGAGGATCGAGTTAGAAAGAGGTGCTGGAGATCCATTTTCATTCATAGAAAACACTTTGGAATCTCTGGAAGAGATATGGATAATCATTTCCACCATTGCGGAGAATCATCAAACTTGATACTCGTGGAGTGTAGGAAACATCAAATCCCTTGTGGAGAATTACATCAAGTCACTCATTTCATCTAGATCCATCATGAACACAAGGTAATTTAAAACATAGGCAAGATTCATGAAGGAGTTTAATGACATCTAAATTACACTGCAAGCTTCTTGGGAGTCCTTCGGTGGTAGGATCATCTTTGGAATAGTTATATCTCTCTCTCTTATTCTTCCTTTCCTTCTCTGACCTTTCTTATCTCCCTCTTCTAATTCTTCATTATGTGTAATCATGATATTTCATCTTATTCATTAAAGTGACTTTATAAATTTGAATTGTAAAAGTCCCTTTGTTTTATAAAAAGGGAACTTAATTTCCTAAGTCCTAGGAAGATGAAAATTCATGAGATGAATGAGGCAATGAAGAAGAGTCATGTGGGGGAGTCAAAAGGTCATTTATGATTCTATATAATGTAATGACACCCTCATTCTTAAGGGTTGTCAATTTTGTACACTCAAAAGAGAGATTTTTGAGCTAAGAAAAGAGATAACAATTCTTCCACTTTCCTTCACCATTTTCCTCTATTTCAACATTGTACAACTTGATGAAAGATGTCAATAAAGAAAGGGATTTTTATTTTCATGATTCATGAATGTGTGCAAATTTGTGTGCATGGTTTCCTCTGATCGTTGACACTCTAAACTTGTTGTTTCTTTCTTATAAATTATGGATGTGAACTTTATAATTAGATTTGGTGAGAATATGATTTTCTACTCGTAGAGTTAATTCCCCTTATCTAATTTCTCACTCCCCTTCCCCATCTTTCAGAAAATTCCTCCCTTACAATTTATTGTAAGAATTTTCCATGGGTATAGTGGAGTGTTCTCATTGGATCCCCGACCTCTTGGCCAACAACGAATTTTTATTTCTATTCATTCATAATAAAGTGGAGCTACACCACCCAAGTAGAGGGACCTAGAGTCCCAGAGCATTGGCAAGAAGTCCACAAATTTTTCTCCCTGACAAATTTTCTCACCAAAATTTTTGGTGCCCACCATGGGGCAGACTTGGAAACAATCTACACCCAAAATATGATCACAAGATCCAAAATATCAAAAAAAAATAAAATATTCCAAAAAATTTAAAAAAAAAAAAATTGAAAAAAAAAAAAAAAAAGGAGAAAATTAAAGTCCATTGTTGAAATACCCTTTGTATTCCTAGAGTGTCCTTTCACATTCCCACTACAAAATTTTCTCAAAACTGTCGAAAGGAAGATATACCAGGTTGAGTAGGTTGAGAGGCATTGTTGATTCCACTTTTGAGGCTTTACAAAATCAGCAAAAAAAATCAGAGATAACCCCTATTATTTTTCTCAAGCCTCATCCCCATTTGAGTCTTCAAGTGGTTCACCTAGTAATCCGATTCAAAATCTTGTTGATACTCCCTCAAAAATTCTCCCATCTTTCAACCACCATTGAGCATTGAGTTCCCAAGTGAAGAAGAACAAGAACTAGAAGAAGGATTGGAAGAATAATTTTCTAAAGCAAGAGAAGAATATGAAGTTGAAACAGAAGAAACAATGGTAGACAAAGTAGAAATACCTCAACCCATTGTTCCATGGGGAAGGAATATAAGCCCTTTTTCTCTTCACACCACCTCTTCATGGTCTACCAACGTGTTCCCGCAAGAATTTCCAAAATTCAAAGGTGATGGACACACAAATTTTATAGAGAACACATCTCTACCTTCACCACATCATGTGGAATTCTTGGAGTCGAACATGAAGATGTTTTTGTAAGATTTTTCATGGAATCTCTCCAAGAAAAAGCAACATAATGGTTCTACCTCCTTCCTTCCCGATCCATCACTTGTTGGAATGACATCAAAAATAAGTTTGAGGAAATATTAAAATCTATTGAGGATCTATAAGATCTTCTAGTTGCAATTGGCACAAATAAGGAAAGAATCAAATGAAACTATGAGAGACTTCATGGCTCATTTGATAGTTGTTCCACGAGGATACCGAAGAGGATTCACCATTGAAAATAATGTCAAGATATTCTTCATTAATGCTCAATCACTGGAGGTAGGATTCTTCCTACGAAGGTTTCAACCAAGGAATCTAACAAAAGCAAAATAATGGCCATTGAACTTGATGATGATCTCATCCTATCTGGAAAGATCAAGAATCCCTCAAAGGGAAAGGCCCAACATCCTAGAGATGAGAGAACTGATCTTTTTTGTAAAAAATGGCAAATGAAATGTCATCACTAAAGAGGGAAATTTTTGAATGAGTATCTCCTCAAAGCAACAATAAAATAGATTGTAGGAGCACCCGAAGGATTTCCTTGGAGGCCCCACTTGTCAATGCAAGTTGTAGGAGTCAAGAAGATGAAGAAGAGACTCGAACAAGAAAGTAGAGATGATGATCTCCTAGAGGTTGAGGAAGTAGATAATGAACACACAAATCATATTTTGTGAGTACATACTGAGGTGATGAAGATGATAGTGAAGATGAACCTAGTCTCTCATGTGTAGTGTTCACCCATTCCCAGTCTAAGAAAGGAGCTTCTTCCTCCATTGCTACTAAAAAAGAAGACTGAATATCCTCCTATGGTGACTCTGCAAAACAAAATAATAAGAATCAAGGATCTCCACTTCCACCTTGCATGGAGTCTACATTGGAGAATCTTGATCCTGTAGCAAGCATGAGGACCCCCTCAATTCCAAGTAAGTCTTCTAATGCCCCTTCTAAATCTAAATCTATTCCTACAAAATCTAGTGCTTCAAAAGCTTCCACTTTAACTTTTAAAACAACCTTTTCCCCAAACATCTACCCTTACTTCCAAACCTATCCTAACTCCAAAATAAGTCCCTTCACCCCCTTATATGCATCTACTCCTTTTTACATGGTAGAATATGCAAACAAAACCAAAGTGTAGATTACTGAAACTGAATATTTACGGATTACCCTAAAAATTTGAGAGATTCATTTGATATATCAAGAATGGTAGTTTAACACCCAATGTTATAACTCCTAGTTCTAAAGTAATACTACCAAACCCACATATGCCTCCATCACAGAACATGCTTGCATTGAGCACATCAAAGATTGACAAGGTCGATCCTTTCTACATCTCCCTTCTTGTTGGAGAATATGTATTGAACAATTACATAATAGATTCTAGTACCTCTGACAACGTGATGCCTGTGAAGGTTACCAAGGCCCTCAAACTCACCATGACCCCCTGGTGGATCTTGTTACTCCATGGAATCCAAATAAGTCCCACTTGTAGGAAGGTCAAAGATGCACAAGTGGCTCTTGCCAAATTTCCAGACAAGAAGGTTTCAATGATGATCTTAGTAGCAAACATTCAGCTTCATTTGGAATATTTCTCAATAGAATTTTCCTCAACAATTGGGAGGGAAAATCTAAATGAATTGGTCTTCTATAACCATCTAGGTGAAAGGAGACATGGAAAAATTTCTTCCATAAAAGAAGATGAGGTACACGATGAAAAAGGCAGGAAATCCAGAGCAAACATTTTGTACCAAAATAGCATGAGGATGAATCATTTTGTGACAACTGAAGAGGAGGATGAGATCCCAATCTTGATAGGACCAAACATTCCTTCCCAAAGGAATATTGATTTTGAGGAAGCATTGAGGAAATTGAGCTAGGAGAGAGTATCCCTGAATTTCTAGATGATGCAAACCATGAAGAGGAAATGGTTCTTAGTGAATCTCAAATGGAGAAACCAGCTTGTATGCTTACCTAAGAGGAGATATTCTCATTCCCATTTGGGGATGAATATGATCTTGATCATGTCATCCATGGAGAGAAAAATCCATCTTGTGATGAGCCCTCAAAAGGTTTGAAAAGAATAATCTATGCAAGATCTCCTAAGAGCCACTTTGAAGAGATAGAAGACCGTGAGCTCAATCTTGAACTCTTGATGCAAGCCATGAATCTGCAAGACAAGCAGAATCTGATTTGGAAGCCTAAACCAGTGTGAATATTGGCCATGTTGAAATAAATCAAGATGAGAAATCTGATGTCTCTCCCGAGCCAATAGTTGATGGATACAACAATGAAATGGAGGTATTTTCTTTCCCATTTGAAGAGGAAGACTCTTTCCATGATGAATAAATTTAAGTAAGGAGATTTGAGGCCCTTGAAATTGAGGCTCCCATTGAAAAAGGAGAAATGGAATGCAGTGAGTCCCAAGATGATGAAGCAATCCCTCCCAATGATTTCCTTGAACTTCAAGATGAGGATGCTTTGAATGAATGCAAAGGTGAACTATTGGCAATTTCAAAAGAGAAATCATGTGTAAGAAATAGATTGGTATAAAATTCAAAAGATCCCAAGTTAAGTCTTGATATCTTAGTTCATTCCATGGCCATACAAGATAGGTATGAAGTTATTTCTGATCCTCCAGTCTAGTATTAAAACCTCATAGTGGAATGGAGAAAAAGGATGAATTCATGATTTCTTGTGGAAGGGATGTCAATAAGCATGAATGTAGGGAAGAAGGAAATTCAAGAAATTCAAACAAGAACCAACCTTGGGGAAGTGATGAGATGCTCAATGAGAGATCAACAATGTGGGTAAGCTCGGAAGGAAACTAGCACTATGAAATTGATTTCAAAGAGAATGAAGGTAATGGAATTTCTAAACGAAGGTTTGAGCATCAATAATATCATGTAGGCTCACTCCTACCAAGTACACAAACAATCATGAAAGCACTTGGATTTCATAAATAGTTAAGAGAGGAGCTACTTTCGAACCTAGTTAATGGATTCATGGAACAACATCACTCAAGTGTTGCCCACTTAGGGGTAACCTCTGAGAAGAGAAGAGCACTACAGTGAAAGTGGTTTTCCCCCACCTTGTACTATAGGTGATTTAGGTTTGTTTCCCCTTTCCCTTTTTTGTGTATTTTTCCCTTTGTTGTGTGGTGTGTTTCCTTTCACTTGTGTGTTTGTGTGTGTTCCCCTTTCTATCTATCTCTTGCAAGTTGTGTGTGTTTTGCAAGTCCCAATGGATAAGGCATTAGTTAATGTTATGTATAGAGATTCTGGAGTTCTCATGTGATTTCATCACTATGCTCAAGATCCATGACATTCCCAAGTCATGAGCAATTTTCATGCAAATGTGCAACAAGAAAATTCCCAATTTTCAAGCATGACAACCATACCCTACCTGAAAAGTTTTACTCAAAGGTCATCATGAGCCCTCCTTCATATCACCCTAACCCCTAAGTGAATCCTATCCCATCCATCTAAGTAGTTCCATGTGTCATGTTAGTGTTCCCATAGGTGATTTAGGGATATCTAATCATTCTAAGTACTTCAAGGCAAGATCCATCAAGACAGTTTTTTGACAAGCTTGGGAAAGGTCATTTCTCGATCTTTTAAGGATCGTGCACACACCCCAGAACTGGAATGAAAGGCATAAAATAATTAGGAAGGTGAATTAGAGGGCTAATATACATTTTTAAATCATTTTTGGAATGATTTAGGAAGTTTAGAAGTTTTGGAGCAGTTTTAACAAAAGTGGGTCTTGGAGGCTTAAGTAGTGCACAAAGTGCTGAAAAAAACAACCCGAGCTTCGGGTAAGTGATTGGGAGCTCCAAAAGGATTTAGGAGTCAAAAAATATATTATGAAAGGTATTTTAGATCCCTATAGGATGGTAATCTCATATTTTTCACAACACCTAGGTGCATTAGGTCCACAACCAATTTTTGCATGCACAACCTTGGAGCCTGAAAAAAATCCTATTTTCAGGGATAAAATGGCATAATAATGAGATTATTCTCCAACATTGGATTTATAAGGACATTTCCAGGTGGAATAATCTAAAATTTCATCAAAAACTCCTCCAAATCTCAAGATATGGTCCCGACAGGCGGCTCCCCAAGGTTAGGTTTCAAGAGTTAGTCAATTTTTTTAGTTGAAAATCCAACCAATGGGAGAGTAGCACACTTTTTGCACCAAATGTCCCAATTATTTTGTGCATATGGTGATATAAAATGTTCCCCCTCCCTTTTAATCCCTTAGTCAACCATGTGACCAAGTTTGAAAAATGATAAAGGTAACCATTTTTCACCTAGCCCTCGCTCAAGCCCAACCACAAATTACTTCGCAACACGTGGACAAATGGGATGGGCACACTTTTGCACCAAAGGTACCAATACCTTGGTACACTTTGTGCACAAAATGTTTTCCCTCTCTTTGTGGCCCTGGTCCCCAACCATTAAAAATTACAAGTTTTCATGTACTTGATCTGTTGTCACGGGACGACTTCCCATTCTTCCTTAAAGAGTTATCGACAAAAATTCAATCTTCCATTGAAATGATGCTGAACCTTCCACATACAAGGTGGAATCATCATCCAGTTTCAAATCTTTAATCATTTCTATAGGGATAATAGAGAATATTTTCAAGAAAAACCCATGAATGTGAGTTTTAGAAATTTAGAAAATTAAAAAAAACACTCATATCTCCCAAACCATGATCATAGAATCTTTTGGAGTCAAAATAATATAACATTGAAAATATACCTCATCCTAGGAACTTTGGGAATCAATTTCAATTCACTCATAATGTTTGCCAAATTCTTATTTTTCCTGAAAAGTGAAAATCACACATTTTAGAAAACTAAGGCATGCAGTCAAAAAGTCAAAAAAGCAAAAATAAAATGAACCCATTTAAAAATGGAAAGTGATTTTAATTAATCCCAATACATGGAAATATTGAATGGATATGGAAGTGGGTAGAGTTCAGTCATTTCCCTTGAAGTGAAAAGGAGTGGGTTCTCATCAACTCGGGCAAAGAGGAAGATTTATCTCCCCTTAGGTCCCAGTGTTGTTTGCTCGATAAATCGATCAATGTACACCATCCATAAGATGGAATCATTTGAAGAGGATTCATGAGAAGATACGAGAAAGAGGTAGATTCCTAGTTCTGGAAATCCTAAAAATAGAAACTTGGGGTGTTGGCTAAAAATGAATCCATATACTTCAACATATGATATGTTGAAATCATTCAAGGATCGAGTCTAAAAAAGAAGTGGATAAAGATCCATTTTCATTAGAGAAAACACTTTGGAATCTTTGGCAAAAAAGAGATATGGGAAATCATCTTTGAGAAGAATCATTAGATGGTCTCATAAGTCAAAGAAAAATGAAACCTTCATGAGGGTAATTGCATCAATTTTTAGTTTCACTCTAGATCCCTTAGGAATGCGAGGTTATTTTTGATGCCAAGATTAAGGAGGAGTTGTGGTCAAAATGAATCAACAAATTCTTCATCACAGAGGCTTCTTCATGGATATAGTTATCTCTCTCTCTCTCTTCTTCTTCCTTCCTCTCTCACCTTTCTTCTCTCCCTCTTCTAATTTTTTATTATGTGTAATCATGATATTTCGTCTTATTCATTAAAGTGACTTTATAAAGTTGAATTGTAAAATTCCCTTTGTTTTTAAAAAAGGGAACTTAATTTCTAGGAAGATGAAAAGTCATGAGATGAATGAGGAAATGAAGAGTCATGTGGGGGGAGCTGAAAGGTCATTTTTGATTCTATATAATGTAATGACACCCTCATTCTTAAGGGTTTTCAATTTTATATACTCAAGAGAGATTTTTTTAGCTAAGAGAGATAGCAATTCTTCCACTTTCCTTCACCATTTTCCTCTATTTCCAGCATTGTACAACTTGATGAAAGATGTCAATAAAGAAAGGGATTGTTTCTTTTCATGATTCATGAATGTGTGCAACTTTTTGTGCATGGTTTCCTCTGATCGTTGACACTCAAACTTGTTATTTCTTTCTTATAAATTGTGGATGTGAACTTTCTAATTAGCTTTGGTGAGAATCTAATTTTCTACTCACAGAGTTAATTCCCCTTGTCTAATTTCTCACTCCCCTTCCCCCATATTTCAAAAATTCCTCCCTTACAATTTATTGTAAGCATTTTCCGTGGGTATAGTGGAGTGTTCTCATTGGATCCCCGGCCTCTTGGCCAACAACGAATTTTATTTTTGTTCATTCACAATAAAGTGGAGTTACACCACCCAAGGTAGAAAGAAGTCCAAAAATTTTTGCTCGACAAATTTTCTCGCAACTTGTGATCCTACATCAAGCTCAACATACCTCGTGAATGCATGTATGTAAAGATTACATAGATAGGATATGTTATCCATCAAACCAACATGAAAAACATATATAAACTAATAATTCCTAAGAATATTAAATGACTCATAAATATATCCAAATTGAAATCAAAGTTAAGAAATGTGAAGGGGAAGAAGCTGAAAAAGTTGGCCAAAGTCCTACAACTTATCCACGACCACATTGTACTATTTTGGACATGAATCTTGTGATGTAGAACCAAAATTTATAGAATGATGCTTAAAGATGATTTAATGTTTTTTTATTAATTAATAATCCTTGAGTTAACAACAAAGGAGAGTTTGGAGATGATTAATTCATGAAATAGATAGAGAGGTGTACTCATTGGATTTAGAATGCAAACATTTTTTTAGAAGGGAACATAGCCAAACATTTCATTTCCAAAGAATAAGTTACCAAATTGAGTTTCGCATGTACATTTATCTAAATTTCCATAATTTTTTTCTTTTTTACGCTTCGTACACCATTGTTTTGGGGGTGTAGGGTAGAATGTGTTGAAATTGAATACTATCTTGCTCACAAAAAGTAATCATCTAGTTGTTAAAAATATTTCCTCCTTTTTCAATTATAATATTTTTATTTTCCACTCGATATATTCTTTTAAGGGCATTAAATAATTTAAAGTTATCAAATATATCACTAAACTATTTTTCCAAAGTAGACCCAAGTTTTGCAAGAGAAATCATCAATGAAGGTAAAAACATATTTATACTTTTGAAAATAAATCGGGTAAATGTGGACCAACTAGAGTTTTTCATTGGCTCTCACCTTTTCCTTTTGGAAATGGATCTTTGTGTTGTTTACCAAGAAAATGTCTTGAAAAAATCTAAGTATATGAAGGACACCTTCAGTAACCCAAGAACCATGTTGTGTTTATTTATATTTTGAAATGATTGATAGTTAAGATCACGAATTATTTGTGCCAACATTTACTTAAGTTATTTGCATGAGTAAGCATGGCTTATGAAGGTTGATTAAATAGAAAGAAATAAAACTTGTACAATATGGATTGATGATCAACCTTGTGATTATCTATAGTAGAAAATTGTTCTTTATATTATCTAATAATAAAATTGTTTGTAGTAAACTCAAAACAAATTCCTTCACTGAATGAGTGATGTGATAATTGTATAGAAAGTTAACAAAAATATGGAACATGGATAACTTTATAGAACATTACATTCACGATCTCAATGGAACCTTCACCTTCAAGATTAATATGATTTTAATTCCCCACATAAATTTATGTTGTGTTACTATACTCAAAGAGTTTGAAATGGATAATCCTCATTTACTATGTGGTATAAGACCCATGAATCCAATATCCATTCATTTACCATTGATCCACTAGTTGTTTCAAAAAGAGTGACACCTATCTTGGAGGTAGGAAGGTCAATGTTTTATCTTCTCTTCTAAGTATGTCATATTATTGAAACACTTATGTTTGTAATGACCTAGTTTTTATAGAAATTACAACATAATTTTTATATTTTCATTTCTATTTCCCTTTACCTTTGTCTTGACTTTGGGTAGAGTTTTTTTTTTTTTTTATTTCCCTTATGATTAGGTTGTTCTTTACCTTTTTCCTTTGAATATCCCTTGCCCTTGTTATTAATAGGTTGTGGAATCATATTAGATTTATTGACTATGAATGAATTTTGTTTTGCAATCTCCAAGTCATATATCACCGATAAAAATAGCTTTTCATCTTCTCTTTGAGGTTTCTCTCATAAGTTGTCAAAATTCAATACCACCTATGCAATGCATAAAGAATCTTGTTGAGTGTAGTAGTTGGAGACAAAAATAACTCTAGACATCCTAGTTTATATAAAATATCCATAATGATTATTCCATTATACTTTGTTTCACTAGTTTCAACAATGAAAATTCTCAAGCACTTGATATCTATGATGAAATTTTCAATCCTTGGAAATTTGTCTATGATAAGAGATGAGAGATCATTTTCCAATTTACATTCATGCATATTAATGTGTTTCCTAAATATGTTTTCCAAATTAGTTCAAACTATATAAGGATCCATGTCACCTTCAAAGTGAAACTTGATTTTAGGGGACATTGATTGACTTATAATACTGTGAGCTTCATCACACCTATTTTTCCATTTTTGGCATTTTAAAATGTCAAGAGGTGTAGATTCTTCACTCACTACAATATGGTTAAGGCCTTTGTTGAGAATCACATCATTAATATATACTCTCTAACTAAATTGATTGGATCCATTAAGATTTACACTTTAGGCATCCATAGTAAGTACTTAAATTTGTTACTAGTGAAAATATAGCCCAAATTTTTTTGAATTTTTTTCTTCTGAAAAAAATAGTAGTTAAATGATTGCCTTGATGATAAAATCACAATGGTGTAATTTTCCTATGGAAAAAATCTTTAAAAATTTTACCCCATAACAATGACCCAAAAAAACACATTTGTATGGGGAGCTTTTTCATCAAAATTCAAGTAGAAGTTAAATGATCAACTTGAATAGAAAATCATGCTGGTATAGGTCCCCAACAAGTAAAAATTTCATAGTTGCATTTTTTTAATTTGACATGAAAATGTTGAACTAAGCCCCTACATGTCCAAAACACCATCAAACCAAAAATTCCACTTAAATCAAGCGACAAATCCAAATTTTGGTCTTCCAAACTCGCATTATACTATCTATCTATTCACTACTTTGTGAGAGTAAAAAAGTAACATTTTCCCATTTGCACTTTGAACAAGGATTTTATTAAAAAAGATATTTATCTTTCCCTACATAAAATTTTGGACCAAAATTATGATATAACTCTATATTATAACTTAACAAAGGATCTAAACCAAAACTAAAACATATATTTTATAATATTTTTGACTAGGGCCTTGTACTAAAAATGCCAAAAAAATCCAAACCATGGTTGTAACTAAAACACCATATTTGACAATGATTGTAATGAAGCGCTAGATAAGCCCAAAAAAATCACTAGTTGACATGTGTTTATTATATAGGTTCTTTGATATACTTATCATTCATAAATAGTGAAACAAGCCAATTTTTCAATCCTTTGAAGTACAAAGGATATCGACATTCCTATAGTCACATGACTATCCCATCTCAAAGTGCATGAAAGTAACTTCTTTATGCTAACGCTTCTTGGTGCACCACATAAACAAATGTTTGATAGGATCCCTATTAGAAAAAAAAAACCCTAGGCACTTCCTATATACCATGAGATACATGGAAACTAAAACCCATATGTAATGTTGTCCGATGGCTTGAGTATTATGGCAATACCCCTTTCACCACAAATTAGATAAAAATGATAACCACTTTTCCTAGCATGAAAAATCTTGAGGTTTTAAATTGCCTTAATAGGAGTTCTACCTAGGGAGTCGAAAAATTACCCAGACTTGAACTTGAAGCAATCCACCACTTTCACCATTTTATTATCAATCCATATTCCATAAATGAAAAGGTGAGAGCATGATATTTGTTAATTTCAGTAAGCCACTAGAGCTAAATAGAATTGTTAAAAGCATTTAAAAACTATAATAAATTTGTATAAAAGACTTAAAAATCTGATTTGTATACCTGTAAAACAAGACTGAAAAAATATAAATTTTATCTACAAAGTTGTATGTAGGCGAGGTGAAGTTTCTATTTATGATATCATTTTAAATACATGGAATAGGTTCCATGATGATTGTATAAACAACCATAAGACAAACGTCCACAAGCATGCATGCATGATTAATCAATAAAAAATATTAAAGGAAATACATAACACAAATTTACAAAGGGTGGCATAGATACCACAATTTTATTAAGAATCTATGACTTGCAATTTCCATAGTATGAAGAATTTTCTTCCATAATATATTACTAATACTAGTTTTCCATGATTTTATAAAAACAAGTAGAGGTTATTATTAGGATTGAGAGTGATTAATTTGTAAGGAAAACATTATTTTTATTAATAGTGAAGTCAATTAAGTCAATAACTTGGTTGATACTATTACATAATAATAGTTGTGGATAAGTGTGCACTAACAATGGTGAATAATCCACATATTAAATTACAATTAATATTACAAGTGTGTCTTAATCACATGTAATAGTTTATAGTTAATTTAATACACTTTGGAAATGTGTTTGTTTTGAATATCTAATGTGTTATCATATGTTTGTGCCATGATCCATATCACACACTTTATCGATGCCAGTGCTTATATTTTCACGATAGCACTACCATACATCCATTGGGGTCGCATATATTATGTAGTGTATGTAATTCCTATAACTTTCTTGACACTTTTTTTGTCTATCTAGTTTTTCTATAAAAATGATATCTTACATGCCATTAACACTCATTCGTGTCCTTGCTTTGGTTTATTTGCTACATTAATTCTTTCAAATGATTAGATATCTACTAATTTTACATATCCTATTATGTTTTGTATACATGTTTTACATGGTTTATCCCTTACTTTATTTTTATATACATAAATGAAATATGTTGAACTCTTTCTTTTGATATGAGTGATATCAAGAACACATCCCTCAAATAAAAGGGGTTATATAGCGGGTTGATTCATTAATTCTATACGACTAGTTAGAGCACACCAATGGTTTCATATCCCTTTAAGATACCAACCTAATATTCCTAAGGCGTCTAGCCAAACATTAAAAAAAAATCAAACAATTTTTCTATTCCAAATCCAACATTTATCATCCAAATCAAAAATTGTTGACCAAAATGTATAAAATATTTTATCCAAGTTTTGTTCCTAATTGAGATCAAGTTTTTCCTAGTAGAGATCAAATTTTGATCACATTTCTAGATAGGAAATGATATTTTACGGGGTATGAAATCGCTAGTAATAAGAAGTTAGAAGACATTTTATCTCTAATTGATATCTACACCTTCATATATACACACTCCAAGGTATCCTACCTCTAAAGTTTAAAAGTATTCATCATGGATTTTTTTCTATATTTGAGGCCCCTATCTAGTTCATCGCAGTTTTTGGTATGTTTATCCCATCCCACTCTCGAAAAGTGTAGAAAAGTGATAGTTTTTTTCACATACCACTAAGTATACTCATTCCTTTTCTCTTTCAAATTTTTTAAGTTTAAACATTCAAAATTCATTTTTTCCCAAATGGTTTTATCAAATATTAACTCGCTTTTACTTTTGTGTTTGACATGTACATGTACATGGCGAACACATCATATCCATGTCATCAAAATTTCATATCAATATTACACACTCATTTGTGTGCCCTTTTAAACCAATATTTTATATTTCATTTCAAATACTAGATTAAAAGGGGGAATATTTAGTATGCTAAATGTGGTGCAAAGCATATTACAAATGTTAATAATTACACATTTTAATACATTTTTACCATCAACACTTAATTGGTTTATTTTTCTACATTTCTACCTTATGATCATTCTTGAGTCCACTAGATTGGCCTTATTTTCCATATCTCCGTTCTCATAATCAGTTCTAATATATATATATATATATATATATATATAGAGAGAGAGAGAGAGAGAGAGACACACACACACACACACATACATATACATATACACATACACATACACATATATAGAAATCTCCTAAACCCCTACACAAACCTAACTCCTTTCTTTGTTTATTCATTTACATATCCGATATGGTATCATATCCTTATCAACAATTTAGTACATGATACTATCTCTTAGACATTATCATTCACAATACTATACACTCTTTCATGGTAGTGTCCTATAGATTTCTAATGGCTAGGTTTTCAATTTGAGTAGCTTAATACTTTAGCATAGAGGTGACTTTCATGTCAAGATTTGGGAAAAACTTAACAAAATGAATCATATATGAGTAAACTCCCTAAAATATCTAGACAAAAATAACCAAGAATACTAAAGCAATAAGAAATCCCTTGGAAATCATTACAAAGGATTTACAATCATCGTAAATCTATTAATAACTAGCCCTAGTGAAGTGAATGTTTCAAGTTTGAAGTACTGAGGTTAAATTTGCATGTTTCCAAGTGTCTTATGCCAAGTGAAGTAATGCTCTAAAAGCATTTTCAATTTCAATAGTAGCATTCATATAGGATTTTGAGAGAATTATGTGTGATTTTAACCCTCTATGGAGTAGTGGTATGTAGTAAACACCAATACATCATGGTGGTGTATTGAGGTCATTCTAACCTAATAGCTAACCCTTTTTAAAGGTGGTTTAGCTTCAAGCATGCATCTTAGGGTTTGGACAAAGAAATTACCAATTCTATTTCATTATGTCATATAATACAAGTAGAACTCCAAATTTTGAGATAAAACATAGAGATAAATATGCATTAGAAAAAATAGATCATTTAGATACCTCTAGAATAGTATCATAGCCCCTATGACACTATCATTAATTTTATAGATGTAAAAAATATATTTGATGATACTAACCAAATCATCATGATTTCATTCTAGATAAAGTTTCATAAAACCATAATTTTAAGATCTATGGAAACTATATCTTTAGCCCGTTTTCATCTTTTTGTCCTCTTACATGCACTCAATGTATAGAAATAGGTCATATTGTTCCATTCTACACTACCTTGTACTTTTAACTATTTTTTAATTGACTTTATGTGCCCATTTGATGTGTTTTAGATCTAATTAGGATTGTTTATATTCTATATTATGAGATACACATAATTATTATTTTATTTTTCCTTTGGAGTAAAATATTTAAATTAAGTTATCTTCATTGGAAAAATCATCCAATAACCCTTTTATATCATGTTTGGTCATAAATTTTAAATTTTTTCATGGATAATCTCCCCACGTATGCTTGTGGTAGCTATGAAAATCAACTAAAGTGTTGTTACCACTTTTCACCTTCCAAATACCAACAAAAATGGAACTGCAAATATATAGAGTAAAATTGATTATAAACAAAAAGATGAGAGCACATGTTTCCCTAAGGGTGCATTGTGCCTAAAAATGACTATAAAAAAATATCTCTCACACAATTTTGGATATCTCTTGTATTGAGTTTAATATTGTAAAATATACATTCTTAAAGGTATTCTCCCCTTTTCTAATCACCACCCGAAACCCTAATTAACCCATCGTTAACTCATGGCTTAACCCTTCACTATTTCTAATCTCCCAAAATATAATATAATCTGAAAAATATTAATCAACCACATATATATATATATATATATATATATATATATATATATATATATGTTGTGTTTAGGTACACAACATTAAAGACACAAGATTTATTCCAAAGATCAAATATTTACACATAGAAGGTGAAAATACTAAATTAATCATCTCACATGAGAATTAACTCATTTTTAATTTAATTACTCATTATAAACACTAAATCACGCACATTGGGTAACTATCTAGTCCTGATTACATACTACTATTCATATGATTCCTACGTAAGAAAATACTAATTAACACATGTATTTGGCCACCTTTCTTTGCTTTATGTTGCTAATTTCAGTCTTGCACCCTTACTTGCTCAGTCTACCTTTTTAATCTTCAACATTTTTCATCTTGACACCAACGCCCCACCAGGCGAGCCACACGGTGCCCTCGTCCCCCTATGGGTGATCTTGTCCCCTTTGTACTTTACTCACACTTTTTTATCCTTTCTATTTATTTGATCTTCTTATATTTTTGGTATTTAGCCTTTACGGGGTTAATTATGAAATTCAAGCAAGGGAATCATATAAATATAAATTTACATGATCATAATAAAGGACCAAACACTAAGCACTATCTATCACCACCTAAGGTTACATCCATCAAGGCATCTAAGAGCTCCATTGCATCCATCTAGCTCCATCACAAGGGACACAAGGGATGGTTTTTGCATCAAACTTCATAGGAGGGAAGTTTATTTTATTTCATGCACACATTTACTACATTATACATATAGCTAATCACTCATTTATCTAGTGCGATACTCACAAGAGTAACCTAGGGAAAAATTTCACACACACACACACATAGAACTACATTGGGTCTGAGATGTAGTGTAGTGCTCAGTCATAAGTTCACTATTATGAAAGTTGAGGACAATCTGATCCCTCATTTCACATCTTTATTTTTTAGGATTTGATGTTTATTTGAGGGTTTTGTAGGTTCATTCTTTATTGCAAGTTTCAATGACCTCGACGATCTTGGTGCTGACCTCGGAGCAATCAAAGGAAACTAAAGGAAAACACCTTGTGACACCTCAGAGGATATTTTTTATCATTTCCCTAGACCCATGTGCTAGAAAAAGTCTAGGTTACCCATGGCGCCCTGTCCCTCTCAGGTGCCCCAGTCCAACCTATCTCCTCATATCTACATTTTTATGTGCTCCAGTGTGATGGTTAGTGCTTCAAATTTCCTAATTTTCCAACTCTATGCATTCTCCAAAACTCTACAAATCAGGTAAGTATTTTTACCCTCTCTTTATAATTAGTGTTTCATTATTTATCACTTAGTTTCTTGGGTATAATTTATGTATTTCATTATATATTCATTTTACTGTAATCTTGCATTCAGATTAGGCTTATATATTTACATTTTAGCTTAATCATTTTGGTGAGACCGATTGGTCAAACCCTCCCTTCGAGTATATATTCACCTTATCAACTAATGAATCAATCATCGTATCCTTATTTCACACCCACTAAGGTTTTAGGCATGGTTACTACCATTGCTGATTTCATGCAAGTTTCGTACTCACATCATCATCCTTGCTTTATTACACCTCAGGCTGATCCTTCTATTAATTTAGTAACTACATCACCCTATTATGGCTCTACATGCTTCTTTCCCACCACCTATCACTTCTTCAGATCCTCTACCTATGCTTCTAAGGTCTATGATATCATTGAACAACTTAATAATACGCTTGACCAAAATCTCTCTATGACTTATTGCGTAGTGCCCCAATTTTTTCAAACATTAGAGGTTTCCCTTCATTCTATTCATATAGAAAGTGATAATTATGTGGTATCCTTCACACACCTCATTTAGTCTCTCAAAATTTTGCCATGTGCTATATCATTCACTAATGAGGACATATCATCATTTCTAATGTCAATCCATGTGCATCATTGCTTATCACAGCTATTATTAGCACCACTTGCATTAAATGTGTACTTATTGATAATGGATTGGTTGTCAACTTATGTGTTTATTCCATTCTAAAATAGATGGGCATTAACGATAATATAATTTCTAATAATTATACTCTTATTCGGGGATATGATTCCACTACTCGCACATGCCTCGGAACTATTTCATTACACATTTGAGTTGGGCCTAAGATTGTCCTCATAGACTTCTTTGTTATAGATGCTTCATTTTAATTCAATTTTTTACTAGGTAGACCATGGATTCATGCAATGCAAGTAGTCCCATCTATTGTACACTAGTGCATCAAATTCTTACATGATGGCTATGAAGCATATACTATTGTTGCATATCCTAAACCCTTTAATTTTTTTTTCGCATAGACCATTCTTGTTATGCATATTCCTCCTACAACTTATTCCATATAGTAGTATCGATACATATGATGTTGGTCAGTCTAGTGCTTCACAATATTCTTCTACCACTCCAAGCACTCCAGTTATTTCTACTCATACTACTACCATCATTTCACCCATTACCTTCTCCTATACAAACTCCTAATCTACTGTTGATGCTCCTATTACACATAGTAAGCATTTCCTACTAACATACATTGAAAGATACAACATGATAATACAAACACAAACGATTTTGATGAATCTAATGACAAATTTCATCATATTGAACTTACTGATGAAGCATTAGGAAAACTCAACTTCACTCCTATTGATATAGATGACTCTATTTCAATGACACTTTTGTGGCTGATGGCCTTGGTGAATACAAATTCAAGACCCCTCCCTCTACTAATGCTATGGTACTTTATCGGGGTTTTCCATACTTTGGACATTGTTTCACCCTCTTTTGAGAAGTATGCATATACACCACCTCCTTTCACATACACACTCTTAATCAAAAATATTATTGGCATCATATTCCAGGTGGATTGTACTTGTTTCAATACTATTTGCACATATGACATCTTAATCTATTTGGCTTGGATTGATGCTTAATGATATTTTACCACCACCTCACTCACCTCATCTTTATCATGGTTATTTCCACATTACGATTGCCTATGGTCTTCGTGTTTTTCATCTCACAGTATTCGTTGCATGTAGTCCTCACACTTCTCCATTGACACTCGGGAAATCTTGGCTTAACTATATTGGAGGCACTTTAGACTCCAATCACACTTCTATCACTTTTCCATGCCATTAAAAATGTTTCTATCGGTAGTGATTCATCTCCTGGATATTCTCAAAATATTACTCATTGGTATGCACATGGTTTTTTCTTGACACCTTTCATCGATGAAGAATATGCAATGATCATATACACTTTGCATCATTGCAATGGCTCTCTATATGATCCTCCTCATATTATTTCCTATCAAGTCTCAACCCCACCCTAGTTGGCTTCGATCAACATGGTGATGATATTTTAGACAGTGGAACTTGATCATTTTTCTCATAACACACTTAGGGGAATTCGTGCTTATTTCTCCCCCCCACATAGCATCGACACGTATCTTATATCCACATCATTTCACACCATGAATTTAGCATATACATTATTCATCCATGCACTAGTATCACCATTACCCTATGACACACTCTCGTGCCTTGTTCACACTTGACTGTTGAGGGCATATTTTACACATGAACCTCACACACTACACATTATACACCTCCACACATCATGCACTTTTGTACATATACACCATCCTCCTCTTCAATCTACCTTATCATCCTCTCTGCGTCACTGCACTCACTACTCGATGATGCACTCTAGTGCAATGGTTCATAATCAAGTTCAAGGGTCCAAATAAAAATTGAACCTCACCTCATCACACTTACATCATTCTACACTTTAATTTTCACAATCAATTAATCAATATTTTTACCATACCATGCGACATTTTTAACCATCACCTTATTCACACATTTCATGATATACACTTTATGTGCTACATCATCACATTTTCTAGCATTCCATCCATACATTTCATGATATACATTTGGTCTACATGCATCATCACGTTTTCTACCATCTTATTCATACATTTTGTGATATACGCCTTATGCTACATCATCACGCTTGCTAGCATCTTACTCACCCATCTAGTGATATACGCTTTAGGCTAAATCATCACACATCCTAGCACCTCATTCTACAACTTTAAAATCAAATCATCCCTATTTTACATTCAATCATCATTCTAAAATCAACAATCTACGCTCAATTCATCAACTCTTTCCACATGACAACACATTTCAAACCATTTCCCGATGACACACTCTCATTTATGGTTCATTCTTGACTATTGAGGGGGCATAAATAAATGAAACTCATTTTGATACATACACTTCCACTTGGGGGCACGTTGCCCCTATCATTCACACTGCATTCCATTCCGCCTCATCCATACATATTGCATATCTTGGTTGCATTTACTCTTGTTTACATTTACTTTTTACATGTTCATCTTATTATACATGCTAGATAGATATCTTGTATGTCATTATCTTTATCATACACACATGCGCGTTCACTTGCATTTCTAGTTGTGATTGAATATTTTATACATATCTATTACATGTAGCATGGATGCTTGGTGCAATACCTATTACCAGTCCCATAGCGGCTCTTGGGGGCATCCACTTTCATACACTATAGGTGTTATTGTTTCATTTTGTTTCATAACACATTACTTTATCAAATTATACATGCTTTGACATAATTTTTATCTTTCTAACATGCTAATGGGTGCTTCATGTGCAACATTTTTATGTAGGACTATCTTGCTTCCATGGTTTTCTATTACATTTTATGTCATTTTTTCTCATTTTTTCATTGTTTGTGGGCATTTCCTATGTCTTTCTTATTCTTTGATTGTTTGTGTCCATTATAGCCTTGATTGTCTTGCAACATCATGAGTGATGTCCCATGTTTACAACCCACTTTTTTGCTATCTACATTGTCTTCTACTTGCATCTTAGCTTATACATTGTTTGTGTAGCTTATATTTTGTCTTTTACATGAGTGTTTATCTTTCTTGTACTAACACTTGTTTTCCTAGCCACTTTTTGTGTGTGCATTGGTTTCTACCAAGCACATTCCCTTCCCCTAAAGGCACAATTCAACACAACGATTGGTCCTCCTTTGGGCCGCATACTCCTTCAGTGATGTCACATGCACCCCAAAACAAGGGGGCATCATTTGGGTGAATTAGTCACCCCATACATGTTATACAACACGGTGTACAAATACACACAGTTTTAGTTTTAAATAAGGCTTAGAATCAGACTTGGGTCCTTAGCACATCAATTTTCTTGGATGCCGAAACTAGGGGAAATTACACAATGATTGGTAGTTCATCACAGTCTACAGAACTCATACACAATGGATTTTATAGGGCATACAATCCTTAGCACATGTGTTTATACACACCATCTGTAGTGGTGTTCTACATTGTGGGGAGCGAGTTAAAGGATTGGAGGATGACACCATACTATTCTCCCTACACTTCTTCCATTTCATTGGCATGATATCACCCGAAAAAATTGTGCGTCGACATCATCTATAGATCCTTCCTACACCATTTCCTCATCATGGATCAGGTGCACATGTTCCTTTTCACATTTTCAACATTTTTACATACTTTCCTTACACACTTTTTACATATTTTGATCATATACATGTGTATTTGACTACTTTTGCTTCTCTTTTGTAGGTTCCATCGTATGGGAAGTAGTAGTCAAAACAAAAATCACACACACAAACAACAACATCGACATCAACAACAGGTACATCCATGACATCTACACATGTGTTTCCACTCTAGGTTCATTTTCATCACCTTTTGCACTTTTTCCTCCTTAGCATCCATGCTTCACATTTTTATCATTCCACACTTTGTCTAGTCCCTCGGCATGCCTTTCATCATCGATATACATGGTTATCAGGTACACATCTCTATCTACTTTATGTTACTGATATTTTCACTCACCAACATAAAGTGGGGAAAATGTAGACATAAAATCATGCACTTTGGGTAACTATCTAGTCCTGATTATATACTACTATTCATATGATTCCTAAGTAAGAAAAGTACTAATTAACCCATGTCTTTGGCCACCTTTCTTTACTTTATGTTGCTACTTTCAGTCTTGCACCCTTACTTGCTCAGTCTTCCTTTTTACTCTTTGGCATTTGTCATCCTGGACACCAACACCCAGCCAAGACGCTAGTGCTAAGTGCCCTCATCCCCTCTGGGGGCTCTCATTCCCCCTTTATACTTTACTCACACATTTTGGGCCCTTTCTAGCTGTTTGAGCATCTTATATTTTTGTATTCAGTCTTTTTAGGTTAATTATGAAATTCAAACAAGGGAATCATATAAATATAAAGTTATGTGATCATAATAAAGGACTAAGCACTAAGCACTATCTATCACCACCTAAGGTTGCATCCATCAAGGCATCTAAGAACTCCATTGCATTCATCTAGCTTCACCACAAAGGACACAGGGGATGGTTTTCTACATCAAACTTCATAGGAGGGAAGTTCATTCTATTCCATGCACACATTTACTACATTCTACATCTAACTACTTGTTTGTTATCAAAGTGTGACATGCACAAGAGAAACCTACGACATAATTTCGCACACACACGAACTACATTGGGTCTGAGATGTAGTAAAGCACTCAGTCATATGTTCACCATTGTGACAGCTGAGGATAGTCAAACCCTCATTTTGCATCTTTATTTTTTAGGATTTTATGTCTATTTGAGGGTTTTATAGGTTCATTCTTTATTGCAAGTTTCTCAGTGATCTTGGTGTGACCTCAGAGTGATTAAAGGAAACTAAAGGAAAACACCTTGCGACACCTTAGAGGAGGTTTTATGAGAATTTCCGTAGACCCATAATCCCAAAAATAGGTATAGGGAACCCACAGAGAGCCCTTGTCCCTCTCCAAGTGCCCTAGTCCATCCTATCTCCTCGGATATGCATTTTTATGCTCTTGTGTGATAGTCGTGCTTTGCATTTCCCAATTTTCCAACTCTGTGCATTCTCCAAAACTCTTCAAATCATCTAAAGCTTTGTACCCTATCTTTGTAATTAGGGATTCATTATTTATCACCTAGTTGCTTGAGTATACTTTTTGTATTTCATTATATATTCATTTTACTACAATCTTGCATTCAGATTAGGCTCATATATTTACATTTAGCTTAATCACTCATTACACGAGCTTAATCTTTACAAACTTTAATACAAAAACATTATGATAAATTGATTAGTTTGTGCCAAAATTTAAAACTACAATATAGATGCAATGGGGATCTTCATGGAAAGTATCCAAATCTTGGTCCAAAGGTACTTCAAAGAGTAGTTAGGATAGAAAATAAGAAAATCAAAGGCCCATCCCACCACTTACATAATCTAAAGGACATAAAATGGATCCTTTGAGCTAAGGCATTGGAGATTCATTTTAAGTACACACCCTATGAATTGCACAAAAGGAAATTTCTTCCCAACATGAAATGATAAAGGCCATAACAAGGACTATATCCCAATCTTAGCATTTCCAAATTTCCTCCTATTCCAAATGCCTAAGATCTAATGTTTATAGTCCCATGGCTAATCCATGGGACAATATATACCATACCTGATACCATTATCACTACATAGATGTAATGAGTTTTATCCCAAGCTCTATGAAACACTATGTGAAGATCTCACAAAGAATTTATGAAAGAACCTATCTATAACTATTAACAACGTTAGCGGTGATGAAGTCAATAAAACTTGAACCCATGACCTCTATAAACCCAATAAATTACCGATATGCTGTAACACATTTTTTTACATTTTTAGCTAAATGTTAACTTTATTATCAAATATAAACATACATAAATCTTATGCACAACAAGTATTTACATCTTATATTTATCCATGAAGAACTATTGGATCCAACCATTGCTTTAAGTCACAGAGGTGAGTGTTTATCCATATTTTATATTTAAAAGTTATTAAATACATGTCATTTATTAAATTTTTATTGTTGGAACCCCTTGTTCCTTACCCTAGGTTATTGATTTTCCCACTAAGGATGTTTCCCCTAGTATTTTGTTCATACGTGTAGTCTCATGAAATTCAATATTTGTCATCATCTCTTGCCACACTCTTCCAAATTTGGAGCTTCCCTTGGAATTGATTCAACAAACATCAATATCCATGAATGCAAGTTCCTTCCCAATAAATACCTAAGAATCTACATGAAATACCAAACACAAAGTAACATCATGAGGAATATACTCGATGTTGTATAGTAAGGAAGAAATGTTCTATGCATCCAACAAAGAAAGAGAGGCTTGTATCCTTCAATATGAAAGGGTGGTGACCCTAAAATCCATGTGCCAATTGTCCCAACAAAAGGTCAATGAGATCGAGGAAGAGTTCGGAAACTCCGAATACACGTCAAAAATCATGTTGTTGTAAAAAACATGGAATTTACTTTACATATATTATTTAGGTTATTATTACAAGTTCAACTATATTTGAATAGCAATTGTGGTTCACGAAAATAAAATTCTATAATTTAGATATTTAGGATAAAATTATTTATGTGAGTTAGAAAACACACCCAACATATATATTTAGTACCATATATTAAAAAGGGAATATCTATACATGTTTATTATCTATGTGAATGATCCATTATAAGACCATCAAATCAATCTCATCCATTCATTTTTTTAATTTTATCCATCTATTTTATTTTCAAGGGAGATGCAAATGGTAGATATTCATGCTTATATATTAATAGATATTTACATTGTTATATTAAATTTTATTGAATTTTTTTCATGGAAGGTAGATTTTATTTATTGAGATTTATTGGATTTTTGTGCATATAAAGATAGATAGAGGTTAAACTAATCACTATTACATAGTGTGTAAAAACATCAATTTTTTTGTCAAATTCACATCGATTTTTGTTTTATGTTTTTTTCATTTTTATCGTCATTTCTGACATAAATATGAAGCAAAATTTTGGCACAAATGTGACACAATTAATGTCACCATTGTGCGATATTTTTTTCATGATGATCCGTAACTTAAAAATAAAATTGTGATCCCATCTACATCCTTTTCATTATCACAGTTCCGCATAAAATATGTCACGAGTTAAATGTAAAGGAAGGAAAATAGGAAAAGGAGAAAAGGAAAAAGGAAAGAAATGTGTGTGGAAGAATAATAACGTGGGGAAGAAGGGTATGGAGAAAATAGATGTTATCAAATTCCACCCCGAGGTGGAATTGGACAACTGAGTAGGCTTGCACTGAGAGACTTCCATAACCAATCCATGAAGCAAGCAAATAGCTCTTAGTGTTTCAAGGGCAAAGCATCAAAGTATTTGGGAAGGTTGAAACTCACAAGAGGAATTTTTTCTTCTTTTGGGTTCTCATGAATTTCAAAGTTTAATTCAGAATGGGAGATAAGTTGTGGGGCCCACTTTCAGGCATAATGAGGCAAAATCTAACATCCAACATGGGACACCTTCAAAAACTTCACAATACTCCCCGATACTAAGGAAATCCAAAAGGGGAAAATCTTGGGATGGATTAAAAATATTCGAGTAAACAAGGGGGACTAGAGTTGTGCATGGAGTTATAATGGTGAGTTGGTATGTTGCAGAGCTCACTAAGCCCATTGATTGCAAAATCAAATTGGGTACAACTCATGTCATAAAAAGGTCGAGCTACTCGATGATTGAACCATGACCACCGAGTTGTTATATGTGTCAAGCTACTTTGAGCCCCTAGCAAGTTGGTTGAGGACCTTTGGGCTATTATATGGGAGATACAATGCTTTTGAGGACAAATTTGAGCTCTATCTCCTGGGGGCCGAGTCATTCTTAAAGCTCTAGTGAGCCACTTAGTAAATCGAAATTGTGTGAAGAAATCTAAATTTGAAGAGGTGTATCGTACCATCTCGTACATCATACCATGTTAGACCGAACTAGTTCATGATAGAATGATCAAACTCCAAGCATAACAACAAGTTACAAGTTACGATAAAATGTCGAGCCATTTTGGTCGCCAAGCCATTTAGAGGGGTCAATGTCGAGAGGGTCGAGCTACGATCCAAAGGCATGTGCCACTCACAGAGAAATACGGTGAACAATTTCATGGGTCAACCATGGCAAGGGACATGGCCGAGCTCCCGCAAATTCATGGAATCCCCTAGGTAAAGGATGCCGAGAACATAAGGTGAAGAAATCACAAGGTTCTTGGTGAGCTATGGTAGGTGGGAGCTAAAGATAGAGTGCACCGAGTCGAGGGAACGGTCCAAGTCGGGCATAGAAGTGGACTATTTTGATCTTTGAACATGGCGGTGAACAATTAAATGGATGGCTCGGCTCGGATCTAGAGCAAAGGCCAAGTTAATTTTGAGCCTATTGAGTTATTATAATTAGATGCATATGTGAGATTTATTCGATACACCTAACACATGGACATCAAGATTTTAGCTCGAAAACTCATAGCATTTTCATCAATTATTTTGGCAGGCACTTCAAACCTGCAAATTATGTGATTTAAGATAAAATCCATAACAATTTGGTGGTTTACTTTCTTATTAGGGATTTCCTCAACCCATTTGGTGAAGTAATTAGTAGCCACCAATATCCATTTGTGGCTCATCGTTGTAAGGAGGGCAAGCTCTAACCGTGATGGTCAAGTTAGTCTTCAAAGGACCAAGCACTTAATAGAATGGTGAGTTATAGGCTTAGGCCCAAATCGTTCAAGAAAAAGCATGACGAGCTAATTTGGAAAGAAGGCGCGACACTTAAAAATGGAGATCATCCAAGATTCTTGCAAGTAAGGTAGAGAATCGGGTCCCAAGTGGCCTACGTGAATTTAAGACACGGTGTGTCAAAAGCCCAAAATAGCCATGGAACACTACATGCAAGGGAAGTAGGGGTTGGGAGAGCCTAAACAGCCCATGGGATGTGCATACATCAAATACTTGAGATTATCGAAGGACAAATGATGGGGGAGATACCAATGATAATTGGGAACACAATGCGGGTCGATGGGGCTCGTTGGAACGAATGCGGATTGCTCATAGATAAGAGGAATAAAACAACATGGGCCTAGTGTCAAAGGAGTTCCCCATGTCGCATTTACTCTCGTAATGTGATGCATGGCACAATGTGTCACCGAGATCGAGGAGATTAGGGATGCCGAGGTGGGGAGTTAATTGGCACAATGGGGAACTCAAAGTAGGTAAGGCAATGAATTTTCTACACATCACCGAGCTGACGTGTGTAGCCACCAAGTCACATGGAGGGGAGTAAGGTGATTCATTGATGTAAAACAAATAGCCTGATGTGGGAAAGGCTCGATAATGTAAGGGGCGAGCCAACTCAGCCGAGTTGGTCGAGCTAGCATAAATATAAAACATTAAAAACATTCAACTCCCCACATAAAAGTGTTGAAATGGTGGGCCCCAAGTCAAGTTTAAATGCCCAAGACAATTAAATGATTTCAAAGCATTAGAAGAGGGAAAATATCAAAATTATCATTTCCAGCTACCCATAATTATTGCTCAGTCCCGTGGAGTGGAAGCCAAGCCTGAAAGCACAAATTAGTTACATTCACTCATAAGGGCATAACTTTTGTGTTTCTCAGCCAAATCACACAAAATTGGACTAATTGGAATTGTGGTTCCAAGATCTACGCAGAGAAATCAATAAATATAGAAATTGATGGAGTTTTGGAGGTGAATTTTGTAGAGAACGAGCCCAGTTCAGAATGGCAATTTAGTGGTGGTTGAAATAGCAATAAATGAGCATGGACATCCATTTTCCTTCTACTGCAAGTTATGGGGCAAGTATGGGATGGCTTTTGCAGGTCACAAATCATCATTTTCACCCACTTTTGGTACTTTGTAAGCAAGTGGAAGGAAAAATCTGAATTTACAAACAACTTCTCTCTCTCCCATTTTCCTATAAATTAAAGTGCTCTCTCATTTGAAAAGGGGATTACTCTTGTAACAAAACTCTGCCATTTTTATTTTGGAACACCAATGTGTTGCAGGCATTCATATTGGACTTCTTGCATGTTGATCCAAGCCTTTCTCTTGCTTTGTAAATGAATTGTGCATATCAATGAAGTAAGTAGATGCAAATTTTGGATGTTTTATTCCCTTGTTTGTGTTTATTACATTCTTCTTTCCTCTTTATTTCATTTGCAGGTGTATTGTGTCTACCTTATGCTCTTGAAATATTCAATATTGTTTTGTTTCATGGAAATGATGTTGTGAGTGTTGTTGTTAGACTATGGAGAACTGTTTTCACCCTCTCTAATCAACATTTCTTTTCATTTTCACACATTGGAGAGTCTTTCCCACTCCCTTTCTTGGTGCATCACCTTTGTAGTGTAGTTTTATTTACTTTCATGTTCTTTCTCTCTCCCTGGTCCCTTGGAAATTATAGGATAGAGATAGTCAATAGTTTTCTTTCATTAGAGTTAGCTTGCACTATATTAGGAAGAGGAACCAACCTTCTAGAGGTCTATCTCAAGTAGCAAGTCCCACAACTTGAGAGATAGTACCCATGTTACCCAATCACATTGTTTTCCTTAACACACTCACATGCTAAGCAATCAGAGGGTGTTGTGATTCGGTGATAATAGTTCTAGAATGCCCAGTGGGATGACAAAGAACTATTTATTTTATTGCAGCAAGATTAGTGAAGTCTCTTGTTACAATTTATAACCTTTTAGAGGCTTTGTAAAAACACATATAACGAGTTCAAAAGGAATAATTCACTGGTTTTAGCAAATCCCAAACTTGTCAAATTTATGAGAATAATTCAAACAAGGTCAAGAACTAGAAGATAATGTATTTTTGAATATTTACAAGTATCCTAGGCAAAGGCGGAAGAGGAGAAGAGCTCAAAGGTCCCCATCTCCACCTAACAACTCCACCTGGTAGGCCTTTCATTCAATCAACTAGAGTTCTCAAACCAATCATAATGGATCATCAACCACCTCCAAATCCATTTTTGAATTTCATGGGAAGTAGCCCACTAAATCTTAATGCACAAAATCCAATCCCAATTGCAGCATTGAAGAACATTCCATTTTTCACTAGGGAGAATCACACAACTCCAATTGATCATATTCAAGACATTGCAAATGTTTGTGTCATTCATGAGATCAATGAGATGGATGTTGCAGTCAAATTATTAGCCTCTTCTTTCAAAGGAAAGGATTTACAATGGTTTAGAATCTTGTGAGAAGGGTCAATCAAGAATTGAAATCAGCTATGTTTAGGTCTTTGCAACCAATTTGGGGAGAGGGAAGATAATCTGTCTTTATTGGAACAATTGACCACAATCAAAAAGGGCACCAAATGAGCAAATGGTTGATTTCAACTTTAGATTTCAAAGGACGTGGGATAGGATTCCACTTTCCATGAGACCAACAACTTAAGGTGTTTTCTCTACTTCCTAAAATCTTTAAATTCTGATATAGCTATGATGATACAATCTATGGGAGGTGAAACCTTACCACAGCCTATAACATTGTTGTTAGAGATGAAAATTGTTTGATTCAAGCTGGTAAACTTGCACCTAGGCCACCCATGCCTCTTTATCTAGAATTAAGAAATCCAAGAACTAGTCAAGCACCTACATTAGCTCCCATCCCTGCCCCAAAAAATCATAATCGTATTGAAGCTTATACCTCTTCTTCTAGCACCTCAAATGAGCTCCAAGAAGTCATGAAACAACCGTAAAACTTGGATGATGAAGTGGTGATGATTAAAAGGAAATGAGCTCAAAATTTCATGTCATATCAACCTCAAGACCAACCTATTATTAGACCTATATATCAACCAAATAGGCCTTTGGCCCAAGATGCTAATCAAAACCAAAGACAACTTCCTAATATATAATTCCAACCCTATAATCCTAATGTTGCATCTAAATCTAGAACTTTATTACGGTTCGAAATAACATAACTCAAGAATATGAATGGTGTTTCCTAGGCAATCAACCTCACAAGTAATTAACATGTTTTAATGGTGCTCTAAATAAAAATTTTGATGGTGACAATGGTAAGTGTGCCTCAAGAGACAAACCAAGGAGGAAATCGACAACAAGAATTTACTCAAGAAGTACCTACAAGTAAGACTACACTTGTAAATTGGCAATCCAATGATTTCTGTGGAATAAATCAGGTTCCTCCTTAAGGTGTGGAAGCTAACACAAGGACTAAAAAAGTAATATAGAAGAAGGACATTCATCCAATATAAGTATTTATCAACCTATTTTCACTCTACAAGGTGTTAGCAATCAAAGTGCAGCTCTAAATGTGTAGAATCAGCCCAGAAAACCTTCAAGACCAACTCATGTACCATGTGTAGCATCTCATGTGCAAGAGAGAGAAGTGCAAAGAGAAATGCAGCAGAAGGATAGCTCATCTCCTTTCAACATCATTGATCAAATGAAGAAAATGAACATAAACATATCAATGTGGGAGTCATTAGCTATCCTAGGATGAATGAAACTTTTATTGCAGTAGCAGCCATGGAAAATTTGTCCACATCAAATGAACCATCCAAAGATCATGAAAAAGTTCTCACTAATGCATATCTCCATAAAAAGGAAGTCAAAGAGGTCAAAAAGGTAAAAACATGAAACCTCCTCCATTTATATATCTCTAATTATTATAAACAATCTTGTACACAATTACATGATTGATTCAGAGCAAGAAATTATGTGATGCCCAAGCAAATAGTTGATCGGGTTGGCTCTTAAATATTAATTCATTTCTAAGGGTGTAGTGTAATTAGATGGGACAACAGTAATAATAGTTAGAATAATCAAAGGGTTGATCCTTACACTGCATGCATGCCTAAATGTCATAGTCTTGCAAGATGTGTCAATCATAGACCTACCACCACTCTTTGCATTTTGTGCTTGTCAAGAGACTTCATCGCTAAAATTGGAGGTTACTTGTATGTTGATTGGTCACATATGTTATTCAAAGAGGTATGGATCTAAGGCTACAATCAGTCTGAACCTATTGCAAACTTCCATATTGAGCCTCATGTACCAAGTCCAATCAATGTAAATTGCTCATCTTTTGATCAAGAATATTTTCCAAGAACTCATGAAGAAGATACTAAGGTTGGAAACATTATAGACTTAACTCTTGATGAATGGGAAAACAAAAGGCATGCATTTGATCCTTACAAGGAAATGGAAGAAGCTAAGTTAGGCATTTATTGCTTACACGAAGAGGATCCACCTCTCCCAAGCATCACTAAGCCAGATGATAAGGATGAGAACAAAGTATAGCAACTATTTTTTTGATGGTTCAAGGAGTAGGCAAGGTGTTAGAGGAGGAGAAATGTTTGTTTCACCTTAAGGTATAAAATACTACTTAGATTTTCACTTTCAATCCAGATTGATCTAATAATACAACTGAGTATGAAGCTTTGATTCATGGATTACATTGGGCAAGGAAGAAAGGTATTAAAAACTTGCAAGTGTTTGGGGATAGTGAGTTGATTGTGAACCAAGTTAGAGGGCTCAACGCTGCTAAAAATAATCTTCTAAAGAACTACAAGAATTGGGTATGGGATCTCATTAAATATTTTGAAGCTTTTGGCATCAATTCCATTCCAAGGAAGAAGAATGAGGTTGCAGATGATTTGCAGCAATTGGGGCAATGTTTGATGTTGTAGAAAGTATCAAAAGTGAGCAAACCCACCTCATATCAAAGTGGTTGTAAGACTGGTTGTTCTGGATAACAATGTAAGCTGGCAAGTATTTGAGAGTGATCAAGTAAATCATAAATTTTTTGCAAGAAGAAGCTAAGTTCTCCACTAGAAACCAAGATAAATTAGAGCAACAGTATGGTGACCAAGTGGTTTAGTTGAGAACAAACAAATTTCCAAAGGTTCTTGTGACTTTGGAGTCAATATTCAACCCCAATGATCAATTCTAAAGAGAAAAAAAAAACATTCAGAGTAAAGGGTGAAGACTCAGAGCCTATTTCAGTAGGAGAAGGCAAGGTACTACAAATTGGAAAGGTGAGTACTCAGCAAGAGAGATCTGATTTTATCCAACTTTTTCAAGAATTTCCAGATGTCTTTACCTAGAATTATAAGGATTTGAGAGGATTCAATCCAAAATTGGCACAACATACTATTGAACTAGATCTAGAATCCAATCCCATCAGGAAGAAGCAAAGACTAGCGAATCCTCACATTGAACCTCTCATGAGAAAATAACTGAATAAGTTGATAGAGGCTAATATCATTTTTCTAATTAAGCACTCAAGTTGGGTAGCAAATTTGGTTCCAATGTGGAAGAGGAATGGAGAAATTATATTATGTGTGGACTTCCATGATTTGAATAGTTCTTCACTCAAGGACCACTATCCACTTCCTTCCATGGAGAAAATCCTGTGCAGTCAGTAACCAGATTATGAAAGGTTCTCATTTTTGGATGGCTACTCAGGCTATAATCAAATCATGGTGAAGGAATATGACCAGTTCAAGATAGCCTTCACTACAAAGTGGGGCACATATGCTTATAGGAATATGTCATTTGGATTGTCAAATCTTTGAAGAAACATTTTAGCAAGCTATGGATATGGTGTTTAAGAGAATAATCAACAAGATAGTGCTTATTTATCTTGATGATATCACCGTGTTCCCAAAAATGCAATGCACAACCTCTTTCACCTAAGGAAATTATTTCAAAGGTGTAAGAGATTCAGATTTTCTTGAATCCAAAAAAAGTGTATTTTATGGCGGATGAAGGTAGGTTATTGGACCACATTGTTTCAAAGGAAGGATTGACAATTTTTCCCAAGAGACTTGAAGCCATCCGAACTCTACCATTGTCAAGCCACGAGAAGGCTCTCTAAATTTTCTTGGGAGAATAAATTTTTTTAGCATATTTTGGCTGATTTTGCCACCTTAGTGAAACCATTGAATATGATGTTCAAGAAAAGTATGGCATTTAAGTGGACAAATGTAAGGTAAGGAGATTTTTGAGGCCATCAAGCATGTTATATCTCAAGCTCCAACTCTTATCAATCCATATTTCTCTAAGGATTTCATGCTCTATGCTTTTGGGGATTCTCGATACAATCTCACCATCTTGGTATAATTGAATAAAGAAGGTTTGGAGCATCCCATAGCATTCTTTATCCAGAGATTGGAAGATTATATGGTAAGATATTATTTCATTTAATAACATGTCTTAGATGTGATATTAAACTTGAAGAATTTCAGACACTTAGTCTTGAACAATAAGATTCAACTTCTAGTGTCTCATGTCGGTGTGAAAGAATTTCTTCCTAACAAGGATTTGAATGAGAAAATAGCAGGTTGGATCACTTGTGCAATGGACTATGACATTGAAATGAAGGTGATTAAGCTGGTTTGTGGTAAAGGATTATGCAAGTAGATAACTTCCAAACAACATGTTGAGCTAGAAAGTGAAGAGGAAGTTGTCTCGAGTGTTGTAAGAAGATCAAGAACAACCAACTGATAGTGTACCCACTCCATGTTGGACTCAATACATGGTGCATTATTTTCAAATAGGTCTACGCCCTCTATAGTTGAGTAAGGAAAAGAGGATATACTTCATATTACAGTTCATTCCATATGTTCTTGTTGATTGAATTTTTTTAGGAGGGATGTGAATGAAGTGCTATTAAGGTGTGTCCCAATGGATCAGATTGAGAAAGTGTTACATGAGTTCCATGATGGAGAAGCGAGAGGTCACTTTTCTCCATGAGTAACAACTCTCAAGATCATGAAAGTTGGTTACTATCATCCCGCATTGTTCAAAGATTGTTATAACTGGATTAAAAAGTTCAAAACATGTGCTTTCTTTACAAGAAAGGAAAAGCTAGTAGTGCTTACCCCTTCATCCAATCTCATGTGGATCAACCCTTCTTACAATGGGGATGGACTTCATGGATTCATCAACTCAAACTCAAGCCAAGGTCACAAGTAGATTCTAATAGCAATGAATTATTTCACCAAATGGGTTGAGGCGGTGGCACTCAAAGAGGCAAATGAGTCTAAAGCATCTTTGGACTTTTGTGAGGGATAAGAACAAGGTTTGGTGTACATGTCACTATCATATCAACAATGCTTTGGCATTTCTTGGCACAAATATTACTAAATGGCCTGCCATAAATGGAATATATCTCAGCACTTCATCAAATTATTACCCCCAGGGTAATGGCCAAGAAGAGTCCACAAACAAGAACTTGTTGAGAATCATAAGAAGGAATCTTGATGAGAATCTAGAGGACCTGGCACATGAAGCTCAAATCAACCTTATGGGCTAATAGAATCACACCCAAGAGGTCTACAGTAGCTCTCCATACAAACTAGTATACCGAAAAGAAGCAGTACTGCCCATATCACTTGAGTTTCCAGCATTAGAGCTCATGAAGCAGTTGAGTTGTCCGAGTTTGAACCTATGGAAGTCAGGTATGTGGACCTGATGGAATTGGAAGAGATAAGAGAGCATGTAATGTAAACCATGGAGAAAGATCAAGCATTGCTCAAGAGAAGCTTTGACAAGAAAACTAAAGCAAGAACATTCTAAGAGGGAAATTTGGTATCAAGTGGGATGTTGATCGAGTAAAACTAGGAAATCACTCCAAGTTCAATGCCATATGGAGTGGTCCCTACATGGTCATAGAGTGCAAAAGTAGCAATTATTTTCAACTTGCTAAGTTGGATGCAGAAAAGAATTGTAGATTCCAATAATGGAATCTACCTCAAACACTACTAATAGAGTAACATCTCATCTGAGTAGAATTGGAAAACTAAGAAGGCTTGCACTAAGAGACTTCCATAACAAATCCAAAGCAAGAAATAGCTCTCAAAGTGTTTTAAGGGTAACATCAAAGTCTTTGGGAAGGTTGAAACTCACAAGAGGAATTTTTTCCGCTTTTGGGTTCTCATGAAGTTCAAAGTTTTATTCAAGATGGAAGACAAGATGTGGGGCCCACTTGCAGGTATAATGAGGAAAATATGAAATATGGCATGGGACACCCTCAACACCTTCACAATACTCCCAAAGACCGAGGAAATAAAAAAGAGCAAAACTTGGGGATGGCTTACAAAAGATTCAACTAAAGAATGGGAGGCTAGAGTCAGGCATGGAGCTATCACGGTGAATTGGTATGTTGCAGAGCTCACTAATCCCATTGATTGAAAAATCAAGCTTGTTATAGCTCATGTCATAAAGACCAAGCTACTCTAATTATTAAACCATGGCCACCGAGTGGTTACATGTCGCCAAGTTGTTTTTAGAGCATCTAGCGATTTGGTTGAGGACCTCTAGGCCGTTATATGGGCGATACAATGCATTTGAGGACAAATTTTAGATATATCTCCTAGGGGCCAAGTCATTTTTAAAGCTCTAGCTAGCCGCTTAGGAAATTGAAAATGTGTGAAAAATTCAAGTTTGTAGAGGTGTATCGATCACTCGTGCATCATACCATATCGAGACCAAACTAGTTCATGATCAAGGATAAAGCTCCAAGCATAAAAGCGAGTTGTGGGTTAAAATAAAATGCCAAGAAATTTAGGTCACCGAGCCATTTCGAGGGGTCAATGTTGGGAGGGTTGAGATATGAGCTAGGCATAGGCCACTCGCAAAGAAAGATGGTGAACAATTTCATGGGTTGACTATGGTAAGGGACTTGGTCGAGCTCTCGCGAATTCATGAAATCCCATGTAAAGGAATCAAAGAACATAAGGCTAAGAAATCACAAGGTTTTTGGTGAGATATGGTAGGTAGGAGATTAGGATAGAGTGCACTCGAGTTGAGGGAATGGTTGAATTCGGGCATAGCAGTTGGACTATTTAGATCTTTGAACATGGCGATGAACAATTAAATAGATGGCTCGACTCTAAGGAAAAGTTTGAGTTTCCTTTTGAGTCCATCGAGTTGATTTAGAGGGTGCCAAGCTCTAACTATGATGGTCAAGTTATTTCCAACTAGATTTGAGTCATATAAAATCCTCCACCAAATCATCAAGGTTTTATTTTAGCTCGACCGGGTGAGCTTAAACACGGAGGCCGAGTCATTTCGGAGAGATGGGTCGAACTTGACATGGATCTCATCATTGCAATACATCAAAGTTGATCCAATATTCAAAGGGTCAAGCACTTAATAGAATGGCGAGTTACATGGGCTCAAGCTCGAGCTCGGTCGAGGAAAAGCATGATGAGCTTGTTTGGAAAGAAGGTGTGACAATTAGAAAAAATAGAGATCGGTCATGAGTCTTACAAGCTAGGTGGAGAATCGGGTTCCAAGTGGCCCACGTGAACTCTGGACATGGGTGCATCAAAATGCAAAAATAGCCACGTAACACTACATGTGGGGAAGTCGATTTAGGAAGCCCAAGCAGCCCATGAGATATGCATGAAAAAAGACTTGATATTTCCAAAGGAAAAAGATGCGGGGCTGGAGTAGCCATGGTCCCAACGCGGAGGTCAATGTAAGTCAAGAACACATATGCATGGATCTGATGGGGCTCGTTGGAATGAATGCAACTAGATTAAAGATTAGAGGAACAAAAAGAAATATACAAAACAAGAGACATAAATCAACACCAGATTTAACGTGGTTCACCCAGTGTGGGCTATGTCCACCAAGAAACAAGCCAATCTATTATCCAAAGCTTTGACAAGATATACAATGAAGATTTACAATCTTCCACACCTCTCAGATGTTTAGTACTTTCTTCCTTCAAGCTTTTGCTCTACCACCAAGAATTCTCTCTCACCAACCTTTTTCAAGTTCTTTCTAATTCTTGTTTATCATTACTTCTAAACCCTAGATTTTGTGCTTATATAGTCATTTATAGACTTAGGGCACTTAGCCATGCAATTACAATCAATAAATCTATTTTAATGCTAAAAATAGATATAATTCCCAAGAGTTAATTAAAACTTTCGTCGCATAGGTAACCGATGCCGGTTCTGCCTAACCATCGTTGGTTCCTACTTTCCCTTGACCGATGTCGGTCTTCCCTGACCGATGCTTCGGTCTGCCCTTAACCGATGTCGGTTATTATGTGTTTTCCAACAAGTTCCAATTGCATGCTAAAATGAAGTAATTGAGCTCCACAACTCAACAATCTCCCACTTGGAGTTTAATTACTACACCATACTTGTATAATGTCATTCTTGGATCCTTCCTTGGCTTTGTTTCTTCCTCTTCAAGTCTCAAACTCGAAGACCAACAAAAGTGGAGTGTAGCTCCAACTTCTCCTTTGCTAATGGCTTCGTTAGCATATCCGTAGGGTTCTCGCTCATATGAATCTTTTCCAGATTCAACTTTCCATCCTCCAATACCTTCCGTATGAAGTGATACCTCAACTGAATGTGTTTCGATTCTCGAATGAAACGCTGAGTTCTTTTGCCAAATGAATTACACTGAACTATCACTAAACAGTTTACAATCACTTTGCTCCTTTCCCAACTCTTCCATGAACCTACTCATCCATATCATCTCCTTGCTAGCCTTTATAGCTGCAACATACTCTTCCTCTGTAGTAGACAAAGCCACAACCCTTGCAATCTTGAAATCCAACTAACTTCCATTCCACCTACTATGAAAATATATCCAGTAGTGCTCCTCCTACCATCCAGATCTCCAGCCATATCTGAATCAACATAGCCACGTAATGAAATATTCGAACCTCCATAGCATAATTACATGCTAGATGTCCCTTTCAAATACCGAGTATCCATTAGATTGATTTCCAATGCTCTTTACCTGGATTAGCCATATATCTACTCACAACTCCCACTGCTTGTGTAATGTCTGGTCTAGTACAAACCATAGCATACATGAGACTTCCAACTGCTGAAGCATATGGCACTCATGTCATGTATTTGACCTCCTCATGTGATGAAGGACACTGATCTTTTCTCAATTTGAAGTGTCCAGCCATAGGTGTGCTAACAAGTTTTGCATTCTACATGTTGAACCTTTCTAACACCTTATAGATATAATCCTCCTGAGACAAATACAATTTCTTGTTTTTCCTGTCTCTATGTATTTGCATGCCAAGGATTCTTTTTGCAGCTCCTAAATCCTTCATAGCAAATGTGTGAGCTAGCTTTCTCTTAAGCTCACCAATGTCCTGCATACTAGATCCTGCAATAAGCATATCATCCACATATAGTAACAAAATAATATAGCTCCCATTTTCAAGCTTCTTGAAATAAACACAATGGTTAGATTCACATCTCAAGTAACCATGCTCATGCATAAAACTATCAAACCTCATGTACCATTTCCTTAGAGCTTGCTTGAGCCCATATAGGCTCTTTTTCAACCTGCACACTAGTTTCTCCTTACCCTTGACTTCATACCCAAGCGGTTACTGCATATAAATTTCTTCATCCAAATCACCATGAAGGAAATCCATCTTCACATCTAGTTTCTCTAAATGCAAATCTTCTACTGCAACTAAACTCAATACAAGTATGAATAGAAGTCATCTTAACAACAGAGAAAATATTTCACCAAAGTCAATACCTACTTTCTATGTAAATCCCTTTACTACAAGCCTTGCCTTGTACCTTTTCTGTCCACCCTCTTCTTCCTTAATCCTGTAAACCCACTTGTTCTGCAATGTTCTCTTACCTACTAGAAACTTAACCAAATCCCAAGTTTGGTTATGTTCCAAGGAGTCCATCTCCTCATCCATGCCATGCTCCCACTGAATGTGAGTCTTATCCTGCATTGCTTCTTCAAAGCTCTTTGGTTCACCACTATCAATCAATAATAAATAAAATAGAGAAGGTGTAAATTTTTGGAAGTTTACTTACCCTTTGTGACCTTCTCACAGGAGTTTGGGGTACTGAGGCTCTATCTGGGCCTCCTGAACATTAGTATCAACTTTGATCAGTGATCGACACTGGTCACCTCTAACCAACGTCGGTTCTGCTAACCGATGCCGGTTCTGATCCTCTGTAACCATCGGTGGTTCATCTGACCGATGTCGGTCAGGGACTAACCAACCACGGTTACTGTGTATTTTTGTAGGTGTTTCTTTAAAACCCGAGAGTTCATTTTCATCAATAAACTTCTCAATTTTCTCATCCTTGGGTACCAAAATTTGATCCCTGTACATTCTCTTTTCATTCCATTCAACATCACGACTCCTAATAATTTTAGAATTCTCTAAATCCCAAAAATGGAAACCAAAATCACTAGATCCATAACCAATGAAAGTGCACCTCTTGGATTTTGCATCCAATTTTTTTCTATTTTCCTATCAACATGCATAAAAGCTTCTAAACCAAAAACTTTAAGAAAAGAAAGATCTACCTCTTTTCGGTCCAAGCTTCCTCTGGTATTCCTCCATCTAGTGAACTTGAAGGGCCACGGTTAATCAAATAAACCGTTATTGTATCAACTGCTTCCCAAAACTGCAAGGGCAATCTAGAATGTATCCTCATACTTCTAACACGTTCCATGATTGTCCTGTTCATTCTTTCTGCAACACCATTCTCTTTGGTGTTCTTAGAACCATTCTTTCTCTACGTATCCCATTCATTGAACAATAATCATTGAAATCCTTGCTACAATATTCACCACCATTCATTATAGATCTAAGGCACTTTAACTTAGAATTTGATTCATTCTCAACAAGGGCTTTCCATCTTTTAAAAGTCTCAAAAACATCAGATTTACATTTAATACAATAAACCCATACCTTTCTTGTAGCATCATCAATGAAAGTAACATAATATTGGGATCCTCCATGAGAAGCTACCTGAGTTGGTCCCCACACATCTGAGTGTACAAGCTCCAATTTCTGCTCCTTCTTAGTTGCCCCAACTTTGAGAAATCTCACTCTCTTTTGCTTTCCAAAGATACAATGCTCACATAAATCAAGATCTAAATCTTTCAAATCTGATAACTTACCCTTAGCCTTTAAGATCTGCATTCCTTTTTGACTCATATGACCCAACCGATTATGCCACATGCATGCATATGAATCTGAAGTAGATAATGTAGAAAAGGAATTAGTAATACAGGTAGATAAATATAATGTTCCTACCTTCTTACCTCTTGCCACAACAAAAGCACCCTTGGTGACTTTCCAAGAGTCTCCTGTAAAAGTAACCATGCAACCAGATTCACCTAGTTGCCCTACAGAAATAAGATTCCTCCTGAGGCTTGGCACATGCCTCACATCTTTCAATACCCATGTATTTCATTCTGCAATTTTAGATGAACTTCCCTTTACCAAGTAATACTGCAAGGTTCATCATCACCCAAATAAACATGCCCAAAATTGACCCTGGACATAATTTCTGAAATAACCCTTATTAGGGGTTGCATGGAAAGAAGCTCCTGAATCTAAAACCCATGATTCAATTCTATTATCCAAAGAAAGAATAAGAGCATCTTGCATTACCTCTGATGAAGCAAGATTCACCTCTTTACCTTTGTCTAGTTGTTGATTCTCTTTATCCTTTGACCAACAATCTTTCTTTTGCATGTCCTTTCTTTCCACATTTCCAACAAGTAATTCCCTTACTTTTGGATTTAGATCTGCTATCCCTTGACTTTGATTTCCCATTACTCTTACTCTTGGATCTCTCCTTCTGTCTGCCCCTGCTTTCTACATTCAAAGCATTTCCAGATGATGTTTCCTCTGTACTCTTCCTGTGAATTTCTTCATTCAAGATTATACTAACCACATCATCAAACTTCAAAATATTATTAGCAGATGTTGTATTACTAACAACCATTACCAAGTTGTCCCAACTATCAGGCAAAGAACATAAGAATAAAAGTGCTTTTACTTCATCATCAAATGGTATAGCAACCGATTTTAACTGATTTACAATAGATCGGAAATCATTCAAATGACTAGAGGTAGATTCACCTTCATGCATCTTAGAACTAAATAGTTTCTTCATCAAATAAACTTTATTTAAAGCACTAGGTTTTTCATATAAATTAGCAAGAGATTTCATTAAGTCTACCGTAGAAGCCGCTTCTGTAATATTAGAAGCCATGGATGTTGTCAAGCTCAATCTTATAGATCCCAAAGCCTTTTTGTCAAGAATCTTCCATTCTTCATCAGTCATCTTCGTAGGTCTAGACTTCTCATCCAATGGTAAGTACAAATCTTTGATACAGATAATCCTCAATCTGCATCTTCCATAATTGATAATTTTGGCCGTCAAATTTCTCTACCTTGTATTTATTATCTTCTATCATTGTCTGTAGCTCCCACTCAATCAGAAAACCCTCGTGAGTAAATCATGTCAACACACAAACCCTCAAACAAAGCTCGATAAGTTGTTGGGGTTAGCACACCGGTCAGCATGCATACAATATATCAAATCTAAGCATACATGCAAATAAAAGTGATATTCTACCAGAAGAAATATACAAAACAAGAGACATAAATCAACACCATATTTAACGTGGTTCACCCAGTGTGGGCTACGTCCACCAAGAAACAAGCCAATCTATTATCCAAAGCTTTGACAAGATATACAATGAAGATTTACAATCTTCCACACCTCTCAGATGTTCAGTATTTTCTTCCTTCAAGCTTTTTCTCTACCACCAAGAATTCTCTCTCACCAACCTTTTTCAAGTTCTTTCTAATTCTTGTTTATCATTACTTCTAAACCCTAGCTTTTGTGCTTATATAGTCATTTATAGACTTAGGGCACTTAGCCATGCAATTACAATTAATAAATCTATTTTAATGCTAAAAATAGATATAATTCTCGAGAGTTAATTAAAACTTTGTCGCACGTGTAACCGACACTGCGGCTTCTAACCTAACCATCTTCATTCCTACTTGCCTCGACCAATGTCGGTCTTCCCTGACCGATGTCGGTCTTCCCTTAACCGATGTTCGTTACATCGCATGCTAAAATTTTGAGCTCCACAACTCAACAACAAAGTTCAATGTAAATGGTGAACCATTTCATTGAGTTGCATGCTAAAATGAAGTCAACTCCCCCATATAACCTCTTTTGGTACTTTGCAAGAAAGTGGAAGGAAAAATTCAAGTTTGCAAACAACTTCTCTCTCCCATTTTCCTATAAATTGAAGTGCTCTCTCATTTGAAAAGGGGGATTACTCTTGTAACAAAACTCTACCATTTTTATTTTGGAACACCAATGTGTTACAAGCCTTCATATTGGACTTCTTGCATGTTGATCCAAGCCTTTCTCTTGCTTTGTAAATGAACTGTGCATATCAATGAAGCAGTAGATGTAAATTTGTGGATGTTTTCTTCCCTTGTCTATGTTTATTGCATTCTTCTTACCTCTTTATTCCATAGTGTTGCTGTTAAACTATGGAGAACTATTTTCACCCTCTCTAATCAGCATTTCTTCTCATTTTCACACATTGGAGAGTCTTTCCCATTCCCTTTTCTTGGTGCATCACCTCTGTAATGTATTTTTATTACTTTCATGCTCTTTCTCTCTCCCTAGTCCCTTGGAAATTGTAGGATAGAGATAATCAATATTTTTCTTTCATTAGAGTTAGCTTGCACTAGATTAGGAAGAGGAACCAACCTTCTCTGGAGGTCTATCTCAAGTAACAAGTCCCACAACTTGAGAGATAGTACCCATGTTACCCAATCACATTGTTTTCCTTAACACACTCACATGCTAAGCAATCAGAGGGTGTTGTGATTTGGTGATAACAGTCCCTGGCATGCCCGGTGGGATGACAAAGAAGTATTCATTTTATTGTAATAAGATTGGTGTGTTCTCCTTGCAATTTCCAGCCGTTTAAGGCTTTTTAACATCACATCCGGTAACTCTAAAAGGAAGAATTTGCTGATTTTAACAACCCAAGATTTTCAAATTTATGAGAAGAATTCAAACAAGGTCAAGAACTAGAGAAGAAGGTGTTTTTGAATATTTGTAGTTATCTCTCGGGAAGAGACAAGAGGAAGAAGAGCTCAAAGGTACCCATCTCCACCAAATAGGACATTGTCAACACCTCCACCTGGTAGGCCTTTCATTCAATCAACTAGAGTTCTTAGACCAATCAGAATGGCTCATCAACCACCTCTAAATCCATTTGTGAATTTCACAAATATCAGCCCACTTGCTCTCAATGCACAAAATCCAATCCCAGTTACAGCATTGAAGAAAATTCTATTTTTCACTAGGAGAATCACACAACTCCAATTGATCATATTCAAGACATTGCAAATGTTTGTGCCATTCATGAGATCAATGAGATGGATGTGGTAGTAAAATTATTAGCCTCTTCTTTCAAAGGCAAGGCTTTACAATGGTTCGAAGCTTAACAATGTGGTCAATCCGAATTGGAATCAATTATGTTTAGCTATTTGAAACCAATTTAGGGTGAGAGAAGATAATTTATCTTTATTGGAATAATTGACCACAATCAAAAGGGTACTAATTGATAAAATGGTTGATTTCAAATTCATATTTCAAATGACATGGGATAGGATTCCACTTGTCATGCAACTCAGAATTGAAGGTGTTTTTCTCTACTTCCTAAAAGATTTAAATTTTGATATAGCCATGATGATACAATCTATGGGAGGTACAACTTTACCCATAGCCTATAACATTGCTATTAGAGCTGAAAATTGTTTGATTCAAGTTGGTAAACTTGCACCTAGGCCACCCATGCCTCTTTATCCAAAATTAGGAAATCCAAGCACTAGTCAAGCACCTACATTAGCTCCCATCCCTGCCCCAAAAAATCAAAATTATACTCAAGCTTCTACCTCTTCTTCTAAAGACCTCAAATGAGCTCCAAGAATTCATGAAACAATCGTAAAACGTGGATGATGAATTGGTGACGAGTAAGAGGCAACAAGATCAAAATTTGAGGTCATATCAACCTCAATCCCAACCTATTATACCCCATATCAGCCAAATAGGCCACCAACCCAAGCCGCTAATCAAAACCAAGGACAACCTCCTACTAATAGATAATTCCAACCCTATAATATTAATGTTACATCCACATCTAGAGCTTTATTACCGGTTCAAAATAACATAGCTCAAGAATATGAATGGTTTTTCCCATGCAATCAACCCTCGAACTAGTCAACATGTTTTAATGGTGCTCTAAATCAAGATTTGATGGTGAAAACAGTTGGTGTGCCTCAAGAGACAAACCAAAAAGAAAATAACTAGCAAGAAGCTGCTCAAGAAGCACCTACAAGTGATACTACACTTATAAATCGGGCACGCCGAGGATTTATGTGGAAGAAATCAGTTCCTCCTCAAGGTGTGGCATAAACACAAGGTCTAAAAAGAGGAATATAGAAGAAGGAAAATTGTCTAATCCAAAGTGCTTCTCAACCCGTTGTCACGTTTGCATAAGGTGTTAGAAATCAAAGTGCAGCTCCAAATGTGCGTAATCATCCCTGCATAACCTTCTAGACCATCAGCTTATGTACCAATTTTAGCAGCTCATGTGCAAGATATAGTTGTGCAAAGAAAAGGGCAACAGAAGGATAGCTCATCTCCTTTCAATATCATTGAAAAAATGAAGAAAATGAATGTAAACATATCAATGTGAGAGTTATTAGTTATCCTAGGCCAACGAGACTTACATGAAAGAAGCCATGGCAAATTGGTCTCGTATCAAATGAACCATCCAAAGATCATGAGAAATTGCTCACTAATGTAGCTCCGCAAACAGATAGTCAAGGAGGTCAACAAGGTAAAAACATGAAACCTCCTCCATTTTATATATCTCTAATTATTGGAAATAATCTTGTACACAATTACATTATTGATTTGGGAGCAAGTAGTTCTATGATGCCCAAGCAGATAGTCTATCGCCTAAGTCTTCAATATGAATTCATTTCTAAGGGTGTAGTGCAATTAGATGGGACAGAAGTAACAACAATTGTAATAATCAAAGGGTTTAAATTTGCACTACATGCATGCCCAAATGTCACAAGCTTCTTGCAAGATGTATCACCATAGACATCTCACCACTCGTTGCATCGTGCTTGTCAAGAGACTTCACCGCTAAAATTAGAGGCTACTTGTCTACTGATTGGTCACATATGTTATTCAGAACAAGGTATGGAGCTAAGGCTACAATTTGGTCTGAACCTATTACAAACTTTCATATTGAGCCTCATGTACCAAGTCCAATCAACGTAAATTTAAAAAAGAAACAAAAATTACTCTATGAAAAAGACAACAAACCCTAGTAATAAATAGCAAATCGTAGAAAATGACCTACAAAATCAAATATTGAAGTATAGAAAAATAACATATCCTTGGAAAATGTACGAAAACAAACAACAAAGCCTCGCAACAAGCAACAAAACGTAGCATTTTTTAGTACACAAAACGTTATGGTTTTTTCATATTTAATAAATTATTTTTATTTGTTTTTTAACATTAGGAACATAAAAACAAAAATCCATGTGATCAGTTTGGGAAGGGTAGCACAAGTTTTTTCCCGCTCTGCATCTTTTTGAATTTATATGACTACCTTATGCTTTGATGGCGGATTCATCTCGGTCCAAGGCTCGACCCCCTCCCGACTCTGCCGATGTCTCCGCCATCTCCTAGAAGGATGTTATTGTTGGCTTATCAAAACCCTCGTGGAACTTAGAAAACTCCAACCTTAGAGCATTGATGGGACTTTATCTCTTAAAATCCCTGCCTGGATCACTATAGTGATGCAATCTTCTAGGGAATTGTCACTGATAGGAAAGCTTATGGGTCCTAGACTGCCTTTGGAGGAGATACACATGATGGGTCTATATTAAATGGTCCCCTCTCGGTTCAATAGATATTTTTGCTCTTTCCAATGGGTTCATGTTGTTCACTTTCTCTCATAAAGAAGACTTTTCTCAGCTCTTCTGGGTGGACCTTGGTTTTTCGGAAGGAGAGGCTTCTATATCCATCATGGACACCCAGGTTCAATGCTAAGACTGAAACAATGACTCAAGCTCTAGTCTGGGTTCATCTTCCCAACCTCCCCTTAGATTTTTGGCACTCTACAGTCATTGAAGGCATCACCAGCTCCATTGGTACTCTAATAGTTGTTGATCAAGCTACCAAGGTGGGCTCTAGATTCATTCACGCCTAGATTTTGTGTCAATGCTGACATAAGCTCACCCTCTGTCATCCTCTATTGATCTTCACTCTGAGTTGGGAACTTGGGTTCAGCCCATTGAATATGAATATATTCCTCAAGCTTTCTCCAACTGTAAAATCATTGGACATTGGGCTATGGCTTGCCCAGCCAAGCTAGCCCAATCTTCCAAAGAAAGAGCTCGGTCACCATTGAACAAAGGAAAGTACATTCCCAAAAACTCTAATGTTGTTAGTACTTCTAATCCTTTTGATGTTCTTTTGGAGGATATTGTTCTCCCTTATGCTTCTACCTCTCTTACCATTTCTTTCTCATCTCCTTCAAAGGGGCTGGCTACTGCCTCCCGCCTAGCCCCCTCGTTTCCTCTTCCCTATTTTTGGTTTCCTCCTTCGCTACATGTTTCCTCTATTTTGCTTCCTCCACCTCCTCCCTTTCTTGTTCCACTCCTTCCCTCCCTTATTATTCTTTTCCTTCTCCTCTCGCTTCATCTCTAGCTTCCTCCCCCTCCTTCGATCTTCTTATCACCTTTCCTCTTTTTGGCTCCTCCCCTCTACCTCCTCTCCTCCTTCCTTCCCTTCGTTTACGAATTTTTGAGCATATCCTTCACCTTGTTCCTTATTTTCGGTCTGTTGAATTGTTGATGCTCATTCCCTCTATATGAGAATGCCATCATCTCTCCTTTTGCTTCGTTATCTGCTGATAGTAGTCCCACTAAGAATACCAAAAACAACACTAAGGAAAAGATTGATGTGGGCACTAAGAAAACCAAAGGGAGACTCACAAATCAAGCAAAGCTTCAGGAGGAAGCATTTCTCAATATAGCTCAAGGAACACATGGACTCCTTGCCATCCCAAGTGGAGGTAAGCCAAAAACAAAGAAATGAATATTTTCTCTTGGAATGTTCGGGGACTGAATGCTCCCTGGAAAAAAGAATCCTAAAGGATTTTAGACTCAAACATTTTCCAGATATTTTGATGCTTCAAGAAACTAAATTGAAAGAGGAGAATATGCTTAATAAGCTTTGGCCCAATGCCTTTGTGGTTTCCTAGGACTCAAGCTAATAATGCTGGAGGTTTATGCACTTTTTGGAATCCAAGATTCTCTTTGGGGAATGTATCATCAAATCCCCCCATTTCTTAGGAATGTTCTTCCAAGAAATTGGGTCTAATTTGGGTTGGATTGTTGTTAATATATATGTGCCTAACACTGAGTCTTAGAGAGAAAAACTTTGGGTTGACTTGCTAGATTTTTTTATACCTGCAAGCATCTTCCCTGGCTGATAGTAGGAGATTTTAATACTCCTTTATATCTTTTTGAGAAGCAAGGTGGAACTAAAGCATCAACACTTCTAGCACGAAGCTCTTGCTAACTTTATCAGAATGGGGAATTTTTGATATTGATCTGCATGGAGCCAATTTTACTTGGTCTAACAGAAGGTTGGGAAATAATCACATTCAATGTAAATTGGATAGATTCCTTGTTTCTATGGATTGGATGGCTCACTATAATGATTTCTATTTTTTGGCTTTGCCTAAGATATCCTTTGATCATTTCCTTTGCTTCTTACCGCCTCACAAGCTCAAAACTCAAACATCCTCCCTTTCATTTTGAGTTAGCTTGGTTGCAAAATCATCAATTAGAAGCTCTTATCAAGGACTGGTGGTAGATGGATATTCAGGGCATGGCTATGTACAAGTTCACTAAGAAGCTTAGCTATGTCAAGAATAAGTTGAAGAATTGGAAAACTCAGGTTTTTGGGGTTATCCATAGAAGAAAGGATTTGCTATCTCTAAAGCTTGCTGCTATTTCAGAGGAGATTGATTCGAAAGGAAGATCCCCTCAGCTTCATCATCAGGAACTTTCCCTACTTAGTGACTATCACAACACTTTGGCTGAGGAAGAAATCTATTGGCGTCAAAGATCACAAGCCACCTGGCTTCAAAGCAGGGAGATTGAAACATGAAATTCTTCCATATGACTGCTACGTAAAACACAAGAGTAGGGACAAAATAAAAGAGTTAGTCATGGTGGATGGTGCCTACATTAACAAAGATGATGTAGTTGCTGCTGAACTTATCAATTACTATGTTAACCTTTTACATGAGGGCCCTCCCCAAATGAAGAGGATTTTCAAGAAATGCTCAGTCATATTCCTAATTTAATTAATGATGATATGAATGTTAGACTCACCCAACCCTTCTCTATTGATGAAATAAGGAAATTTGTCTTCGATATGAAGGGTGATAAATTACCTGGCCCTGATGGATTCCCTACGGATTTTTTTCAATCTTTCTGGCACATCATTGAATCTGACCTACATGCAGTTATTCTTGAGTTTTAGAAAAAGACCTTCTGTTAAAGGAATGGAATAATACCTTTATTGCCCTTCACGCCTAAGTCAATGGGATCTAAATTGATCACTAATTATAGGCCCATTAGCCTGTGCAACACCTCTTATAAGATTATTACAAAAATGCTTTCCTCCAGGCTCAAACCAATTATGGCGAGTTTAATTTCGGAACAACAAAATGGGTTCATTGGAGGTAGGTTGATCCAAGGAGGCATCATTACTATTCATGAGGTGATGCACTCAGCTTCACTCAAAAATATGCTAGTATGATCCTTAAACTTGACATGTAAAAGGCATTTGATAGAGTTAGCTGGCCTTTCTTACTTGAGTCCTTAAGAAATTTGGTTTTGGGAAAAATGGAGATCCTAGATTTATAACTGTATTTCAATACCTAAATTATCCATTCTCATTAACGGTATCCCTCAAGGATATTTTAACTCAAGTCGGGGAATCGGGAAAGGGATCCTTTATCCCCCTTCTTGTTTATTCTTATGGTAGATACTCTAAGATAGATTTGGAAGCAACTAAAGGTGAAGGCAGCATCAAAGGTATCACTACCACTTCTAGGGTCCCAGCTTCCACTCACAGCCAATTCGTTGATGACACCCTTCTGCTGGGTTTAGCTTCATTCTAAGAGGAAATTTTTTTGAAATGTATTTTGGATTGTTATCAATTGGCTTCGTGTCAAAAGATAAACTTTGGGAAGAGTAGCATTTATTTCATTAATACCCTAGCTAGAAGATAGAGAAATATTGATGACATCTTTGGCTACAAGATTATGGATCTCCCCTCTTCATACCTTGGTCTTCTATTATTTTGGGAAGACAAACTAAGTGCCTCTGGAATTCTGTTATAGACATATTCAAAAAGAAACTAGCGGCTGGAAAGGCTCCCTCCTCAGTCAGGTAGGTAAGTTGCAACTAGTTAAGGCCACATTGTAAAATTTGTCGATCTACTTTATGTCCTTACTGAAAATGTTTGCCTCTGTGGCTACCACTATTGAACAAATCTAGAAAAATTTCCTTTGGTCGGGATCTGAAGAAAGAAAGAGAATTCACTTAGTTTCTTGGAAAGTGGTTTGTAAACCTACAACTTTAGGGGGATTGGGTTTGTGCAGAATTGTTGATATGAATGTTGTCATGCTCGCCAAATTAGGTTGGGAAATTGCTAACAATGGAAGAGCCTCTTGGACTCAGATGATGATCTCTAAATATATTTCTTCGGTTGAGGACTTCTATGATGAAAATACCCCAAATGGCTCGGCTATTTGGAATTCCATTAAGAGCACCAGAATCTTGATTCAAGCAGGCACTAGATGGAAAATTGGCAATGGTCACACGGTCGCCTTCTGGAATGACAAATGGATGGGAGATAAGGTGTTATCTGATGACCGCTGTACCCAAATCAATTATCCTTTGAATTTGAGCAAAGATCAACAAGCAGGAAGGATTCCTAAAGACATATATATCGTAATTTGATGTTTTTTGTAGCTAGAGACAGATTTAATCGACTCTTTGTCACTGAGCGTGGAGAATTTAGATAGCATCATGTTGAGGGTATGACCTACCCTCCTAATTTAGGTTGTGCCTTCAACCAAGGTGAGAGGACCCATTTTTTAACTTGCATTTGTAATGGATCAACAGTATTTGACTCTCCTTCTATGATATTGAAAGAAAACCTTGAGAAGACATGGTCAATGCAACATAATCTAACTCTCACGAGTTGTCACTCTAGAGAATGAAGATGTCTCCTAAATAAGGTTCAGGTTACTAAAGACAACAATAAAACCTAATTTCTCCTACATATTTTGAGTAAGGGATGGGTAAATTAAACAAATATCCCTAGTATTTATGGAAAAATAGTGCAAGCAGGGGTAAGTTTTATAGGATTTATCATTTATAGATGGATTTTGTTGGGGAATTAAGCAAGATAAAGTTGATTATACCAAATTCTTGGGAACTTTTAAAAATGTTAGAAAATATTCTAACCAAGATGATAACAACATTTCAAATAATTAACAATGAACCTTCAACCAGAAGGTGTGCACCCATGGAAGCCCAAAGATACACGGTTTCACACATTCTTTGAGAATTTAACATAAAATATCATGTCAAAGACTCAACTAAACATCAAAAATCCTTGGTCCATCATGCCTAAGATACACTCATAAGCTAACAAACAATTTGTATCAACAAAATGGAAGTAAAGTGAATTTAAATTGTTTATCATTGCGCAATGAAATGAAAGCTCTTCTCATAACACAATTGAAAATTCCACAATACTACCACAAGGACAAGATCTTGTGTGATTTAAAGGAATTCCTAACATAATATTGCAACAAGAACATGAATAACTATTTGAAACATCTTCAAATTGAAATTAGACACAACAATGCTCATGATTAACACAATTAACTTAGGGCTCATCAAATTCATCAGCAAGGGAAAGTTTCATTTACAGTCTCAATGCTTGTCAATGGTTATACACTTGCAACCATCTTGACATGATTTATTTTGAAGGCTCAAGAAATTAACAGGTTTCTCAGATAAGTCTTTTGGAAAATGGCTTTTCTCAGTCTCTTCTCTCTTTTCTCTTTTAATTTCTCATAAATCTTAACTCCCCTTTTTGAGAGTATTCTCAACTATAAGTAGATCAACCTCTACGACTGGTACTACCTTCTCTCTTGATTCTTGATCCCCAATGCTTTCAAGTGTCTCCTTTTGGATTTGTTTTCCCAAGCTCTGGAAAAAATTTCTAGTGGGGTCCTTGTTAAAGAAATACCTTCTTCCTTCCATATTTGCAAATATTAACAACAATTCTTAATTGACGAAGGTTAAGACACTGGCATTTACCAAAAATTTCAAATCAAAATGGAGTCACCACTAAGGATTTCTACCTTAGATGTGTCGAAGCACTATAAGCAGCCACCACTCAATTTATACACAGCTTGATAGATCTAATCATCCTTTGTCAATATTTATCACTAGCAATACAAATCTAGTGCAACATTCACTTAAACTAGAAAATATTACATAATGAACCTCTGATCTTGCTCAATCTTTACAATACTTAACAAAGGATGACGTTTAAACAATGTATTTGCATCTAAAACATGTAGGAAACATTACCAGAGATTAGTATGTGTATGTATTTGCACAAATAGTCCCTAAACGGTGCTGATCAGTGTTGGTACCCAAATCGATTCTCATTTTGAATTCGAGCAACATCAACAAGCGGGACAGGATGCCTAGAGATGGATATATCGAATTTGAGTCATTTTGTAGCCAAGGACATATTTAACTAACTCTTTGTCACTCGAGTGTAGAGAAGTTGGATAACACCATGCTGAGGGTATGACCTACCCTCCTACTTTAGGTTGTGCCTTCAACCAGGGTGAGAGGACCCATTTTGTAACCTGCATTTGTAATGGATCAACAATATTTGACTCTCCTTCTATGATATTGAAGGAAAACCTTGAGAAGACATGGTCAATGCAACATAATCTAACTCTCACAAGTTTTCACTCTAGAGAATGAAGATGTCTCCTAAACAAGGTTCAAGTTACTAAAGACAACAATAAAACCTGATTTCTCCTGCATGTTTTGAGTAAGGGATGGGTAAATTCAACAAATCTCCCTAGCATTTATGGACAAACAATGTAAGTAGGGGTAAGTCTTGTAGGATTTATCATTTATAGATGGATTTTGTTGGGGAATTAAGCAGGATAAAGTTGATTATACTAGATTCTTGAACTTTTAACAAATGTTGGAAAATCTTCCAAGCAAGATGATAACAACACTTCAAATAATTAACAATGAACCTTCAACCAAAAGGTGTGCACCCATGGAAGCCCAAAGATGCATGGTTTCACACATTCTTGAGAATTTAACATAAAATATCATGTCAAAGACTCAACTAAACATCAGAAATCCTGGTCCATCACGCCTAAGATACACTCATAAGCTAACAAACAATCAGATTAACAAAATGGAAGTAAAGTGAATTTAAATTGTTTACTACGCAATGAAATGAAAGCTCTTCTCACAACACAATTACAAATGCCACAATACTACCACAAGGACAAGATATTGTGTGATTAAGAGGAATTCCTAACATAATATTGTGACATGAACATGAATAACTATTTGAAACATATTCAAATTGAAATTAGACACAACAATGCTCATGATTAACATAATTAACTCAGGGCTCATCAAATTCATCAACAAGGGAAATTTTCATTTACAATCTCAATGCTTGTCAATGGTTGTACACTTGCAACCATCTTGACATGATTTATTTTGAAGGCTCAAGAAATTAACAAGTTTCTCATAAAAGTCTTTTGTAAACATGGCTTTTCTAGGTCTCCTCTCTTTCTCTTTTTAGTTTCTCATAAATCTTAACCCCCTTTTGCGAGAGTATTCTCATCACCTTTATATAATTCCATCCCCATTTTCCTTTCAATTTTCCCCCAAAAATGTGGATATTTCACAAGTATATTCTACTTTTACAAAATTTCAGGTGTATCAATGATACCTTTATAAAAAGACTTTATTTGGCCTTGTCAGGTGTAAAGAGTATGGGCCTTCTTCATTTTTCTCTTATCATATATGACTAGAATATCATGTCATTGCTTGTGACTAATGTTTTCATGATTCCTTCCACTTGGTGATTGGATGGTTGCTTCTGATATCCTTTGAGCACTCCGAGGTGACCTAAAGTGACAAACACTTTTCATCTACTATCCGAAGATACATCTTGGATGTTGTGCATTCCTTCTCACATTTGCTTGGTTTAACTATCCCATGTGGTTCTTGTCAAATCTAGTTAATTCATCAATCATGCTTATTCCGATTCACTTCAACCTTTAAATTTTCCTCGCAAGATGAGCAAGATCTTCCTTTATTAGGTGTAAATGATTTCTTTCAATTCAATCAATTTGTGCCACTTCTACTATAAAACCCAGTTTTATCCCATTACCAGGATGCATTTCTCTTCTTATCCTATAAGTGAGGAAAATTTTACAACTTTCTACCAAAGTGACATGGTAAAAGTACTTATGGAAAATAGTTTGAAGGAAATTTTTTCAGAAGATTTGAATCAAATATTTGACCTGTGTGGTCCTGATGAGGCTTTTTTAGGGCCTTGTTTGACATAGAATGTGTAGGAGATACCAAAGGACCCTTGACTTATCAGCAGGTCTGGCTCGCACTCCTCATAAGGCTAATTAGGATCAATCTTGTCTTTGCAACCTTTCAATTCATGTACTTTCATCTCTTTCGATGGGAACATTTCTAAAGCTCTTGAAGACCTGAAGAAATTTTGGATTGAAAGGAGGCCCCAAGTGTCTGGGAAAATTGACTTTCAATGTCCATTATTATGTGATGAATAATTTTTATTAAAGGATATTCCCAAGGAATCTTATGTGTTATATGACAAATCTTCCATTGACACCGTGCCTTCCATCTCTCACAAGGTGGATGAATTAGAGCAGAGGATTACCTCTCTAGAGAAGGGGAAGACATGACCCATATCCTCACAACCAAGTTCAATGCTAGCATCATCCTCGGGAAAAGAAAGGGTGAATCAAGCTCTCATCCCCCAATCATTATCTCAAATGGAGAAGAGGAGTTGTCCATATCTTCTCATCATTCAAGAGCAACAATCTCCTCTTCTCGAGATGTAGGAAGGGTAGGTTTGCACAGCTAATTCATCTACTCACTCAGGGTTTTATGTTCATGTTAGTGCAAATCACAAAGACACCCTAAATGAGCTCTAAAAATTTCTTTTCTAAGGCAGACTCATTTGGTGTGATTTCAGATAACATTGGATCATTCCCAAGCCGTGGTACTTGCAAATGAGAATGATCCTCCGAGAAGGATGGGTCCTCTTCCTAATCCTAGCACTAAACTACTTCTAAGGAAGGAAATGTGACTATATACTCCTAATCTAACAATTCCAAGGGACCAAGGAGAGAGAGAGATCATGAAAATAAATAAATCCTACACTACAAAGGTGATAGGACCGAGAAAAGGGAACTACTGATCACAAACCCAAGTACCTGAAATGGAGAGAGGTGAGAAATGGAGAGGATGGACAGATGCATCACATACCAAGGATAAATTTCACACATAACACCATTTCAAACCCTTTAAACATAGCTCCCAAAACCTATAATGGACATCAGAGATATGCACAATATACCCCGTAATGGTGAGAGGCGAGAAGAGACAACAAAATGAGCAAAGGATAGACAAAACGCATCACGAAATAGATTTTATTACTCTAAGAGTTCACATAGTACACCATTAACTTGGGAAAGAGGTAGGAAAGGCTTAAACTCCACATTTGACCTCGGAGAAGAAAGAGAGAGGGGGTAGGGAAGAAGAATGAATAACAACTTTACAATGAATCATGCCCCGTATTTATAGATTTGATCAAGAGAGAGAGAAGAAAGAGAGAGGGAAGTAGGAAAAGTGGGTTGAAGATAAACCACTCTGTTAATTCTTCTAATAAAATATGCCCCAAATCTATCTTTACCGCATGATTCCTTGATTCGGTGCCTCAAAGAAGAGGAAATGGTAGAAACAAATCGAATCCAACTGGATGTTGAGACAGACATTACATCAAGGCCCTGAAGACATTTCCTCCATTTTTCTTTACCTAACCACCTCAAAATTAAAGTCTCATACCTCCATGGTGTAGGTGAGGCCGAGATCTTTCTAATGGTGTCAGATTTGCAATATTTTGAGCCCTGAGTTGAAAGATATGCCCTTCAAAGTTTGACGGTCCGTATAGTAGCATAGGAAAACAGCTTGAAAAATGGGTCCCCTTTTGATAATGTGGGACACATGGCAGCCAAATTAGGTAAAATTGGTTTTACTGTGTTTTGAATTTATCTTTTCCCCTTTTTCTGCGAGAATCAAAAAATCCAAAAAACTCTCGCGGCCTCGCTGCTCTGCTGGACACGTGGCACCCTTTTGTTGGCTAGGGAGGTGCGCTCCAATCTTTTCCTTTGTGCCATTTTGTCAAAAGGAAAATTTTCACCTTTTCCTCTACCTCCCCACTTTGGCTTTGACTCGGGTTCAAACTTTGAATTTTTCCTTTGCCTCATTCTAGAATGCGATCTCGTAGGTCCGAAATGTTTTCCCTTCATATTTTATCTATGTGAGGGGTTGTCTTGACCAAATTTTAGGGGGTGAATTTGGGATAACAATTTGGCAACTCATAGGGACATCTGCCTACTAGATGAAGAGACCATGGCCCCTTTTTTACATCCATTGGGCATGGAGTCCAGCCTTATAAACTGATTCTGATCTGAACTCTAAAATTCTGACCTCTGAGCCTCTTGGAAACCCATTGAAACTTGAAGTTGGACTTCACCAAAAGCCAACTGAATGCATTGTGCAAGAGCAAAACAATAGCACCAAAAAGTATGTACAAACCGAAAAATCATACATACCCCAAGTGGGATATACAGAGTGTGCAAAATCACTTCTTCCGCTAAAAACAAACCTACCTACACTACTCTAACCAAGAGCAAAGGAGCTCAAACAAATCCCGCAACTAGCAAGGAGAAATAGCTTCCTTCTCAAAAATGGCATCCATGCAACTAATTTGGGACCTCGAACATGGCTGGTCGATGAGTGAAAACTGAAAATAAGCCGGTCCTCCACCAAAATCATCAAGGTATCAGCATTAATGGAGAATACCTCCTTAAGTTGACTTGTATCGTCAGACTTCTAGAGGTGTTGATGATGACCCTTGGTACTTTGGTACTCATCCTCATGCCTCGAAGTAGGTATGACTGGTTTTGGTTTCTCCTTTAGCTCTAGTGAAGCCAAGTACTTGATTGGGCATGGTTTGATCCTTTCGATGTGCCCTTGTTCTCGAGTTTCAACTACAATAATGGAGTTTTCTTGTGGGCCTTCTTGGATGAACGGCGTGAGAGAGATGATGAAATCCTCATGCCTTTTTCCTTCCTCCCTTTTCAAGAACATGGAAGATCAAAATCTTCTAGCCTTGGTTCCAGACGGCCATTATGGAGTACACGCTTTTGCACTTGAATATTCTCCTTCATGGCAGAAATTTCATGTGCGTGGAAGATGGATGGAGGATAAAATGATATAATCTCCATGGGATCCTTTTCATCAAAGTAATCTTTCAAGTCTAACTAGTAGCCCTCCTTGTTTTCTTTCTTGCAAGTGCTCTACCTCCTTCATAGTGTCCTCTTGATTTGCAACTTTCTCACCATGGCTTCTCTCTTCCTTAAACATGAAGTTTGAAAGATCAAACTCTTCTTCAACATCAGATCTTGAAGGGGATGAAGTGGGAGGAAGAACTGAAGGTTCCCCTATAGCCTGCTCCACACTTAGAGCCTCTGAAACTGTATGGTCCTCCTCCATCATGGGTTCATCAATCAAATCAGGCCCTTGAAATGAAAGAAAAAAATGCAATGATGCCTTCTTCATTGAGTGGCCTCAACACTAATTTGATCTCTCCTAGTTGCTCCTATTCAATGGGGCTTGGGACTGATTATTCCTCCTCTTGTTCTTTCTTCTTCTTCGCATTGCAAACTTAGCCTCGGCCACCTTTGGTTCTTCAATCTTGACCTCCTTTATTAGCTTGACCATCAAGGGATCTTTGTAAACCCAAATTTGGCAGCCCTACTCTTCAAATTTTCTGTCATTTTTTTTTTCGTTGGGCTCTCTTCTTGCTAGTCTTCTTGACCGGATTCTTGAGTCTCTTCCCAACATGGGCTTGGGAAGGCAAGAGAAGGATTGGGTTGGGATTCAACCATTTGTGCAATTGTTTGTGGTGGTGGGAAGGATGGAACTTCTTGTTTCTTTGGAGGGGAAGGTGTTTCTTTTGGCTCTTGTGGAGGGGATTTGGATTTGGAAGAGAAGAGGGAAGAAAAGATGAGATGGGATGGAAGACTAGGGGATGGAGGGATGGTTTTCACAACTGGAGCAGCATTGGCTGGGTTTACAACTTGACATTCAAACTGAGATGGTGCTACTTGAGGAATGGAAAGAGAAATACCAGATGATGGTGTAAAACTTACCCATTGACAAGGCTGCTTAGCACCAAGTTCATAGGCCTCTATCTCTTCTGTCCATTGTGCAAGTTGGGGCAGCATTCCAATCATGAAGTCTAGCTTCTCCTGAGGGCTGTAGTGTCTTGGAAAAGGGCCTTCCCATGGACAAGGTGCCCTACAACCAATTCTAAAAGCCATCATTTGAGTTGTTTCCCTTGATTAAACCATGCTAGTCTCCATTTTTTGAATTTTCTCTAGTAGACCAACATCTTGCATTTGATTGTCTTCATTGCATGCATATCCCTATTCTTGGAAAGCCCCATAGCCAAAAACAATTTTGCACTGCTACTCATAGGGATAGACATGTTGATTCTGAACCTGCTCATAATGATGATTTGAAGGAGTTGTAAAGCATATTGGAGGTGGAATGATCTGATGTTGTTGTAAATGTGAGTTCCATGAAGGGAATGAAGTCATGATTGCACAACCTCATGGAATGGGAGAAAATGAAAGAGATGGAAGAATAAAATGGATGAAAATGAGTGGAAATGGATGGAAAAGTTCTGTAACTCAGAGAATGGGTTTTTGACCAGATGGAGTCACCAGATGTGCTTGTATGTGCCTCAAAAGGTTGACCCTTAATAGGAACACATCAACCTGTTAAGATGAAGTGGTAAGGTGCTTCATACTGTCCCACCAAGCATGCCGTAACAAGTTAGTGTGAAATCACAACACCCCCAAATGAGCTCTAAAAATATGCTTTTCTAAGGTAGACTCATTTGGTGTGATTTGCATAACATTGGATCATTCCCAAGCTGTGGGACTTGTAAATGGGAATGATCCTCCAGAGAAGGTTGGTTCCTCTTCCTAATCCTAGCACTAAACTACTTCTAAGGAAGGAAATGTCACTATATACTCCTAATCTAACAATTCCAAGGGACCAAGGAGAGATAGAGAGAGAGAGAGAGAGCATGAAAATAAAGAAATCCTACACTACAGAGGTGATAACACCGAGAAAAGGGAACTGCTGATCACAAACCCAACTACCTGAAATGGAGAGAGGTGAGCAATGGAGAGGATGGACAGATGCATCACAAACCAAGGATAAAGTTCACATAGAACACCATTTCAAACCCCTTAAACATAGCTCCCAAAACCTACAATAGACATCAGAGATATGCACAGTATACCCTGTAATGGTGAGAGGCAAGAAGAGACAACAAAATGAGCAAAGGATAGACAAAATGCATCACGAAACAGATTTTATTGCTCCAGGAGTTCACACAGTACACCATTAATGGGAAAGAGGTAGGAAAATGCCATTACAAATCCAAGAGAGGAGGCTTAAACTCCACATTCGACCCTAGAGAAGAAAGAGAGAAGGGGGCAGGGAAGAAGAATAAACAACTTTAAAATGAATCATGTCCCTGCATTTATAGATTCGATCGGAGAGAAGAAAGAGAGAGGGAAGTGGGAAAAGTGGGTTGAATCTCAACCACTATTGTTAATGCTTTTGATAAAATATGCCCCAAATTCATCTTTACTGCATGATTCCTTGATTCAGTACCTTGAAAGAAGAGGAAATGGCATAAATAGATCAAATCGATCTAGTTGTTGAGATAGATGGATCCTGCATTAAAGGCCCGAAGACGTTTCCTCCATTTTCCTTTACCTAACCTCCTCAAAAATTAAAGTTTTAGACCTCCATGGCATAGGTGAGGCTGAGATCTTTCCAATGGTGTTAGATTTGTAATATTTCGAGCCCTGAGTCGAAATATATGCCCCTTCAAAGTTTTTATCGGGTTTCAGACACGGAGGGCAGAAAAAAACTTGAACATGGGTCCCCTTTTGATAATGTGGGACACGTGGTAGCCAAATTAGGGAAAAATTGGGTTTGCGGGTTTAGAATTTATCTTTTCCCCTTTTTCCGCAAGAATCACAAAATCCAGAAAACTCCCGCGGCCCCGCTACTCCGCTTGGACACGTGGCACCCTTTTGTTGGCTGGGGAGGTGCGCTCCAATCTTTTCCTTTGTGCCATTTTTTCAAAAGGAAAATTTTCACCTTTTCCTCCACCTCCCCACTTTGGCTTTGACTCGGGTTCAAACTTTGAATTTTTCCTTTGCCTCATTCTGGAATGTGAGCTCGTAGGTCCAAAACATTTTCCCTTCATATTTTCTCTATGTGCGGGGTTGTCTTGACCAAATTTGTGGGGTGAATTTGGGATAACAGTTCCTTCATCATGGCATGCTTCTCAAGTCCTCAACCAATCCCTTCCCTAAGAGAGCATCCGCCCTTTACAAGGAGATGGAAAGTTGAATCTAGCTCAAATTCTCTTGTTCCTCTTAGCCCCGTGATGTAGTCCTTGGTATTTCAACCACTCCATTTGTTCCTTCTCGCATGTTCTCAACAATTCTACCCTTCACAAGGGGAAGGGGAAGACAACATTCTTCATAGGTGGCCTAGATCTTCTAGACTGGGTATCTTCTTACCAAAAGAATATTGAGCTGGAGAAAATCATGCATGAACCAAGAATGACTATTAATTCATTAATGGATATGGGGATGTCATGGGATTTAGCAGGTCCATCGTGTTTATCCGACATGTGACATTGTGGGCTCATGAATTCACGTTGAGGAAGAATAAGCTATGAACAAACTACCTCTACTAGGAGGGGGACTTACGAAGGAGTGAAGGGTCTCTGAGCATTATGTTTTTATTTTATGCCTTTGTTTTTAACTATATAAATAGACGCTTTCACATCGGGTTGGGGCCCATATAGAATCCCCATTTGAATCATATATCGAATGATTTCAAATGATGTCACATCTAAATTTTCATCTTTTGACATGCAACTCTTTTTTTTTCCTGCATTACAGACTCTTTAGCTTAATACTGACACTTACCAGTAATGAAAAGAAACCATTACTGTGCTCTCAATGGTTTTCAATCATGTGCTTTTCCTCATCCTCTTAGTGTATCACATTATTTCAAACCTGCTGTGACTCATTCGGAAGAGACAACCTATCCCATGGTGATTTCACAATCCTCCTCGCATTGTCTTCTTAGTTCACAACACTACCCTTGAGTTGTGCGGCTCTCGTACATCACTTCTGGGGTCTCTATCTCGCCTCGTGGGATCTCCTTCCTCCGTAGGCCCTTCCCTTTTTAAAATTGTGCATGGATGACATGTGGTAACATCCACATCCTCCCCTTTCTTTGACTTTTTCAGCTTATTGGGACTGCCTTGCCACACATAAGCCATGTGGTGAATGCTCGCACTTAGGGGGACTGCTAAGCCTTTTCAAAGGTGCATTAGGGAAACACATGGACACCATTCTTATCTTCCACGGGGGTTGTTCTTTTAGTGGTTTCGAATTTTGTCTCTCGACCCTCTCGCTAAGTTTATGGCAATGTTCGATTTTAGGATCTTCAACCGTAAGAGGGATTTTCACAAAATAGAGACCGGGTCCCACATAGTTTGAGTCATAAATTTTCCCTTCAACATATACACATTTTAAAATAGATCAACTAGGCACGAGGACTTTGAATGCATTACTCAAGGAAAAAGGGGTGAGATTATTTGAGCTCCAATAGACTCCCTTTATGGGATCCTATAAGAGCTAGACTTATTAGAACCTGCGGTCCTTATGTTGAAAATTATGTCGATAGATCATCATTGCACCCAAGTTGGTCTATACCTATTTGGGAAGGCGCTAGCTGTCTTCAAATGTAATTGATAGAAAAGTTGAAGCTCTTACTAGTGCAACAATTTTTACCCACTTCTTCTGTGGAGGATGCTAGAATATGGCCTCTTTTGGTTTCGGGATCCTTTTCTGTCAAGGTTACCTACCTCTCCCTTCCACACAGCCCGAGAGGACCCTACATTACATCAGATTTGGATGCCTCAGGTGATCCCTAAACTGGGATTTTCACTTGGCTCGCTTCTAGAGATGCATTCCTATCGGGAGAAAACCTAAAAAGGAGGGGATACTCATTACCTACCAGGTGTGTGCTTTGTCTTAATGCTCTTGAATCTTTGGCCCATTTACTCTTTCATTGTAATTACTCCTCTGTTTGGAGTCTTTTGTTTAATATTTTTGGAGTGTCTTGGGTTTTTCCTAAAACAATCCTCGGGCAAGTTATTGATCAATGGATTCCCTTCTTTCATCATCAAATTGTCAATCTTGCCTGGAAATTACTTCTCCCACACACCCTATGGAACATATGGAAAGAACAAAACAGGAGAATCTTTAAGGATCAACAAAGTACCCCCAATAGGTCTTCACTTTGGTAACAACTGGTCTTCAAGAAAATCTGAATTGCAACATTTGGAAACAACACAAGTGTAAAATTGTTCTCAACATGGAAATACAGTGGTTATAGCAACTCACGGTTCCCCTCCAATCTCCAAACTTTGTTTCTCTAAGGGTTACTACTATCTGGACCCCTCCCCCTACTGGATGGCTTAAAGTAAATACATACGGGGCTGAAAAAGGTAATTCGGGCCTCTCTGGTGGGGGTGCTGCTATTAGGGATGAATTGGGACAACCGATGGCAGCTTCTACCTCCTTTTTTGATTTGGGCACTAACCATAGAGCTGAAGCTTTGGCTATTTTAAAGGGTCTTGAATTGGCTACTAATTTTTTTAAGATTAATATAATCATGAATAACGACTAATTAAAAATTGATTAATCTTCTAAATAAAAAGGGTTTCATCAGCTAGACTATTAACAACATCATATCGGACATAAGACTCCTCCAATCTCAATTTAGCAACGTTCAATATATTCTTGTTTTCGGTGGAAGGAAATAAAGTGGACTCTCATAGTAGAATCAACAACAATGGATAAGGAATCTTCCTAAATTAATTCTAAAAGTAGTTAAGGATGACTATCATAAACATTGCTAAGTTTTGCACGTATAAGGTTGGCACCTCTTATCATGATTACTTGGGATTTCATTTCCTTTGGCCGTATGCTTCCCTCACCACTGACGATGATCACATTTATGATGATTGGAAAGTTTATTTTATTGATTACCTTCATCATGCGTGGGAAGCCGAGCAAGCAAAATTTGAATCATTAATGCATATTTTCAAAAATAATTGCAAGCAGTATTTTCTCTCATGGGCACGTGTCAATAGAGGTTTGGGTTTATTTATTTATACCCACATTAAAACTTCATTTCATACCATTTTTCTAGTTGTTATCTTTGTTTCTCAATTTTGGAAAATATGGGGGTGCTCTGGTTCAACTTGAGCCCACAAATTGTGATGATCTCAAACAAGATGAAGATGTCCTGGAAGATCCTAGTGGAAAAAGGGGTGGTGAATTTCATTGAAAGACTCTCAAGGCACTCTATGGTGGTTTCTAGTAGTGTTTTGTCCTCCTGGAAGTAGGGAAATGTTTATGTGGGCAAAACGAAGTTTGAAATTATGGTGGAGAGCATTGCCGAAGTGACTAGGCTTCCCAATAAAGGGGATATTTATTTTAAGAGGTCTCTAAAAGCTGAAATGGCAGATTTTTTTGGCCAAAAGGAAAGAGAAATTCTTCATTTATAAGTCGGGCTATGAAAGAACCTCTCTGAAGGAGCCTGGGATCGCGTAGTTGAACAGATTATGAGGTACATTACTTTGGAGGGTAGATACAAACTGGTTTATGGGCCCCAACTCTTCATCCTGGCTCACTTTCGTAATGGGGGTAAGGTTAATCTTGCCAATTTCCTTTACCAGTCTCTGGTTTTATCCATACAAAAGGAAAGAGCAGGTGAAGGTAATTTACTTCACCAAGGTCTTATTTATCTTCTCTTTAAGCATGTTACGGATGCTCGTGCCCTAAATCACTTTCCCACTATCATTGGCTCGGCTCGTTGTCACCCCCTCCTCCGGCTCCTCCCTGCCTCACTTGATGCCTCCGTTGATGCCCGAATCCCCACCTTTCTCCAACTTAGAAATGGAAATTACTGGTCATCGTGATGTTGCCTCTTCTCCCCTACTTGCTCTCTACCCTAGCTCTTGGATTCTTCCACCCCAATGGTTGCTTCCCATTCCTCTCTTGTCTCCCCCACTCTTGTCTCTAGGATTATTATTCCTCCTGGTTTGGATGCTTTTGATACTATTAAATATGACCCAATTCCCAATATTTCACTCAGATCGACTAATTCCTACCAATCCCCTGAATAACTCGGCTCTGGAGGAAAATTGGAAGTTTTTGAGGAGATGGAAGAGGATTCTGGTTTTGAAGCTGAGGAAGATATTGTGGAAGAAGAAGACTATGCAGAGGAGGATGTTGTTGAGAGCGTCACCGAGGAAAATTCGAAGATGTTGTTGAGAGAAAGAAGAAGTTGAGGATTTGTGTAGAGGATGTTGTTGAGGACGTGCCCACCCAGAAGCTGATTTGGAACCCAGTGTTGATGCTAACAAGTGTGCGGAAGCTGCCATGGAACTCATTCATGGCATTCTTGGTAACATTACCATTGTTTTTAATGTCATTAGGAACTGGAAAATCACTACGGACGCCACCTGGCTCCATCTTCAAAATAGTTGTAAGGATCTGTTAAATGTTGCTGAAACTTTTGTTAGCAAAACTAAGGACTCTATTGTGAAGGATGGTATTAATGAACTTAAAAATAATATACCTATATAGCCGGGGTGTGGGATTTTTGCGAACTTTTTGGATTATGGTTTAATTTTTGTCATTAGGCTAGCTACTATTATGTCATATCAAAGTATATCTGGCCGGTAAGGGCCTTATGTAACAAGGATGTGGGTCCTATCAAAACCCTCACTTTTACCATAATCCAAAAAATAAGCCATGTGATCATTGGCCAGGTTTTTTTAAAGGGTTTTGTACAATGTGGAGTTTGGTTTAAGCAATGTGCGTGAAGTTACCACACGAGATATAGAGAGTACCCTTCCCTTTCATGTAACATGCATGACATGCCTTGACATTTATATCATGGACATTGACATTCAAATGTGTACCATATTCCTGATATGCATCGACAATACTCAAGTGATATTCTTGAGACTAACGTTCTTGTTTCACATGATACAACGAAATTAAGGAGGTAATATTTTATTTTATTTTATTTAATGATACTTTTAGTCATCTTATAAATTTATTTTATAGTTTATTAGGTTTTAAATTTATTGGATTTTTAAATTTATCATATCATTGTAGATCCTCCTCTTTAGTGTCATTGTATTCACAGCCCCCTACATCTCATGATCGATGATCCAGAAGTGGTGACATTTCCGAGGCGGCCTATCATGTTTCACTTGCTTCAAGGGAGGAAAGGAGGTAAAATGTTTTTTTCTATATTATTTGTAGTAATATTCTAAAATTATTTTAAAATTTATTTGATATTTTTTATTTATTGGAATTTTTATTTAATGTATGTTTGCATAACCTCTTTAGTGCTAGTGTTATCACATCATTGTGCATCACATGATCAATGATTCAACAATGGTGACATTTTTGAGGCAGCCTATCATGATTCCCCTACTTCAAGGGAATAAGATGGTAAATTTTTTATTTATTGTATAATCACATATTGTCATCTTTGTGTCAATGTCTTTCATGCAACCTCGTAAATTTGGTGCTCATTGATTTAAACAATAGGATACCACCCTCACAAGTTTGAGGATGTTTTTCCTGCAACAATAAGGGGGGATACAAAATCTCCACCTGATTTTGAGGACCGGCCATCTTGTCTAACATTGAATGAGTACAAGTATCGAGTATGGGGGAGTTTGCATGTGAAATTGTATGTGAACCATGACATGAAAATATTACAAGATGTTTGTGGCAAGTAAGTATTAGTTTACATTTTGTTTTAATTTAAATTTTTGCATGTTATCAAATTTGTCAAAATTTTAAATTATTTTAATTTTGTTATTTTCTTTTAGGTACTTCAAAAAAGGAATTATTATGTGAGCAAAAATACTATTTACTAAAAATTGACTTGGAATACAAATCGCAACCAATTAAACATAGGAAATGGTTGGTTATGTCTACTAAAAATTTTGGTAGTGCCTACTATGATGTGGACATTATTGAAAAAATTACAATAGAGGTGCTTAGGAGGATGATGCAACATATATGGGTATGACAGAAAATAAATTAAAATGATGTTTTATATTTATTTTTTATATTAATTTATGACCAATTTAATGTGCAGGAGAATTACAAGGGTAATATGCATGAGGAGAGACTATCATGCCAACCTACCAAAGTGTGAATGTATCTTCGTGGAAAATATAATGTGAAAAGTGGCTCAAACGAGACACATAACAAGCTTCTGGTAATTTAGAAAAACAATGATATAAAAATTTTAAAAATTGTGTTTTCATCAAATTCATTAATTCAAAAAAATTATATTGTATTAATATTAATATAGGGGTCCAAAGTATCTATGAAAAATCCCACCAAGCTAGAATGAGTCAAGGGAAGTTGGTGACTCATCGTTTGGGAAAAATGAGCATAGATGAGGTTGCTTACAAATTTGTAAGTTTATTTCAACAATGCAAAGATACAACCTTTATTAATTCATATCTAAAAATATTTGTAACATTAAATAATTTTTATAGGAGAAGATGTATGACTTCAAATCCACTAAACAACCGCAATCAAAAATCACAACACTTTAATGGAACACCAATTTGCATTCAACGAATGAGCACATTCCCATGCTTGTTGGTTTTGAAACGAGGAATGGGGATGGGTTATAACCATTCTTGTGCATTGATACCGCATCCAAATTCATCAGAACCCATGATATACATCATACGGTGGCCTTTGATATACTGTAAGGCCCGATGGCATGAGGCCATGGTACCTTCGGGATTACTCTTCTAGTAGGATCCTCTAACATCTTCTCCTCAGATAAGAGACCACTAGGTATGAATCTCTCAAAGGGTTCAGTGGCATACATCTCTAGTGATTTTAAATTGAAAGTAAGGTTTTCCCATGTCCTATGTGATACTAAAATATCTAATATCGGTTTGGCATGTTGAAGAATAAACTACTCACTCGGGTCATATTTTTCTCGACATTTCCTCCCATGATGAGAAAGGGTTGACCAACAAAGGAAAGTTCTCGATTATAAGGAGTGAGGGTGTGCGGATCCACGTGTTCTTTTATAGCTTCCATTTGTAAAGGAACAACAATATATGCAGAAGGACATTCATAAGTCACACGAGAAAAGCGTGCAATGCCCTACAATGTGTGAATGGCGGATCACCTGGATGGTTATTATTTGTCTTCCATAGCGCATCTTGAAACATTGATGGAAGGTGGAGGGAATAGCCTGCATGGCATGAATCCATTGACATCCCAAGAGCATGTTATATGGAATATCTAGGTCAAGGACATGGAAATTTGTATTGTGACATGCGGCCCCACTTTCATAGGAACTATTATAGTACATGCTAACTCACATTCCTCATTATCATAAGTTGTGATTGTAATAGTTTTAGCCCCTAGATCTATTTTTGAATGGCCCAGCTGCTTAACCAGCTTCAAAGTGTAAATATTTAAACCGGATCCACCATCCACAAGCACTCTCTTGATCTTACGAATAGTAACAACTACTTCTATGTATAAGGGTAAGTTGTGCTCTGGGTCATTACACAAGATTGTAGTGTGATAAAAGTGATATGATCGTTGGAATCAATGTGTGCAATCATCGCTTGAAGGTGGGAAAGATCTATATCTGTGGAGACTCCTTAACTCGTAGTGTTTTATATAATATGTTTTTATGAGCAAGTAGATATTTTGAGGAGATCTAAAATCAATATCCTAGCGGGTGTCTTCTCTAACTGTTCTATTAAATTGTACTGAACTTCCTGAGGGATAGGTAGGGGATATGGTATGATCAAACAAGCGTGTTGCGTCCCTAATGCACAACTTTTTTCTAAGATCCTAATAGTATTAACCTATTCATCGATGAATGGATACATCCTATAAAAGAATCAAAGGTACTATCATTAGTTAGATAGACATAAGCGCAGATCTTATAGTCATTAATAGTTTATCTCGCGATATGGCTTCTTATTCTTCTCATAATCATGGTTAGGAAAGAGCTCTTTGAATATTCCCATTTTCTCATTGGGACCCTATCCTAAGTAAGGGGTAAATCTATGGTGATTTTTCCCTCTTATATGAGGTCTTGTATATAATGTTGTAGTCTCAAGCACCTATATTTTTGTGTCCTTTAACATGATGCAAATAATAAGTATTCATGCTCTTTGAACCATCTATGTTTTGGAGCATCCACTTTGGGTATGGTATTGTTGCGGTTGGTCTTTCGCACCATGTTTACTGCATCTAACTGTTTAAGTATGGTAGATAATGATTCCAATAGTGGTGTAAATGTACATTTTGTAGGTGCCTTTGGGTGAGGTCCTTGTGAGAGCTTTAAAAGTGGACCAGTCTATACGGTTTGGACTCTTTTGGAGTCCGTAATGTCGTCGCCAATGACATGTTTGTTTTTGTTGAAGAATTTTTGTTTATCTAAGGGTTTTGTTTCATGTTTTTCCTTGATGACTGGTTTAAGTGTACCCTTCGTAATGAGATCCTTTTGATTTGACTACCTTTCTCTATAACTTCTTCAAAGTTAGAGCCACAATGCATTTGTAAATGAAAGGCTATCTCTAGGTTTAGGTTAGGAACGAATATGCTTACTAGATATTTTTCTCGGTAGGGAAATAGGAAACGGCTTGCCAATCATGGTGCAATTATTGTAAGAAGCCCGCAAAGGTCTTTTTAGGCTTATGTTTTGCATTGCAAAGGTCATTCATCGTGATATCATTCTCCATATTGAAGGAATAATGTCACATGAATTTTTTCGCTAGTTTAAAGCCATGTGAATGGATCCCTGGGTATACTAAAGAACCATTCTAATGTCAGTGCTCCTAGGCTACAAGGAATAGTTGTATTAAGAAATTATCGTTGTACGCGACCTCTTAACAAGCCATGTAAAATTCCTTGATGTGATCACAAGGATCACATTTGCTTTTATATTTATCAAACTTAGGAATGGAAAATGTTTTGTGAAATTGTTGTCACAACATGTCCTTATCAAAGGGGTAAGCACATAATTCTTCATATAAGTAATTCCTATTATGTCCTATGTTACCTTCATGTAGCATGGTAAGTGTGTTATTCATTCATTGTAACTCTTGTTGAATGATTTTCTCTTTTATAGGTGATAGTGGTCTATTTACCTTAGCAACTTTAAAAGTTGTGTCATCATATAGATCAAAGTGAAACTCACTAGATTTTCTATTGAGTTTGTCTTTATGCACGTTTCTACTTGAAGAGCCTAAGTTTGTTAATTTTTGACTTAGTTGCAAAATTTTTTTGAATAATTTCTTCTTCAACTAAGGGATATTCTTCCTCGCCAAACTTAGGAGGTGGTGATCCTTTACATTCATGATCAATTTTTACTTTACGTGAAGCCTTACAATAAGGTCTTCCGAATCACCAATTAGATTTGATGGGTCTTCTTCAACATTTTTTTATGTTGTCTATAATTGGAAGCATACCCTACATCAAAGGGGTTATCCATGTCTAAGAGGGATGGTCGCTCTTCCATTTTACGGTTAATGGTCTTAGTCTCCACTTTGTGTTCTTGTGGAAGCTTAGCTCCTAACTCTAGGACTCTTGAGTACTTGATCTTTGTTATAATAAAGGAGCTCGTCGAATCAAACTAGGTCTAACTTATGTTATTCCTTAGAAGAATCAGATTCTTCTCCACTATGATTGACCAAAGGTTATGTGTCTTTGACCTGTGAAAAGAGAGGTGCTAAGTTATTACCATTGAATGGGAAGGATGCAAAAGGATTTTCTTCTAAGTCACACTCATTTGGTTTAGATGCCATTTTCATGATTCTTGGCATTACTAGTCAAATTTATACTAGGTTTTGTCTAAATGCTTTCAAAGTTGTATGAAACCTAGGTGTATGTTGTGTAATTCATCTAAAGGCCAAAATATCCTAGTGTTTTCTAGATGTAATGCTAAGAAGCCGTTATCGTTCAAAGAACAATCATATGAACATTCTAGCAAATCAAAAAATCACTCAAACTATCATTTATAAAGACTATACCCTAAACTATTATTCTAATGAAGGGCTCAAGGCCAATAGTGACAATACCCCATTAACTAATTAGGTCAAGTTAGAGTACTAAAAATGCCTAAGTACCAAATTGATATTGAAGTGATCTCTCCACAAGATATACTAAGACCAGCTTTAAATTCCTGATTTAAAACTAAATTTTTGAAATATGGAAGTTGTGAATGTGGATAGTGTAATAATAGTTTCTTGACATGTTAACCTAGCAAACAAGGTGTTAGTATCAATATGATGTTATCGGTATACACAAGTCAATATCGACACTCTCAAAAGACTTAAATGATGTTGGAACATAAACCAAGTATAAGTATAACAAGAAGTTCTTTATTTGTGTGAGCAAAAGTGTAATAGTACAATAAAAGGGACTTACACCAAGTTCTCACAAAATTGAAAACATGATGTAAGTATGGAATTAATATAGCTATAATGTGAGCAAAAATGAAAAACTAAGGAGAAACAATGATGAACCAAAATCGTAGCAATTAATATGATCTTAAAATCAAGATCAAAGGGCTATCAAAGACTCAAAAATGTATTTACACACTTTAGACATTTAACAACCCAACGATTTGCAAACATGGATGGTCATAAACGAATAAAAAAGTGGTGAATATTGTCCTTGATAAGACGTGTGGGGTATGACTCCTTCTCGTCCCAAATGGGCAGCGAGAATGCAAGGGTATATATCAAAAGATGAAAATAAACTAAGCACCACTTGGGTAGAGTTTCACCTCGTCCGAAGGTGAGAAAGAAACCAAGATAAGTGATACGTCATTTAATTTCATGATGAAATACACTTAGATCTAACTTAAGTGGACTCTTTTCCTTGTTCAAAAACAAGGTTCAGACTCCAAGTAAGTCATCACTTCGTGATGGCTCGACAAGACATAACAATGGACTAGTAAAGTGGGCTCCAAGACAAAATGGATTTCCTAATAAGATCACTCAACTAGGTGTCAACAGTTTGTCTAAATGTGAGCTTGATTTACCCAAAGAGTCGTACTAACTAGTTTGGGAGTATCTCGCTTTACTTTACCCCCTTCTGATACAATGAGCAACTAGTGTGTTCAAGTTGTATCATCATTGGGGTCACAATACGAATAACTTTGACTCTAACTTGCAATGTAAAATCTAGTCAAGTGGGTAAGTAGAGTGCTTCATGTTTCATCCACGAGGTTACTCAAGTAGTGGATTACTTTAGGGTTCCTAGAACCACCCCCATTGTTATAGCTTAAGGTGTTATGCTAAAGGGTTATGTTCTAGTTGAGCGAGATAGGGTTGTACCCTTTTCCAAAACCTATAATACAAAGTGTGATGTGAAGTGGTGTGTGTTTTTATCTTTCTTAGCTTAATATAGTTTTAAATAGACAACCGTTTTTGGCAACCTATAAACATGTATTAGTGGGTTTCATTTTTGCAAATCCTTTCTTTGACAAGAGTTTTTTATTCTATACGTAAGTGGTTAGTATTTTTCCACAAAAGATCATGATATCAAGAAAGAGAGTTTGTGTGTTGCTTTGATTCCAAAAAGGTGTAAAGGAAGAGCATACACAATGCGGAAACTCAACTAAAACAAGCTTTATGGAAAATACTTTAAGTGTTTTTACAAAATTTTGAGTTTGTTTTAACCAATTTTGAAAGATCAATCCATTTAGGAAGCATAAATTAAGTGTTTTTAGAGTAATAAGAAGGTTTTTAGAATTTTTTTATTCCCAAGATCACCTAGAAGGTGCGAGGGAAGAGAATACACACTTTGAAAATATCTTTCTAACTAAGAAAATGAAACACTTAAATTACATTAATAAAAAAATAAAAAAGAAACCTGCAATGACTTGTTAGAACCTACAACCAACCATAAAAACTCAAAAAAATTAATCTTACATTTCAAGAGAAATTCAAATTTTTAACTTAGACACTGCGCCCTTACTTCCATTAACACACATGTGCATCCCACCAATGATACATGCCTAAACCTACATGTACGCATGGAAGAATTTTAGGAAAGTAAGGTCCAAAACTGTGGGATGAGAGATAGGTATGTTAGGGTTTCAACAAACATGCTTTGCAAGACAAAAGATGAATCAACATTATATGCCAAAACTACTCTTGCACGTCCAAAGGCACGGGTACATGTGATACCAACGGACATGCCGACATTTGACAGATGTACCAAGCCCTTTGTAAATGACTCGGTCACTAAAAATATGACCGAAGGAAGCGCGGCTTGATTTGACAGTACGCTAGGGTTTCACAGAGACACACCAATCTAAGGCACATACACATACCCCTTGTAAAACCTGTAAAATTCATGAAAATGAAAATTTTCAACAGTCAAACAAGTTAGTTATTAATCAAAGAAACCTATTTCCAGTTTAGATCGATAAAATATGCATGAACAAGGATGATTTATCTTACTTAAAAAATGATATCAATTGAATAACAAGCTATTTCTCTGTAAAGCATGAAAGTGAACTTGAAAAGCTTGGAAAATGGTCTTAAAGGATAATGGAGTATCTCGCCACTAGGCGTGCCAAATGTGTGCAATGAAAAGTTTGCAAAAGCTATGAAAATGGGGTAAGAACTTCTAAAGAAACCCCAAAAGCTTTAGAACAAACAACTCAAATGACCATCAGATTAGAGATAAGCAAGAGCTACCTATTTGCATGCATATATAAAGCTTGAAACAAACAATCAACCTCTAAACATGACTATATTAGTTCTCTACTCCATGAAAGCTATCTATAAGTGAACCTATTAAATCTCTAGCAATCATTTTTTTGTTAATTGATGTTTCAAAAGCTTAAGAATGGAAGCTCGCCATTAATGGCTTCTCCCATTTACCTAAAGCTTTGAAAGGATTAGCAAATAACAAGTAAATAGCTCAAATAAACTATGCAATGACTCTAAAAGACCTAAGCATGACCTAAATCAGAATTGAGAGAGAGAGAGAGAGAGTTATTAGGAAAAGTTGGGGGTATCCCTCTATTTATAGTTTTTGGATTTGAAAAAATGATGTTTTGGATGCATGTGGGACTAAAAAGGAGTCAAAAAGTTGATTTTTAGAAAACCATATTTGGAGGTGTGAACAAGATTTTAGGAAGCTAAGTGGCTATTTGGAAAGGTAAGATATTTGTTTAGAAATTCAAATCCTCTTTAGAAATTCAATAAGAGGGTTAATTAACCTAAACAAGGTTAATTAAAGGGAAACAAGCTTATAGAATCTAGTTAGAGAGGGATTAGCATGGTTTAGGGGTTTAGAAGAGGTTAGAAAGGGTATTTTACTAGTGTAGTGTAGTAAATTAACACGAGACTAGGATAGTTAATATGATCTTAGTAATAAGATCATGTAGACCAAATTATAGGTGTCTACATTTTCCCTCTTTGAGGTGACGTATGTGACGTCACTTCAAAGAAAGTAGACAAGCATAAACAAGTAGAAAAATTTTAAGGGGTAGAAGAAAAATTAGTAGGATGAAGGATGCCCCCTTGAGTGTCAATGGGGTGATGGAGGAATGTGATCGACAATAGAAAAGAGAACAGAAGAAAGAATAGTGTGAAGAAAGGGGAGATAGAAGAGAAAATAACAAGAAAAGGGATTTTGAGCTATCCACAAGGCATTGCTATATAAACAATTCTATTCATCATATTGCTAGTAATCTTCATCATCGGTCCTTATTAAAATATGAGCATATGACAACAACGTAAAATGACATAAAAACCACGATACAAACAATTTTCCATTGCTAAAAACAGCCAACTCCATGCAACATACACGAATGCAATGCAATACGAGAAGCAAACAAACTCATTTAACAGGGAAATAAGTACAATCACACACACTCAAACCAACAATGTTTAAGACAATCAGACAAATATTTTGTTATTGAGCTGCAATCCCAAATGTTTTGATAAACGACAAGGGTTTAAAATGATGCCCCAAGCAATTTGTATATGCAAGGGAAAGGATGGAGGACACTTAGGTCCGATGAAAATAATTGTCCACAGCGAAATAATACCAAGCAACTTGTGCCCGTGAGTATCGATGAAGTAAGTAGCATGTAGCTTTTGTAAATGGTTTGGAGATTCAGAGGATCCGCGAGTTGTTGTCTCAATACGCGTGGAAATGCCAACAAGATATGAGATGAACATTGTGTGAGAGACATAGATTTCAGCTGCAAATGAGTTTATTACCAATTTTAGTCCATTTTCAAAGTTTTCATGATTTTTGGATTTTTGAATGATTTTATAATTTTTAAATTTTTGATCGGTCAGAAGAATTTAAGAAATGGAAGATCTCCTAGAAGCACATGAAAATGCTCCAGAGTGAGGAGAATGGGTGTCGGGTAGCAATAACATGCCCCGACGAGAAGAAAAAATGGGCTAAAAATAATCATGGTGATAGATAAAAATAGAAGACAAATAGCACCTGGAAATAGTTAAAAATGTCCCAGGGTGAAGAGATAAGCGCTAGGTGGCAAATAGTGCCCCAACAGAAAGTGTGAGAAAAATTAACAAAAATAATTATTTAATAAAAATAATCATTTTTAGTGAAGAGAAGAAGTGTTAGAGTGATCATGATGGAGAAAACATGCCTGGGGGCATCACGGCAACCTAATATACCCACCCGAGGGGTAAATCAATCATGACCAGTTCATTTGTAGTAGAGATCTTGCAAATTTTACCATGAGTGAGTGTGAGAGCATTAGAGTGAGATGACAAGACTTCCGAGGAGGAGGAGACGAGCACCGCATCCAGATTATCTTCGAATGTAAGCAGATGGACCCTACGTGAGTGCCCTATCCTTGCTTTGTCCCTTTTAGCATTTAATGATGTTTTTAGCGTGTTTTAGGCTATTTTAGGGAAAATTTGATGTATGCGCATCTGCAGATGTATCAAAAACATGGGTATGCATAGGTATACCCACAAAATAGGGGTATGTGCACGTGTATCTGTTAAGGGGATGTGAATGCTTCAAGAGGGTGATAATGGAGACGTACATGCACATGCATCGATTAAGCAAGTAGGCATCATATTGGGTGTGTATGCATCCTGCGTAGGTGGGGGTTAGATTTAGGAAGGGGGCATATGCGCCGATATGGGCATGTAGGCATCGAAATGGAAATGCGCACATGTTGGGCACATAAGTGTCAAAATAGGTGCATGTGTGTCAAACTAGGCATGTATGTGCTAGGAAAAGTACATAACTTACCCTTTGCAAACAATAAGCCAAGTATAGATGAAAATAGACTAGATTTTTGTAGAAGAAAGTGAAAATTAGTATCTTAGATGAATGAAAGAAGAATTTACTAGAAAATTAGATAGAAGTAGATAAAAATGTAACCCTAACACATGTATCGTTTACTTGTGCATAATGGATACTACCCATCCTCCACACCAGAGAGAGATACGGTCACCTTGCCACGATAGAGGGAAAGTTTGACAAGGAGGATCAGAAGATACTAGATATCCTCCTATATATTATTGGGCTAATCTCAATGACCAACATGCCACAGATCACACTAGACCATGGCCTCCTAACAACTGTAGTCAAGCGGTGGCATAGCGAGAGTCAGTGCTTCTAACTCCCCACTAGTGAGATTACCATTACCTTGGAGGACGTATTACATAATATTCGAGTCCCCATCTAGGTGATTTTATTCAAGACATGAGTCACCACGATATTGATCAGTGTATTCTAGAGTTATTTGGTATTCCAGCTATACCGTATCGCGGGATGACAGTGAGATTATCGCGGTGTATAGAGGATCTTGAGCTTGATCGAGTCATAGTATACCTGATGGATTTTTTCAGTGGAGTTTTACTCCTGAAAAAACTAGAGCTTCATTTCCACTCGGCCTTATTGGAGTGATACATGGTTTGATTGACGGTGAGACATATTGTTGAGGCTAGTACATACTAGCACATTCATAGTGGGACTTGCACTTGGTCACATCACGCCATCAAAATATGGTAGGACTTGCCAAGATACTTCATATTTGGGCATGGGACCACATTTTATTGGTCATCCTACAGGTGTACTCGAGGATCCGAGCTCCAGAGGAGTCTTCGCATGGGCCGGGTTCCATTGGTGATGGTACGTGGGTGCATATGGGAGACACCTACCATTACCACCGAGACTGGATGACTTACAAAGAAGCCATAGTAGTATGGTGTCCATATAGAAAAGGATGGTTTTAGTGGCGAATATTCATAATATGGTGAAAATTTCATTTTAGGAAAATTTGAAAAGGCAAATTTTTTGGAGCAGGTTAGTGTCCTGTTCACCTAAAATTTACAATATTTTTTTAGGGGTCGGCTTTGCCTACATTTGAAAACATCTCCTATAAAAACCTAGGTGATTCATAGGATAGTATACTACCACCAAGTGCATCTTACCAATACCATGAACTTGCATAATTTAAGCACCAAAGCATGGTATAGATTTGATTATCAAGTTATTAGTTTGCGGTGGGAGACAGATGCTAATTGTTGATGTGTGACTATAAATATTATCTGTAGATGGGTGACAAAGAGATCTTGTTGATGCGTGACAAGGATTTGTTTGTTAACGCCGACTCTAATCTTGTTGACGCACTACTATACCGTGGTTGACACACAATAGAATTTTTCTCCGACGTGTGACAAGGAGATTTGTTGATGCATGACTTATTGCATTTTCTAACACGCCACAAATATTTTCGTCAGTGGACGAGCGACAAGGAGATATTGTTGACATGCGACATGGGTTTGTTTGTTGATGCCCGACACTGATCTTCTTGATGCACGAATGTACTTTTTTATGCGCAACTTAGTGTATTTCCTGACATGTGAATCAATATTATTTGATGCGTGACTTAGTGTGTTTGCTGACGCGTGACTCAATTTTCTCTGATGCACGACTTAGTGTATTTGTTGACACGCGACTCAGTTTTCTCTAACGCACAACTTAGTGTATTTGCTAACATCCAACTCGGTTTTCTCTTACGCACAACTTAGTGTATTTTTGATGCATGAATCAGTTCAGAATAATGGAAGGTGCTAGTGCTCAGAATGAGAAACCCAAAAAGTAACTAAGAAATCTCAAAATTCCCTGTTCAAGTATTTTGGAAACTTTGCTACTACAAATACTGCAACCACCAAAGCACCCATATAGATGCCACTGGAATGAATCAAATTATAGAATGTGTGGAAGGTAATATTGAGGTGGACATGCATTCTACACAATATCAACCAAATGACACCTATGATGATACCATGCTAGATCTTGAAGATATACCTATTGAGATGCCAGATCCTAAAGATATTCTTCTTGTTGGGGTGCAACCAGGAGTGCATCAAGATATCACACATACAAATACTCAAAAAAATGGAACACAAAATCAAATTCAAATTTTGGTTCACGAAAGAGGAAACTAGGTGATTGTGATAATGCTCAAAATTATACTAAAAAAGTAAAACATTGAAAATGAACAAGAATATGTGGAAAATTGGGAGGACATACAAGTTTGATTACCAAATTTTCATGTATCAAACCCTGTACAACCATCTAATTAGAATATATCCCATATGAATGTACATGTATAATATGTATATGGAAATTGGGAAAGCAACAAAAATGCAATGAAAGTGGACACATAGAAAAAACACTCATGGAAAACAATATTTACTATAACGTGGGAGGAAGGCTAGAAAATCAAAACACACAGGTGGAAAACTAAAAAATAATGCATACATGTTAAAATACGCAGAGAGTATGAAACAAAAGAGCAAAAAAATGAATACATCTCATGGAAAAGGGAGGAACGATCACATCGCAAATTAGTAAGATGAATCAAAAAATCTGCATGTAAAAATCATACAAGTTGATCTCTTTTATTTCACATAGTAATTAAAGGAATACCGATTTTGGATTTCCTCAATTTCAAATTTTTGTATCAATATAATGGAATTCCCAACGTTCCTCAGTCTCATTGGTTTGATAGTAGTGCATGGGAAATGGAAAAATGCCTTTCGATGATAGAGAAGGAAGATTTGAAAGAGAATGTAAAAAAGCAAAGTTTATGTTTCTTTCTATCGATGAAGTGATAGCAATGATCGACAACACTTTACATGGGTATGTATCCACGTCTATACTTTAGAAAATCATATAAGGACACCTCATCTACTAGGTGTTATGAAAATGGTTGAAAACTGTAATGTCGAAAACCTACATAAAATAGTTGTTTCTCATTTGAAAGATATTGTTGGAATGACTGATTATGAAATTTCTTTGAAGGTGGTATGCGTCAGAGCAGATGGTGCATCATTCATTGTGGGTCACTTGAACAGGGTTGTGTGTTAGATTACAAAAACAAAGGCCCTTATATGGTACCAATTCATTGTATGGATCATAGAATGAATTTAGCGTATAAAATGGTAAGTAACTACAAAAATGTTGCTAAAGTAGAAGACCTTATAAGAGAACTTCATGCCTATATGGCAAGCAGCCCAAAGTGATTTCTTGAGTCCGAAATTCACAATTAGAATTACATATGGCAAAAAACTTCTGAAGGATGTTGTGATGAGATGGATCTCTTTGTATGAACTTGCGCATACGAGTTCGTGAGGAGTATCCTTTGTTGGTTGGTTTCATACACAAATATCATCATGAAGTTGATAGGGCGAGGGACTTGTTGTTCCGTTTAACTGATTTGGAGACGTTGCTTACATTGGTTGGTATTCTTCCAATGTTAGAGATCAATACACTAATGAAGCATGCACATGGGAGATTAATCTATATTGTGGATTTTATATGGATGAGAAAAATGGTATGTCAAAGTCTTGATGTCTTGTACTGTTCCCAAGATAGTTTTGATACACCTGTTTTCGAGAATTGGAAAGCTTTATTAGATCTTAAAAATCCCAAGTAACTATTTGAGATTTAATATCCACGATCACCTCTGCATCAATGTTAATGGGAGGGACATACCACTACACATTTTTCAAAAACATCAAGATATTACAGGATCGGAAAGAGAAGATGTTCCTATGACATGTAATCTCTTTGAGTCTGTTATAGTTGAAACAAGAATAAAGCTTAAAAATTTTCAAAATCCTTATCATCAGAAATTAGAGAACATTTCTCCAAAGATAAAATTCTTGAAGCAATGGGTGTGATGAATCCTAATTTTTGGAATATTGAAGGTGCTTGTGCAGACTTTGTAAGAAATAATTTCCATAAATCCATGGGTACAATAATGGAACATTTCACAAAGACTTCAGAGGTCAAGGGTATGGAAATCAAAGGTATATTGAATGTTGATTTATTAAAGTCTCAATCAACAAATTTTGCAACAAAAATGAGGAACCAATATAAAAATTTAGACGAACCTTCTGAGAGTGGTGTTATTACAAGGCTCTAGTGAGGAATCTATCAAAGTATTGTCTTACAAGAAGACATCAGTGAATATTTTGATTATATGAGTTATGTCAAATATTTTGGGGTCTGTGGAGGATGAAATGTTTTTCAATGCTTTATCATTTATAAAATCAAAACTAAGAAACAGGTTGGATAAAAATCTAGAAAGTTGCATGAGGTGTTATGTTTCTTGCTACTCCATGGAAACCTTTCCTTTCGACAGAGAAATTGCACATTGGAATTCCCTTTCCGAAAAGAAGAGGTGTAAATAATACAACTACAAGTACAATTGTTCCCAATGATGAGACTGGAATTGGTGTGTCATCACACTCTACAGAAGAGAACATTGACTTTGAAGAAGCTATTGATAATGGATTGTTTTAGCTTTAAATAGGTATCTCCTTGACCTTACTTTTATTGTTTGTCACCTTACATTTTAACTGTGGTTATTTATTTAATTTCATATTAACTCTACAGATGCAAATATTGACTGAGGAGGATTTTTATCATATTTTGTTTCAGCTCTTGTTATCATTAAATATGGTACACATATATATATATATATATATATATATATATATATATATATATATATTTACATTTATTTAAATACAATTATTTATAAAAAATCTGTTTTATATAATTACTATTTTGGATTTTTGAATACCAAATTCTATTTTAAAAATATGTTTGTTACATGCATTTGTTGAATACTAATTTGCAAGGCCTTCAGAGTTCAGATCTGCATATTCTTCCATTGTTATACTCTTCCAAACTTCAGACTTCTATTGTCCAAACATGTACAAGTTATCATTTGCATTTTCTTTAATCTTTATGTTTCTTCCTTAATCCACTCAATCATTATTTCATCTTTTTTTCTTGAAAACATGGGTTGACATCCATCCGAGGAAGCTCTCACTTCTTAGGACTGAAAATGTCAAGAAACTCACCCATTTATATACTAATCCATTTCTCGTGTTGAGTTTTCTTGAATCAAATATCTTCTAGCATGCTACGAAGGATGATTTCTCATTTTCCTTCCATATGCTTTGTCACAACCATCTAAAATACAAGAGGTAACTTAAACCCTATCATATGACATTGCTTGAGTTTTTACAATTATGTTTAATTTATTTTTGTATTTTCAAAATGCTTTGATAAAGTGTTTAAACTTTGTGGGATAAAATCACACATTCGAATTTTACAAGTAGAGAGGAAGATTTTTCCATATTAAGATGTTTCTGTCATAACACATTCCAAATTTTCTTAAAACAATTATCCATTATACAATTCATCATCCTCGATCATGTTTGAAGCTAAATCTATGTCCACATACAATTCATCATCATCCATATCTATTTTAATGTCATCATCCACATCTAATGTCATCATATCATTGATTCATTACAAGTAGAGAGAAGAAGATTTTGAGAAGGTTTAAATGCGAAGAAACCTGATACAAAGTTCTAATTTTACAAGTAGAGAGAAGAAGATTTTATTGTATTAAGATGTCTTTGTCCTAATACATTCCAAATTTTCTTAAAACAATTATCCATTATCATCATCCATGATCGTGCTTGAAGCTAAATCTATGTCCACACAATTCATCATAATCCATATCTATTTTAATGTCATCATCCACATCTAATGTCATCATATCATTGATTCATTACAAGTAGAGAGAAGAAGGTTTTGAGAAGGTTTAAATGTGCGTAAAACTTGAATCCTGATACAGAGTTCATTACAAGTAGAGAGAAGAATATTTTGAGAAGGTTTAAATGTGCAGAAACTGGATACAGAGTTCAAATTTTACAAGTAGAGAGAAGATGTCTCTATCCTACTCCTAGACTCCTGACACACTCCAATTATTCTTAAAAAAATTATTTATCCATTATCATCATCCATGATCATGCTTGAAGCTAAATCTAAGTCCACACAATTCATCATCATCCATATCTATTTTAATGTCATCATCCACATCCAATGTCATCATATCATTGATTCATTACAAGTAGAGAGAAGAAGATTTTGAGAAGTTTTAAATGTGCAGAAACCTGATACAGAGTTCGAATTTTACAAGTATAGAGAAGATGTCTTTCCTAACACATTCCAATTTTTCTTAAAACAATTATCCATTAACATCATTCATCATCATCTATATCCATTCTAATGTCATCATATCATTACAAGTAGAGAGAAGGAAGATTTTGAGAAGGTTTAAATGTCTCTGTCATGCTTGAAGCTAAATCTACGTCCACATACAATTCATCATAATCCATATCTATGATTCTATTCTAATGTCATCATCCACATCTAATGCAATCATCATTACAAGTAGAGAGAAGATTCTGAGACATACAATTCATCATAATCCATATCTATGATTCTATTCTAATGTCATCATCCACATCTAATGCAATCATCATTACAAGTAGAGAGAATATTCTGAGACATAAAATTCATCATAATCCATATCTATGATTCTATTCTAATTTCATCATCCACATCTAATGTAATCATCATTACAATTAGAGAGAATATTATGAGACATACAATTCATCATAATCCTTATCTATGATTCTATTCTAATGTCATCATCCACATCTAATGCAATCATCATTACAAGTAGAGAGAAGATTCTGAGAAGGTTTAAATCTGAAGAAACCTGATACAGAGTTTGAATTTTAGAAGTAGAGAGAAGAAGATTTAACTCTATTAGTATTAAGATGTCTCTGTCATACCACATTCCATATTTTCTTAAAACAAATAATTAACCATTATCATAACACCATCACATTCAAATGAAACATAAACACCATATACAATCTAGAAATTCTATATATAATATATAACAAGATATAAAAATGCATATTATAAAGTATTTCAAATTTTCAAACGCCATCACATTCAAGTTTCAAATTTCAAATCCAAATAATAAAGTATTTCAAATTTTCAAATGCCATGACCATCACACTCAAGTTTCAAATTTTCAAATCCAGATTATAAAGTATTTCAAATTTTTAAATTTAAAGTTTCAATATTTCAACCCTCAATCATGAAATTTTTCAACCCTCAATTTTGTGTACCCCTTTCCCCAATGGCTTCCAGTCCTGTACTCCTTTCCTCAATGGCTTCCCCTCATATACCCCTTACCCCAATGGCTTGAATAATCCCAAAACTAATTAGATCTTCCACAACACTGTCTAGATTCTTTATGATTCTTTGTTCTTCCTTTATCGCATCTCCATGGGATAGAAAACTGGGATCTGCAGCTGCCTTAGTTTTGAATAAAATTTTAGGGTCGAATCCATTCTCTTTAATTATCCGCTTTAGTGTATTGTTTTGTTTGTTAACTAAAACAATATTTTATTTCATCTTCATTGTTGTGGATAGACTATTCTTCACGGTTTCCAAGTGAACTTGGAATACCTTTGCTTGACTCTTCAAATTTTCATATTTCAACTACACAAAAAAAGTGATCTCAATTATACATATTACTAAAATAAGAAAATTTCAAATTAACAAAAAATATTGTTTCAAAGTGATAATACTTACGACTGCTCTATCTCTCGGCATTTACAATTTCCACTAGATCCTTATCCTTAGACCATTTATTAAAATATGTCTAGGCTTCAAAGCACTAATATTTTCCAATTTGTTTAATGCTTTATCTAAAATATCATCTTTATAATTTTTGTTATATGTGATAGTCCCACTTCTTACTTGGGTAAGTAAGGAATCCATCTTTATAGGTTGATTCTAGACTGCAACGTATAAACTTGTCCCTTTTCCAATAATTTTCAAAATGACTTATTATCTCATTGATTAGTACTTTTTCCCTTCTCTCCCATTCTATGAGCTGACTGATATGAGGTACAATAAACTCTTGGACATGGGATTGACAATCATAACCAATCAAGTTCTCTAAAGGAAATGGTAGCAATTGTTCACCATCTGTATCTGAAGAAGATGATGTCGTTGGAGAGGTATGGGGGCTTTGAGTTGATCATCAACTACTACCTCTTTTTGCCTTTAGGTGGCATGATCCTATTTGCGATAAAATAAATCAATATTCAAATAAATAAATCAAAAGTGAAATGTAATGAAATTTGAATAAATTACATTGAAATATAAGTATACATGTTGGCCTTGAATCATCTCACATGTATTGAAAAATCCTGTTGGGTCATTGTTATCAATTCCCAAGTAATCTTCATCTAAATTTATATTATTTAAAATTGATATGCCCGTTGCATTGGGAAAGCCACCGAGAGAGAGGGTTGGAATTCGAAACGAGGAGGAAATATTTAGTGTCCCACTAGGGGCTGGAGGAATTGGCATGTGTTTACCAATGTTCTTTTTTCCTGAACCTCTGGTTGGCATTTTGAATCGTATTGGTGGAGGAGGTGGTGGTGCCATTATTTGTACAGAAGGTGAAGGACTACTATGTACTAAAAAGTGCAAGAAAAATCATTTGAAAAATTGTTAAACTATGCAAAAACTATGAAAAACTATTCAAAACTTGTACTAAATTAATAAAATCATACCTTTTTGTTGAGGGGTAACGTGTCATGGTGCTTGAGGTGGCCATGTTGGAGTAGTAATTGGTTGTGTTTGAGTTGTGTGTGGCTAGGATTATTGAGCAAGGTTGTTGAGAAGAGATAATTGCATGTGACTGAATTGAGTGAGTTGTCAAAGACAGTTGACTTTGAGAAGCACACGTATTGTCCAAAGTCCCTGCAATGTCAGAAGCAATCAATTGTATGTCAATTCAATATGGTAAATGGTAAATTGAAAATAGAAAATGGGAATTTGTAAATAGTAAATGTTAGGGTATTACGTATCTCGGCATTTAACTAATGCAAATTCTTGGTGGTTCGAGAGATGAGTGAACTTCCATTTCAAATTATAAATTTGTTTATGCCTCAGCATGTTGTTGGCCTCTTCCTCTTGATGTCACTTTTTTCACGGAAGGGCCTCCAAAAATCTTTTCTACAAACGACAATATTTAATCAGATTCCAGATGAACATAATGTTAGTCTAATGTCGAAATATAAACTTTATACCTATTGTTCTTGAAATGGAATTGACAAATTCTTCATTGTCTCATCCATGCAAGTAGGAATTGGTTTGTCTTTTAAATTAAAAAGATCCTCGTAATAAAGGCCAAGGAGATAGTTTGTGGAGTGAATGACTAGTTTTTCCAAAAGCGATGCATTTGTAATGTCAGTTTTTATTTTATTGGATAAAAGGTGCACCAATCAAATTTTAGTTTTCGATAGTTGCAAGAATGTATGTAATAGCCCAATTTGGTATATCCATTTGCTAACCTTGTAAAACAATTCTGGCTTGAAAGAAAGAAATCATAGCAGCAAGAAATTGGTGTGTAATTCCTTGCGTATCCACACCATGTCTTGATTTATTGACATGAGCTACAAATGCCAAAAATTCATTGGAATTAATATCGATTTGAATTGTATCAAAATAAAAAAAAATGAAAATTGAAAACAAATTACACATACAATCAACATGGAAACCGAAAGTAGATTCCAAGTACTTCTTATCATTTTTGACAAGGGTTTATTTTGTTGTAACAATGGGGGAATTTTTATATGGAAGGCCTATCAACCGATGGATATCAACTAGATCGACACCGAATTGAAACATATGACCGTCATCCACAATAATAGTAAACATACCATCCTCTTTATTGTATGAGGAGAGAAGGTAATTCATAATATCATGATCAATTTCAAACTGGGGCATCTTAACGAGCCCATCAAAATCACATGCATCCAACAAATCCTTGTATTTTGTGTTCATTTGCAAAACTATATGAATGTGGGGGCACAACAAGTTCTTGTAGAGTATCTTTCCCTTGGATAGGGCTTGTGGGTTGACTGGATTTTCTAATTGATCCTGGTCTTGAGCTTGGGTTGCACTTGTAGTTGCCATTGTACTTGAGCTTGATTTGTACCTAAGCTTGATTCCTATAAACGTGAAAATTTAGGAGCCAGGAAGTGTAAATTCAAAAGTGAGCGGTGAGAGGGTATATATAGGAAGAAAATAGGGTTTCCAAGATTTGGGACGTGGCAAAAGCAAAGCTTTTTGACACACGTCAACAAGCTTTGTTGTTGCGATGATAGAAAATCTTGCTAACGCACATCAACAAGAATTATTGTTGCCCGATAACAAAGCTTGCGACGTGCGACAACTAAGTGTCAATGTCTCGTGAATTTTTACCTCGGTGTAGTCACTCTCCTCAATAATAGCGGTGAAAATTCGGTTCTCAAAAATTAGAAAATTCTCCTTTACGTAAATTTGGTTCCAGGTATATTCGTCGGGGATTTTCCACCTCCATTTTACTAGAGGCTTCTTAAAATGAACCATGCATATAGACATTTCCAATGGCCTCAGGATGGCCTAGAGTGAGTACTGATAACCATAGAGCATTTTATGTTGGGCATTGTAGCTATATGTAATATTTTTACGAGTTGATCGATGTTAGAAATAGTTTGGCATTACAGGATGTATCGGGCCGAGATATGTGGTATGCTCATAGGTCTCGAGAATATTTTGACATTGGGCCACTGATCACAAAGACAGATCCTCGGCCCACTATTTAGGCGGTTCGAGTTCAAAGTGGATACCTTTGAGATAGGTCATGGATCCGAGTTATACATCATAGTATTCTCCATGGTTCCATATAGTTTTACCTCGTCAATTAGTGATTCCTAGAGCGTGGGATACCGAGTTAGGCACCGCAGTGGGGCCTCCTAGTAGTGGTGATGAGGGTGGAGGTGAAGGGGATGATGATGATGACGATGATCCTTTCGACATCCAAAGCATCATGGTGGGGGTGGGGATAGGCTCCCCTACTACAACATCCACATGGATGGGGGTCTAGGCCAGGGGCAGACAGTGCCCTGTGCTCCCTGAATATAGTTACATCTAGCAAGAATTCTAGTGGGGATATATGTTCCATTATAGCATGTGTTTCCACAAGAGGGGTTGCGCCACCTCATGCTCCAGGTGGTGGTAGAGATGATGGACAATTAGATGAGCTTCAACATAGCAGTAGCTATGGCGGTGATAATCATTCGATTACGAGTAGCGGCCAAGAGAGATCAAGCCGAGCACGGTTATAGGTCATGACAGAGAGAGACACCAAGTGAGATCCCAAGCCACTCAGGGTGGGGATGGAGGAGCATGATAGTAGAAGATTAGGAAACTAGCAATGTAAGGTGCCTAGATATTGAGCCTCCTACATTAGGCACACACGCATACACGGGGTATCAATGTACAATGGAACCAAGACCATGGCTAGGTGCAAGGTATTACTATTCTATTCGAGAAGATATATCGAGGCACGAGACCAGTGTCAGACTATTACAACGAACAAAGATCGGTGAGGCCACCGCTTTGAGATAGGCTAATGCTAATATGGGTAGACGGGGAGTGAGATTTTTTATATATAGCAACCACTTCTTTGGAGGATAGAGATGATTCAGGATATTATGAGAGCTAGTGGTAAGGCCTCATATTACAAGGTCACCTACCATCATACGCCCAAAGCGAGGAGCGGGTTACACCGTTTGATTAGCTAGATGTGAGCAGGACAAGTTCTAGATCACGGAGGTCAAGGTGATTGATTAGATTAGTATAAAGCTAGCTAGAAAGTGGTGGTACACCTAGATTTGGCCCATCACATCAACTATCGTTTCATCCTCCAGGTCATAGACTAGGTAGCCCTGGAGAGGGTGAGAGTCATGGTTGACTCTCTCTTTTTGTATTGACATATGTATGTATACATGCCTCTTATGAAGGCTGATTTTGATCAATGTATGTATTGATGTATCATTTTTATCATGCCTCTTGATGAAGGATCGGTTTTGATTCATGCCCTTTAGATGGCAAATTTTGTATCAATGATGTATATCTTATTTTGAGACATATATTTACATATGTATATATGGACATTCGATGGTTTATATTTTCATGTTTTTATATGCTCTATGATGATGATTCACGTTTATAGATGTATGATGAGTGTATCATGGTGATGTATGATTCTCATTTCCTATGTATATTTCATGTTAGATAGTGATGTTGTACCACATGTTTTTATATTGATGATATATCTTTAGATAATATCATATGTTTTGGACACGAGATATTCTAGTAGATGTTAGCATTTGGGATGATATTAGATGATATTGGTGCGGGGGGATATATTTGTGATCATGCGCAACCCCTCTTACCCCCATTGATGATACGATATGTGATGATTAGATTAGTATACATGCATGATGTAAAACTTAGCATTTTTATATATGATGTATTAGATGATGTTATATGTGATGAATGATAGATGATAGATGTGATAATAAACAGATGTGCAGTAAACAAACACACAAGAAAAAGTTAACAAAACTAAACAAATATACACCTACAAAACCACACAACAATATGTAACTAGAAATGAACTCATGCAAATTTTAACAATAGATTAAATTGGTATCAATCTAAGTAAGTAAAATGAATCCTAATAGATGCATACACAATAGATGATGAAAACATATCAATATTTTACAAGTATGAAAGTCTAAAAATGAATGCAATGCGGCACATAATTAAATCAAATGAGATTCAATCTAAGGTAAGAAAATGAACCATACTTTAAACCATACAATGTGAAAAGATACTGTACAACCAAAACTATACAAACCGTCAACTAAAATCAATCTAATCACTACCTTGTTTTTGTGGGACAACATTGATATATTTTCTAATGTTTTTGGTGTTATCTTGAAAGATAATTTTTCAAGGCTACTATTCACATTGTTTTCAAGGTTTCCTTAAGACAATGTTACAAAGTTGGTGTAGCTTCGTTCCTAAGGGGGTTTTTAGAATTTTAGACTTTTGAGTATCTTTTCTCGAAAGTTTTTTTATTTTCTAAGGTCTTGTTTCGAAAGAAATGTACAAGGAAAAAGAAGTGTGGATGCCCCCAACGTGATGTGGGAATATACAAAAGGCAGAATGCCACGTGTATATGTTTGAGAAATTGGAATATGAAGGTGCCCCCAGTGTTAGATGGGAATATACAAAGGCAACTCCTTCACGCAGATATAAGAACAAACAATTCGGATCACACTGGCGAAGTAGACTCATTAGGGTTCCTAGATCTAACAAGGAAACTAATCCTAGATATAAATGAGAGTTACCCATCCAGATGTAATATTATCTTATGACCAAAAATCCTCCTTGAGTGCAAAACCGGGTTTCACCTAAAAGACTTACCTAATGCACCACAATTGCGTGGTTTTCACATGTGGATGACCTACTTTTTCTTTATTGTTTTCTTGATTTTTTTATTTTTTTGCTTGTTTTTTTTTTTTTTCTACTTTTTAGGTATTTTCTGATATCCATACCATGCTTAAGCATAGAACCGCTTGAGATGTATGGTATTCATAGGTTCTAGAATCTCTTCACCATCTGATTATGCCAGTTTATAAGCTCTGATCCATATTTAGCAACCACCACATAAGGCCCTAACCAGTTAGCCTCAAATTTACCTTTCTTTTCTCTTTCCTTGACAGTGTTCTTCTGATTTATTTTAGAAAAATATCTCCTAAATCAAATTCATGATGAATGATCCACTTGTTACATCCTTTTGATACTCTATTGGTTTGGTAAACATTTAGGTGATTAAGAGCTCTCATATGCTTTTCATCTAACAACTCTAGCTCTACTATTGCCGAACAAATCTATATTCTTCATCCTTATCAAGATAGTCTCGAAGTGATATTCTCAAGGAGGGAAGCTCCACTTCCAAGGGCATGATGTCTTAAGTGCCATAGACTAGTGAATGTGGGGTCACACCAGTAGGAGTGCAGATGGAATTTTAATAGGCCCAAGGGCGGGATGTATCTGTAAGTGCCATACCTTTTTCTCCATGATCATACAAGATTTTTATTGGTAGCCTCGTTTTCCCATTACCTTGGGGGTAATAGGGGGTAGACCATTTGAGTTTTATTTGAAAGCATTGACATAACACTTTGACCATTTTATTCTTGAAGGATTTACCATTATCAGTGACAATGGTGGAAGGAATGTCGTAGCAGAAAATAAGGTGATTCATAATGAACTTGGAAATTTTGCACTAGTGACATAAGTAAGAGGCACAACCTCTACCCATTTAGTAAAATACTTGGTGGCGGTGATAATGTGGGTATGACCATCTGATGAGGTGGGATGGAGCTTCCCTATGAGATCTAGGCCCCACCTAGAAAATGACCAAGGTGTTGTGATAGGATGCAAATCCTATGCTAGTGCATGTATTAAGTTTCCATACTTTTGCACAGCAGCTCACATTTCTTTACAAAATTACAACAATCTGCTTCCATGGTGGGCCAATAATAACCCACCCTTAAGAGTTTCTTAGCCAAGACCATACCGCTAGTGTGCACTCCACAGATACCTTGCACTTCTTTAATAGCATGGACTGATTCAAGTAACATCCAAACATCAAAGTAGATTCCCATCGTAGCCATGATGATAAAGGGTGCCTCTAGGAGGGTGTAATGGGATATATGATGGATAAGAGCTTTCTTCTCAAAATGGGTAATGTTTGGGGGAAATGTGCCATCTTGTAGGTATCTAAATATAGGGTCATACCAAGGGGAGAAGGGACCAATAACTTCACATGCCAAACATGACTCTAGCATATCATATGCGGGTACTTGTAAATTCTCTACAAAGAAGGGCATTTTACTTTCCTCAGGTGGAATGTAATAGTGATCGATAGTAGCCATGGCATTTGTTGATCTATTGTGTGACCTTAGTTTTTGTTCAAAAATAATCTGTATAAAATATTCCTTCAAGGTTTCAACCAATTTATTGTATGGAATAATTTTTCATCTTTAACCTTATACTCATCATTAACTTGTTTAATAATAATTTAGGAGTCACCAATGACTCATAGTTATCTGATATTCCAAGTGATAGCCAACTTGAGGCCAACAATGAGTGCTTCATATTCTGCAATGTTATTAGTGCACGGAAATCCCAAACAAAATGCCCTTGGAATGACCTCCCCTGTGGGAGTGATGAGTATGACTCCTGCTCCTGATCCATGGAAGGTGAATGATCCATCGAAATGGACTACCACTCCATAGACTCTTCAACATACATCATGGATGCATCTAGCGAAGATCCAGACACAAAGGTTCCATCCCTAGTAGAGGAGCTTCTGCTAACTGATCAGCCAATACATGTCCTTTTCAATGAATTTTGGTTAACAAATTCAATATCAAATTCACTTAGGAGAATGATCCAATTAGCCATTCATCCGTAAGGGTGGGTTTGGATAAGAGGTACTTGAGAGGGTCAACTTTGGATATTAGCTTGGTCTTATTGTTAAGGAGATAATGACATAGTTTTGAAAGGAAAAGACAACTGCTAGGAAAGCCTTTTCAATTTGTGGGTAATTTAGTTCATAGGCAATCAAGGTGTGACTAAGGTAATAAACCACCCTTTCTCTGTGGTCTAGGTCATATTGGGAAAGTAGTGCACCAATAGAAAATTGGGTAGCTGAAATGTATAATAGGAGAGGTTCACCCGAGGTAGGCGGCATGAGTACGAGTGGGTTGACAAGGTATTGTTTAAGCAAAGTGCAAATTCCTTTTGACAGTCTGGTCCCCAGTTGAATGCAACATCCTTCTTGAGGAGATGTGTAAATGGATGGCACTTATCCAAGTTGTGAAATGAAATGATGATTGCTTGTATCTTTCCTTGTAAACTTCTTAGTTGTTTGATATTTTAGGTGGAGGCATTTCTATGATAGTTGTAACCTTTGCAGGATCCACCTTTATTCCTCTCTGTGAAATGATGAAACCTAGGAGCTTCCCTGACAAAATGCCAAAGACACACTTCTTAGGGTTCAAATGTACTTTGTAATCTCGGAGATGCTGAAAAATATGTCTCAAAGCACTTTAGGGTGTTCTCCTCTGCTTTTGATTTTTCTAAGATATCATCAACGTAATCCTCCATGATGTCATTCATCATGTCATGGAAGATGACCATCATTGCGCGTTGATAGGTGGCCCTAGCATTCTTGAGTCGAAAGGCATGACCTTGTAACAAAATGTCCCCAAGGGGTGATGAAATTTTTCTTATGTTGATCTTCCTCTACAATTTAGATCTAGTTATAACCTGAAAAACCATCCATTAAGGATAACATTTCATAACCAGTGGTAGAATCAACAATCATATCAATATTAGGCAAGGGGAATTCATCTTTGGGACATGCTTTATTGATGTCATGGAAGTTAGTGCAAATCCTTATGCCAACTAGCTTTTTCGAACTAGGACTATGTTGGATATCCAATCCAAATAGTCAATGGGTTTAATGAAATCAAGTAGCTAATAACTTTTCAAGTTCTTCTTTGACAAGTAGTGCAACTTTGGGGTGCATCTTTCTCAATTTTTGCTTGATGGGTTTGGCATCTAGGTGCACAACAAGGTTGTGCATGACCAAGTCTGGGTCCAAACCAAGCATATCTATGTATGACCATGCAAATATATCTACATATTCTCTCAATAGTTCCACAAAAACTTTTTGTTCTTGAGCTGAGAGTGAAGCTCCCAACTTTATCATTCTAGGTTCCTCTTCTGAGCCAATGTTGACACTGATCATTTCTTCAACAATAATTTTGGAAGCATCTTCCATCCACGTAGGATCAAGGGGAAGAGTAAGATCAACCTTGATAGGAGGTGTGAGATCATCTTTATAAGGATATTCTACCTTTTCTATGATTTCTTCATTTTTCCTATCTACTAGGGTCTCAAAAATGTTTGTCACTATGAGACTTGCACTTGTTCTTCCCACAAGGTTTCCCGACGTATCCTTATTCTTTCTTACAACCTTCTTACTCAAGCATCCACACATATCTACTTCTTCTCCAAAGTATGCACATAGGCATCTAGTTTGATCGCAAATCCTTTCTTGTGATCTCCCAGTTGGAATAGAATCCCCTTGAGTCCCATGAATTATGTGAATGCCTCGTTGTTTTCAAAGAAATCAAGTGGCACATGAAATTGTTGATCCCAATCTACAAGTTCTAGATATATAAGGGTTACTTGATAATTGGTTTGGGAATTTGATCCAGATAAGGTAAAAATAGTTGAATCAAGGAATAGGTTCATGGAGGCAAGATCCTCGTAGAGGCTACATTGGGAATCCACGTCATTATCTGAATGAGATGAGTCATCCTCATGTTTAGAAGAGGTGGCATCGATCTCAAAGGGTGGATCATCATGAGGTCTAATTCTAAGACCATGTTTGTTGGTTTTGAAATGAGGAATGGGGATGGGTTCTAACCATCCTTGTGCATTGATACCACATCCAAACCCATTGTAACCCATGACATACATCATGCGGTGGCCTTTGACATACTATGCGGGGCTGATGGCATGAGGCCATGGTACCTTCAGGTACTCTTCTAGTGGGATCTTCTAACATATTCTCCTTAGATAAGAGACCACTAGGGATGAATCTCTCAAAGGGTTCAGGCATCTATCTCTAGTGATTTTGAATTGAAAGTAAGGTTTTCCCCATGTCTGGGTGATACTAAAAGATCTGATATCAGTAAGGCCTGTTGAAGAGTAAACTGCTCACTCGGGCCATATTTTTTGTTTCCTCCCATGATGAGAAAGGGTTGACCAATGAAGGAAATTTATGATTACAAGGAGTGAGTGTGTCTAGATCCACACATTCTTTTATATCTTCTATTTGTAAAGGAACAACAATATCTACATAAAGGACATTCATAGGCACACAGAGAAAAATTGTGCAATGCCCTACAATGTGTGAATGGCTCTGGATCACCTTGAATGGTGATTATCTGTCCTCCATAGCACATCTTGATACACTTGATGGAAGGTGGAGGGAATATCTTGCATGGCGTGAATCCATGGGTGTCCCAAGAGCATGTTATAGGGAAGATCTAGGTTAAGGACATGGAAATTTGTATCGTGACATGTCGGCCCCACTTCCATAGGAACTACTATAGTACCTGTTGACTCATGTTCCTCATTATCATAAGTTGTGATTGTAATAGTTTTAGCCCCTAGATCTATTTTTGAATGGCCCAACTTGCTTAACTAGCTTCAAAGTGCAAATATTTAAACTAGATCCACCATCCACAAGTACTCTCTTGATCTTACGATGAGTAACAACTACTTCTATGTATAGGGGTAAGTTGTGCTTTGGGTCATTACATGGGATTGTAGTGTGATCAAAAGTGATATGATCATTGGAATCAAGGTGTGCAATCATCGCTTGAAGGTGCGTGGGATCTACATCTATGGAGACTCCTAAACTCTGTAGTGTTTTATACAATATGTTTTTATGAGCAGTAGAGATTTTGAGGAGATCTAAAATTGATATCCTAGTGGGTGTCTTCTCTAACTGTTCTATTAAATTGTATTGACCTTCTTGAGGGACAGGTAGGGGATCTTGGTATGATCAAATGAAGCATGTCACATCCCTACTACACAACTTTTTTCTAAGATCCTAATAGTATTAACATATTCATCAGATGAATGGATACATCCTATAAGGGAATCAAAGGGACTATCATTAGTTGGATAGACATAAGCAAAAGCAATCCTATAGTCATTGGAATTTTTTGTCTGTGATCTGGCTTCATGTTCTTCTTATCAAGCATGGTTAGGAAAGGGCTCTTTGAATATTCCCATTTTCTCATTGGGACCCTGTCCTGAGTCAAGGGGTGAATCTACGGTGATTTTTCCCTCTTCGATGAGGTCTTGTATATAATTTTGTAGTCTCAAGCACCTATCTATTTTTGTGTCCTTTAACATGATGGAAATCATAGTATTCATGCTCTTTGAACCATCTAGGTTTTGGAGCATCCTCTGGATATGGTACTATTGCGGTTGGGTACTGCACCATGTTTACCGCATCTAACTATTTAAGTATGGCAGATAGTGATTCGTTAGTGGTGTAAATGTACGTTTTATAGGTGCCTTTGGGTGAGGTCCTTGTGAGAGCTTTAAAAGTGGACCAGTCTATATGGTTTGGACTCTTTTGGAGTCCTGTAATGTCATGCCAATGACATGTTTTTTTTGTTGAAGAATTTTGGTTTATCTAAGGTTTTGTTTCATGTTTGTCCTTGATGACCGGTTTAAGTGTACCCTTCACGATGAGATCCTTTTCAATTTGACTACCTTTCTCTATAACTTCTTTGAAGTTAGAGCTGCAGTGCATTTGTAAATGAAAGGATATCTCCAGGTTTAGGTTAGGAATGAATATGCTTACTAGCTATTTTTTCGGTAGGGCACAAGGGAAACGACTTGCAATCCATGCCATCATTGTAAGAAGCTCACAAAGGTCTCGTTAGGATTTTGTTTTACATTGCAAAGGTCGTTCATCGTGATATCATTCTCCATATTGAAGGAATAATGTCACATGAATTTTTCCGCTAGTGTGGCCATGTTGTAATGGATCCCTTGGGTATACTAAAGAACCATTCTAATGTTAGTGCTCCTAGGCTGTGAGGGAATAGTCATATTAAGAAATTATCATTATACGTGACCTCTTGAAAAGCCATGTAAAATTCCTTGATGTGATCACGAGGATCACCTTTGCTTTATATTTATCGAACTTAGGAATGGAAAAATGTTTTGGAAATGGTTGTCACAACATGTCCTTATCAAAGGGGTAAGGACATAGTTCTTCATATAAGTACTTCCTATTGTGTCCTATGTTACTTTCTTGTAGCGTAGTAAGTGTGTTCTTCATTGATTGTAACTCTTGTTGAATGAGTTGTTCTTTTGTAGGTGATATTGGTCTATTTACCTTAGCAACTTTAAAATTTGTGTCATCATATGGATCAAAGTGAAACTCACTAGATTTTGTTTTGAGTTTATCTTTATGCACGTTCCTACTCAAAGAGCCTAAGTTTGCTAATTTTTGACTTAGTTTCAATATTTGTTTTTGAAGAATCTCTTCTTCAACTAAGGGATCATCTTCCTCATCAAAACTTAGGAGGTGGTGAGCCTTTGCATTCATGCTCAACTTTTACTTTATGTGAAGCCTTATAATAAGGTCTTCGTGAATCGCCAATTGGTTTTGATGGGTCTTCTTCAACATTTTTGTTATGTTGTCTAGAAGTGGAAGCATACCCTATGTCAAAGGGGTTATCCATGTCTAAGAGGGATGGTCACTCTTTCATTTTATGGTTAATGGTCTTAGTCTCCACTTCACGCATTCTTGTGGAAGCTTAGCTCCTAACTCTAGGACTCTTGCAGTACTTGATATTTGTTATAATAAAGGAGCTCATCGAATCGAACTAGGTCTAACTTATGTTGTTCCTAGAAGAATCAGATTCTTCTCCGCTATGATCAACCAATGGTTTTGTGTCTTTGACTCTACGAAAAGAGAGGTGCTAAGTTATTACCACTGAATGGGAAGGATGCAAAAGGATTTTCTTCTAAGTCACGCTCGTTTGGTTTAGATGCCATTTTCATGATTCTTGGCATTACTAGTCAAATTTATACTAGGTTTTGTCTAAATGCTTTCAAAGTTGTATGAAACCTAGGCGTATGTTGTGTAATTCATTTGATGGCCAAAATATCCTAGTGTGTTCTAGATGTAATGTTATGCAGTCATTATCGTTCAAAGAACAATCATATGAACATTCTAGCAAATCAAACAATCACTCAAACTATTTTTTTAGCAAGACTATACCCTAAAACTATGATTCCAATGAAGGGTCAAGACAAGATAGTGACAATACCCTATTAATACATTAGGTCGAGTTAGATTACTAATAAGGCCTAAGTACAAAGTGATATTGACGTGATCTCTCCACGAGATATACTAAGACTAGTTTAAATGCCAACGAAACCTAATTTTTTTAAATATGGAAGTTGTGAATGTGGATAAAACACTATCTTGACACGTTAACCTAGAAAAAAAGGTGTTAGTATCAAGATGATGTTATCACGGTATACACAAGGCAATATCGACACTCTCAAAAGACTTAGATGACGTTGGAACTAAAACTAAGTATAAGTATAGCAAGAAGTTCTTTATTTGTGTGAGCAGCATAACAAGTACAATAAAGGGACTTATACCAAGTTCTCAAAAAAATGAAAACATGATGTAAGTACCGAAATTGTATGGCTAGAATGCAAGAAAAAATAACAACTTAAGGAGAAATAATGATGAACCAAAATCGTAGAAATGAAGATGATCTTGAAATCAAGATCAAAGGGCTATCAAAGATGCGAAAATGTATTTACACACTTTAGATGTTTAACAACCCAACCACAAACATGGATGGGTGTAAATGGACAAAAAAAAGTGGTGAATATTGTCCTTGATAAGACTTGTGGGGTATGCCTCCTTCTCATCCCAAATGGGAAACGAGAATGCAAGGGTATAGATCAAAAGATGAAAATAAACTAAGCACCACTTGGGAAGAGTTTCACCCTCATCCGAAGGTGAGAAAGAAACCAAGCTAAGTGATACGTCATTTAATTTCATGATGAAAGACACTTAGATCTAACTCAAGTGGACTCTTTTTCCTTGTTCAAAAACAAGGTTCAGACTCCAAGTAAGTCATCACTTCGTGATGGCTTGACAAGATGCAACAAATGGACTAGAAAAGTGGGCTCCAAGAAAAATGGCTTTCCTAATAAGATCACTCAACTAGGTGTCAACTTTTTTCTAAATATGAGCTCGATTTACCCAAAGAGTCACACTTGACTAGTTTGGGAGTATCTTGGCTTTACTTTACCCCCTTTTGATACAATGAGCAACTAGTGTGTTCAATTTATATCATCATTGGGGTCGATACGGAAAATTTGACTCTAACTTGCAATGTAAAATCTAGTCAAGTGGGTAAGCGGAGCGCTTCTATTTCATCCACGAGGTTACTCGCAAGGTGGATTACTTTAGGGTTCTTAGAACCACCCCCATTTTATAGCTTAAGGTGTTATGCCAAAGGGGTTATGTTCTAGTTGAGCGGATAGGGACGTACCCTTTTTGAAACCTACAATACAATGTGATGTGAAGTGGTGTGTTTTTATCTTCTTAACTTAATGTGGTTTTAAGTAGCACACCATTTTGGCAACCTATAAAACATGTATTAGTGGGTTTCATTTTTGCAACTCCTTTCTTGACAAGCATTTTTGGTTCTATACGTAAATGGTTAGTAATTTTCCACAAAATATCATGATATAAGAAAGAGAGTTTGTGTGTTGCTTTTGATTCCTAAGATCACAAAAAGGTGTGAAGGAAGAGCATACACAACGTGGAAACTCAACTAAAACAAGTTTTATGGAAAATACTTTAAGTGTTTTTGCAAAATTTTGAGTTCATTTTAACCAATTTTTAAAAGATCAATCCATTTAGGAAGCATAAAGTAAGTTTTTTGAAAGTAATAAGAAGGTTTTTAGAAGTGTTTTTATTCCCAAGATCACCTAGAAGGTGCGAGGGAAGAGCATACACACTTCAAAAATATCTTTCTAACTAAAAAATGAAACACTTAAACTACATTAGTAAAAAAATAAAAAATAAACCTGCAATCACTTGTTAGAACCTACGAATAACCAAGAAAAACTCAAAAAATTTGATCTTACAACTCAAAGAGAAATTCCAATTTTTAACTTAGACACCTATGCACCCAAAACAATGCATGCACATCCCACTGTGGATACACACCTAGACCGACATGTACGTGTGGCAAAAATTTAGGATAGTAAGGTCCAACACCTGTGCGGGCCAGAGAGACGCAGTACGCTAGGGTTTGATAGAGATGCCTCCTTCTCGACGGATACGCTTGCAAGCCAAAAGATGAATCAACACAATATGCCAAAAATACAACCTGCACGTCCAGAGGCACGGGTACATGTGAAAATCAACGGACATGTCGACACTTTGACAGATAGTTGTGGCCCTTTGTAAATGACTGTCAGTGAAAAATACGACCAGACGGGTGTGCGCGAATAGTTCGATAGGTGTGCTAGGGTATTTTGTGAGAGATGACACACCGATCCAAGACACATACACGTACCCCCTATAAAACCTACAAAATTCATGGAAATGAAAAATTTCAACAATCAAACAGGTTAGTTATTAATCAAAGAAACCTATTTCTAGTTTAGACCCACAAAATATGCATGAACAAGGATGATTTAGCTTACTTAAAAATGAAATCAAGTGAATAACAAGCTATTTCTCCTAGAAAGCATGAAAGTGAACTTAAAAAGCTTGGAAAATGGATCTAAAGGACAATGGAGTATGTCCCACTAGGCGTGCCAAATGTGTAATGAAAAGTTTGCAAAAGCTATGAAAATGGGGTAAGAACTTCTAAAGAAACCCCAAAAGCTTTGGAACAAACAACTCAAATGACCATCAGATTAGAGATAAGCAAGAGCTACCTATTTGCATGCATATATAAAGCTTGAAACAAACAATCAACCTCTAAACATGACTATATTAGTTCTCTACTCCATGAAAGCTATCTATAAGTGAACCTATTAAATCTCTAGCAATCAGTTTTGTGTTTATTGATGTTTCAAAAGCTTAAGAATGGAAGCTCACCATTAATGGCTTCTCCCATTTACCTAAAGCTTTGAAAGGATTAGCAAATAACAAGTAAATAGCTCAAATAAACTATGAAATGACTCTAAAAGACCTAAGCATGACCTAAATCAGAAATGAGAGAGAGAGAGAGAGAGAGTTCTTAGGAAAAGGTGGGAGGGGTATCCCTCTATTTATAGTTTTTGGATTTGAGAAAAGGATGTTTTGGATGCATGTGGGACTAAAAAGGAGTCAAAAAGTTGATTTTTAGAAAAACATATTTGGAGGTGTGAACAAGATTTTAGGAAGCTAAGTGGCTATTTGGAAAGGTAAGATATTTGTTTAGAAATTCAAATCCTCTTTAGAAAGTCAATAAGAGGGTTAATTAACCTAAACAAGGTTAATTAAAGGGAAACAAGCTTATAGAATCCTAGCGTAGTGTAGTTAGAGAGGGATCATGTATGTTAGAAACTAAATAGTAGGCATGAAAAGTGGGTTGCAATTAGCATGGTTTAGGGGTTTAGAAGAGGTTCGAAAGGATATTTTACTAGCACGAGACTAGGATAGTTAATATGATCTTACTAATAAGATCATGTAGGTGGTAGGTAAGAATTTGTACTCTTTCTTGACCATAAAGCATTGAGGTATGTAAACACACATAAGAAACTAAATAGTAGGCATGAAAAGTGGGTTTCATTTTTGCAACAAAATATTTTTTTCTTAAAGCATAAAGAGAATCAAGTTGTTGACACCTTGAGTAGGCATGTGGTGTTTTTGTAACAATGGAAAATTAAGTAGTAGGGTTTGAGGTAGTTAAGGAATTGTAGTAGTTAAGGAATTATATGAAGGTGATCCTGATTTTGGTGATATTTGGAGACAATGTGAGGACCTTATAGTGGGTAGTGGTTCTATGATTATTTGATGCAGGATGGTTATCTATTCGGGAGAAAGTAGTTGTGCATCCTTGTTGGTTCAATGAGAGAAAACATTATAAGAGAATTGCATAGTCCCATGGGGTTGGTGGACACTTTGGTATAAGTAAGACAATTTCTCTTATGGTAGAGAAGTATTATTGGCTAAAGGTAAAGAGGTACATAAGTAGGATTGTAACAAGATGTAAAGTGTTCCGAATGGCTAAGGGTCATACACAAAATACTAGGTTGTATATGCCACTACCTACCCCTACAAGGCCATCGAGTTGATTTGAGGATGGATTTTGTGTTATGACTTTCAAAAACATAATGAGGTAATGATTCTATATTTATTTTGGTTGATAGATTCTCTAAGATGGCACATTTCATTTCTTGTAAGACAACTAATGATGCTTCCAGAGTTGCAGATTTATTTTTTTCACAAGTGGTTAGGTTGCATGGAGTTCAAGAACGATCACCTCAGATCTAGAAAAATTGAGTCACTTTTGGAAGACTCTGTGGAGGAAAATGGGGACACAACTACAATTTAGTAGTGAATATCACCCCAAACTGATGGGAAGACATAAGTAGTGAACAAAAGCTTGGGAAATCTCCTATGTTGCATAGTTGGAGAAAAGCCAAAATAATGGGACTTGGCTTTACGACAAGCTGAGTTTGCTTATAACATCTCAATAAATAGGTCAATATGGAGGTATCCTTTCTATATTGTATATGGTAGAACCCCAAGGGAGTCCTAGATCTTATTGTGCTACCTAGTGAAGATAAAACTAGTGATGATGCAGAAGCATTTGCAGAACACATGCTACAATTATAGGAAGAAGTGAGGGAAAAGCTGAAAGTTAGTAATGCACAATATAAAGTAGTTGCAGATGTCAGTAGGAGAGTAAATTTATTTAAAGAAGGATATATGGTGATGGTTCATCTTAGAAAGGAGAGGTTTCCAAAAGGTACATATAATAAACTAAAGTATAAGAATATTAGGCCATAGGATTCTAAATAAAATGATTGATAATGCCTACGAGGTGGAGCTACCGAAATATTTTCTATTTCACCGGTTTTAATGTTTTTAACTTATATAAGTTTCTAGGTCATGAGGAAAATTTTGTGGAGGAGGAATAAATAAACTAGGAGCAACAATGTTGAAGAAGAAAAAGGAAAGGGTAATGTGTGTCTTGGACCAAAAGACAATCACTACTAGACATGGGAGCTACAACATATATTTGGTGCAGTGGGAAGGTTTACAACAGGAAGAAAATACTTGGATTCCTAAGTGGGAGTTGAAGAATATTGATAATGGAAAATTATGGATGAATTCCATCAATTGAATTTGTAGGAGTAGAATTCTTTTCAACAATGGGAGAATGATGTGGGAGCATAACTTGTGAAGGCCATAACTTTTGATCCGACCGTTGGATCATCTTGAAATTTTCTAGGTGGTAGATATTGATTAGTAATATGTTTGCCCAACCTTCTTGAGTAGGTTTCTTCCATTTCATATATTTTGAGGCCGAATTCTTTCCTCTAGTAGTCTAAAATTGGCTCCAAACGTTTTTTTCTTTTCTATAGGACTTATGAGTTTTATTGACTTTTGTTATGCTTTATAGAATAAGTCAAAATTTGGTGAGCCCTTATTTATGAAGGAATATTTGTAAATTAAACTTTTGGGTTCCATTTGAGGTGTTTTACTAGTAGGTGATTTTTGGCATTTTAGGTTTTTTTGGCATTTTAGGGTTTTTTTTTTTAGAGTGAATGTGAAATAAAAGGAAGATTGTAATGATGTAAAATATTAGTGTGGATTCCGGAATGAGAAGAAAATCATTTTTAATCTTTTGGTTTCTTTGCAAACATTTTGTGTGTGTTTTGGAGGTATTTGACAAATTGACTTTTACGAGATGGATCCACATCATATCTCACACCTTGTTTTTCTAAAATATATTGGCGTGGTGTACACAAAATCATAGAAAAGATCACAAATCTATCATATTTTGTTAACTATAATTACAAATATCCTCTCATGCAAGCTCTTGTAGTGGTTACATACCAAGAATTTCTAGCCAAAATAATTTTGAGTATGACATTGATGCCAAGAAACATACCATGAGCTTCAAAGATTCCCATTGTAATATGTATTCATTGTTTTGTTTCCTTAATATTCATAGGAAGGTTTTTATGTTTAATTCATGTTAACAATGATACAAGTTTCAAACATAAAATATCATATATGCATACACACAATTCCCTACTACTCTTAAACCATTACAATGATTGAGGTTCCACGATCTTGGTTTTATAATTTAAGGAGAAAAAAATTAAAGTGGAAACAAACAAAGTGCAAATTATTGGTTTTTTGTCATACCTAATTATTTGATAGTTCCCTCTAAAGAATAATATTCATATGAAACATTATGTTGAATTGAATTGATAATGTACAAACCATTTCACAACATCTTTAAAACATTGGTGACTCTAAGGATGTCATTTTTGCCAACTAAGAGAATGTAGGTAATTTATACACCTCATGACATATGGTTTATACATAATATGAAAGTGAAATAAAATGGTCAACATAGTGATGATAATGAAATCCATGATAGGGCCTTCTAAGAAATGTAATAATTATAATTACTATCCTAACTACATGAGATGTTAGATCAACATGACTTTGATAGAAAAACACAACTAGAAGCATGATAATGTTCTTGCATAATTTCATTCTTGTGTTATCTACTTCATAGATATTCATCAAATAAACTTTTGGATCAACCACAACCAAATCATACAAATAGATCCAACAAGTGTGGTACTCCATTCCACACTTCAACTATCTCATCTAAAGTTCAGTAAGAGGACGTGAAGGAAGGTTCACATTTCTTTGTTATTTGTTTATTTCTTCATTACTTTTAATTTTCCTTGTATAAATTCTAACATGCCGGTGGGACTCTCACATAATTATTTATAATTTTTGGCTTGTTTCTCACTATATTATCTTTGTTTTTATGTTACTTGTTTTGTTTAAGACTTCTTTGTCAAAGTTTCGGGGTGTTTGGTAGAGTTAGCGAGAAAAATTATCGAATAAGTGCATCATGGAATCTGTTGGTTCAAAGAATGCATGGGTGAATAATGTATGATATGAATTTTTCCAAGACAAAATAAATCAAGCATAAATGACTTCAAATTATGAAAATACAAGAGAGATAATTCTGATAACACAAAAATAGCTCCAACTCAATACTATCGAATAATAGAATAATACAAGAGATGTACATATAGGAGGTGAGTGTGTGACCTCCTCCTAAATTATGACGATCTCCACGAATAGTGGTAACCTCCATATTTCAAAGTAGTCAGTCAATAGAAAAGTTGCCAAAGGTAGTAAATACCACTAACTAAAATAATGTGATCAAGTGTACACTAGGAACCTCATATCCCATAAGTGTAGGTAAACTCTAAGTGATGTGGAATATCCTAAGTAGGATAATACAAATAAAGCAAGGAAAATAAATCCTACATTAACACCCCCATAAGAAAATCTTAGGTGTACGGTGAAAAAAAAAGTAGGTCTAGAAACAAGGCCTAATGAGGGTACCCACGTATAATGTATCTCTCAAAAAGATAGAGTAAAATAAGAAAACCTAGTGGGAAAAAACTCCCCCAAAAAGAGACAAATAAGAGAAGGTAGGACTATAAATCCCCACTTGAAGATACAATTATTGGTAGCCATCCATTATACTACAAAGAAACCTCACGGAGTGAATATGGATTAGAAGTAGATGCAATGAAGAGTGGATCACCATGGAAGAGTGAAGGTATCCACCAAGTGTTTGATGGATCCCAATCATGGTATGGTTCATATCTAAAGAACTATTCTCCTTGTCAAAGGTATAAGTGTCAAATGTTTGATAAAGTAATGATTTATCTAATGAAAAGAGAAGAAAGAATGTGGAGGGTCCTGTAATTGAGTAAAGACTACGATTTCGATAAGTATTGAATTCAAGATGTATCCTCCCTAAAAGTATGAGATGGACTAGAAGTATTCATGGATCAATAAATAACTCCTCTAAAATTAGAAGGTGACAAGGAGATTGTGGAGGTGGTTCCCCATCACTATTGTAGTCATTTGTGCCATAAGATAAGTTCTCATCAAAAATGTGCTCAAGATCAGAAGTGTCATCAAGTATAGGTGAATCTAGTGAAGAATCTAAAAGAGGGGAAAGTGAGGTGAGAGAAGGAATATAACTAAGTATGGTGATCAACTACACCCACTTTGCAATGATAGTGTCATTATGTATCTCTCGACATAAATTGAATTCAAAGTGAACTCAACCCACATGCCCTGACTAAGGTGAGTAATTTGGTAGATTGATAAGAGATTATTTGATAGTGAGGGAATACTAAGAACATTATTGAATGTTCCTCCATTCACTTCAATCAGACCCTCTCCCAAAACATGTGCAGAATTATTGTCACCCAATCATATAGTAGACATGTCATATGGCTCTAATGAAGTGAACTCTATGTGTGAATAATCCATATGATGTGATGTACCATAATCAATAACCCATGTAGGAGGTGGTGGTACAACTACAACAAGGGATCTCCCTTTTTTCTCCTTTCTTAATTATTTCTCTTTCCCTTTTCCATTTATATTTTCATTGGAGGATTCATTGGTTGATGAAGATTGTTTGGAAGACTCGGGGTCACCTATATTATTCTTCTCAAGAAGACTTGTGAGGTGGTCAATTTATTTCTTCATACAATTTCTTTCATCATGTATGCCTTTGCAATAACCTCATTTAATCCTTTCTTTGTTGGACTTAACACTAGAAGAGTAAGTTTCACATTTTGATGTAGAGGTGGAAGAATGTTTATCCTTATTTCTTTCTTGATCCTTTTTATTTTGTTAATACTCTTTATTCTATAGAGGCTTTATATTTTCCATTCACTGGAAATGAGAGCTTGAGGTTTAGAGGACTTCGAGGTGCCCATTTGGATTAAATTTTCTTTCTCCTTAGTCAAATCAGCAATAAATTCATCTAATTATGGCAAATTTCAGTTGGCTATAATGGATTTATTGATCTCATAAAGGTAGAGACAAAGATAAAATAATTAGGACCTAGTTTGGCAAGAACGGTGAGAAAAAAATTCATCCTTCTTTTATATTCCACATTCCTTCAATTGTAACCTCAAGGACTTGAGTTTGGTAAAGAAATCATCCAAAGTGTCAAATTTTCTAGGACTTAGGCTTATAAGTTTCAATTTCTAGCTCATGCCCCCTCATTGTATCAATTGTTTTAAACAATGAAGCTAAGATATTCCACACTTGATTTGGTGATGTGGTTGATTCTACATGGAAGAGGAGTTCATGTGACACTAAAAGACATAAGATACCAAAAATTTATCACACTTGTTGAACCACTTGACTTTTTGCATCTGCACTAGGCTCAGTTTCCAACCCCATAGTGATGGGATATAACCCTTTACTCCTAAGCACAATGGTCATTTTCATTTCCAATCTGGTAGTTAAAAGGTGTAAGTGCATTAAGCAAGCTTAGATCCATTTTCCAAAAATTAAAGTTGTGGTAGTCTTTCTAGAAAATAATGAAATGTGTGGAAAGAAAAAATGTCAAAAAAGAGGAAACACATTGAACACCCCCTGTGACACTATATTGAGGAATTCCCCCATAGTTTTGGAACTTTATAATTAGTGTGTTTTATAAAATTAATAGGTCTAATGCATGGGAAATGAAAAATAATTAACTTTTGAAAAAGCGCACTCAATTTTGAGCTACCAATCAAAGTTTTTACAATGATTATTTCCCATAAATAAGCCCTATTTTAAATGAATTTGCACTAAAACTTGAAATGCACTTTTTACTAAAAATAATTTTAGTGAAAAATGGCCTAAATGCCAAGGGGTTGCATAGGGGATGGCTAAAGGAGATCTGCATTGAGGCCTTTAAATTATAAAAGATCGATGTAGCGAAAAATTTCTACCACGAGACTAAAAACAATAACTCAAGTAGGATCTTCAATGCATGTATGGGTTGTTGGAAACTTTATTACAAGTCTAAATTCCTCTTGATTGGAAAAAACCACCATTTGCAAGTCTGAACATGCATTCAAAGCACTACCACATGTGAAAACACCCTTCATAGGTCTGCAACTCAACCTCAATATCTGGATAAATCTTCCAAGGAGCCTGCAACAATGCTTTAGAGCCTACAAAAAACCAATATCCATAACTATATATGCACTATGTGAGTCTATAAACCTCTGGAAGCTGCAAATGGGCTATATACCCATAAACTAGGTAAAACTAGCATCGAAAAACACCCAAATACTTTACAAATAATGACCTCAAATGAAAATAAACTTGCGAGAATAATAACTAGATGTAAACTCAATATCATCTCATCTCGACACCATATTGGAGAAGTGCCATGGATCTTACTAGTTCAAATAATGCATAGGTGGACAATGCATGATTTGAATTGTTCAAGAAAAACCAAGCACACATACAAGATTGTAAAGTATGAAAATACAAGAGAGATAATTGCAATAACGTAGAAATAGCTCCAACTCAATACAATCAAATAGAATAATGTAAGATATGTACATATGGGAGGTGAATGTGTAACCTCCTCCTAGAATCATGGAAATATCCACCTAGAATAGTGGTAACCTCCATACCGAAATAGCTAGTCAACAAACAAGTGGCCAAGGGTAGTAAATACCACTAACTAAAACAGTGTGATCAAGTGTACACCTAAGCAAGCATATCCCATAAGTGTAGGGAAACTCCAAGTGAGGTGGAATATCCCGAGTAGGATAATAAAAATAAAGTGAAGAAAATAAATCCTAATAATAAAAAAATAAAAAAAAAGTCATTATGCCATATTTTTCATTTTTTGTGGATATAGGATCCCTGAGCTAGCGTATCACTACACGCACTAGTGTCACTTGTAAATTGTGTTAGCATATGACTTCACACTAGTGTATTACTACATGCATTAGCATTCAATTACATGTTTTTATGCTTATGTGCATGTGTTAGTGTAGCACTACATGCACTAACATTCAAACTATTTGTTAACTATATCTTTGTGCACATGCGCTAGCGTAGCAAAGCACTACACACGTTAGTTTTGAACTATTTATTTACTTTGTCTCTGCATGTATCATTGTAACTATTTTTTAGCTTTAATAACTATTTATTAGCTATCACACCTACTTGAGTATGATATAGTAGACACAAAATCATGCACATATTACTATTTTTACTATGTTGTTATATGCATGGATATTAAGTAAGAAAAGTATTCACTGGTGACATAATCCTTTGTCCATCTACTTGCTTTGATTTTTTCTATTGTGATTCTCTCACACATCTGTCATTTATGTACCTAGTTTTGGTCAGGTCACAAGGATCCCTATTCGCTCTCTTTTCACATTTATCTTCATTTATTCCAGGACACTAGCGCTCATTCTCGACACTGCTTGACCAAGTGCATGTGTCCATTTTGGGAGCCTATGTCCATTTTCATGTGTCCTATTTATTCTTTTTACATATTTTGACATTTTTGGTCAACCTTTTTAGTTTTCTTATCCTTATCTCATGTGCATAGTCAGCCTTTTGTGTCACTAGTGTCAAAATTCAAACAAGAGATTCATATATATACACAACATACACACTATTATTTTGGATGGCAATTCTAAGGGAAATCTCATCTACATATTATCACTATTATAAAAAGGGACTACATTTTGGGTTGCATACACTACATAGGAAGGGGAAGTGTTGAATTCCATACCACACATTTACATCTAATCTAGTTATAGCCCACTATCTTGGCATCATTAGTGCGAGGAAACCTAAGGAAACTATTTCACACACAAGCACACAGAACTACATGGAGTCTAGAATGTAGTGCAATGCTCGGCCATAAGTTCACTCTTCGGGTGACCATCGGCATCAATCTAACTTCACATTTTGCATATTTTATTCAGATTTTATGTGTTATTGAGATTTTTACATCTAACTTGGGTTTGTTTTACGGAGTTCTTATTGCGCCACACCCAACGTGAGTCCCAAAACACGTTAAAATACAACCAAATATCTTGATCAGAAGATGGGAAAAGCAATAAAGTGGTAATAATTTTTTTAAAAGTTAAATAATTATATAACGGTTAAAATTACTCATTCAAAGCAAAGTGACTAAGTCAAAATACGATGAAGCGGAACCAATCCAGAATCACAAACGACTTGGAGGATTTTAAACAATTTACTCATCGTTACTACATTTTTTGATAATGACATGAAACAAGGGACACGAATTCGGTCTAACGCCTCTTTCACCAATTATATGGTTTACGATTATTTTTAAATGTGTCGACGATTACTATCATAATGATAATACATAAACACTCCACTTGTGATATAACATATCACTTGAAAAGGATCGTGGGGTGAGATAAAATGTTTGTGGGAATTCAATTTATCACCATGGTGGTCATGGGTCCCATGTTGCCTCCAGAATGGGCCCATGCCCTCGAGAATGAAAATACGAATTAAAACAATTTTAATTATTTTAATTATCCTACTAAGGAAATTCCACAACATGGGTTAGGTTAATTATATAAATTTAAACCATTTAAATTTAATTAACCCATTACGCTAACTTACCCAAAAATAACTAAATTCATTTAATTTAACTTTAAAAACATTACAATAGTTAAATAAGTTTTATAATGCCTAAGTTGTGCACACTCACTCACAACCCTTAGATCTGGTTTAATCTCACATGTAGGATTAAATGTCATAAAATCTTAAAAGATGAGGATATATTAATCAAAACCTAAGCTTTTAATTTATTTCTCCTTCTTCATTCGAGTCTCTCCATTTTTTTTCTTTTTTTTTGATTTAAGGTATGAATTATTGTGGAGAGTCAAGCACAAGTTATCAAGGCCATGCTTTTATCATTCCATCAAGGTAGGACACGAGGATCTATATTTTTTTGATTTCTAGTTTTCATTGTTTAGAGCCCATAATAAAGCAAATTCAAAGCATCCTTATTCTCTCTTTTTTATACGAGGAAGAATATCATCAAAAGGTTTCTCTTTATATATATATATATATTTTTAAAAATGATGGCCACATTTTTTTGAAGCCCCTAAGAGGATTCGTGATTTAAGGTCGTAGCAGAGGAGGAAAAGGGTTTTTGTTTTATTTTATTTAAGTGTGGGGGAAAATATGTTGTCCCACCCCATCCCCACAATATATAAACCTTACTTTTCTTAATGACAACAAAACTCTTCCCCTTCAAAGCTGACTTTACTAAAATATTAAACCATTCCATTCCTTTTTATTTAAAAAGATTTATTATGTGTGTGTGTGTGTAAAATTAGGATAAATCAATTCTCACTCAACACAAATAATAAATTTTCTGGTTTATTTTTGTGTATAATAAACTAATATTTTTACACACACACACACACACATAATACCAAGACAAAATTACACATCTAGAAGAAACCCGATTTAAACAAATTCTATACTTGATTTATTACCAACACAATTGTATTTCTATTTTTGTAAAGTCCATATTTATAATAATTTAAATTTATTTATTTTGCTAAGGGGAATTAACTTAAAACATACATGTGTGTGTGTGTGTGTGTGTGTGTGTGTGTGTGTGTGTGTGTGTGTGTGTGTGTGTGTGTGTGTGTGTGTGTGTGTGTGTGTGTGTGTGTGTGTGTGTGTGTAAATGTAGATAGGTCCTTACACACACACACACATATATATGTATGTGACATATATATACATATATATATATATATATATATATATATATATATATATGTCATATATATGTATGTATGTACATATATATGTATGTATGTATATGTTCCCATATCTACTTGCTTTTTATACTATTTCAAGTTATCTACCGAAACAAATATCTAAGTAAAGACGGTGATTTTCTAGAAAAATAATTACAGCAAAATAAATTATTTATAAAGAGAAATTTCTAGAATTTCTATTCACTTAAGGAAATTATTTCAAGTTTCCTAAACAAGAATATAATGATTTTTAAACCGGGTTTAGAGCAAATTTTCCATAATTTTAAACTTGAACAGAGAAGAATATTTCAGCATGAATAAATCAATCCCACATAAACATCAATATCTTAATTTTTTTTTAAACACACATTTCAAACGTAATTTCATCCTTTTTTTCAAGATGAAGATAACAACAAATATCTCAAAGAGAAAATTTTACAACTTGAGTTTCAAGTGACAACACAATTCTAACAATATTTTAAAGCATGTTTCCAATCCTTCAAATAACATATCTAATTCTTCCATAACATATTTATATACTTAATTCATAATGAAGAAACAAAGTAAAATTCAAATACAAAATCCCTCCTCTCAAGAGGAGACAACCTACCAAATTTTTGGCTCAATACATAGTGGTGTTGAACTTCAAAATTTTCAATTCTTCAACATGTAGGCCACTTCAAATTTGCTAAACCAATGCAAAAGTTCTCCAAAATACAAGAAAGGAGCATTTTTCCACCCAACCAATTGGCATCATCACATGCCACCAAGGGGTCCAGGTGGCATGCAGCCTCCATCCCAAGCCCATGGGAAAGAGACAACACATTCACTTAGCACATAGGGAAATATTTTAATGCACACAACATAATTTGTCTCCATTTGAAGCTCATTCAAAAACATAAATAAAACAAGAACAACTTTCTAAGAAGCTTAATGCTTCTAGCTTTGGGAAGAGAGGATGGAAATCCCTAATTTTATTTTTCATAAACCATACCAAATAACCATAAAAATATCTCTTATATCTCCATGTTTTTACCATCTCGTTATCCCTCCAAACTCCCGAGAAGAAGGATTTTTAAACATAAGTGTTTCCTTCTTAAGGATAGGGATGAATTTCCAACCCAAATGGAAATTCATCCCTACCTACAAACCAAATGCATGAGGGTTCCCAAATATAGTGGAGTAAAATTCCTCCCTCTTCCCAATAGCTTTGAAAACCCACACCCCTCGAGGTGGGTGAAGGAAAAAGAGAAACACACAAAAAGTACATTTCACAAATTTTATCTCACACACACATGCAAGGTAAAAAGGAGTAAAAAACATAGAGATACAAGGACCTACCTTGTATTCCCAAAGCTAAATTCCAAATATTCCTTCCAAATAGCCCAATCCTCTACCAAGCTTCCAAGCTCCTTCCAAAATTTCCAAAGTAAAAGAACCCCTTCCCATGGAAGTGAGGGTTTAAAAGAGAAGTAGAAAACCAAATAAAGAAATGGGAAGGTGAAAAATGTCACCTTCCACCAAAACCCCAACCAATGGAGAATCCACAAAATTTCCACCCAAAATGATTAAAGGAAATTTCAAAAATAGCCCAAGCAATGATGAGGGAATTTCCCAAATCCCATACAATCCCCAAAATCAAAGATCCCATAAATTATGAAGTGTGTGGGGAGGAAAAATGAGCCAATGGGCCTCATTTGCATTGAAAAGATCCCACCCACCCATAGGGATGGGGATTAGGCTTCTTTTCCATGCAAATGAGGTGACTGCTTCATTTACCCTTCTAAATGACACATTTTTACCAAATCCAAGTTTGGAAAAATTGTGGCATTTTAAGGGTGATTAGGATCACCTAATCCATGATTAGGTGGCATAATCCCAAAATAAGATGTTAGCACCACATGAAAAGGGTAACATTAACCACTAGTTATCAATAAACCAAGGAAACATAACACATTAGCAAGTAGGTAATCAACATGCAAGTTTCATCACCATGATGGAGGAAAGATAAGGTTCACAACATCAAATCCAAGAAACCAACACGAAAAACCACAACAAGAGAAATGGGGGTGTTGTAATCGATAAGAAGAAGAAGAGGTTTTTCCTTTAGGCCTTTTGTGTTAAGTGGTGTGTGTTCCTTGAGTCCCATGTTTTCCTCGTGATTTATTTCCTATCACCTGCACAACTCAATGCAAACCTCATATATACCCAATATGATAACAAAATATGATACGATAATATGCATCAAAATCAACATCCATATAAGCCATGTTAAGCTAGAAGTATATCAACAACATGAATCATCCACTGAATGAAATAATATAATCATCATCATACATCAAATATGGATCAAATATCAATACCAAAACATGTCAATAATAACTCATGATATCATCATCACAACATAATATCTGCAAATGAACAGTGGCATCATGTGCCTCATAGTCAACCTGCGAACAAGTGTTAGCATCCTAATGCTAGCAATACAATATCATGAATAGTGTCATAACATAACAGTGTACGAAAGCAGTAATATCCCTGTCAAACAACCATGTCATGATGATAATGTCCCAAAAAAATAGAAAAATAAGTAATAATGTCCCTATCATCATGATAGTATAGATCTGATGAGTTAAATCGCGAGCAAAAATGAGAGCACTAAAAGGTGGGCACTACGATTACAAGTGTGATTGAAACCCTAACAATGAAGGTAACATGACAAAGCAAATATTAAAGCGACAATCTTCAAACCCATAAAAACGGTAGATCTGAGTGTTCACACTGAGACATTTCTAGAATTAGACACCAATGTTCATGCACCTTTACCCTCTTGTGGGTGCCCCTCGCAAGCCTCAATGCAAAGTTTTAGAATCTTTAGCGAGCTCTTGTGACATCATTTCTAGCCATATCCAATATATATACAATCCGGCTACCTCTGATTACGGAGGAAACAACTAAGTCACTTATATCTCCCATTTGCTTATATTTTTGTGTTGCTTGAGTGCTTATCATTTGTATTTCACTTGTATTTTATCATATTAGTTACTCTTAAATTAGATTTAATTTAATTTAATTCCTAAATTTTATTAAATCATCTACCACAAATGACCATTCACACTAGCATGCCTATTTGTATGTGTTAGCGTTCTATGTCTTTCTTTTTGCTATTTTTATACTTTTCCAACGTATTAATTTATTTTTTATTATTGTTTAAGCATTGCTTTTCAGCTTATTTTTTGTACATTTAATTTTAAAAATTAACGCTCATTTTTCTCTTAATCTTTATTTAATCTATCTAATCAAACCAACTGTGTATGTTCTTATATCACACCCTCTTAGGTGATCTTAAGAGTCATACATGGTGAAGTTTTTTTCCTTGTTTTCTCTGCAGGAAACTACAAAACAAAATAAACTTTATCTTCATAAAATTTCTTAATAATTTGTCTTGCTAGTTCGGATAAGGGTTTATTCTTGTTCGCTTTAAGCGTGGGAAGTGTTTGGACATAGTCCTAAAAATCATAATGAGGAGTACTACGGGAACCCCAAATTAGTTGGCACCTTGAGGGAAGTGGCCAACAAAAAGGTACCTCCACCCACTTGACTAGTGATAACCATGTGAGAAAACCATAAGTAGCCCATGGTGTGAAGGCCCATTCTTAATTAATTATGGGGTGTAGTCTATAGCTAGGGAAGAATTTACTGCACGAGTACTCGTTGAAGGATGCACGTTGGTGAGTGAAAGTTCTCCCTAACCCCTAGGAATCTTGACAAGGTGAAGCTAATAACAACGTTGTTATCGTTGGAAAAATAATTTGGCGATAGGATAGATTAGTGGATATCCACCAACTCTCTGGGACTAGGTCCCTCTACTTGAACAAGCAACCGTTAGTGTATTTGGAATGAAAAATAAATAAGTGGTTGGCCCGGAGGCTAGGGATCAACAAGCACGCTTCATCGTACTGCATAAAAATCTTGCAATTTGGGTGCAAGGTATGAATTTTCTAGAAAGGTGGGAGTGTGGGAGTGGAAAATTAGGAGGGGGATTAATACTACAGTAGGAATAGTTTTGATTCTTTGACGATTAATCGAAGTATCAACGCACAATTGAGAAGAATCACAACTTCACTAGTTATATCAAGACAAGGAAAAACCATGATTATTAAATTTCACTTATTCACTCATCTAAAAAAGTAGAAACTCCTTTCTTTATTGACATAGTTGCAAATTTGTACAATCAGAGAGATGGAAGAACATATGGAAAATAAAATGGATTAATTATTTGTGTTTTGCTTATTCTTGGTAGTTATCTACTCTTGAACTTGGAAAGACCCCTTTGAATTGGGAGCCATTACAATATATAGACTTCAAAAAGACTCTTCACCTACCCCCATGACCTTTCATTTGTCTTTTTACAACATGTGACTCTTCATATTCCTAGGAATGAAATTAAGTCCCCTTTTTATTAATTAAGGGTGACTTATTACAATGTCAACTATAGTCACATTTAAATGAATAAGACAAAATGAAAAGTATAACCCCCAATGAAGAAATAGAACATGAAGGAAGAGAGGAAGGGGGAGAGAAGAGAGATAACTACTCTACTTAAAGGTGTTTCCCTTGCGAAATCTTCTTCTCTCTCGATGGATCTTTACCGAGTTCCACTGAGAAGATATCCACTCCTTTGAATTCTCTATTGTATCGGGATGCCACAAGTACAATTTTATTAGCACTGGGGTATACGAACACAACTCAAGGACTCAAGCCAACCATCCGAGATGACATTGATGTTTTAATTTTAATGAACCAAGACTAATGTTTTCTTTAAGTTCTTGATATTGTATTTCTTATCTCACGAGAGACTCCAGTGTGTCCTCATTGAAGGAAAAGGGGTCTCTCGCTTATTTCTTCACATATTCGTCAAATGGATTCAAAAAATCATGAGGTGTTTTCATCAATGGTGGGCACTCAAGCTTTTATTTATTAGGTTTGACATCATTCACATCTTATAAGCACACTCTTCATTTAAATATATATCATCCAAAGTGTGGTTCAACATCTCATAGGACAAGGGTTCTAGCCCAAACTTGTGAAAAAATCTTGGATCAAGAGTTGAATACTTTCCTATCCACCAACATGTGAGAATGAGATCTCCCCATCTCTGTCACCAGTGGAAACACTTGATCCTAGTGTTCCTTTTCTTTCTCGATTTCATCTCTTGTCATCTAGACCTTGGTGGTTATTGCGCACATGTTCTTAAACAATGAAATCATCTCTAGAAGAATCAATTTCCCTTTTACAAAATCTTCCTCACCCATTTTTTGTTTTCTCACCATTTGCATGGTGAATCCTTGGGTCTTGAATGAACTCCATGTCTAAGCTCTGATGGGGTAACTTCTTCAATTGGAAGAGATGAAGGCGGCATTAGTTCATGAAAGTTTGAACGCACGAGGTGATTTTTTCACATGATATTCCAACTGATAAATTTTTCCTTTTACTCTTGATTCCTCATGAGAAGGTGAGTGGAAGAATCTCTAAACAAATGTGCATCCCCCTCATGATTTGTTAGGCCTAGGGGATGGTGCTCATCTCATAGTCATAGGATCACTTCTTGATGGGTTTAATGACCTTGCAAGAATACTTCCACATATTGGTTTCCCGGAGGACCACTGAAAGAGTGAGAAGCTGCTTGAGCCAATTTTCCCTTTTTTCCTTTGACCATTGAGGTGATAGGTGAGAAGTCGGGGACCACCACCTATTTGGTGTGTAGGCTTCATTCATGATCATTTCATGTACCCATAGAAAAATATCGTTAGACTTGGGCTCTACATTTGACATGATTTTTGTCTCTTTCTCAAAATGATAAGGAACATCTTGTGTAGGAGGAGGGTCGGTGCGGGGGTGGAGGATGAGAAGCTTTTTGACTCGAGGGGTGAAGGATGAATTAGATCAATTTCCCCTTGTCCTAAGTCTACCATAGGGTCATATTTTGTCCTTACATTTTTGTAACCTTTGATAGTGATTATATTCTAGTTCCACTTCCTTTATCTTTAAACAAACACGGGATGACCACCCATTGCATACTGACCCACTTGGAAAGACCTTCTCTTCCAGCGGGTTCCCAGGTGTGACATAGGATTTTGTTCTTGAGATATTCCAAATCCATGTAAGTAGTATCATTGTCACCCACTCCAAAATATTTTGATGAGAGCCAAAGGAGGCTCAAGCTAGAACAATTGAACCTCATGTTGACAAAAATCAACAAGATGAGCCAAAACAAAGATGAAAACTTCTTTTTGCACTCAAAACAAGATCTATTATAGAAAATTTAGAAGCATTAGGGCTTGGAGAAGACATTATTTTGGGAAGTATTGATTTTTTGACTTGGAATCAATTTTTTGGAACCCCTAACATCTAGGAATACTTGGATGATTTTTCTTTTCCATTTTTGGAAACTTTCTATTTATAGTAAGTTGGACATTTTTTTTAAGTTGCTTTTTTTGGATTTTTGCTTTTTCTAACCAAATTGCCTAGTTTTTCATCTTTGTTGTTTTCTGAGTTCACTGCCTTGAAAGGATTTGATATTTTGGGAAATTTTCTATTTATAGTAAGTGAGGGAAATAGAGACTTACTATTTTTAGAAACTACCCTTCCACACCTTAGGTGAGATGAAATTAACTTCTGGAATAAGTTTTCCTTCTAGACTTCGTGTTCAAAATTTTAGCTTGGATCCGCAGAAATTATGGGAAAATGGAAAAATGTAAACTAGGGCACAAAACAAGGGTTTTCTGTAGGACATCATTGACTTTGCTTCCACTTGCTTGTTGAAGGTTCAGGAAAAGGGAGGAAATGAAAATTTCATTTGATTTTGTCTGGTGGTTTGGGAGATATGAATTTTCTTGTTTAGGGCACATAATCACTCTAGAAAACTTTTTTCATGCATGTCGGAAAAAATCAGTTTTTGGTTATTTCTTAGCTATGATCATGGAGGAATGGAGGGAAAATGATGGATAAATGGGTTGTATGGTTTCGGAAAAAATTGGCGACACCTCTCACGCATGCACAAAGAAGAAGAAGCAACACATTTAGAGAATTTGTAATTTTGGTTTTAAAACTTCATGTAAGGAGAGAATTTTTTTCCCAAAGGGATAGAATAGTTAGGGTAAAAAAATGCACCCTCACCACTGACATGCCAGCGTTGTGAGATGATTTCCTAATGAAGGATAGAGAAAAAGCATGCAAAAAGCTCTCGAAGAGGGCGAGATTGGGTCACATGAGGAACACTGGGCGGGGCTTTCTCATGAGCACACTTTTTCCCGAGGGATGGGAGGTGTACAAAAAAATGTGCCCTCATCATAGTATGACAAGTGGTGGAATGTGGTTTGTCGAGGTGGAGAGGAGAGGAGAGGAGGAGGCGTATTAATTTATTTCTAATTACTACTTAAGCATTGATTTTTAACTTATTTTTCTATATTTCATTAAAAAAATTAAGGCTCGATTTTCTTTTAATATTTATTTAATCTATCTAATCAAACCAACTGCATATGCTCTTCTCTCGCACCCTCTTGGGTGGTCTTGAGAATCAAAAATGGTGAAGTTTTTTTCCTTGTTTTACATATTGTTTTCTCTACAGGGAAACTACTAATTTATTGTGTGTGGGACCACATCATACCAAGAATACCTAAAACTCAATCACCAAACTTTTAACCTTGTATGCAAGTTGACTTGGTTGAAGACTACAAAACAAAATAAACTTTATCTTAATAAACTTTATAAAAATTTGTCTTTCTTGTTCAAATAAGGTTTATTCTTATCCTCTTTAATTGTGGGAAGTGTTTGGACATAGTCCTAAAACTCATAATGAGGACTACTATAGGAATCCCAAATTAGTTGGCACCTTGAGGTAAGCTGCCAGCCAACGAAAATGGTACCCCCACCCACTTGACTAGTGATACCCATGTGAGAAAACCATAAGTATCCTATGGTGATGGGCCCATTCTTAATTAATTATGGGGTATAGTATGTATCAGGAAGGAATTTACTAGAACAGTACTCGTTCGGGAAATTTGGTGAGTGAAATTTCTCCCTAATCCCTAGGAATCTTAACAAACCAAAGATAATAACTATATTTGATTCATCGAAAGAATATTTGATACCAAAATCGAAGAGTTACAACGCCAACTCAAAAATAGTGAAAATCCTAGAAAAGAGGAAGAGTAGAAATCAAAACTTGACAATGATGTCACCATGGACATTCCTCAAGCAAACTCTCCATTCACATAAGAATGGAAGAGTATGAAAGAAAAATTAATGGGACTTCAAAAGTGCACAAAGCAATTCAATTTTGATGAACTATGTCTTTATCCATTTGATAAGGACATGTTAAATGTACCTTTCCCAAAATCCTTTGAAACACCCAAATTTGATAAATATAAGGGAAAACATGATCAAGAGAACATGTCAAAGAATTTTTCATGGCATGTCAAGAAGTGGCATATAATGATTTCTTTCTCTTGCCTCTTCCCTAAAATTTTAGAGAGGAAAGCTTTGGATTGGTTCTTACACCTTCCAAAGGGATCGATCACCACATTCGCAAATCTCTTGGAGAAATTCATCAAACATTTATCATTCAATATTGATTCTGAAATTACAATGATGGACCTTTGCAACACAAAGCAAAGGAATAATGAAACTTTTGCATCATTTCTTCAATGGTGGCGAGGAATCATAAGTCGATTCCCTTTCTCTATACTCGAGAAGAAATTAGTTAGCATCTTCATTCCAAATCTCAATTCAGAGTTATCTTTTCAAATGCAAATGCATTGTTTGACTAACTTTGAATAAGTAATAGAAAAAGGACAAAAAAATTGAGAGGGATCTTATTGTAAAGGGCCTAATCAAGACACCTTCAAAATATCAACCCAATAATCATAATAACAATCACAATCAAAATCATGATAAATATAAATTTTGAATCAAAATAGAAATGTTGTAAATGATGGAATCACTAATTCTCGTCGTATTCAAAATTTACAAAATCCAATTCATCAACAATAGTAAAACTAAAAAAATCTAGCTTTCTAAAAACTTTACTCCACATGAGATAAAAAGACAAAATTTACACCTCTTGGAGAAAGCATTTCAAGTTTCCTTCATCAACTCACAAGTGCTAAAATGGTGACATACCCATTCACACATCCTTTTGAAGAAGGACAACCTAAACCCACATGGTATAAAGAGAATGAATATTGTGACTACCATTGTATACATGGCCATCCAACGGATCATTGTATAAGACTACATCACTATATACAAGACTTAATTGATAATGGGACATCACAATAGAAGGATCATCTAATAACAAGACACCAAACGAGAATCTAAAGGTCTTCCAAGACCCATTCCCTAAGCATGGAACAAAATAATGAAAAGTACAAAGGTCAATCATCAAACAATGTCAAGTTTGATTATATTATTTCCTTGTTAGATCATACACCAGACATGGTTGCCACTATCAAATTTAACATTCCTACTTACACTGTAACAATGACGAAAAATAGGTTTGGGTACCCACTACTAAACAACCTTCCATGTCCACAACACCACTGCAACAAGTGTCTAATCCTAAGTCCACTACAAATGCACAATCCTCAAATAAAAGTTTTCGTTGATTCCTATGATATAATCAAACAATTAGAGAAGACCACCACAAATTTCTCTCATGGAATTGCTCAAGACATCTCTTGTGCTTCAAAGTATCCTTACTCATGCACTCCATGAGGCACATGTTCCTAAGGATATTAACTCCCAACAATTTTAGGCCCACAAATTTATCATCAATAATCCCATTTTGTCATTTGGTCCTCATGACCTCTTGAACCCTAACATTACCAATAATAATTCCTTATATGTAGAAGCATTCGTCACCCATCATAAAATCAAATGTGTGCTTATAGAAATGGAGTTGCATTGAACATATTCTCCATGAAATTGTTGTGATGTCTAGGTTATACTGAGGAAATTCTAGGCACTAACATCATTACCATTCATGGTTATGATAATAGTGAAAAGGAAATCCGTGGGTACTATCTCTTTACATATCAAAGTTGGACCCCAAACTCTAGACACATTTTTCCATGTTGTGGACATGGAAACATCCTATAATATCCTCTAGGTCACCCATGGATTCACACCATGCAATCCATTCCTTCTACATACCATCAGTGCATCAAATTCCCTATGAAGGAAAAGAATTCACATTGTGTGCGAGATGTTAAACCCTTTGAGTATTGCAAACTCTTAGAAGGTAGACATACATGTAAACTATTGTCCTTATGTGGATAAATCCTCAACTCCTTGCCTTATCCCATTCACAAATGAAACCACATAGACCCTGAAGTTTGCTGAAATCTCAACTGTCCACTTCCTCCACCCCATCTACATTGAAAATCATAGACAAAGGTCTTGGAGAGTATGAACTCTAAAATTCCCTTCATGTTGGCAACCTACCATTATCCCCATACATTATGGCCAACCCAATGCTCCCCATATCAAAACTACTCCTATCTATAATCTTGGTAAGTCTATATGGAAAAGGTTGAATACTTAGATGAGGAACACATTCCAAGTTCTTTATGGCTCTTGGTTATATGATGATGGATATGCTTCTTGCTACGAATCATATGAGTATACTAAAGCACAAAATCATGAAAAATATGTAGTGGAAAGGTAAAGGACTTGGAAAAAATGAACAAGGATGTCTTGATCGATACCTTGCACAAAAAATATTTATCGGTATGGTCTTGGTTATCGTACATTTGAAAACTCAAATATATTGTTTGATGTCTCACTAGTGGTGAGGACACTGACTGACGATGAGAGATGGGTTCCACACATAACCTCTTTGATAACCTTTCCAAAACAAACCTATTTATTGAAAACCTCTCCATCAATACCATCGACTTTGACCTTGTATATCCTACCCTAATAAGTTAGGACCAACTAAATCATGTCTCCATGGACCTCTTTCAAAATGATGAGGCCATTGAAGAGTTTCTTGGACTTGGGATCCCATCCCCCTTTCTGATCACAAGAAGGGATTCGATATTGACCTTGATGCATCTGCATACTTTGGTGAGGAACTAGAGTACCCCAGTCTGCAAAAAAGTGAAAATGAAAATCAAAAATCCATAGTGAAAACCTTGTTGAGGTATTATTGGAGAACACAAAAAAAAAAATGAAAAATAATAAAAAGAAAAGGGACGTATCTCCTAGTGAAAACATTTTGAGGAACTAGAGAGAGGGGAATCTCATTCATCATCAACTGAAGATTTACATCAACCAATTGGAATCCTTTTCAAAAGAGACACATCTAAAATGTTGGTTGAAGAAACAATAGAAATTAACATTGGCACACACATGAGCAACTGAAGATTTTACAACTTGGTGCAAGTCTGTTAGATCAAAAAAAACAAAATTCACAACACTCCTTATGGAATTTCAAGATATTTTTGCATGGACTTACAAATATATGTTAGGATTAGATCTATCCTCTTGGTACACCACCTTGTGGTACATCGAATGCAAAACCTATCAAGAAAAAATTGAGAAAGATGCATCCCAAAGTTGCATTGTTTGTCAAAGTTGAACTTCAAAAACTTTTGGAAGAAGGCTTCATTCAACCTGATAGACTATTTTGCATGGATTTCAAACATCATACATATGGAAAATAAAACTTTGGGCATCAAAATCTGTACATATTTTTGTGACATCAATAAGGCATGTCCAAAAGATGACTTCCCTTTACCAAACATTGATATGATCATGGATTCAACAATAGGTCATGAAATGCTTTCCTTAATGGATTGATTTTTTTAGCTACAATCAGATTCATATCATTTAGAGGAAGATCAACATAAAACAATGTTCACTACACCAGTGGGGCACATTCTATTATAAGGTCATGCCTTTTGGCCTTAAAAATGTAGGTGTTACCTCATAGGGTAATGAAAGTCATCTTTCATGACATGTTACATGATATCATGGAGGACTATGTAGATGACATCCTAGAAAAGTATAAAACACAAGTGGATCATCTGGTAGTTTACATCGTATCTTTGAAGCGATTGCAGAATACAAAGTCAGACTTAATCCGAAGAAATGTGTGTTTGGCGTAACATCAGGAAAATTACTAGGATTTATTGTTTCAGAGAGGCATAGAAGTAGACCTTGCAAAGGTCAAGGAAATCATGGAAATTCCTCCTCAAAATATCAGGAAACTCTGGGGTCTTCAAGGAAAGATTCAATCAATTAGAAGGTTCATTTCACAATTGGTGGATAAGTGTCACCATTTTAATCAACTACTTGAAGAAAGATGTCCAGTTTGGTGGAACCAAGAATGTCAAGATTCTTTTGCTAAGTTAAAATAATATCTATCAAGTCCACCTAGTTCTCATGCCACCCATATCAGATAAACCAATGCTTCTCTACACATCTACTACAAAACATGCAATAGGGGCATTATTGGCACAACATAATGATCAAGGGAAAGAGAAAGCAATCTATTATCTTAGTAGAACACTTATTGATCATGAGCTTAAAATATTCACAGGTTGAGAAAGTGTGTTTAGTAGTAGCTTTTCACATTTCACAAACTATGCCACTATTTTCTCAATCACAACCAAACTCATTACAAAAGTAGATCCTCTCAAATATCTACTCTCTAGACCCATTCTCATAGGCAGAATGTCAAGTTGGTCATTCTACTTAGTGAGTTTGATATCGAGTTTGTTAGTAAAAAGGAAATCAAAGGACAAGCTCTTATAGATCAACTCATTACTGACACCTCTACCAAGATCGAAACCTCTTCATTTTGAATTTCCAGATGAATAACTTTTGTATGTTGATACAAAGTGCCTTCATGGACCCTATATTTTGATGGATCTTGTAATGTCCATGGATCAAGAGCTAGTATTTTACTTATCACACTAGATGGTAATGTTATTCCAAAATCTTTCCACTTGGCCTTCCCCTACACAAACAATATTGTAGAATATGAATCCCTCATAGCTGGATTGAAATTGGCAATCTCATGGAATCTCAAAGATTTGGTGGTGTTTGGTGATTCCCTTCTCATTATCAAAAAAGTCACAAGTGAATACCAAGTCAAAGATGAAAAGATCATTCCTTACAAACTCATGGTGGATAGCCTTAGAGGTTACTTTTAGTTGATCACATTTGAACAAGTTCCTCACTTCAAAACAAATCAGTAGATGTTATGGTGACTATCGGATCTCTTCTTGAGTTCAACTCCCATCAATCACATACCAAGTTTCTTGTTAAAAACATCTTTGGTTCTCGGCCTATGATTAAGTTTCTGATTCGAACCATGGTCTATGAGATAGTTGGTCATGAAAATCCTTGGTATCATGACATTTATACTTTCATTGTGACCACACTTATCCTAAAAACATGAACTCTCAAGATAAACGAGCCTTAGCACAACGTGTTTCATGTTATACCATACTTGTTGATACCCTTTATCAAAGAGGCTATGATGGGACTCTATTAATATGTCTCAACCAAGATGAAGTGCTCCAAACCTTAGAAGAGGTACATGTTAGTATTTGTGGAGCATACAAGTGGCATGGTGTTAGCAAAGAATATCTTACGCGTCGGTTACTATTGGCCTACCATGGAGTCTGATGCATGAAATTTGTTAAGAAGTGTGTAGCTTGCCAAATGCATGGAAATATCATTCACACACCTTCTCAAGCCTTACAACCAATCACTACACCTTGGCCTTTCTCGATGGGGGCTTGACCTTATAGGAAAAATCAACCCCACCTCATCGATGGCCATAAGTTCATTATCATTGCCACGACAAAGTATTTTACCAAATGGGTAGAGGCAATGCCTCTCACCTATGTTACTAGTAGTAATATTTCCAAATTCATATTCAATCACCTCATTTGTTACTTTGGCATTCCATCTTCTCTTATTATAGATAACGGTAAGTCATTCAAAAATAAAATCATTAAAGCCTTAGCCAAACGCTTCAACATTCACCTTCATTGTCCACCCCTTACTATCCCCAATGTAATGGCCAAGTAAGCTTCCAACAAGACATTAAAATCCATCATGGAAAAAAATGTTGATAAGCATGGTCACAATTGGCATACCCAATTATATCTTTCCCTCTAGGCCTATCATACATCCTTTTGTACTCCTCGGAGAACCACTTCACTCTCCCTTTTCTACATGGATCTAAAGTAGTGTTACCTAGAGGTTGATCTCCCATCACTCCATTTGTATCCCTTCAACATTTGATCAACAAAGATGACTATCGATAGGATCACCTTGTTGAGCTTGATCTCTTAGATGAAAAGTGGCTCAATGCTTTGGACCATGAGAATTTTATTTAATTATTTATTAAATAAATAAAGTTTGTTTAAAATAAATTGTGTTGCAGTTGAACCCGTTGAAGATTTTTATGCTAGTATTCCCGCTCTCTCAAAGAGGGTATTCACGGGAAGAAGAGTTTTTACGAACCAACTATCCAACAAGTTATTTTAAAAAAGCAATTGTCTGCAACTTCTGGCAACGTTTTTTGTTTTTATTTATTTTTTGTGTTTGTTTTTGGTTTTCTCCGTCTGTTTGTTAAATTCCCCTTGATTCGTTTGTTCATTCTGTATAGCCTGTTTATTTTCCTGGAAGTTCTGGAAGTCATCCATGGCCTCAGACAAGGGAAGAAATTAATCATGGAGTGCTAATTTCTGACAAAGAAGGAAGGATGTAAGTGAAATAAGCTTCTTCCATGCTAGTCGCACTTTTTGGAAAGAAGGTTTTAAGCTGCCAATGGGAATTTTGGTGGTGGAAGGAAGATGGGAATTTTAAGCCTTCTGGAAGGTTGTTTTTTCCCATCATTAAAGTCAAATCACTTAAGTGCCAATGGGAATTTTGGTGGTGGAAGGAAGGTGGGAATTTGGAGCCTTCCTGGAAGGTTGTTTTTTCCCATTATGAAAGATAAATCACTTAAAGTACCAATGGGAATTTTGGGGCTGCCAAGAAGGGTAAGAATTCCCATCAAGGAAGTTTTATTCACCCATGCAAGTCACATTTTTAAGAAAGAAGCTCTTTTTTATGCAAGTCACACTTTTTGGAAAGAAGGTTTTAAGCTGCCAATGGGAATTTTGGTGGTGGAAGGAAGATGGGAATTTTAAGCCTTCCTGGAAGGTTGTTTTTTCCCATCATTAAAGACAAATCACTTAAGTGAAAGATGGGATTTTTGGAGCTCTTGGAAGGGTAAAAATTCCCATTGCTTTGCCTTCTTATTTTTAGCATGTCTTCTAGCCAAAAAGTGTGACCCACCTTGGCATAAGTGCATGCATTTAATGATATTTATTTTTATTATTCCTAGCTAAAGTTGGCGCCAAAAATAGGAAGAAAGTCAAAGCATGAAGGAAAGCCAAAGAGAAGACAAAGAAGCATGCTAAAAATAAATAAAAGAATTACATGGAAAAGCAAGCTAAAGCATGCAAACTTGGGCGCCCAAATTGAGAGAAAAAGCATAACTTATTATTAATAATTGCCAAAAATAGGAAGAAGCAATTATTAAATATAGCATGCAGTTATCTATATAAGCATGGGACGCCATAAGGAGGAGACAATTAATTATTTTTGATGGAGCATGCTGCCTGGAGAGTTTTGGCACCAAGGGAAGGAGTGATTTGCATTAAAGAATATATTTTTCATTACTTCGGGAAGCTTCAGTTTTGGCGCCTAGGGTTGGAGAAGCTTTCTTTTTATTATTCAGAGCATCTTGCATGTTGGTATAAGTGCCCAGGTGAATTAAATAATATTTTAGCTTGCTTGGCATGCAAGCAAAGTCTCAAATTTTAGGGCAGCAGCTTTATAAGCAGATTTTGGTGATAGAAATTAAGCATTCATGCCATGGACTCCATATTTGTCTGAATCATTTAGCAGTATTCATCACAGGTGCTCATATTGGTGAAAAGAAGTCAAAATCAATGTCAGATACATTGAATATATCTTCCGAATCAGAAGGAATTGCAGGATCTGCACAAATTGATCCAATTGCAGGATCTTCTGGCAAAAATAAAAGAAAAAGAACTCAGACAAAGATTATTCTAGGCATGATGAAGCGTGATGAAAGAGAAGGGTCAACAGAATCATGCATTGTTTCCAGGCTTACCGAAATCAATGATACAGACATGGGCCCTGAACCTATCACTGATTTGATTGACAAATCCAAAGCCACCGGAAGATCATCCCTTATGCGGGCAATAAAAAGTAGCGGGATTATTCAAGCTTCAAGTTTCCGGTCACAACTCAATTGCCCGAGTTTGTTATGGAGTGTGCAAGGTCTTATCATCCTCTTTCTAGGATAGTCCGAGATGTTGCAAGGAAGACAATAATCAGGTTGGATGCACAATTCATTAATTATTGCCTTAAGCTTCCTGAGACGGCTAGTGGTGATTGCAATTAGCATGCAGGATGTTGGTAATAGATGGGAAAAGCATAAAGCAAGATTGTGTGGGTATAATGAACAAGTAGATACATGAAGAATCCCAGAGCACCATCGAAATTCCCGAGGACTCTTCCACGATCCAATCTTGTGCAGGAAGTTGATGATATCACCAAATTGCTTTGCAGGATAAATGGGGAAGCTAATACCAATAACTTCCGCTCATGGATGTATGCCTTTGTGAGAACCATTGAGATCAACAGAGCTGATTCGATAATTAATTGGGTGGAGATCATCAAGTGACAACATCAGCGAGCAACTCCGAAGTGTGAGGCGGACATTCAACTTCAAAATGACTTCATACCTCAGTATATGCAATAGCCTCTCAAGGGATATTTTCCAAATTGGATAGACGAGGCATATTGTCAAAAGATCCTATTTATGAGTGCTTCCCTTAGTTGACAATTCTGAATGCTACAAGGATTACAAGGTAGTCAACGATGGCTTCTTCTACGGATTCATTTGCAAATTAAATAGTGATCTGAAAACCAGTAGAGTGAGCAAAGAATCTTGCAAGTTGTCTCCCAACATGGTCTGTATCTTCATCCAGCGGACTTCACATATTTCAGGGTTAGTGGTTTCTAAGAGAACCAGTTAAGTTGCCAAGATACCCGAGTGATAAGTGGGTCATCATGGAGTTGTGCAGAAGCTCATAGAGTTGCATGACTTACAGTCAAAATGGCACAAGTCTACAGTAGCTTTCTAGTCACAGTGGGTCATTATAGTTGCAGAGCATCCATAAAGCCTAGAGGAATTGAAGCAAAAATGTTTTCTTGGTATGAGCATGAGTTCTTCCTAGCACGAATGAACTTTGACCCATATGGGATAGCAAAGAGGATAGTCTCCCAAGAATACTCACATGTACCTTCACTTGAAGACTTTTGGATGAAGTGCAGGAGTGAATACGAAGTCAAAAAGGGAGATTTCAGTTATCAATGCAACAAAGTTTCGACTATGGTTTAGCACAGATACCTAAAAATATCTTAGATGATGGGCATGTGGTACTTGACACATATCATCAAATGGGAGGAGATAGAGTTGCTCTTCAGAGAGTGTGGGTGGTTGTCACACACGATTGAGGAGAGGTCTTCCGTAGTCCTGGTTAACACCTCAAATTGGTTGTTAACAAAGGGGTATTGCTTGGACGAGGCTTTGATGAACCAAATCACAGGGAATTTCATGCACAGGGGATTCCAAGCAAGAGAAAACATGAAGGTGAGAGTAGCAGAAGGATAGAGAAGCTCAAAGTATACAAGAAGTCTCAGGTACTGGAAAAGGCAAGCCTACATCCATTATACCAGTGTTACTTTCAAATGAAGCTTCTCCAGCATCAACTCACAACACTTCCACAACAGCTCCAAGACCTCAAACAAGATGTTATTATTCCACCGTTGAATCCAACATCATTCGTATTTGTTCCTCAGCCACCCAGATCTTCACCTCTCCCTGCAGAGAAGTTGAAAGCACAAATGGCAGAGTTCAAAGAGCATTGTCTTTGGACAATTCAGAAGAGGGCAGCCATAACACTATGGTGAATTCGGATGCAGCTGAGTCTGAAGCATGAGATGGTGGTACATTCAGTGACTTCTCATTCCCCAAAGAGCAATTTCTCATCTTGGTTGGCTCTATGCAGACAGTTCCAGAGGCTAGAGAAGAAATCAACTTGGAAGAGGAAGACTTGCAGCTTGCTTATGAGCTTGGGAGGTAGAGGCAAAAGGTCTAAAGCTGCTAAAATAACTTCAAGGTTGATTATTGAAGAATCAGGGTAGAAGTTCGCTGAATTGTCAGTCCAACCAAGGGAAACAAAAGGGAGAGCTAACTATTGCAGACATATCGGTGACCAAAGTACCATTGGGGAAAATCACCACGAAAGGATTAAAGCAAGATACACGGACATTGATAGATGCTTTATTCCTTAAACTTGACAAGGAGAAGGAAAAAAAGACAGGCTTTAGATGCAGATCTCCCAGTTATGTGAGATCATCACTAAGGTTGCCAAACCTTCTTCTCAACCCGTGTTAGTGCAGGAACATGTATGCAACCGTTTGGTTGAAGAGATTGAAGATGCAGGGAACCAGGTCAAAGTTATTGCTCAATGGAAAGAGCAAATTATTCACCAAGCTTCAAAGCAGTTCGAGGGAATACCAGTTGGCTTGGAGAATATGCATAGGGAATTATCTCAACTAAAGGAACTAATGACAAGGATAGAAGATGAGAACATAGTTGTTGAAAGTCATCTGGATACCTTAGCTAAGATACATTCATTGTCAGAGGATGTGCTAATTGCAGAGCAAATTATACCTGATGGATTGATAGAAAAGGGGAAGCAGTTAGAGATAGTAGTTTCCTTCCGCATGGAGATCCTCAAGCTTATGTTGAAAAGGATGCGTTGCTGGAAAACGAGATGGGGAAGTACCAGAGAACATTCTAGATGAGTTGTCTGCTTCCCGTGAGGAATTTATTTTGGTTGTGTAAAAGAAGATTGATGAAGCCATCATGCCTTTCACGTTAGATTCAATTGGCAGACTCGTAAAGCTTCATGTAGATATTGAGGGGTATGGGCCTAGTTTGGAGAAGGTAAAGGCTAACACTGTTGCTTTGTCCAAAGGATTGTTGCGGTTTAAAATTGAGAAAGAAACGGTTGCTAAGGCAGATGGGAAGACATTGAGTCACATGTTTGACAAGTATATTTAGTTTCAAAACAAAGAAAAAAAAGTGTAGAGTATGATGATCGGCATATTTTCTTTCTTCTTCCCTTTCCTCTCTTATTCTTATTTTCTCGAGACAAAATTGTAAAACTAAAGTAATTGGTTAAAAGCCATTACTTTTAGTTATCTGAAAAGGTCCTTAATTGAGAATAGGTGGCAGACATGCAAAGCTTTGATTTAGTCTTCAGATGCATGTCATGTAGAGAGAAATTTCAGGGAAAGATTTCGCTTTTGTTTTCTTTATAGCTTCCGCATGTGTCAGTTCAGTTATTGCTTTCCTATTTGTAATTTCCTTCTATACACTATAAATAGAAGAAGAACCTACGGGTTAGAGGATCAGAATTTGTAATCAGCATTCTTGAGTTCCGAATTTGTGCTGAAACCCTTGATATCTTTTTTGAAAGTTGAGGAATTAAACAGAGGTGGATTTCCGGAGAACTTTGTGTCAACGGTGCATTTGCTTCTTACTTTTGTGTAGATCTTTAGATAAACTTTGCATTGTCTAAGATTTAGATTAGAAACTTTCCTTTCCTTTAATTTTGTATTGTGAGATCTATTTGTTTTATCTATGTGTATGAGACCAACTCTGTAAACTATTGGTTGGATTACACATCTTCTTTCCTTCTTCTTGTATTCAACTATTCCCCTTCTGCAAATATTTCTTTACGCTTGCTTACTTAGCTATGGTTCATGAGCTTCATAGTTAAAGTAAAACCCACAGATAGTTATTAGAATACATAATTGATGAAATCTTACACATGAGCCTCACCGGTAAATGAGGGAGATTTATCTCATGACTGCCAGGTTTTAGCTATGTATAAAATCTAGCCAACATATCCATCTTATCGTTTCATCCCAAACTGGTTTATGTCACTTGTTCCTTGTAGTTAGGGCATGCACCATCTTTCATCCTATCCATTTTTTCTCACATCCATCCCTTGGTCTTCATAATCCTTTATGTGCTTGTGTATGCTTGGGTGGGTCTGGATCACCTCATTACTTCTCTTTGGTTGTTTATTCTGATTAAATTTTAAAAAAGCAAAAAACATTTCAAAATTGAATAAATCCAAAAACATTTGAAACATCCCATAATTTAAAAACATTCAAATAATCTAACAAAACTCAAAAAATCAAATGGTCAAAACTTAAAAAATACATAATCAAAATCCAAAAAACATTCAAATAATCACAAAATCCTAAAATTTACAAAAATATCAAAAATCCCAACAAATCAACACAACTCAACAACATCAAATTTTTAACTCTTATCATATTGATTGTTCCAACTATCTTATGACTATCAAATATAAATCATCTTACCCCTTGCATGTGTCCTTGTTTGGGGGCAAGTCAAATCAATCATCTCCCTCACGTGTATCCTCGCTTAGGAAAATCCTGCACTCTCATGTTCTCCTCGCATGCATCCTTTCTTGGGGGAAATGACCCATTCAATCTTATATTACTCTTTAATGTGGATCCAACAAAGAGTGTCATTTGACCCCTCTCTTTCAAACCGATCCAATTCCTTGCATGAATCCTTGCCTAATGGCATCAAAATTTGCTTAATCATCACTATGGAACACATTAGGGGCATAGTTAATTGTCTTTATTTACAATTGTGTTGCATTGTTGCTATTATTTCTTGACCAATTACAAGTATTTCATTATCATCTTGGTTCATTTATAGCCATGATGCATAATTTTATTGTGTATATTATGTTTTCTTTGCTTTGTATCTTCCATTTTCTTTAGACCAATTACAAGTATTTTTTATCATCTTGGTTCATTTACAGCCTTGGTGCATACATTTTCCTGTGTGTATTGGGTTTCTTTCACTTTTCTCTTTTTGTTTGTTGTGTGTGTATTTGTTTACACATATAATGGGTTAAACAGCATGAATCTTTAATAATCATGGTGACAACTATATTGTGTAATAACAAATTAATGTTACTCTAACTTCAATATCTCGAATGGAAGCGCATGCTACGGGCAAAATCCGTCCCATCATCCTTCTAATCATTCTCAAATCAATTTCATTCTCCTTCTCCTATCAAGCGGTTGTCCACCACTTTGTTGTGTCACCCATCCGCTTGAGGGGACAATCCCTTAGCATAATTCATACTCGTTGGGGCATCTAAATGCTTCACTTGGGTAAAATCAAGCATCTATACTCGTTATGATTTCTAAATGCTTCACTGGGGCAAATCAAATAGGTATGCCGCACTTTCCCATCATCCGCCCATTGATCTACATGTGTCTACTATCTTTAAAATGTTATTACTTCATAATAACACTTTAAAGAGGGTCAAATGTAGACACCCTAAAAATACATATATATTCCTAGTCATCCTTATTACTTGCACAATGTGTCAAAGCGGTTCTAGAATGTATTCTAGACTACTATAGAATTCAACCACGTCCCTTTAGAATTAATTTAATTAATTCTATCATGCTTAAAGCATACACTCACACCCCTTGGCTAATTTAATTAGTTATTTAATTAAATAAATATTTAATTATCCACTCATCCTACACTCATCTCCACTTCACCATCCAACTCACTCAAGTCGAACTAGTTCACTCCACTCAAGTTCTAGAACCCTACAAAGGTGGAAGAAAATATTCATGTACAACCACCTTTTCGAATAAAATCAAAATCCAACTAAATATGCATGCTCTACTTAAATGAATATTTAAACCATCCAACTGCACAAACCAAATCAACTTGTTAATTCAGAAAATGCATTCATTTGCTTACAACTCATTCAAACCTTGATCCACAATCCATGGCCTCCTTTAGCTATAAATATGATTCTTTCTCATTCACAATTCATCCTAGGAAGCATTAAGCATTTGTGACAACACTTTACCCATTTCTATTGGATTGTGCATACCGAAAGGCTATCCATTTGATCATCCATTTCTCATAGCATTCTTCTTCCATTTGGAACCAAGTTTGGAGCATCCACAACCAAATCATCCAAAGAGATCCAACAAGTGTGGTACTCCATTCCACACTTTAGTTATCTCATCCGAGGTTGTAAGAGGATTTGAAGGATGGTTTACTTGTGATTGTTATTTGCTTATTTTTCATTGCTTTTAGATGTCCTCGTATCAATTTTAAATAATATTTATGAGAAAAAAGATATCAATTCACCACTACAAACAATCATCCATGGTATGGACGACACAAGGAATTCATTTCTAACTTATAGCATGAAACATGTCTTATCATTAGTTCAACACCCACAAAATATACCATCCTTTTACTTGCTCCAAAAGGTGTCACTCTTGTAAGAAGCATTCCCTCCAAAAATGGATTTTTGGGTGGCCACTCCATCATTCTTGTTGGGGACCTTGGACAACTACCACCATGGAAGGCATGACAATATATGTAGTTGATTCATATAAACAACTATCTAGAAAAAAATTGACATAGTGGTCATTTTTTTAAATAACTTTCCAACACCAAGGTAGTGATCAATGCCAAGTTGTTTTCAAGAACTAGGATGTCAACATTCGAGAAACAAATCCAACACTTGAGCATTGGAACCTTCTAATGTCTTGTACAAGTGTCATCATACCCACTATGGAATAAGTTGATTTCAATTATTATATACCTTTATGCGACTAACAATTTGGTTACACTTGATAACATACATGTTGAAATTATTAAACATGTCAATTTCATGTTGGCATGTTGAACAAACCAAAGAACAAAATTACACAAAACTTGACGATGGTGAATAAGAATCTAAACTCTTGTTATATATAAGAGAACATTTTATGTCCACTTCTAACTTCTAAGTGGGTTATCTCCTTGTGAATGGAGCTCATAGGAAATTTATCAATAGCATCTACTTTGTACTAGAATAACACCCCATCTTTCTCATTGTATGTTTCAACTTCAACAACATCATCAGCCCCACTATGAGATGACATAATTCCAAAACACATACCACTTGCGCCAATTTTAAGAGGTAATCGTAAAAATGTTTCACTCAAAATAGCACTACAAAAGGAAATAAAACCATTGGACTTACCGAGCAACAATGCTTGAGTTTCATTGTAATTTCAAGAGATAGGTTTTAATGAACCTTTACATCTCTCCAACATTCTCTTTTAAATTGCATGTGTGAATGCAAGATAGTGCATACATTTAACTAGAAAAGAAGAAGAGCATTGCCTTTGTGGCTTGATTTAAGGCACACTCACTTTGCAATGTTCATACCACAAAAATAAACATTGAAATTATAGAGGTTCATCTCTACATTTTCTTGTGTTTTTGCTAGTGTTTTTACTCTATATTTATATTCATTCTTCTCTTTGAAAGCAAATTTTTCTACTCTATAGATTTTGGACTTGTTTGTAGTGTTAATGACACAATACAATATGAATCATTGCATATGTCAACTCTATTCAAATTACCTATTTACATATTAAACAAACTACTTGTTCTATATGCTCAATGATGGAAAACATGAAAAAAAGCCATCATATTTATTTTACATAATATTTTAATTATAAATCATTTTCCACATCTTATCGATGTTGTTGTTGCGCTTTAGGAACAAGCTATTCTAAGAAAGAGATGATATTTCAATGTCTATAAGGAAAAAGTTGAAGAAAGAGAGTAGTGGATGCATGAAATGAAATAAAGGTAATGCCTTTATTAAAGAAAAAAAGAACTCAAAACTTGTGTATGTAAAAACATTAACATGAAAGAGAATTAAAAGATTTGCTTTAAAAATGAGAATTTATGAGTTTTTAAAGCTTTTATATTAAAATGTTTAAGAAAACTACAATAAAGAATTTAAAAGAATAGTATTTTAAGTGAGGATGATTATTATTAAAATATAATATATAGATTTTAGAAATTTTGCATGGAGATTACACAAGTTATGTATGCACCCTCATACAATTAAATTACCAAATCATAACATCTTTCCCATTTCTTCTTGTTTTTCTTTTGTAATAAATAGAGAGTACCTCTATTTCTTAGATTAGATTCATATTTGATTTTACATTATTTTAGTTTTAGTTATTGTCATATATATGAAGAGTTTTTGGCTTAACCATTTTGTGACAATCAACAATTTTCTATCATTTGAAACAATTAATAATAGGTTTTATGGTGTTCACTCTTAACTTTGTTTTTTTGCAAATTTTCAATCTATAAATTAGTTTGCTTATTTACCTATTGTTTTTGTTTACATATTGTACCTCAAGAATATTCAAGCATAGACCTACTAGCTTTGTGTTAAATTTTGGTAAAGGATTTAAATCAATCTATCTTAGTGCATCACCTCCTTATTATATTAAATCGATTATTTTTCTCTTCTCATTTTCCTTAAATATATTTCAATTTAGTACTAAGATAGAATGAAGTTGACCTACTACAAAGGTTGATCTAGATAAAAGTCCATGCCTTATAAAACTTCTCGTGTTATGCTTTGATTATTGAAGCAACAAAATCATACATTCAAGAGCATCAACACTACAAATATCATTATCGTGGTTGATGACGTTAGCTCTAGATTTTTTGACTTTTGTGCATCATTTAAATTAGAGATTTGTGAGTTCTCATTTGTGGTTTTTCTAAGAATTTTCAAGAATTTTTGAGACATAATTGTGTAGTGTTGCCAAATCAACAAATGTAATGACAAACTCCATACATTGCATTTAGACTAGTCTTTCTTCATTATTTGAAGCATTAATTCACAACAATCAACCCTAATCTTTTAACCACTTCAAAAGATGTCTTTAGCTTCTCACTTGTTTGCATAGACTTTTAGATATACTTGTGTGAATTGAAATCAAGGAATGACAACATACGGAGAGAATTCTTTTAGAGATGATAATGAACAATCTTTATTGATGTTTTTAAACCATTTGGAGTTAAACAAAAATAATAAAGCAAACACAAGGCCTCTCTTATAAGGAAGGAAACTCAATCAAGAAACTAGATGGCAAAAACTTCAAGTGGAAGGGTACTCGATCCTAATTATTTAAGCAATTTAAAAAGTTAGAAATGTGTCATTTAAGAAATTAAGATAGAAAAAATCTTGATGCATAAATAATTAAAAGAGCAAGAAATATATTAGTGAATCTAGTGGTCATTCGGTGATTGCATACTTCTCATTTTTTCCTAGAATGACATTAATACTAATTTGAGATCACTTTCTCTTCATGAATAATTGTAAAACTTAGAGACCAAAAATAGAAAATACATGCGAATTAAAAATTATCTTTATGTGCACTCAATCATGCATTTTCATGTTTAAATTAAAGATAGGAGAATGATAAAATGAAGATGAATGTAATCGTTAAATGATGAAAGACATTAGCATTTTTTTTTTTTTTTTCTTTTTCCATGAGCTTGGCACTAAATAAAAGATTCAAATATAAACAAACTATATGCTTAAAATTGATTTTAGAACCTACAATGACAACAAGAGATGGGATATAATGGTGTGCCCTTGTAATGTTTATTCTCTATATTAAATTAGATGTATGTGTAAAACTTGGAGACCAAAAATAGAAAATAACCATACCATTGAATATGGAGAGTAAAATTATTTTTAGAAGTAAAGGGGAGGTTTTTGTCACTAACAAATAACAAATGAAATATAAAGTTATGTAACAAATATAAATTATCTCAAGATAAGAGGATATCTATTAACATTTTTCAAATAGACATATTTAAGATATTTGTATTAGTTTTGTTTCCAAATTTAATTATAAGGCCAAGTCACCCCTATGAAAGCAAACATTCATGGGACTATGTCAAATTTGACGGCCTAAATGACGGTTACAACAGTGTGTATTGAGCGTTTTCACTTTTCCTCGCTATTTTTAACAGTTTTGCTTTTTAGTTTTTTTAATTTTTGTTTTGCATGTTGAATGCGGGGTTGTGAGGAAAATTTAGCAATTCTGCAGGATATATTATGCATGGTGAATGCGTATTTAGGATTTGATTGTTGTTTTGTTTGTCAATTCAAGCCCCTAGACGACATGAAGTTTCTTTATTTTGTCTGTTTAAACAAACTTTACAATTTTAACTATGGGAGATCAAGTTTTAATAACCTTTAGCATCAAATCTATGTGCTTGAGAGACATTGTATTTATATCGACACGTTTTGGAAACCCAAATTAAATAAGATTCGATCCATTCCTCAATTTTCTAAAATTCATGTTGTCTTTGCATGGATCTAGAACAAGATTGAATAAATAAGATCTAACGTTGTGGTGGATGATTTTGGTGTGCCCGTTTGGCAAGATGGGTCTTACATTCACAAAGCTTTTTCAATGATTATTTGCCAAGAAGGAGATGTACATTACATGTCTTACATTTTTATTTGGGGGTTGAGGAAGAAAAGTATTTATTTTTAGTCCAACAATTATTATCTTGATTTATGTCAACGTGTTGAGGAATCATGATAGTATTATTATTTTAATGTTTCAACCATCTAGAGGTTAATTTTGAAAATGTTTCGTTTGAGGCATTTTGGATTTTTTTATAAATTTTATGGGTATATATCCATTTTATTTTCTAAATTTCATTTTCAAATGGTAGAGAGTAAAGATGTTAGGCATAATGGTTCAAATCTTGAAATTGTCTTCCCACTTTTTAAAATTGTTTGATTTAACAAGCATGATGGAAATATGGAAAAAATTTGAGATTTGATTGATTTTCTTTAATTGATTTATCCACCTATAAATTAAAAACCGCATAAGACTAATATCTAAAAGGAAAGAGATTTGGCCTTAAACATTAATAAGTAAATTATTGACATTTTGAATGGTTAGAACATGGTGTCCATATTTAACGCTTTGAGATCAAGACTCAAAGGGTTTGTACACGTAGAGCTCAACTTCGAACTAGAAAAATAGTCCATGGTAGAGTTCTTATTTGTTAGTATAATGTACCCATTCATAAAAATTATTAGAGAAAACTATGGATCTACAAAAATATAAGTTGCCTTGTAATTCAATGTCGAGATATCCATGTTTTGATGCCTCCTATAACTATAATTTTTCAAAGGTATTGCTTTTATACACAGGGAATTATTGAATTCATAGAATCTCATCCTCATAAGGTGCTTTCCATAGTTTGGATGTTAACTTCATTTTTACCAAATCTAAGAGGATTATTGATTCTCTCTCTGGGAAAATAAAACTCCAATTCTCTATTTCTCTTGGTACCATCTCCAGCACAGGCTACAAGCATTGCATGATGGAAATCTATTCATGTCCATCCACGTATCTTGACTAAAATACAAGAAACATATTTCTTTTCCCACTTAAAATACATTAAGAAGTCTTCATGTTTTCATGTTTATTTCAGATCTCATGAATTTGCAAATGTATATGATACAACCACCAATTCATGTTATATTTTAACAAATTTTAAATGTACACATAGAACCTTTCAATGTAATGTTTCATCTATATTCCTACACTTCCACTATCAATCACACCCCTTATCAACATTTTATCGACAATACAAAAAGGATTTTTAAACAACGAAACAACCAAACAATTAGTTAACACTAACACTACAAACAAATACTGACTACATCTCATCCAACAAGAATTCATTTTTTAAAAAACACCATGAGATACCAAATTTATAACCCGAAAATTTAAATGTAATGCTTCATCTATATTCTTACACTTAGAAAATCAATCACACCCCTTATCAACATCAACTACAAAAGTAATAACTATTCCTCTAAATCGAATAAAATATATCATTTGGCGTTCACATTGCAACATGCGATTGCTAGTTAATTATTGTTGATAAAAACATTTTAACCTACCAAAAAACTAAAAAAAAAAAAAAAACTAAAACTTTATTGATTTCAGTAAAATACAAAAAGCATTTGATTTTTATATTTCTCTGAATTATCATTTAGCATTAGAACTGACTACATCTCAATAGAATTTTTAACCCTTTACCTTTAACCCGGAAGAAGAAAAAAAACTTAACCTACCATACATTCATGTTTATATTTCTATGAACATTTTAGCATGATAGCTGTAAAAATGACTTCCTTCGATAATTCCAAAGGGATACTCTTAGTAGTACCTTATCTTGACGTCCAAATGGGATGCTCTCAATGAAGCCACATAAATGTAGATTCAGTTATTTTATTTATTAAAACCAGACATGTTATAAAAGTATGGGGTTTTATTCCATAAAGATATTAATTACACAATGGAACAAATGTCACATGGATTACTTGAGGTTAAGATATGTCCTTATTTAACTACTTAGAATTTGGCTGCAATATTAAATGTAATTATCATCGAAGGTTAGGTTATATTGCCATATTTGATTGAGAAAAAAATGTAACATGTATTTTGACAACACATTAAGCAGGTATACACAGATTATTTGGATTTACATTTTGATTGGAAATAGCTAAGTTAGATGGTTAGGAATCAGACCAGGCTCTCACTCTATCCATTCCTTTTTGCCCTTTAAGTATCGGATTATTACAAGGGATCAAACCCGGCCTTCACCGTATTGGGGTGTCTCTGCCCTTAATTATTGGATTACCTCACCATATCTGGGCATCTGTCCTTAAGTATCTGATTATTACAAGGAATTAATTCTGGCTCTCACCGTATCTGGATATCTCTAGGGATTTGCACCTGGTGTAATGGTATCTCCAAGGATTTGTACCTTGGTGGATGGCATGACAAACCATCATCCTCGCCATTTGGACTACAGCACTTTTGATATTTTTAAATTTCACTTTCCTGAGCACATGATAGTTCTTTGTTTTATCAATAGCTGTGTGAGTTTTTTCTTTAACTGCAAGCTACTTGACAAATAATCTTCAAAACCCTTCCTCAAAATGCCTAAATCTGGGTTTTCCGCACAACTTTTGACATTCAGCAATGTGGTAAATAAATTTTTCCACAAGTCACCATTCCAATACCTGAACACCCGCACACTTGTTTCATGATCACCTTCAGGAAAATATAATTTAAACACAATACTAACATAACTCTTGATAATGGTTCCACAAAAAAATTAAAATTAAAAGCTATTCCCATTATTCCATTAAAAAGTCCAGTACAACTGTAGTAGATAGTTGAAAATGGTACCGTTTCACAGTAGCTTTGGGACGATAAAAACAATCTCCATCAGGGCTAGCTTGCTTCACTAACTCCATGTAGCTTCCATGCAACATCATGTGTGCAATGACACAAACTCCATAAGTGTCTACCTGGTACAAAACAAAATGAACATGTATTCTAAGCAAAGGAACCCTAAACCCTAGCAAGTGAAATGAAGTCATGCTCCTTACTTGGAAAGTCCAAGGCCTCTTTTCCTGCATCTCAATGCACCGGAATGATGAGGTCTTACTGTCTGCCTCAAACTCTGTCCCACATGGAAAAACACTCATATCTATACCTCTTCCCCAATCAATCAAACAGAGTCCCTGTTTAAATGGAATTAATAATGGAGATCACATGTAAACGGCCACACAGATGACTAAATTACCAGTACACATATACAGTTCCTGCTACAGCATTAAGGAAATACCTGATCCTTCCACCCTCCCATCCGACTTGGATCCCATTCTTCAGAAATTTCTTCACTGTCAGAGACAACACAAGCATGTAAAAAATAAGATGAGGCCAAACACAAACATATACTGGTTGACTGTGTTTAATTGTATTTCATTTAAGTACTATGCCAAATATTCACCAATTCAGAAATAAATTCATGCCAAATGCAAAGATACATCATCTGGCAAAATTTCTCACATTTACTACTATACTCCATGAGATGCTTACGGTATTCCTAGAGGCACATTTAGGTACTGTTGTGTTTCCTATGCATGCTGCATTTTTGGAGGACAATATTACTCTTGCATTTTCTGAAATCTTCCAAAGATATTCAAACTTCTAGTTGTCTAAATAATTTATAATCCTCTAAAATTGCAAATAATGGTTTGCTCGTTTGAATGCAGCATTTACCAAAATTGAGTACTGAACCTTACACATACAACAAAACCAAAACAAAAAAGGTGAAGAGGTAGAATGTAAGTAAAGCAGTCAATATGAAATTTGATTGGATAAGAACAGTATAAAATCAGTTCAACTTGCCTAGCATAGCGAATGAGTAAATTGTCTGGTTTTACGTCCCGTGTATAAGGCCAGCATAGTGCAATGCTTCCAACATACGTAGCAGTTCGATTGTGTAGTATATGCACAATACTTCATCCATGCACTGACCAGTTACCAGATATGAATTGATAACATCCTAAGGCAAAAAACATTTAACATATTATCAGAGCCATATGATCATTCGGCCCATAATAGAAGCACATGAAGTCCAGATATTCAACTTTCATTATCCTTTCTATAGCAAAATTGTGTTGAATTAAAGAGGCATAAAACAAATGAAACCATAATGTAATCAAAATACAATATAACTTTTTATTGTACAACATTACCTGCAAGGTCCCATGCTCAACATAGTCACAGACCAGAATGCTACAATCAGAATATACATGTACCTTCCATGCAGATCCAAAACTAGACCGCTGAAATTTTATAAAGCAATGCCATTCATGAATAGCATAAATGTTAAAAAATCAAAACGCAAAGAAACTTACAAAATGATAATAATAACTTTATGTTTTTCCTTTACATAAAACTACACATTAAACAGGAAAACATGAAGCACAGGAAAATTTACATACTTCTTCTGAAGAAATGCGAACATCAAGCTGCCGGTACATGTAAAATTCCCAAGGACAAGCAGGTCGCTGTATCTGTACAAAAATAAGCTCAAACATTATTTACATACATGGGTGCATATGGACGCAGGAAGAGAGCTTGTTTATAAAAATCTATATGAAAATCAAATGCAGAGCAAGTATTGAAAAAACCTTTAAAGCAACTATATCGTCAGAGCGTCCATCAACATGAGCCTTAAATACTTGAGCAAAAGCCCCTTCACCTGAGCATCCTTTTATATGGTACTTGATGCCACCTTTAAACAAACAATGCACATAAAGTTACAAACGATGCAGAGTCATCTTTGTTCCAGAGATACAACATTATTTGAGCTTATCATAACCAGATAAAAGTTGAAAGCATCATGCTACTGCTATTTAAATCATAAGTTACTTAAAGTTTAAACTTACAAAATATAATAAAGAATCCAAAGCTTGGTTTTTCCATAAATAGCAATTAAAAATATTTGAAAATTCTATACATGTCACCTTGAAATGAATATTGTGAATATTCAAATGAAATCTCTTAAATTTATGAGAACAAAACAATGGCGACTGTGTGTTTCAACTCTTGTGTTTGAGGGATGGTTAGTATATCTGACTAGCCAAGTATTGTTGGGAGATGAGCATCTCATCTCTTGGTTGGTTTTAAAAGAGTTTGCTTGAAGAGATCTTTGCTACTTGGCGACTAATTGAAGAGACAATTGAAGACTTGTGAATCGCTTAGGTCCTTTCATCTGATGATTTTTATCATATTTGATGAAGTGGCCAAACGCCCAAATTGTATTGATTCAGGTTTGCGAACATGTGTGGGTTTTGTCATGTTTCATGTTGAAGAACTTGCTTTAAATTGTGTTTATTTGCATATGGGTTTTTGGGTATCAGGTATGGTGCAAAATGGATGGGAATGATTAAGAGAATGAAAATGTGTTTTATATTTACATTTAACAAGCAAGGAAATATGCGTTTGGATTCTAAATATAAAATGACAAGAGGGTTTTACTGGTTTTCCCTAAAATGCTTACAAAATATGTTTACCTTCATTTATGGCTCCAAACTTGTATTTTAATACTGCAAAGATTCAATTTTGATGGTTCCATAGGACTGCCATTAAAATTCTATGCAATTTTCCTTTTGCACCAAGTCTCTATGCTTTAAAATTTTGAGTTATGATAAAATGGAAATTAAGATTTTAAATCAGTTGAAATATTTTCTTAGAAAATTTACAAAATTTAATATATGATTGAGTTAAGAATTAATGCATGAAATTTGTTGTGAAAATATGATATAAATATACAACTATAAACTAGAAGTTGAATGTGAATGTGGTAGAATCCAATTGTTAATTTAGCAAATTAGCTATATCACATGATAAAGTTGGAATCTTGAATTGTTATGTGCATAAGGGGTAGTTTTGGTAACTAAGGTTAGTCTTTTGAAATTTGGTCTTATGGTGCTTGGCAAGTATACTTTGGCCTTTTTCCTAATATTATCTCATTAATCTATTTATTGAGAAAACTTAAAGCATCATGCTCCATCTTATACTCTGAGTGCACTAGGTCATGACTTGTTCTTCATCTTAGTAGTTCAAGAACTAGTGCACCTTATATAAAACGCATCTTCATACTCTCTACAAACCATCTCTTGTCTCAAATCTGGTTCCAGCTCAAGCCTGGACGTGTTTCTGGGCCCAGGACAGATTCGACTAACGAATTTGTCCCTAGGTCGATAAGCCTATCCCTTCTACTTGCAACAATGATCTTTTCAAATGCACAAGTTTCCTTAGTCATCTTAGGGTCACTTGAGCAGGCAATCACTCAAACCAATCACCTACAAAAACACATGCACTTTTACTTATTAGAGGCATCTAGGGATCCCATATCAAAAGCACCTCTATGAAGGACATTGAGCCAAGCATTGAAACACTTCTCTCTAAGAGCACATTACAACAAAAGTACTCAAATTTGAATACATCCCTATTTCTGCCCTAGATCACAACTTTGCAGTAAAATCAAGCCAACTGACAATTGCCGGTGTTGAGGGCCGAATTAAGGACTCCATCTTTGTTTACATTTTCTAATCTCCACAACATCATAGGATTAGGAGAATTGCATGTCACTTGATCCGTTTTGCAGTATTGGTATGTAGTTAAGGGCTCATCATATCAATGCGAGTGCGGTGAGGTCAATCTAGCTCAAATTGTACTAACCCATTTTAGAACAAAGGAAAAAGCTAGGGGTTTGAAGACAAACTATAGTGCCCCTACCTGACAGCACACCTTTGCAGGGGGCATACTGGTTGGCGTATTAAACAGAACAAGGAGAGTGACACATCCTAAACACCTTTTCAGACCTGTCATTTCCTTGCATCAGAATACGAGCACTTTATTTGAGATCCCAAGGAGTTAACCACGGCGAACCCCAAGGTAACATTGTAAAGTTAGCAGTAATTGGATAGCTGCAGCAAGTGCAAAAGAGGAGCTCTGCTTTACTAACAATGGTAAAGCAGGGGTTATGTGCTCCCATAAGAAAATAAACAGAGAACGTTACAGGGAACTGAGCTAAATGAAGTTCTTGCTAAAATTTCTCCCAAAATCAATACCATTATGAGTGAAATCAGCCTGCACAGAGATAAACTGTCTCTAATATCTCATCTTTTACTATATACAAAGTGATTGATCTTGACCTGTATATGTTGTTAAAGTGGGTTCACGCCTCTGAGAAGGAAGGAAACTACTGCCTGTCACCATTTTGTTTATTGTAGAAGAAGAAGAAGAAGAAGATTGAGGTTTAGGAGGCGCTCCATTAGGCGTAATGTACAGCCGTATTGATTTTGCTTCTTCTTCTTTCTATGCACATGTGTTATGTGCCCTATAACATGTGCAGCGCCACATCACCTTCCTTCTCTTTACCCTCTATTTCGAGTAGTTGTGTGTTGTTTAAGACATTGGAAGCGCCTTTCCCGTTATCCCACTTATATCTCTACAACTTTTGTTTCATTCACCCTTCACTACGCCAAAGGGAGCTATGAAGGCACCCAGGGACATCCCAGCAAACTCCAAACAAGTGTAGGTGCCAAAAATAAACATAAAAACAAAAATAATGGTCTATTTGGGAAAGGCGTAAGTGATGTGGTCCCATGGAATGCAAAGATGCTAGATTGGGTAAAAAGGAGTTTGTTGGAAAAGCCATAGAAATTTTAATGCAGTGCTTTTGGCAGATGTTAAGCCAAATCCCACAGCGTATTATTGACACCTCCCTGCCTATGTCAAATGGGGGAAATTTGCAAGACATGGGCCTCCTCATGAAGTGTGACCGCTGCCAAATAAGAGATTTAGAGAAGGTGTGGATAGGCTATGCATCAAATAGATTCGTAGAAATTGTTGAAATCTTTTGGACAGAAATGCACTTAAGAGCATTGCAAGTTATCCATTGATAGGAGACTACGGGGGAGTACCTCAACCAAACATGGTCTAACGAGGCGATCATTGTGGAGAATGCTCAAATCATTTTGTGGAACGGGTATTAAAGCTTTCAAGAAAATGCAATGGTGGAATTGTGGATGCGTGCAAACTGCTTGATGAAATGCCTATTTGAGATGCAGAACCAAATCCCACAATTTTGACCAGCTTCATTCCTCCAGGCATGGTCTCCTTTACCTTCATCCTTTATAATTTTCGTATTTTTGGTTCTTCATTTGCAATTTAATAGAAATAGTAAACCATTGGATAATCATACAATTGGATATTTAACCAAACTTAGTGTAAAACAACAAAACTCCACCTTGTGAATTACGTAACTGATTTACACCTTGACCATCAACCGTGATCGCTACCACAATCTTATACGTTCTTAACCAGGGTATTAGAAATAGGTGCTCATGTCCGTGGGTACTGGTGGGAGTTAGATGATTCATCAACTAAAACAACCTTTTTCATTTACTTGCAAAGTTAGAAAAACACCACATTCAGAGACTTGCAAAACAACATTTTGAACCCCATAAAAGAGATGTCAAGCATCGTATGTGTTCCTTGTTATGTGGAGAGTCGCATCAAGCATTAGATCGACCTCGATTGACTATTTGTGCTCTCTTCGCTGCCCCTCTAGGAGCCATGTTACCCCATTTTGCAGTTTTAGGAGCTGTTAAAACTGAAAAGTTGGTTTTTGTTTCGTCTCACCGTTTGGACCTTGAGCGAAGGAACATTTTTCCGCTTTCACAAACCTCTAGTATTTCTACTAGACAATTGCTTGTAACCTTTAGTTTGGGAAAAACACATTTCTAGCAAGTTTGGCAAAGGGGTTTTGTAGGCCTCCGGTCGTTATTTGACTAGGTCAAACTAGACCAATTACGACCGGTGGCTGGAAAAACCGTCGCCGTTTTGTAACCCGTTTGTCAGTTCTCATTTCGTCGACTCGGTGAATTCTCCATATATAGGAGAGCATGTAGGAAATTTTCCATTGTGCGTTCATCTATCAAAAGTCAGTTTTGGATGAGGTTTCTTAGCCCTCGAGCTAAAATTGGTTGTTTTGCAACTAGGCCAATTACGACCGATGGCCCCGGAAAACTAGCCGCAAATTGTAAATTGTTGCTCGTTTTGAATTCCGTCAATTCTGTAAATTCTTGGTATATAGGAGTACATGTAGGAACTTAACCGTTGTGAATTTTCCCATCGGAAGATTTTTTTCAAACGTGATTCCTTAGCCTCCGAGCTAAAATTAGACGTTTTGCAACTAGTAGGAAAATGTAAAATAAGGTCATATGACCTTAGTCAAGACAATAAACCATCGTGAAAACTTATTGAAACTTATAAATAACTATATGAAACTCTCCTCTTGTGGCTTGTGTGAAATGTGACTTTTGGAAAAATAGTGTCTCTCTATTCTCTCTCTTCCCTATCTCTTTCTCTCTCGTCCTTGGATAAGAAATAAAGTGAAATGAAAAGAATATATGTACCTAACCCTCTCTCTTGTGCGTGTGCATTATTATTATTATGTAAATGGAAAACTAAAACGATGATTATATTGGATTTAGGTGGATGTCATGCTAGTGATTTTTGTTGACTCATGCTCACATGGTTTTGCAAGGTACAAATAAGATGGCGAAATGGCGTGGTTGTAATTTATTTGTGTATTGTTGTAATTTATATATGATAATGAAAAAAAATATATGTATTGCTATGTTTACAATAAAGTTTCATCCTTCTATTGCTTTCAAATAAAAGATTGTCCTTGTCGTGCATGAAGTTTAAATAAACTTGTAATTGTTCTTTGTTATCAAGTTTTAAGAGTTATCCAAATATTACTTAATGCTCTTCTTGACTTCATTTATAGCTATGTTGTGAAACCTACATCAAGTAAGGTAGAAAGAAGTATCTCTATATAAATTAAAATGGAATTGTGCTTTAAACCCTTCAATTCTACATCTTCCCTCGATTATTGCATGATTAGTAGGTGAGCTTTGACACTAGACAGTTGAGAACAACTTGAGATTTCTCCATATTGAGTGATCCCCACTCTGACCATGACCATCCTAAGTATGAGTGTTAGTGTTTACCATCTAATAGTTCTTCTCTCAGGTGTCGTGTTTGATAGAATCTCATGATGATGAGTTTGCCCTTATGTTTCTCTTTGCAAATATCGTATCTAGTATAAACCTATAGACTTGGCCCTAACGAGGTGTTAAACCTAATGTAAATTAAACTCATGATTTATCCCATGGACTTAGCGCTAAGCATGTTATGTACTTATGAAATGAGGGTTTGGACCATGAGTGGAACCCACGTCGTGAGATACCTACGTATGAAACCTGTGAGTTTGAATCCCCTTTCTCTTCACAAACAGGGGTGTTATCTTGGCAAGAGTGTTTCTAGTTGTGCATAAGTTATGGGGTAAGCATAATTGTTTTCTCTAGTTTATCCTTTTGGTATGGTGTAGGCCCCTTTTCGGTGTTAATGGAAATTAGTCAAATGTGGACCTCTTATGAGAATTAGGGTGAATCACACATTAATATATTTTGACCAGCGAGAAGGGTAGTCACTAGAAGGTCATAGGGTGTATAAAATTATAATTGCATGTCACCTTGTAATACGCATCTAATACTTAAATTGCCCAGTAATAATTCAAACTTGGTTAAGAGTACAATCATACTTCTTAGGATCTTGGTGATTAAGTAAAGGACAAATAGTACATGAACCTTAGTTGTTCTAAAAAAGTCATTACGAAGTCAACGTAATGACGTAAGGGTTACAAGAACACGAGAGGTGATTTTGGAACTATTGTTAAATGTCGCATACACTTGAATGATGTCAACATTCTAAGACAACTAAGATGATTTTATAATAAATAAATAAAAAAATGATGCCTCATTAGTGATCTTTCAACCTAGTAAATGGGGAAACTTTCAATACGTAAGGGCTGAATATAATCACCACCCCTTCAACGCAGTTTAAACAATAATATTAAATGATTAAAATTAAAGAGATGGAATTTGAGGCTTAACCCTTTTGACTCGAGGCAAATCCTCTACTGCGTATCATGAACGATGCAAACTAAGTATTTAAGTCAAGTAGGTAGGATGTACAGGTTAGTTGTAATAACTTAAAACAAAATAGTGTAACCTTAGTGCTTAAATGTTAATATGAAAGGAACACGTAATCTATTTACTCTTGAACTAATAAACTTCCTTTATGTCATGTGAACCTCCTCATTGCAACTAAGATTAATTGTAAATCCAAGAAGCATGCCTTTAGAAAACAAATCCTTATAACAAACACTAGTAGCCTTATGTGTGTACATATGTTCCTTTCAACAATCAGGCTACATCATTCTTTTTGCGATAAGGGAAACAAGCAAAATTAGATGGAATCATTACAAGTAAAATGTTAAGCAAAATAAAGATAATGTAGTCTAGTTTAAAGAAGAATGAAGGACTGCATGATAAGTGTTTTTCAAATAATTAAGGTCAATAACGAAATATGAATATAATAAATATGTAAAACGGGAAAGTGTTGTGTCATGGATGGTGCCTATACGGGAGTTTATACTATAGTTGAATCGTTATGTTGTGCCTTGTCATTTGGGGAAAATTGGCCTTGATGTGCATCATGTATTTTCATGTTATCTATGTGGGATAATGTTTGTGCAAGTGTCTCATGTGTTATGTGTTGTCTTAAGCAATCCCTTGTGTTGTCATGTATCAAGCAATGTAAGTCAAAAAAATTATTCCGGTATTTTTACAATTGTATTTGTGTGTCAAATTTGTGGGCGTTACACAAACAAGACATATACAAGTGCAAATGATTCATTGCAAAGATCCACATATAAGAAATAGATCCAAAGATCCAAGCGAAAAAGCGTGCCAAAGGGAAATTGTAGATCTAGATATCAAACAACAATTTTGTCATACCCATATATATTCTTCTAGCAAATTTGTCCCCTACTAAACAAATTTTTCCTTGAGCCCAGTTCCAAGTCATGAAATTTACCAAGTAACCTTACAACACATTGCATAGCATCTTCAACTAGTTATAGTTCATTATCATACAATTTGAGCCCAATTTGGGGTCAATATGTTCTAACCATAACCCTAGTAATACTTTTATCTACTTTCTATAAGTGTGTTGAGCAAATATATCATCCTTTCGTAAGTTAGGACTGTCATTTCTATATTTTTGATTCTTAGTTACATGTTAAACATATTGTAATATCTTAATTGGATTAACCCTAGATTTGATATTACATTTTGGTGAACCGCTTTTTTATCGATCTACACCAACCTATTTAAATCACAACACCTTGAAAGCTATTATTTGTCATTTAGTGCATCTATTGGTGAACCCGATTTTCCCACTTGAAAGCTATTATTTGGTCTTCTTGCCATTTCTTCTCCATGGCAAAGAAGTGAAGAAGATGAAGGAGAACTTTGAGCTTCTGTATGATATATTTTTTACTAATTTTTAATATATTTTTTTAGTGTTTTGTCTCTTATGTCAAGTCAGTTGGTTTTAATGAATTAATGGAAATTAATGAAGAAAAAGAACCTCTCTAAGTAGTCGGCCTTATCTTTTAATGCTTTGAAGCACCAATGGAGGGTTATAAAAGGAGAGTTAAGGCATCATTTCAGATCTTGACTTTGGAGCATTTAACCTTACTTGAGCATTGTAAGCTAGTGGTTGCTTGTTCTTCCACTTGAGGATGAAAACCCTCATGTGTGGCTTGCCTAGGAGGACGAAAACCCTTCTAGAGGTTGAGTGAAGGACGAAAACCCTTCATCTTGGCTTGGTTTTAAAGTATAAGGCAGATTTGAGGAGATAGCTATCATTTTCAGATTATTATTGGCTTCTTTCATGTGGAGCAACCTACCTTGTGTAGGGTTTTGAGGGTTTGGTGAACTCATATGTGCATTTTCAGTTGATAATCTAATTTGTCCTAATTTCTAAGGCCGAATCTAAAGTTTCATGATTTTTGGGGGTTTCTAGACCCATAATCTATAATTTTCTTGTGGTTGCTATTGGCTGCACATTAATTAATTTCAGTTGTGTTTTCTTTAGATTTTTCATTGTTTTTGGCTCTTGTGGATGCATAAATGATATATCTAAATTTTGGCAAGTTTATTTGAAGTATTTGATGGTGTTTGGCATATATTTGTGAAGGGTACAGTTCGCTGATTTCTTATTTTCAGTCTGCTGCAATAAAAATCAAATCTAAATAATTTTGGTGTTTGGTTAAATTCCTTTGCTTTTGGTCTAAACCCTTGAAAGGGTCATTACAATGGTATCAAAGCTCGGATTCTCAAAGGCCTAGGGTTTCAATGGACAGCTTGATAAAGGTGCAAGAAAGACTAACAAGTACCTTGGATTATCTTGCCTCCACCATGCAAAGCCTACAAGGAGGAAGGACATTCAAGGAAGAGCTTAGGGTTTCAAAGGTCAATAAGATGGCAACTAGCTTTGCAAAATATCAAGCCCTTCCAAAGAACATTCATAATGCCCTAACCTTTTCAGAATTCATAAATTTGGAAACAGAAAGAGTGGGCATTGGAACTCGGTCCAAGCCTCGAGGCATGCACAAGGGTTTTGGGAAAATACCCCTACCCTAGTGGAAGAGAGCCCCATCTTGTTGGCAAAGCAAGGAGTGGCTATGGAGCTTGTTGAAGAAGGGGCCAAAACCCCAAGTTCACTAGGGGAGGAGAGGCATGTCTATTCCCCTAAGGATGAGGAAGATAGTGTTTTGCCGCAGCTGGTTATTGAGAGGGAACAACCCTTGGGAGGGTTAGAAACCCCGATCCTCTTGTCACAATTGATCTCTTGGATGGGTCTCCTAATAACACCTTGGTCACACAAGGGTTTGATGACATAATGAAGCACGAGCCAAGGAAGGATGAAGTTGCAACCCTTACTTCCATTCCTCATCCAATTATTCAACAATATATGGTAATTTTGGATCATGGTTGGGTTAATGCTAATTTTTTTTAGCTCATGATGAATTTAGACTTGAGCAAGTGGGAAGCGACAAAGGGAACCTTTGTTCAAATAGATATGAGGACAACAAGATTGTTGGACATTTTTTAAGTCAAAAGAAAGCATAATGATGAAGAATTGAGCCTTGGTAAAGGCCACAAAGGCAACCCAAGCTCAAACAATCAAGATATGGAGATAGCTCAAAAAGAGGAAGATCATTTGGTTGGAGAAACATGGTCTAAAGAGTGGGAACACCTTGATGGCAAAGGGCACATACACTATCTCATAAAACATCCAAACCGGGTGAAGACCGTTATATGTGCATGGACCAAGACAAAATTGGGAGAAGCTTTCCCCTTCCAAAGACTATGGTATGTTTGTAGAGATAACCAATTCCTTTTTCCATTTGATTCATAGATCAATTGTTATGCATGTGCCTAGAAAGGAATTTTGGGGTCATAATGATGAATACATTAAAGATAACTCACCCAAATTGATAAGGTCAAGGAGAAAGAATTTCTCCATGATAAACCGAAGATCGCAATAGGTGGAGTTGTTGGTTTGTACCTAACAGCAGTAAAAAGAAGGTCATTTGAGGAAAACCTCAGCCCTATGAAAGCTCAAGACCATGGGAGAATTGTCAAGCAAGCATCAAGCAAAGAAGAAGGTAAAAGACTTTTGGTTGTTCATGATATTTTTTTGTTTTTTAATGGTTGCATGTGGCAAGATACAAAAGGATTTTGGAGGCATAAACAAAAAGATGGAAAGAAGCATGAGGAGCTAGAGAATGAAGAGGATGTTGAAAGGGTTCCATGCATAAATACCATTGCTAGCATGAAGAGGCTAAAAGATATAGTGAAGGTAAGCAGCCCTGGACCTAGAAACAACTCAGATTTATTGTCTAGCATGTTGCTACACCAAAATGATGGACCTCATGAACAAAGGGGAAGAAAGGAGGACTATGTACTCTTTCTTATGTGGCTGCCATGTTCTCACCTTCACCATCCGCAAGGCCAATCTGTTTTGCAAAGGAGCCTCAAGAATGACACTTGGAAAGCAAAAGATCATGAAGGTAAGGTGTTTTTGAAATATTTTTGAGTGTTGGTTCTAACTCAAAAATTATGAGTTTAAGGAAGGTTAAGGGCAGCTCATGGCTCAAGAGGGTTTCAAATTCATTGCTCCTGTTGGCTAGATTTTTTGCACAACTGAAAACCTAGGCAGTCATGAGATAAATCTCCTCATTTACCAGTGAGGCTCCCGTGTAAGATTTTGTCAATTATATTTTCTAGTATTTATCTATTGGTATTACTTTAATTATATAGCTCACGAACCATAGCTAGCAGGTTTTGCAAAAGCAGTTGTGTAAGAGAAAAGAAATATCTATAGAAGAGAAAAATAATAGAAAACAGGAAGAAAGGAGAGAAGATGTGCAACCAATCAATAGTTCACAGAGTTGATCGCATGCACATAGATAAAACAAATAGATCTTTAAATACCAAATTTAAAGCAAAGAATAGTTCATATCCAAATCTAAAATAACACAAAGTTTATGAATAGATTTAGAAATAAATAAGAAACAAAATGCACCGTTGACACAAAGTTCTCCGGAAATCTGTCTCCTCTCTATTCCTTAGCTTGCAGAAAGATATCAAGAGTTTCAGTTCAAACTCTGGAACACAAGAATGCTGATTACAAATTCCGATCTTTTGACCCGTAAGTTCTTCCTCTACTTATAGTGTGTAGAGGGGAAATTACAAATGGAAAACTGAATCGAACTAGAACATGAAGAAGTAGTGAAGGGAACATTTGGCAATCATCTTCCTAGAATTCCTAAGTAACATGCATCAGGAATTTAAGCCAAAATTGTGCACATCTATCACCTATCTTAAAGAATCTTTCCAAATAACTTAAAGTAATGGTTTTTAAACCAATAACTTTAATCTTACATTTTCATCCGGGAACATAGAAAATAAGAGAAGAAAGAAGATCTCATGCAATGTAACACTATACTTTCTTTTTAATTTGATATTGAATATACTTGTCAAACATGTAATTCAACATCTTCCCATCTGTTTTAACAATAGCCTCTCTCTCGATTCGAATCAGTAGCAACCCCGTGGACAAAGCAAAGCAAAGATATTAGTCTTTACCTTCTCTAAACTAGGCCCATATCCCTCAACATCTACCTAAAGCTTTATGAGTCTGCCAATTGAATCCATCGTGAAAGGCATGGTGGCTTCATCAACTTCTTTCCGCACAACCAGAATAAATTTCTTATGGGAAGCAGGTAATTCATCTGGGATGCTCTCCGACACTTCTCCCATCTTACTTTCCAGCAACTACATCCTTTTCAGCATGAGCTTGAGGATCTCTACGCGGAAGGAAACTGAAATTTATCGCTTGCTTCCCTTCTCAACCAATCCACTAGGTACAATTTTCTATGCAATTAGCACATCCTCCGAAACGAGTGTATCTTAGCTAAAGTATCTAAATGACTTTCAAAGCAACTATGTTCTCATCTTCTATTTGTGTCATCAGTTCCTTTAGTTGAGATACTGCCCTGTGCATATTCTCCAATTCAGCTGGTATTCTTTTAAACTGCTCTGAAGCTTGGTGAATGATTTGCTCTTTCCACTGAGCAATAGCTTTAACTTGGTCCCCTACATCTTCCACCTCCTGCATCAAATGATTACTCACCTACTCATGTGCTAGAATGGGCTAAGAGGAAGGTTTGGAAACCTTAGCAATGATCTCACATAGCTGGGACACCTACTTTTGAAGCTTGGCTCTCTCAGCCTTCTCTTTGTCAAGCTTAAGGAATAAAGCGTTCATTAGTGTCTGTGTATCCTGCTTTAATCCTTTTGTGGTAGTTTGACCTATTGGCACTTTGGTCACTGCTATATCAGCCGTCGTGAGCTCTCCCTTGTGCTTTCCTTCTGCTGGAACTGATAACTCAACGAACTTTTGTCCGATTCTTCAATAATCAACCTAGAAGTTATTTTGGCAACTTTAGGTCTTCTATCTCTTCCGCCCAAACTCAGGAGCAGTTGAAAGTCGTGTTCCTCTAGGTTGATCTCCTCTCTGGCTTCTGGGATTGTCTGCAAAGCCAACCATGATGAAAAGTTGCTTCTCGGGGAATGAGAAGTCACCGAGTGCACCACCATCTCATGCTCTGATTCTGCTCTATCCGAATTTGCCACCGTCTTGTGATCGCCACCCTCTGAATTATACAAAGACAATGCTTTTTCAAACTCCGCCATCTATGATTTCAACTTCTCTGCATGGAGAGTTGAGGATTTGAGTGGCTGAGGAGAAAATACAAATGACACTAGATTCAACAGAGGGACAACAAGATCTCTCTGGGATTCCAGGGCTACCGAAGTGCTATGAGTTGATGTTGGAGAAGTTGGAACTAGCACGATAGCTATAGATTTGGCCTTCTCCTGCGCGTGAGACTTCTTGTGAACTTTAAGCTTTTCCGGCCTTCTGCTACTTTCACCTTCATGCTTTCTTTTTGTTGGAGTCTCCTACGGTAAAGTTACATGTGATCTGATTCATCAAAGCTTCATCCAGGCAATACCCCTTTGTCAACAACCAGTTCGAAGTGTTAACCAAAACTGCATAAGATCTTTCTTCAATCATCTAGCAACCACCAATGTTTTCCTGAAGAGCAGCTCTATCCCCTCCCATTTGATGATATGAGTCAAGTATCATATGCCCATCATCTAAAATCTGCAGGTATCCGTGTCAAACCATAATCAGACACTTGTTGCGTCGATAACCTGCTGAAGTCTTTAATTTTGACTTCATACTCGTTTCTACACTTCATACAGAAGTCTTCCAACGAAGGTACATGTGAGTATTCCTAGGAGCTTGTCTTCTTCGCTACCCCATATAGGTCAAAGTTTAGCCGTGTTGGGAAGAACTGTGCTTATACTGTAAAACATTTCAGCTTCGACTCTAGATTTGTGGATGCTCTAGCAGCCTATAATCTCCCACCGTGATCTGGAAAGAAACCCGTAGACTTGTGCCGCTTTGATTGTAAGTCATGCATCTCCACGAGTTGTCTACACAACTCCATGATGACCCACTTGTTGCTGGATACCTCGGCAACTTCACTAGTTCTCCCGAAAAGCCGGTTACCCTGAAATAGGTGAAGTCTGCAAACTGGATGAAAATACAGCCATGTTGGGATACAACTTCCCAAGCTTCTTTGCTTACCTTGTTGGTCTTCAGATCACTATTTAATTTGCAGATGAATTCATAGAAGAACCCATCGTTGACCGCCTTGTAATCTTTGTGGCATTCAGGAACTGTCAACTGTGGGAAGCACTCAAAAATAGGATCTTTCGCCAGTACGCCCCATCTATCCAGCTTGGAAAATATACCCTGCGAGGCTGCTGCATATACCAGGTATGAAGTCATTTTGAAATTGTACATCCGCCTCACACTCCGGAGTTGCTCACCGATGTTGTCACCGATGATCTCCGCCCAATTGATTATTGAATCAGCTCTGTTGATCTCAATGGTCCTTACGAAAGCATACATCCATGAGCGAAAGTTGTGAGTATTGGCTTCTCCACTTAACCTGCAAAGCAATTTAGTAATATCATCCACCTCCTGCACCAAATTGGATCGCGGAAGAGTCCTCGGGAACTTTGATGGAGACCTGGGCTTCTTCATATATCTGCTATTCATTATGCCCACGCAATTTGCTTTGTGTTTCTCCCATCTGTTGCCAGCATCCAGCATGCTAATTGCAATTACCACCGGTTGTGTGGGAATCTTTAGACAATAATTAATAAACTGTGCATCCAGCCTGATTATTGTCTTTCCCGCAGCATCCGAATTGTTCTGGAAAGAGGATGATATGACCTTGCACACTCCATAACAAATTCGAGCAATCGAGCTATGATTGTAAGTGTTCATGCTTGAATAATTCACCGCTTTTATTATCTCGCATGAGAGATGTCTTTCTCGGCCCCCGATCTCATCAATTATTTCAAAGATGTGTTCGAGGCCTATGTTTTACATGCCGATGATATCAGCAAAGAACTGAAGCTATGCATGATTTTGTTGATCCTTCTCTTTCATCACGCTTCATCATGGCTGGAGCAATCTTTTTCTGAACAATCTTTGTCTAAGCAATCTTTGTCTGTGTTCTTTTTCTTTTAATCCTGCCGAAATTCTTTGCAACAGGATCAATTTGTGCAGATCTAGCAATTTCTTAAGATTCGGAAGATATATTCAATGTACCGACATTGATTTGAACTTCCTTTCACTGTATGAACACATGTAATGAATATCTCGTAATTATTTCGGACAAAGATGTAGTCAGAGCATGAATACTTGATTTATGTAACCAAAAATCTGCATATAAAGTCTGTTGCCCTAAAATTTGAGGCTTTGCATTGCATGCAAAGCAAGCATAAATATTTTTATATTCACTCGGACACTTATACCAACATGCGAGATAATTATCATAGCACAAATTCAAGCTATTCCAACCCTAAGCACCAAACCTGAAGCTTCCCGGCAATGAAAAACACCTTCGATGCACAAAACCTACTTGCCTTGGCACCAAAACTATCTAGACTACAATCCTTAGCACAAAGAATTAATTGCTTCTTTATTCCGGGTAGCCCATGCTTATATAACCCTCAACATACTATTTTTAATAATTGCCCTTCTTATTCCCAGCAATTTAATTAATAAATAATCATGTCTATTCAACCAAATTAGGTGCCCAATTATGCATGTTCTTGGTTGCTTTTAAATAAATTTATTTTATTTATTTTTAGCATGCATCCTTCAATTGTCTTTGGCTTGACTTCTTGCTTTGACTTTTCATCCATCCATGGCGCCAAAATTAAGTGAAAAAACCATAAATAAATATCATTAAATTCATTGTTTAATGCCAAGGTGGGTTGCAATTTTTGGCAAGGGTGATTTTTAAAAATAAGAAGTCAACTTTGATGGGAATTTCTACCCTGCACTGCAGCTCCAAAATCCTCTCTTCAACTTAAGTTATTTGACTTCCATAATGAGAATTTTTACCTGCAAGGCGGGAAGAAATTCCAACCTACCTACCACTTTGCCAAAATTTTCACCTGGCAAATTAAAACCTCTCCCAAAAAGTGCGACTTGCATTAAAAATAATCTCCTTTATAAAGCGTGACTTGCATGGGTGAATAAATCTCTTTGGTGGGAAAAGTTACCTGTTAGGCATGCGAAAATTCCCATCGATTCTTTAAGTGATTTTTTTAATTTTATAATGGAAATTTTTACCCCTGTAAGGCAAATAAGAAATTCCCCATCGCTCGCCACCTCTAATATTCCCATTCTGCCTTAAGTGACTTTGTCTTCATGGGAAAAAGTACCTGCAAGGCAAATAAGAAATTTCCATCTACACCGCCACTACCAAAAATCCCATCAGTAGTTTAAACCCATTCATTCC